>JAAXCT010000032.1:600000-1200000 GCA_012490785.1 Eragrostis nindensis | reverse complement strand
TATTGTGCGCACTATGGACGCCATGTACATCGATGTGGATGCGTACTCGAAGTGCTCAAAACTGGCAGACCCAATATATAAATTGCTGAACGAGTGCGTCCACCATTAAGAAGCGGGTTTCTGGGAATAGGAATGCCGGCCTGCACTAGCTAGCCTTCTTCCCATATATACTGAGTATACCCTATGTATACTCATAATGAATAAGTATCATCTTTTTAGTAATATATTATTGTGACATGGAACAGTGGTGAACAAATGTGTGTTGTTATACATAAGACACGTAATAGCTGTAATAATAATTGTGGCATGTGTGACGTAAAGGAATTAAAATTGTCTGAGTTTCTCACTCTTCTCAAAGAGTTTTCATATGATGACAGTTATTTTTTTAATTCTGGATCCGTGAAATCACTGTCCTCATGAAGGTGGTAAACTCAATGTCACCATGTGGCAGGGGGACCCAGGTAAAAATAGTGTGTGGTTTATAAAAAGGTAAAAAGGTAAATGAAAACTGAATTTGCATGCTGTATGTAACTTGCTTTTTTTCCCAAGAGAACAGAGCAGCAGGCAGAGCAAGGCAAGCACGCAGAGAGCAAGGCAACCAAAAGTGACCGCTAAACAACGGCTCCATAATCAAGTCATTACTTGCTAAGCTAGGTTAGAACATAGTAACGCCAGCTACTAGTAGTAGAGAACAATTGATCATTTGCAATTGCACACCATCCTTGTTATGGCACCAAAGCAACACTAGAAGAATCCCACCCACAATACTAGAAGTTGCAAAATCTTGCCTTGTCTCTGCCTACACTCCCTGACCAGAATTTCCCAGTATGCTGATGACACGCTCATGATCATGGAAGCCTCAGCTCCACAACTGATGTGTCTCAAAGCTCTCTTAAACACCTATGCACAATCAACTGGCCTTCATGTAAATTACAATAAGTCCATGATGGTTTCTATTAATGTGTCAAAAGAAAAACTTGACACTATGGCAAAAACCTTTGGATGTGCTATTGGCACTTTTCCATTCACATACTTGGGGCTGCCTTTGGGAACACAGAGGCCAAAAGTTTCGGATTACCTATCTTTGGTGCAAAGATGTGAAAGAAGACTTATGAGCACGTCACTGTTCTTAACCCAAGCGGGGAAGCTGCTTATGGCCAATACAGTTATGTCCTCTTTGCCAACTTTTTACATGTGCACATTCAAAGTTCCACCCACAGTACTCAAACAGATTGATATCTATCGGAAACACTGTATTTGGAGAGGCTCAGACATCAACAATAGAAAACCGCCCAAAGCAGCTTTGAAGATGTTGACAAAGCCAAAAAAAGGAAGGTGACCTTGGAGTCCTTGATTTGGCTGCCCAAAATGATGCAGTGCTAATGAAGAATCTTCGCAATTTTTTTAACAGAGTTGACCTGCCTTGGGTACACTTATTGTGGCATCTTTATGGACAAAACGAATTACCAGGTGCTCGGTGTGACACTTCTTTTTGGTGGCGAGATATACTGAAACTTTTAGATCAGTTCAAGGGTATAAGCCGACCTCATCCATATCATGGACGGACTATCCTATTCTGGTTTGACCTCTGGGACAATGGTGTACTTTCTCAGTTATAACCAGAGTTGTTCTCTTTTGCTAAGAACAGCAGGATCACTTTCAAGAATTTCCTAAACTCGGAACATTTGGATGAGTTTTTTTCCCTTCCCTTATCAACACAAGCTTTTCAACAATTGGAATCTCTACTGGAGCTTTTAGATGACAGACAAATAGTTGATGAGCCAGATCTTTGGACATACATATGGGGAAATCATAACTATAGCTCTTCAAAGGCATACAAATACATGAAAGGACAAGCACAACTTCATTCTTCTTACAATTGGCTCTGGAAAAGTTGTTGCCAACTGAAACATAAAATCTTTTTCTGGCTTTTGCTGAAGGACAAGCTAAGTACAAGAGATATTTTGCAGCATAGAAACATGGCTCTGCCGGATTACTCCTGTGTTTTGTGCCACAGTTCCACCCGGGAAACAAGTACTCACTTGTTCCTTCATTGCACCTTCACCCAACAGGCCTGGTCCACACTTGATCTTCACTATAGCACTCAACAAGACTGTTGGTATTTCTTAACGTCTACAGATAAAATCCGCAAGCGCACAGAGTACCGCTGTAGCACTTCACCCTAGAGTATTCCCGGGTATCGAATTCCATAGGGAACGTGTGTGGTTGACTCTAAATCAGGTCCGTCCAAGGACACTGGGGCACTCAGACTATGGGTAGAGAGGCTATTCTTATCTTGGTACAGGGTCGGATATAAAGCATGTTTAATCCTATTACGATGCTATCGGCACTGGCTTGCAGAGGCTACAAAACCGAGCTTACTTCCAGGACGAGCTCTACTACGAATCTGGACAGGGAGGACTAAAGGCTAAACAGTGCTGTGACCACCTATCGCCTACCTCAAACCTACTGTGGGACGCGCAGCAACAAAAGGTATTCAACTATCTAGACACCACATCTATGCAGCAAAATACTACTCTAGTGGTAATTACTCACTAAAGCAATCACTAACAATCTAGTGAACAATGATCTAGCAAAGCAATAAGAACTGACTAAGAAATATACCAAATAAGATAAAGTCAGAGACTTACAATATATGAAGAAGTAGCCGAAGAGGTACAAAAGAAGTGAAGGTAGCCTAGACTCGGTGCTCCTCCTACTTTCTTCTCACTCTCACTCTCCCCCTAATGTACAAGTGTACTAGCCTGTTATAATTCAGCTAGAGCTCCCAAGGTGTGTTAAATGAGAGGGAGAGGGGGTCCTATTTATAGCTGGGAGGTGACTTGGGAGAGTGGAGATGCTCAAGCAAGCAAAAGGAATATTCCCTCCACCTTCTTCTCCCTTCTTGTCACGTGTCCATTACTTGACCGGAAATCAACCTCCAACCGCCTTAGCTCCTCGTTATCCATGTGCCCGCCAAAGTTGAGGCGGTTTGGCCCCACTCATGGGTCTGCCGACCCAGGTGGGTCGGTATATCCACCACCAAGCCCGTTTTGGCCCAATCTTGGCTAGGTCTTGGGCTCCCAAACTTGGATCTGGACATCTTTCTGGTAATTGGGCTTAGATTCTTCAGGTTTTGGCCCTTCCTTTCCTTGGGCTTGCTGGGTTAACTGGGTCGGACACTCTCTTCCATCCTTTTTATGCATTTGGGGCCCTAAACTTGTGGTAAATTACCTGCATGCATGACACTACGTGAATAACATTTTAACTCGTCGGTTGGCCTAGGAGGCCACAAACGGGTTAATCAAAAACCACAGCGGTAAAGTATGGGCAGGCCGGCCAGGCCAAGCTGATGTGCTCCGCCTCGGTAAAACGTGCTACGACAGCGGTCGTAACTATCCCTGCCTCGGTAAAATGTATTGTGCAAGCCGGTGTAGTTCACCCCGCCACGGTAACGAATCAGAACAGCACAGAAAATTGCTTGAACAGATTCTTAAGAGTTCTGACAACTGATCAACGCATAACCAGAACCTGGCCGCTGATTATATTCATCACTGCTGAGATAAAGAACAGGATCGGCTCTGCATTTTGCTCTGCATTTCATCACAACGGTTTGTAGGACTACATTTATATTGAGATCAAGTATATAAAAGAAAGTTTGAACATCTTTATTACAATCAACACTCTTTACATCGAAGGAAATTAAAGTCAAAAGAAAGAGAAAAACACATAAAGTTGCTGATTTTTTTCATCAGAGATAATTAAAGAACAAGATCACGCACACAACATATTCATTCTTCCTACTGCTTCCTTCACCGGAGGATGATGAGCCCTGCACAGAGGAAAACGATGCATTGCGCGTTGGTGATGGGCATGTGCGATGCGCTCCGTCCTCCTCCTGGGGGTTGTCGACGAAGAAGAGCTTCTTCAAATAGAGCAGCAGCTCCTGCTACAACTCAGCAGCTCCACGCAAGTACTCCAGCTGCAGGTTCCATGAGACTACGATGGGAGCAATGCGCGTTGGTGGAGGGCCGGGGCATCTGTGTCGGCAGGGAAGAACAATGATTACTGGACGAAAGATCCCATGGAGAACCCACGGAGAAGATGCATTCAGTGATCACGATTTTTCCACAAAGCCCGACCAGGCCAGGAGAGAATTAGGGTACGACTGCTGTTGACAGTCGTTATTGCACGATTTTGACCGTCAACTATTCCAAATAAATGGAGAAAACAAGTACTGCTTGCATGCATATAGGTTAGAAATAACAAAATTCCACATGTACCTGGAGATTTTTGAGCATGCAGGAGTTTCTATCAAAAAGAGGAGAAAAGCCACCATCTGGGCCCACCTGGAAGAAAGTCAACAGGGTCAACACAGAATCAACCCTGGAAGACCCAAAGAAGGGCCCCAAACTATCAAATCCAGGGCCCACAATCAAATCCTATATGCCAGGGGGCCCACCAACCCAACAAGGATGAAGCTGACCAAGTTTGGGCCAGATTGGGCCCAGGCCCAGGTTGGCCGACCCAGCTGGGTCGGCCGACCCAGGGCCTGGCCCAATCCAGCCCAGCTTCAACCACGGTTGTTGGAGGTTGTTGGGAGGTCGGTGCACACGTCGGATTTGGCGCCACCGACTTGCCACGTGGCAGAAGGAGAGAAGAAGGGGGGAATATGCTTTGGCATCTCCACCTACTCAAGGCACCCCTCCTCCTATATAAAGAGCACCTCCTCCTCCTCATTTGACACACAAGCTGAAGAATCAAGTCACCAAGAGCTCCTTGCAATACACATTTCTCTAGTTAGTGGAGTTAGGCTTAGTCTAGTCTTCGAGTTCGAGAGGAAAGCCTTCCGGCGGGATCTCCAGTATAGTTCTAGCCTATAGTTCTATATTCGATATTTCTTTGTAAGACTTTGCTCTAATTCAATACCTATGGAATTATATTCTATTTACTTTAGCTTTGGCCTTATGTCTCATGATCATATCTATTCATATGCCAATTATAGTCTAGTTGTATTAGAGTATAGTTGTGTGAGCCACTTACCAGAGAGGTGCATTGGTATTGGCTTGGTGTGCGCGCAAGCGCTTGCTCTACGTCTGTCGCGGAGGCGTAGAGTAGTGGTTATTAACGTAAGCATGGTGCTTAGGTTAGTAAACATCATCAAGGGGGGTTTTTCGCTACGGAGTCGAGAGGCCTGTCCGCCGATGGTGACAGCTTAGTGTTTTGCGTAGCATGGGTGATCCTTCGCATCCATGTCTGCTTGGATGGCAATGACAGGCTGTCGTAAGTAACTCGGCAGTGGACTCAAGGGTTTGCCTGTGTTCGACGAATGTCAATCCTGAGGGAATTTCAGGATGGCTGCATTGAGGGGACATTGAGCTTATGACACGGATCCCCTTTATGCCATATAGCGAAGCACAATGTGATGGTTCTTCAGAGGGATTGGCATCATCTTCGTTGCCACGTAGGTTGGTCTCTTCACAATCGAGCTCAAGTTAGGCTGTAGCGACCCGCGTTTTTGCCCGTTGTCAAAAATCACTAAAAATTTGAACTTTTTAAAATTTTCCAATTAAAAACAATTTGCTAGCTTTAGTTATTAGCAAAACCAAAAGATTTTGAATTTTAAACGATGCATAAAAGTCACCATGTGCATTTTCGTGTTTTTCTTGAATTTTTTGGGTGTTGGTTTCAATCCTTCCTTTTGAATGAATTCAAAATCCGTTCAAATTTAAACCTCAGCAAAAGATCAAATCATTTCTCTTATCGGGCCGCGCTACTTCCTTTTCCCCTGGCCGGCCCACTCTCCCTTCTCTCCTTTCTCTCTTCTCTCTCCCGCGTGGGCCGCCTCGCTCCCGGCCCAGCCTCACCCGAGCCAGCCCGCGCGCCCGTTTCTCTTTTTCTTTTTCCGCCCCGTCACCGCCAGGTGGGGCCCACGCCCGTCGTCAACCTCCAGCGCGCCGGCGCAAATCGCGCCCGCGCCCATGCCGGCGTGCTTCCCTCACCGCCTCCGTCATCTCCAAGCTCCAGGATTAGCACGTGAAGCTCGCGCGCGACTCACCTACTCCCCTGACCTGTCTCTTCGTCCTCTTCCCCTTACTTAACGCGCGTCCTAAGTTTTCCCGACGCCCGACGAACTCCACTCCGCATTCGTCAGCCACAGTCGCTCCTTCCCTCGCTCCGTCGCGTCCCGAGCACTGCTCAAGTTCTCCTCGCGCGTCACCGCCGATCATCGAAGCTCGCGAACCGACTTCGCGCGTCCATCGAGCTCCAGTCCGGCGAGATATTTTCTCGCCGGCAAACGGACTTAACGCCTCGCTCGAACCGCCATTGGCGGCTATAAAGCAACACCAAGGCCCCCTCTTTCCATCTCTATTCCCATTCGCCACCATCACTCAATTCCCGAGCTCGAACTCGACTTTTCCCCTTTCTTTCAAATTCCGGCGAGAACTCCGGTGAGCTCCCCCCTCCTCTCCGGTGAGTCTCGACGTCAACTTCTTCCACTTCTGGCATCTCCTTCCCGCGCTCGATCTCATCGTGCTCACCTCGTCCGCAGCCGTGGTCCGCAGGTCAAGAACATCGGAACCCTAGCTCCGCCGTCCGCCGTCTCCGTCGCCGGCACCCTTCCGTTCCCTCTCTCACTTGATTGAGAGCACGGTGAGCACCCCCTTGCTCTTCTCTTTCTCCTGCGCATGATCTCGTCGACCTTTGTCAGTGCGCGCACCTCTTTCTCTAGCTCCGGTCATCGCCGCCGCTAGAGCTCGTCGCCGGCCTCGCTCTGGCCGCGCTCGACCCCGTTAGAGTAGCGCATTAGCTACACCATGCCTTCGCGCACCTCACGCGCATGCGCGCGCACTAGCCGAGCACCGCGAGCACCATCCCTTCCCTTCTTTCATCCTCGCGCGTTGCCTCCGCCATGAACTCCGGCGAGGTCCTCGCCACGCCCTCACAGCGTCCCGTCAACAACTTCTCGCGGATTCACGTCCGCCTCGATTCCGCACACTCGCGCAACCGTTCGCAGGAGCCATCTCGCCCTTGCGCACACCTCCGCACCGAGCGCCGCCATGGCCGCCACCTTTTCCTCTCGCCGCCGGCCGCCGTGAGTCCCCTCCGGCCCGGCCGAGTCCACTGGACGCCTCGCCATGCTCTTACGCACGCTCCCGGTAGCACATACTCGAACCCAACCACGCGCACGACCTTTTTCCCCTGGCTCGCCGGCGCGTCGCTCATCTCCGGCAAGGTCGCGTCGCCACTCCCGTCGACCGCGTCGTCGACATCACCCACCGCCACCTTCGCCGTTCCGCGTAGAACCTCGTCATCCGCTCCGTGTTCCCCTTAGACCCCGGTAGCTGCCGCCGGCGAGGGTTCCGGCGAGACCCCGCCGCGCGCCGCCGTTTTTCCGCCGCGCGCCGTCATAGCCGCGCTGGCATCCGACGTGGCACGCCACGTCGGCGGGTGGGCCCGCGCGACCCGGTCGCGGCCCCCACGTGGCACACCCGGTCCATCGTGGACCGGCCACACCTATCACCCGGTCCACGGCACCCATAAACCGCGCCCACGAAACAGTCGCGCACAGTAAACCGGCCCCGCTGACCCCACGCGCCAGCCTCACAAGCCGCTGGAAATTGCTATGCGCACACAGATTCGTACACAGAAAATCATTTCGACCACATTTCCAGTAGCAGAAAAATTCCCAAAAATCCTCAAAAATCTAATATTCCATTCTAACCAATTTGCAACCCTTGCCATCCTCTGGAAAATTAGGATTATGGTTATACTTAATTAAGATAATCTAATCCTAATCAATTTTCTTTCTTTTACATCAAAAATCAATATCTCCATCGTCTTAACTCCGATTTTGGCGAAACTTGCGCCAAAATTCATCTAAATTCACGATCCATCCAGTGCCACCAAAATCAACCTCTCTCTGGTTTTAGTTGGATTTTATTCGGATTTATTGCTTTGTTAATTTGATTGCAAGCGGTAGATTTATTCTTTTAATCGATAGATAATCAAGACGAGGAGGAAGCTGAGGATCCCGATTACGAGGATTTAGAGGAAGAGGAATTTGGTGAAGGCAAGTCTAACTTCCATTGATCATATTGATCCTATGATTGCAAATATCCTAATTAGAGCTATTTATAAATAAATTGCATGGTATTTAAATGAATTTAAATGCTAGAATGGTCCTATGCAATATTTGATTGCCTGCCTTGACTTGATTATATCCTGTATCCTTGTTAACCCTAGGAATCAACATCATTAATTTAATTAATGAATTGTTGATATGCTCGCTGCTTAAGACTCTCACATGTGCTTAATTAATATTGCTCACATGATTTTCGTGTAAATGCGTGTGTCTTGGTGGTGTGTGTAAATGTGGAATTGGGTGGTTAATAATAAGTGCAACCCTAGCGAGGGATGTTTTTCTGGCGGGACCAGGCGAGGTAGTCCTCAGTTGGGAGGCTATCTCTGGGACGCCCTTCCACTTGTGGATTGGCTATTGAAGATGCCTGGTTCGGTCGTATAAGGACCGGTTCTTGTGCCGCCTTTGCCTAGCACCTCTCGCACAGCCACAAGCCCAGTATGGGATGGGAATTGGAACCACACCCTACTAGTACTCACCCGGTACCCCCCGGAGGCAGGAGATTGCAACGGAGTCCCAGGAGAAGACTCGTTCGTTGGTGGGTGTTCGAGATCCGGCATTTATGACTGGCCATATTATTATGATTGTGAAGCCCCTGGTGATGTCCGTGGGGATGCCGTGGTGGTACCAAGTAGGTATGGAACCTTTAGTGGGACAGTCCAAACTATGACGATAGGGAGGACTGGACCACCTTGTGGGGAAATTTGTGCACCCTTGGCCAAGGTTAAGAAACTTTCCGGAAAGCCGTGTTCCACGGTATTGGACAACGCGAAAGCATCGGCCACACTATGATTAGATTTTCTGCGTGAGTTTCCTTGGTGTGTTTTCGGAAAACGCCGGTTTGGAGCCGTGTGCTGGTTGTCGGCCAGTGATAAAATTGAGGAACTGGCGGGATGGATTGCATCTCCCCCAGGGCCGCCCAACCCCACTAATCTCTACAGATACTTGTTTAGAATTGCGAAATGCTTTGTTTTCAAAACAACCCTTGCATAAGCTTGGCTTTCTCGCCTCGTCTCTAACCCTGAGCCTAATCCTTTGATAATCCCTTGCATAATCATACCCCTCGTGTTAGGCTTGCTGAGTACCTTAAGTACTCACTCTTGCTTAAATCATTCAGAAGATGAGCCTGAGTATGACTTTCAAGCTGTTGGTGAAGAAGATTAGAGGTTCGGCCTACGCTCAAGCGATGCCTGTAGGAGTGGAGCCTGTCGTCTTCCGTTAGATTCAGTGTTAGCTCTGGCTGCTGCGTCAGCCTTTGAGAGTGATATCTGTGAGTGTTGAGGCTGCTCGCCTCTTTTGTATCAAAGACCTTTGTGTAATGAAAGGCTTGTAATGACTCTCGGTAATATAAATAAAGTATTTGCTGTGAAGCATTCTGTGAAAGTGTCGTATCAGCTACTGATCCAGGGACTGATACGGGTGACACTAAGTACTTCAGAAATGGGGTACGACAGAGTGGTATCAGAGCGATGCTTGTCCGTAGGCCAAACCATAGGTTGGAAACGAGTGAGAAGAGTGCGATATTTTGTAAAATTTTACCTTATAAAATCTCCCTTACCTTATTTCTATTTATAAAAATTATTTTTACCGGTACTTACCCGTCTTTTCAACATTTTGTTGAACAGATGGAGGCCCTTCGTCAGGAGCTTGACCAGCTGGAGGCGCAGCGCGCCCAGACCGCCCGTGTTCTTGAGCAGACCGCCGAGAGGTGGGGTGAGGACCAGCGTCGCCTTGCGGAGACCCGAGCTCAGCTTGAGCAGGCACAGGCTCAGCTTGCCGCTTGCCAGGCTGAGAGAGACCGCCTGCGGTGGACCTTGGACTACACTCGTCGCTTTTGGGAGGAGGACGCGATGTACCTGATCCGTAAGCTCAACAGCCACTATCGGTACTGTCACGAGGAGCACGGAGGACCCCGCCGCCACTACACAGTGAGGACGGGAGGACCGCACGGGCACTACCACTATGCTTGTCCGACCGACACGGAGGAGGACTCCACTACCTTTGCCGGTTCAGACACTACCGTGGACTCCCCTGAGGTTGAGCCGGCAGACGACTCAGAGGAGCTTGCCCGTTGGGCAGCAGAGCTTGAGGCCGCCCTTGAGACCGTCGGAGACTCTGAGGAGGAGCCGATGGAGGACGAGCCCGTCGTGGACGTGTCGTCAGGGAGTGAGTCGGTGGCGGATAACGTCATCGACCTCACTGGCACTGACGACGAGATGGATATGGATGAGTTTGTGGTGATCGACTCGCCCGCACCCGAGGCGCCAGCAGCACCACGCCTTGTTGGAGACGTGGACCTCGACGAGTACTACAGGCTGATCAGCACCGGCACCGTCGACCTCACCCAGGACCCGTTCGACCTCTACGCCGAGTGGCGCCAGGACCGTGGCTTCGACGCCTGAGCAGCAGAGATGGCGCCATGGAGTAGCTTTTGCTAGCTAGTAGTGGCAGCCGTCGCCATGAGTCGTAGTGTCTAGTAGTGTCAGGTGTGTCAGTGGTGTGTCTCAATAGTTCCCAATCAGAGTCGCCTTGTGGTCGAGTCGTAGATCGTCGAGTCCTTGTATATAAATAAAAGGACTTGGGTATGTATGATCGAACCTTGTTATTATGAATAGGCTTGCTGTAATGATGTAATGATGCTGGTTTTATCTTGTATGTGTGCTTGCAAGATCTTTGGAATTTCTTTTCCATATATCTTGTTTGTTTTGCCTCGTAGTTTTGTAGTTTCGCCTCGTAGTTTAGTTAATCGTCCGAGTGTCTTATCTCATCTTCTTGCTAATCTCTCCATCAGATGCCTCCCAAAAGATCTGCCAGAATTCAGCAGCGCCAACGCCGAGAGCGAAATGCTCAAAATGATGATCGGGATGACGTCCACAGCGCAGGACGTGGACGTGGTAGAGGAGGAAATAATAATCAGCGTGGCAGAGGTAGAGGAGGAGATAGAGGTGGAGGCAGACACGACATTGAGCATGATCACCAGGAGGATGAAGTAAGTCAAAATGAGCAAGAAGTGCAGGATGAGGTTGGAGAAAATGATGACCAGAACAGAAATGAAGGACAACAGAACCGTGGTAGAGGTGGTAGAAGAGGTGGTAGAAGAGGTGGTGGAAGAGGTGGAAGAATACCCGCAGCACCTGTCACCAACCTAGTAGCTGTGATGGATAATCAGACTCACTTAATGGAGATTATTGCACAGGGACTTGTGGACAGAGCTCCAGGCCAGCAGAGCAAAATGTCAGAATTTATGAGACTCAGGCCCCCGACCTTCGAGGGTACTGAGGAAGATCCTCTGGCAGCTGATGATTGGCTGCGTGATATTACCAAGAAATTACACTTGGTAAATGCTGATGACAGAGAAAAAGTTCTTCTGGCATCTCACCAGCTCAAGGGAGCAGCAGGAGAATGGTGGGATAATTACCGTGAGGGTGCAGAAAATGCAGATGCTATTACTTGGGAGGAATTTCAGGAAGAATTCAGGAGGTATCACATCCCAGAAGGTGTGATTGAGATGAAGGCTGATGAATTCCGCTCTCTGAAGCAGGGAGCAATGACAGTAAATCAGTATATTCGGAAATTCATGAAATTGGCCCGATATGCCCCTGATGATGTTAATACCGACAAGAAGAAGCAGGATCGCTTCAGAAAGGGACTTAATCCTGGATTGAAAGTGCAGCTGGTTACTCATATTTATCCTGATTTCAACACTCTCATGAACCGTGCACTTTTGTTGGAAGATGCTCGCTCTCACATTGATCATGATAGGAAGCGCAAATTCAATGCGCAAAAGTTTAAGCAGCAGGAAAGAAACCAGAAGCCAAGGTTTAATAATAATTTTCAGAAGCCGAAATATCAGTCTACCATGCAGTACAGGACCTCAGCGTCCAATCAACCAAACTCAGCATCATCATATCGCAGTCAAAATTCTGGTAGTCAGCAAAGGAGCAGCTCTAGTGTTGTCCAACCCAACAACAATGATAAAAGGACTTGTTTTCACTGCCGTGAGCCTGGTCACATGATTGCTAGATGCCCCTACTTGAGCCAGAATAATGCTCCTACTCAGCAGCACCAATCAAACAGTGCCAGAACTGCAGCTTCTGGAAATGGTCGTGGTGGACAACAGCCCTCTGGACAGCAGCGGAGGAATAATCAATCTTTTGGCCGAGGAAAAGTTAACCACATTAATGCAGATGAAGTTGAGGACACTCCTGATGTTGTTCTTGGTGAGTATCTTGTCAACTCCATCCTTGCAACCGTTTTGTTCGATTCTGGAGCTTCGCATTCGTTTGTTTCTTCAAAGTTTGTTGCTGCAAATGGTTTGCCAACTGTCATGCTAAAACAACCCCTGATAATACGGACTCCCGGGGCCGAGACCAAAAGTTATTTGGGATGCCCACGGGTTAAGATCCTTTTAAGTGGGGTAGAGTTCCTAGCGAACTTAGTAGTTCTAGAATCCGGAGGGATAGATGTTATCCTCGGAATGGACTGGTTGAGTAAACACCAAGGCAATATAGCCTGTGACACCAGGAAAGTCACCCTGGTAAACCACAAAGGAATTAAAGTGGTATGTGAACCAAAAAGGTCAAAAGTTGCACCAATGGTTCATAATATGGAAGCAAGACCGTTGGAGGAAGTGCCAGTTGTCTGTGAATATCCTGATGTGTTTCCAGAAGAATTGCCAGGCATGCCACCTGACAGAGACATAGAGTTCATCATTGACCTTATTCCTGGCACAGCTCCAATAGCAAAGAGACCGTATAGAATGGCAGCAACTGAGCTAGCAGAATTGAAGGCACAAATAGCAGAGTTACAGGAAAAAGGATTCATCAGACCAAGTTCATCACCATGGGGATCACCTGTTCTGTTTGTTAAAAAGAAAGACGGCAGTCTCAGAATGTGCATAGACTACCGCTCTTTGAATGAAGTCACCATCAAGAATAAATATCCACTGCCCAGGATCGATGATTTATTTGATCAATTGAAAGGAGCCAAATATTTCTCCAAAATTGATTTAAGATCTGGGTATTATCAGCTAAAAATCAGAGAAAGTGATATTCTCAAGACAGCATTTGTCACCAGATATGGTCAGTACGAATTCACAGTGATGCCATTTGGATTAACAAATGCGCCGGCATACTTCATGAATTTGATGAATAAGGTGTTTATGGAGGAGTTAGATCGGTTTGTCGTTGTCTTCATTGACGACATACTTATCTACTCCAAAAGTGCAGAAGAGCATGAGCAACATTTGAGGATTGTGCTAGAAAAATTGAGAGCTCATGAGCTGTATGCCAAATTCAGTAAATGTGAATTTTGGTTAAATAAACTGGCATTTCTTGGTCACATACTGACAGAAGAAGGAGTATCAGTGGATCCAGCCAAAGTTGAGGCAGTCCTTAATTGGAAGCAACCAACCACTGTGACAGAAGTTCGGAGTTTTCTTGGCCTAGCTGGTTATTACCGCAAATTTATTGAAGGTTTCTCAAAAATAGCAAGACCAATGACAGCTCTGACACAAAAGGGAAAAGAATTCAAATGGACTGAAGCTTGTGAGAGAAGTTTTCAGGAATTAAAGGAAAAGTTGACCACAGCCCCAGTACTGGCCTTACCAGACATACACAGAGATTTTGTCGTATATTGCGACGCATCTCGACAAGGATTGGGATGTGTGCTTATGCAAGATGACCGAGTGATTGCATACTCATCAAGGCAGCTGAAAACACATGAGCAAAATTATCCCACTCATGATTTAGAGCTAGCAGCAGTTGTGCATGCTCTCAAAATTTGGAGACATTATTTGATTGGCAATAAATGTGAAATATATACGGATCACAAGAGTCTGAAATATATTTTCACACAACCGGATTTAAACCTCCGACAGAGAAGATGGTTGGAATTAATAAAGGATTATGACCTAGAAATTCACTACCATCCTGGAAAGGCAAATGTGGTTGCAGATGCATTAAGCCGAAAATCTCAGAATAATGGAATTAAAATGCGGAGACGAAGCTCCGAGCTTGTGGAAGAATTTAAACAATTAAATCTCCACTTTGCTAAGCCAGGCCGCCTGAATACCTTATGTGTGGAACCAACTCTGGAAAAGCAAATAAGAACAGCTCAAGAGTCAGATGAAGAAATAAATGAGCTAAAGAAAATGACAGGGATGGATAAAGCCCCTGGATTTCGAGTAGATAATCAGGGCACCTTATGGTACAAGGATAGAATTTGTGTGCCGAAAAATGGTGAATATCAGAAGCTGATTATGGAGGAAGCTCATAATTCAGCATATTCAATTCATCCTGGATGCACCAAAATGTATATGGATCTGAAACAGAAATATTGGTGGTCAGGAATGAAAAGAGACATAGCAGAATTTGTTGCTCGTTGTGACATCTGTAGCAGAGTAAAGGCAGAGTATAAAAGACCTGCAGGATTGTTACAACCCCTTCATGTTCCAGAATGGAAATGGGATGAAATCAGTATGGATTTTATCGTAGGGTTACCCCGTACCCAGAAAGGATACGATTCCATATGGGTTATTGTGGATCGACTGACAAAAGTGGCACACTTTATACCAGTGAAGACGGTATACAGGGGAAATCATTATGCCCAGTTGTACATAGACAATGTGCTCAAACTACATGGAGTTCCTCGCAGAATAGTATCAGATCGAGGCACACAGTTCACCTCAATATTCTGGAAAAGTTTGCATAAGTTGCTTGGAACAAGATTAGATTATAGTTCAGCATATCACCCACAAACCGATGGTCAGACAGAAAGGGTGAATCAAATTCTGGAAGACATGTTAAGAGCATGTGTGCTAACCTATGGGAAAGATTGGGAGAAAAGCTTGTCCTTTGCAGAGTTCTCATATAACAACAGTTACCAAGCCAGTTTACAGATGTCACCATTTGAGGCACTGTATGGCAGAAAATGCAGAACCCCGTTGATGTGGTCAGAAGTTGGAGAACGTTCTTTCTTCGGACCTGCAGTTATCAGGGATGCAGAAGAGAAAGTAGCTCTGGTCAGGGAAAATTTAAAAGCAGCTCAAAGCAGACAGAAAAGTTATGCTGATACCCGACGCAGAGATTTGAGCCTCGAAGTTGGAAAATATGTGTATCTCAAAGTGTCACCGATTCGAGGAACCAGGAGATTCCGGATAAAAGGAAAGTTGGCACCGAGGTATATTGGACCTTTCAAGGTACTTAAGAAGATAGGAGCCGTGGCATATCGCCTCGAGCTTCCCGAAGAAATGGCAGATGTGCACGATGTTTTCCATGTGTCACAGTTAAAGAAATGCCTGAGAAAGCCAGAAGAAATAGTCCCTCCAGAAGTGATGGACTTACAGCCTGATTTAAGATATCAGGAAAGGCCAATTAAAATTTTGGATGTGGCAACTCGACTAACAAGGAGAAATGCTATAAGGTTTTGTCGAGTTCAGTGGAGTAATCACACCGAAGCAGAGGCGACATGGGAAAGAGAAGACGATCTCAAGCGAGAGTTCCCTTACCTTTTTGAGGAAGAGCCGGAATCTCGGGGACGAGATTCTCTTTAAGTGGGGTAGGTTGTAGCGACCCGCGTTTTTGCCCGTTGTCAAAAATCACTAAAAATTTGAACTTTTTGAAATTTTCCAATTAAAAACAATTTGCTAGCTTTAGTTATTAGCAAAACCAAAAGATTTTGAATTTTAAACGATGCATAAAAGTCACCATGTGCATTTTCGTGTTTTTCTTGAATTTTTTGGGTGTTGGTTTCAATCCTTCCTTTTGAATGAATTCAAAATCCGTTCAAATTTAAACCTCAGCAAAAGATCAAATCATTTCTCTTATCGGGCCGCGCTACTTCCTTTTCCCCTGGCCGGCCCACTCTCCCTTCTCTCCTTTCTCTCTTCTCTCTCCCGCGTGGGCCGCCTCGCTCCCGGCCCAGCCTCACCCGAGCCAGCCCGCGCGCCCGTTTCTCTTTTTCTTTTTCCGCCCCGTCACCGCCAGGTGGGGCCCACGCCCGTCGTCAACCTCCAGCGCGCCGGCGCAAATCGCGCCCGCGCCCATGCCGGCGTGCTTCCCTCACCGCCTCCGTCATCTCCAAGCTCCAGGATTAGCACGTGAAGCTCGCGCGCGACTCACCTACTCCCCTGACCTGTCTCTTCGTCCTCTTCCCCTTACTTAACGCGCGCCCTAAGTTTTCCCGACGCCCGACGAACTCCACTCCGCATTCGTCAGCCACAGTCGCTCCTTCCCTCGCTCCGTCGCGTCCCGAGCACTGCTCAAGTTCTCCTCGCGCGTCACCGCCGATCATCGAAGCTCGCGAACCGACTTCGCGCGTCCATCGAGCTCCAGTCCGGCGAGATATTTTCTCGCCGGCAAACCGACTTAACGCCTCGCTCGAACCGCCATTGGCGGCTATAAAGCAACACCAAGGCCCCCTCTTTCCATCTCTATTCCCATTCGCCACCATCACTCAATTCCCGAGCTCGAACTCGACTTTTCCCCTTTCTTTCAAATTCCGGCGAGAACTCCGGTGAGCTCCCCCCTCCTCTCCGGTGAGTCTCGACGTCAACTTCTTCCACTTCTGGCATCTCCTTCCCGCGCTCGATCTCATCGTGCTCACCTCGTCCGCAGCCGTGGTCCGCAGGTCAAGAACATCGGAACCCTAGCTCCGCCGTCCGCCGTCTCCGTCGCCGGCACCCTTCCGTTCCCTCTCTCACTTGATTGAGAGCACGGTGAGCACCCCCTTGCTCTTCTCTTTCTCCTGCGCATGATCTCGTCGACCTTTGTCAGTGCGCGCACCTCTTTCTCTAGCTCCGGTCATCGCCGCCGCTAGAGCTCGTCGCCGGCCTCGCTCTGGCCGCGCTCGACCCCGTTAGAGTAGCGCATTAGCTACACCATGCCTTCGCGCACCTCACGCGCATGCGCGCGCACTAGCCGAGCACCGCGAGCACCATCCCTTCCCTTCTTTCATCCTCGCGCGTTGCCTCCGCCATGAACTCCGGCGAGGTCCTCGCCACGCCCTCACAGCGTCCCGTCAACAACTTCTCGCGGATTCACGTCCGCCTCGATTCCGCACACTCGCGCAACCGTTCGCAGGAGCCATCTCGCCCTTGCGCACACCTCCGCACCGAGCGCCGCCATGGCCGCCACCTTTTCCTCTCGCCGCCGGCCGCCGTGAGTCCCCTCCGGCCCGGCCGAGTCCACTGGACGCCTCGCCATGCTCTTACGCACGCTCCCGGTAGCACATACTCGAACCCAACCACGCGCACGACCTTTTTCCCCTGGCTCGCCGGCGCGTCGCTCATCTCCGGCAAGGTCGCGTCGCCACTCCCGTCGACCGCGTCGTCGACATCACCCACCGCCACCTTCGCCGTTCCGCGTAGAACCTCGTCATCCGCTCCGTGTTCCCCTTAGACCCCGGTAGCTGCCGCCGGCGAGGGTTCCGGCGAGACCCCGCCGCGCGCCGCCGTTTTTCCGCCGCGCGCCGTCACAGCCGCGCTGGCATCCGACGTGGCACGCCACGTCGGCGGGTGGGCCCGCGCGACCCGGTCGCGGCCCCCACGTGGCACACCCGGTCCATCGTGGACCGGCCACACCTATCACCCGGTCCACGGCACCCATAAACCGCGCCCACGAAACAGTCGCGCACAGTAACCGGCCCCGCTGACCCCACGCGCCAGCCTCACAAGCCGCTGGAAATTGCTATGCGCACACAGATTCGTACACAGAAAATCATTTCGACCACATTTCCAGTAGCAGAAAAATTCCCAAAAATCCTCAAAAATCTAATATTCCATTCTAACCAATTTGCAACCCTTGCCATCCTCTGGAAAATTAGGATTATGGTTATACTTAATTAAGATAATCTAATCCTAATCAATTTTCTTTCTTTTACATCAAAAATCAATATCTCCATCGTCTTAACTCCGATTTTGGCGAAACTTGCGCCAAAATTCATCTAAATTCACGATCCATCCAGTGCCACCAAAATCAACCTCTCTCTGGTTTTAGTTGGATTTTATTCGGATTTATTGCTTTGTTAATTTGATTGCAAGCGGTAGATTTATTCTTTTAATCGATAGATAATCAAGACGAGGAGGAAGCTGAGGATCCCGATTACGAGGATTTAGAGGAAGAGGAATTTGGTGAAGGCAAGTCTAACTTCCATTGATCATATTGATCCTATGATTGCAAATATCCTAATTAGAGCTATTTATAAATAAATTGCATGGTATTTAAATGAATTTAAATGCTAGAATGGTCCTATGCAATATTTGATTGCCTGCCTTGACTTGATTATATCCTGTATCCTTGTTAACCCTAGGAATCAACATCATTAATTTAATTAATGAATTGTTGATATGCTCGCTGCTTAAGACTCTCACATGTGCTTAATTAATTATTGCTCACATGATTTTCGTGTAAATGCGTGTGTCTTGGTGGTGTGTGTAAATGTGGAATTGGGTGGTTAATAATAAGTGCAACCCTAGCGAGGGATGTTTTTCTGACGGGACCAGGCGAGGTAGTCCTCAGTTGGGAGGCTATCTCTGGGACGCCCTTCCACTTGTGGATTGGCTATTGAAGATGCCTGGTTCGGTCGTATAAGGACCGGTTCTTGTGCCGCCTTTGCCTAGCACCTCTCGCACAGCCACAAGCCCAGTATGGGATGGGAATTGGAACCACACCCTACTAGTACTCACCCGGTACCCCCCGGAGGCAGGAGATTGCAACGGAGTCCCAGGAGAAGACTCGTTCGTTGGTGGGTGTTCGAGATCCGGCATTTATGACTGGCCATATTATTATGATTGTGAAGCCCCTGGTGATGTCCGTGGGGATGCCGTGGTGGTACCAAGTAGGTATGGAACCTTTAGTGGGACAGTCCAAACTATGACGATAGGGAGGACTGGACCACCTTGTGGGGAAATTTGTGCACCCTTGGCCAAGGTTAAGAAACTTTCCGGAAAGCCGTGTTCCACAGTATTGGACAACGCGAAAGCATCGGCCACACTATGATTAGATTTTCTGCGTGAGTTTCCTTGGTGTGTTTTCGGAAAACGCCGGTTTGGAGCCGTGTGCTGGTTGTCGGCCAGTGATAAAATTGAGGAACTGGCGGGATGGATTGCATCTCCCCCAGGGCCGCCCAACCCCACTAATCTCTACAGATACTTGTTTAGAATTGCGAAATGCTTTGTTTTCAAAACAACCCTTGCATAAGCTTGGCTTTCTCGCCTCGTCTCTAACCCTGAGCCTAATCCTTTGATAATCCCTTGCATAATCATACCCCTCGTGTTAGGCTTGCTGAGTACCTTAAGTACTCACTCTTGCTTAAATCATTCAGAAGATGAGCCTGAGTATGACTTTCAAGCTGTTGGTGAAGAAGATTAGAGGTTCGGCCTACGCTCAAGCGATGCCTGTAGGAGTGGAGCCTGTCGTCTTCCGTTAGATTCAGTGTTAGCTCTGGCTGCTGCGTCAGCCTTTGAGAGTGATGTCTGTGAGTGTTGAGGCTGCTCGCCTCTTTTGTATCAAAGACCTTTGTGTAATGAAAGGCTTGTAATGACTCTCGGTAATATAAATAAAGTATTTGCTGTGAAGCATTCTGTGAAAGTGTCGTATCAGCTACTGATCCAGGGACTGATACGGGTGACACTAAGTACTTCAGAAATGGGGTACGACATAGGCCGTGAGAGGAAGGTAGGTGATCCAGGGAATTACTTTGCCATCTTCCCCTTCATGAGCTTCTACACTCAAGGTATGGTGCTAGCCCATTGCTTAGATTAGTTATAATCCTGAACGCTAGAGCTTTTATATATGTTTTATGCTCGTTTTCTAGATAGTTAGTGGAATGTAAATAATATTTATCTATTAACCTGTAAATGTTAGCAGTGATGATGTTGGCCTATTCTGTGTAAATTGCATATACAGTATTGTTGGATCACATGATTTTCTTTAGTTTAGAATTGTTAAGCGTTGTCCCTGGAATGGGCAATTTTCCCAAAGCTTTTGTTCCTTTCACAATCCAGCAGAACCCGGACAATAAAAACCCAAGGCGTGTTAGTTTATTTTTAGTTCATTTTGCTGTCACCACTGATACTATATCAGATAGTACATTAGTGATCGACTATTCACCTGCTGTAGCTATGTAATTGCGGGGTTAAGCAGAAAGTTTGTAAACTAAGGGTTTTATTTCTCAAACAGTAGCAACATATATAGCCTTGCAAGTAACATCGTGCACGTGAGACACGATAAGACAAGTAGTACCATATACTACTATGATCCAAATCAACACTAGCTAATTCACACCGTGGATAAGCGGACAAACTTTATTTATAACAGTATAACACACACACAATTTTTTTTTTACGAGGAGTATAGCACACATACACGACCACACTTACGCAACGTTATTACCGTTTTCTCTTTGAAACTCTCGGGGGCTGGTGCTTCTCGACAATGAACCATGCACGACCATGTCTGGAGGTCCAGAATACACCATAATTCTTCAGCTCTGGCTGACGGACGAGGCACTCGATCGCCTTTGATCTGACCATCTCCCCCACTTGTTCTATGCCACAAATTCTGCATTCCCCTTCGTTCATTATAGTCTCGACTGCAACGCCTTTTTGCAGGTTGTCATGAAAAGGCGTATGGGGGAAGAAGGTAGTTGTCAGCTTTAGAGGTGGCCAATCTCTAATCGCTTCTCTGGTGCTACGTGGGCTGTATTTTAGTGCTGAAACGTAGGACTGAAATTGGACAAAAATAACCGGTTCTGGGAACAAGTGTGATAGCTCAGACGTGGTGGCGTCGTTAGACCACTCATTTGCTGTGCAACATAGTGGATCTGGGCGACAAGGTTCACGCCCTTCAATGTAAGGTAAGAAACCATATGAATGGTAAACTTCTTGCACATTAGTAGGTAGCTGGGTGAGTTCTTCTATTGCGGATCGGGTCACAAGCTTGAACTGGGATGTCAATGCTCGCAAGCAATTACTGGCAATCCCTACTATGTCAGTGCTTTCCGAGAGCCGTAGAATCAATATTAGGTCGAAACTTTTCCCTGGCATCCTTGCATTACACTCGTAACTGTAACTTATCGCCGCCTCTACGCCACGGTCCTCAAAACGTATAGGCCATACCAAAATACTGACAAGTGTTTGCCTTCCTTGGATCAATTGATACGCGAGGGTTGTCCCTTGAAGAAGTCGTCTGGTTAGAGGGTAGCAGCAGAATCTGAAGTCCCAAAGCGAACAGCAGGACTCCAAAGTGCTCAGGAAGTCGCGAGCATAACATGCACGCTGTTCAAACCTTTGGACAACTTCGACACTCAAGCTCAGCGACCCGTCCACTTTGAAGCCAAGGAGAGATGAGGGTAGCAGATTTCTAGCAAGGGTGACGAAACATGTTGGGAAATTGTAGAGACGCGTTACCCCTTGCCCACCTTCTTCTTGCCTCTTGAGTTTGGTGAGCAGAATCCCACCCTCCATGTAGAAATTAGCCAGTCTTCTCCTGAGATGAAGCACCGACACGTCTGTGATTGGCACCTTGGCGGAACGCTCGAGAGCAACCCCCAGGAAGGAGACTGCCATCTCGAGCCTCTCGATCTTGTGCTCTTTGGAGGGGATCTCCTCGTTGTTGCCCAGCACGAAGGAGACGGCTCGGTTCACGCCCTCCTGGGCAACGGCTGAGGCCACCATTTCCGCCATGTTCAACCAATGTGGGCACTTGTTCGTTCAAGGATCGGCCATGGTATTCGCTTATATTGTGGTGTGAGAGCCGAACGAATAGACATTAGACGTTGCTTGGAAAGCTGCAGGAAAGGAGGAGGAAAGTCCGCAGACGAAGCCAGCCTCTAGGTTCGCCGGTGTTAGCTTCCTACGGGTGTCATGAGCCTTGTAAAAGGTATTTGAACGGTGACTTGTACTAAATTTTCTGGAATCCGTCGGTGTCAGGACACCAGCGGCAACTACAGAGTCGCCTACTGGGTCTGGACTATACCATTAGCAAGTGCAACTGGGGTTAACTTTTACGTTGTACATTCTGAATGGGACGACGACCACCGAGTCTTCCTTGACAAAGTCCTCATGTAGTCGGACACCAACAGGTGAGAATATGAACCACTACCCACTTTGTTTTTAAAAATGAAATATCTCGTCTGGGGGTTGCTCTTACCCTGCAGTTACGGTCTGCAGGGAAGCTGCGCGTTAATATACATGCCTCAACCGAAGTCGTGCCTTTTATATATTACCGCCAGCCGAAAGATGATCAACATTAACATTTTATAACCTTTTGAACTGCACTGGGAAATCATTACCTTTTTTTTTTGTTTGTGTCCTCATTTTCTACCCTGAGATATCATTGTAATTTTCTAACAATATGATCTCTAATAGATGTAGTTCTGAACCAGACGAATTAGAGATGATCTACTGTTAACACCGATTGAAGTTTAGATTAATTGAAATGCTGCACAATGTTAGAAATAAGGAGAACCTGTGGTGTATATGCATCCATACCCTAAAGTATAGTGTTCCTCTTCAATTGTATCCATTCTGCATTTTTGTTTTTTTGGGGGGGTTGGGGGGGGGGGGGGGGGGGGGGGGGGGGGGGGGCAGCCAATTTGGATGAAGATATCACGAAAACCTGCTGATTTGGATGTCTGATGTGGTAAATTCGAATTATTTGATCTTCAATCCAATATAAGAGCATTTTTTTTAGTATGAAACTTAGATGCTGCAATCTCATCGGGAAAGGCTGGCTCGCATGCACTACGCTGCTCTCTTTAGTTTCTCTTCTGTTCTGCCCCTCAGAATCTGGTCTGAAACATACTCAGTATAAATGCATGCTCAGTTGCATAGAGCTATGAGAAATTGCAGATATTGGTCCGTTGAATTAACCTGAATCTGCAGCAATGTGAATGTACCGGAAGCAGAATTGATGCGTTTAGTCGAGTTTTCAGTTGGGCAGGTTTCAAAAAATATCAGTTCATTGTCACTGCATGCTTCATCAAGTACATGGAAACAACAAGCAGTGATTGTTGGTAAACGGCTAGACAGAATCAAGTTTGTCAAAAAAATAAAAATGGCAAAAAATAAAATAAAAGAAGTACAAATGAGTTTGTCAAATTTTCGTGAAAGCATTCCATAGTTCTGAGGCTATGTGCAAGTGCAACATAAATGGGCAAAGGATAGATTATATATATTAAAAAAAAGGTTAAGGGAGCACACCATTTAGCAGAAAATCCCATGATACTTTATTGTCTTCTTTTGACTTGGGGCCTGTTCGGTTGGGGGCTCAAAAGGCCGTTAGTGGTAATTTTTAGTGGCATGGCTGCCGAACGGGCCTCAAAACTGTAGTGCTAAAGCCCTTTTGAGGCCCCAAATCGTTTGTGCCCCGGGAGGCCGTAAACGCCGCTAAAAACAGCTCTACCCCAGCCACAGGATGTCGATACCCCTGTCGTCCTCATCCGCAACCCTGGCTCACTCTAGGTCAAGCCACCGCGCGCGCCGCCGCAACCGCACTCCCGCCGTGCCGCCGAGTTTCCCGCGCCTCCTCCTGCGCCTCCGCGTCTTCTCTGCTTGTTCGGGTAGCCGTTCCCGGCGGCACAAGATCTGTCGCCGTGGTGCGCCCTGCGCATCGTCCATGGCCGGCTTCGGGAGAGACGGTACTCGGGATTTCATGTCGCAGGCGGATCCGTATTCCCCCGTCCATTCGGTGTTCTCTGACGACGGCAGCCGCCGAGGTAGCAGAGGCAATGCGTCGCGGCTGGAGTTCGACGGCCTGGATCTCAACTCGCAGGGCCACGACGTCCCCCAACTGTCGCCGTTCGACGCGTACCTGCCAGTTGCAGGTTCGTCCGGGGTTGCATACGGCGGATCCGGCGGCGGCTTCGGCGGAGGATCCGTCGGCTTCGGCGGAGGATCCGGCGGCTTCGTCGGCGGATCCGCCGGTTACGGCGGGGGAAGCGGAGGCTACGGCGGCAGAAGCGGAGGCTTCGGCGGCGGATCCGGCGTAGGCGGCGGCTACGGCAGCGGATCCGGTGGAAGCGGCGGAAGCGGAGGCAGCGGAGAAAGCGGCGACGGGGGAAGCGGAGGCCGTCCTCCGAACCCTCGCCGCAATATCGGACTACGTCATGCTCGCGGTGGTCGAGGCGGCCCTCGAGTCGGTGCAGGCCGTGGTGCAGGCCGAGCAGGTCGACGTGTGGCCGGAACCAGTCCCCTCGCAGGCATGGGAAGAGGTACTGGATTCGTGCCTCAGGAGGACGATGGCGATGACGACGAGGGATCCGAGGCTCCCTACACGCAGGTATATGATTGTTCGCTACATCTTGTACTATATGGTACTCGCGTATGATCCTAGTAATTCAATAGTTGCTGTGCTATCCAATTTGTAGACTCGTAGAACTGACAAGGCAAATTGGTCTGAACACAACAATAAAGTTCTCTGTGAATTGCTTTTGGAGCAAATGAACATGGGAAATTACACCAATGGCGTTATGTCATCTAGAGGTTACTCCCTCATCTGTGATCGGTACTTCGCTGCAACAAATTTGAGGCACGACACGACACAGATTCGAAACAGGATTAGGCAATTGAAACAAATGTATGGCTTCATCAAGGATATCACCACTAGAAGGACTGGCTTAGGCAGACGTCCTGATGGATGGCCGCAGGCAGATGGAACATGGTGGGAGCAGAATACTAAGGTTCGAATTGGCTGCAATGTTTCCGTTCAATTTATTTGGTATATATTGGTTACTGGGTTAGTAAAATGGCCTACTAATTTCAGGGAAACAGTGAATTGAAAAAGCTGCAGCATGGTCCTCCCTCGTATCTGGATCTACTTGAGCAAATATTTGCTGGAGTAGCTGTTGATGGTTCCACTGGCTATCTCCCTGGAGATGGTGACGATGGTGACGATGGTGACCATGGGGACGATGGTGAAGATGGTGCCTATGATGATGACCGCATTCCTTTGTCATCCGGGAGCCACAAGAGGGCTAGCAGTGGCAGCACGACGGGAACAAGCCCAGTGAAGAGGACAAAGACAAAGAGCCCTGTGGTGCGAATTTTAAACAAGTTCCTGCACCTGACCACGCAGACGGCCGAGAAGAGGAGTTCTTTCATGGAGAGGCAGGCAGAATTGGAGGCTGAAAAACAGAGGCAGAAGGAACTGAGGGTGCAAGAACAAAAGGAGAAGCAGATGGCAGAATTCCAATCAATAAAAAACATTGCATTGCAAGCTGGAGTCCGTAAAGGCAGTGCTCAGTACTATGCCATTGCACACGTTTGCAAGGATGAGTACATGAAGGGGCTTTTCCTGGAATTGGAAACAGGACCTGAAATGATTGATTTCCTAACTATTTTCTGTAAAGAACATGGCTTCCTGTAGCGTGTTCGTAATCTGTTATGGCATTGTATGAACTACCTACTTTATGATTCCTCCATTGTTTGTAATGGATTGAATGAACTACCTATTTCATAATTCCGCCATGGTTTGTAATGTATTGTATGAACTACCTATTTTATGATTACTCCTTCCATTGTTATCTACTTGTAGGTTGTTTCATGCTATGTGCTTTTAGAGTTGCATATTTTTCTGTTATCTAAATTCTATGTTCTTTTGGAGTTGCATATTTTTATGTTATCTAAATTCTATGTTCTTGTTGTATGGCAGGGTGAGGGATCCTCATGGAAGAAGTGGATGGATCATGTACTTGAAGATGAAGAAGAAGAAGCCATAGCACTGTTTCCAATCCTCACCTATGGTATGTCCTATGACAGCCACTTCACAAAAGTTAAGAGGAATAGAAGGAATGAGCGTCCTCTTGAGTTCATCAATAGACATCTTTCGGACCCAACTTCTTGCTACACCATGTTTAGAATGACTAATCCATTGTTTCATCAACTGCATGATCTTTTGGTTCATTCATATGGTCTCCAGTCATCCACAAAGAGTACTAGCATAGAGGCATTAGGGATGTTCCTTTGGATGTTGGGTGCGCCTCAGTCTTTTAGGCAAGCAGACACCTTATTAGGGAGGTCCCTTGATACAGTGCATCGCAACTTTGAGAAAGTTTTGGAGTGTGTGGTCAAACTAGCAGCCGAAACTATTAAGCCACTTGATCCAGACTTCCAGACAGTACACCCTCGCCTGCAACAAGCTAGGTTCAGTCCACATTTTAATAACTGTATTGGTGCAATTGATGGGACTCATGTGCCGGTGGTTGTTCCAAATGACAAGATTGCTCAGTACCTTAACCGTAAGGGTAAGACATCACAAAATGTTCTGGCTGTTTGTGACTTCAACATGAGATTCACCTTTGTCCTAGCTGGTTGGCCCGGCTCAGTGCATGACATGAGAGTATTCAATGCTGCATTAACCAAGCATGCCAACAGATTTCCAAAACCACCTCCAGGTAGAATGTTGTCAAACTTGAAGCAGTGCATTTTTGTTTTTACTTCATTTTGGTGGACAAAACTAATGCAACGAATGTGTCAAATGCAGGGATGTATTATCTAGTGGACTCTGGCTACCCAAACCGTCCCGGGTATCTTGCACCGTACAAGGGAACGAAGTATCACCTGCCTGAGTTTCGACGAGGACCAATGCCGAGAGGTATGAAAGAAACCTTCAACTTTGCACATTCATCTCTGAGAAATGTAGAGGAGCGAGCGTTTGGGGTACTAAAGGAGAAGTGGCGGATTCTGAAATTGGTGCCGCGTTTCCCTCGCAAGAAGCAAAGCAAAATTATTGTAGCATGCATGGCACTTCACAATTTTATTAGAGAAAATTCCGCGGATGATCTGGACTTTATGAAATTTGAGGGCGATGATGAGTACGTTGGTGACAGCCAAATCAACGAAACCACAACTGTTGCGGAGGATGATGCAGAAGAGGAAGAAAGTGATGTTGACATGAATGCCTTCCGTGATCAGTTAGCACATGCTTTGTACTATGGGTTTTAATTTCGGACTTGTATTGTATTGCCACTTGTATGGTGCTTCATTTAGGCTCTAAACGTTTGCTGAATTCTGCTTGATTTCGGACCTGTATTGTGAGAACTCGGTTTGTTTGAATTATGATAATGTATTGCATGTTCGTGGTCCATGATCAATGGTTAATGCTGCTTCAATCTTGTATATGGTTTCTCACAAGGAGAGGAGGGCAGTTTTGTCAATTTATATGGCTTTATTGTTGTGGAACCGAACGCCCCCCACTAAAGTTTAGTGTGCTAACGCTACAGTGACCATTACAATTTTGCCACTAAAAATTTGCATGCAAGAGGAACCGAACAGGCCCTTGTAATGTTCTACGAGGTTGGTGGAGCAGCGGAGACGAACCAGCGTTGACCATGCTCGCTCGCACTCGGCCAGTCGGCCTTCCCCCCACACCAGAGCATCAGAATTTTATAAAACAAAAAAACCAGAGTATCATACTTCCAATCAAAAAAAAAAAAAACAGAGTATGAGACCAGACCCTCGCAACGACCAAGCCATGTCGTCGCCGGCGGAGCTCATCGACGACGCCGCCGCCGAGATCTTCCTCCGCCAAGATCTTCCTCCGCCGAGATCCCGCGCACCTCATCCGCGCGGCCCTCGTCTGCAAGCCCTGGCGCCGCATCCTCACCGACCCGGCCTTCCTCCGCCGCTACCGCGCGTTCCACGCGGCGCCCCCTCTGCTCGGCTTCCTCGACAACCTCGCCACCACCCGCCCCGAATCAACCGTCCCCATCTTCGTCTCCGTCGTCCAGGTCTCCCCCTTCCCCAGCCGGGCGTTCGACGGCGCCGGCTGGTGGGCCCTCGACTGCCGGCACGGCCGCGTCCTCCTCGGCCTGTTCGCCGAGCGGGTGAACCTCGTCGTGTGGGACCCCCTCACCGGCGAGCAGCGGGAGCTTCCCGACCCCAGGATCCCTCACGGGCTCTACGCTGCTGCGGTGCTCTGCGCCGTCCGCGGCTGCGACCACCTCGACTGCCGTTCGGCGTGGTCTTAGCGGGCTTGGACTACTCTGCAGGGAACGCCGTGCGGGCGCACCTGTACTCATCCGATGCTGCTTCCTGGATCGCCTCTGCTCATCTTGGTCCTTGTCACCATGTCATGCGGAATCCTAGTGCGTTTGTTGGAGACGATGTCTACTTCCAATTGATGTGGGATGACATGATTCTGAGGTACGACATGGAGAGGAATCGCCTGTCCACCTTCCACCCTCCTGCGAGGCACGCCAATGAAGGTGGCATTGTGCTCATGCCGATGGAGGACGGTTAGCTGGGGCTCGCCGGCATTAGGGGCTCAAGGATTTGCCTTTGGTCGACAAATGTCAATGCTGAGGGAATTTCAGGATGGGTGCGACGCGGGGACATTGAGCTTATGACACGGATCCCCTTTATGCCGTATAGCGAAGCACATGTGGTTGGTTCTGCGGAGGGATTGGGCATCATCTTTGTGCCTACAGAGGTTGGTCTCTTCATGATCGACCTCAAGTCCGGCTGGGAGAGGAAGGTAGGCAATCTTAGGAACTACTTCGCCATCTTCCCCTTCATGGGCTTCTACACGCCAGGTACGGTGCTAGTCCATGCTTATATTAGTTGTAATCCTGCACTGTATATACTATATACTGTGGCTTTATTCTGATTTGTAAATACTTAGTGGAATGTAACAAATATTTATCTATTGGCATGTAAAAGTTATCACTTATCAGTGATGATGTTGCTCTGTTCTGTGCAAATTGCATAAATGACATCGGAAGGCATCACCTGATTTTTATTGGGATTGAATTGTTAAGCATTGTTCCTGTTCTGTGCAAAAGCGAATAAGGCAAACTTTTGCCTAGCACAGAGAAACATCGAGCTATTTTTCTGTCATTTTTGCTTGCACAATATTATTGCTCTGCTTGTAAATGCTACTTATTTGTTGCTCTACTCTTTCATCTCAAAATGTTATGTATGGTGTGCTATGAAACCATTCTAAGATGCATGTTTGGTACATTCATATTGTACCAGCGGCAAGTTACCATCACGAAGGAGGACACATTAATCACAACTGAGCTGTGCTTGTACCTGGCCAATCTACAGATTCATCGAGTTGAGTCTGCTGATGCAGTAAAACTTACAAACACAGTGCTAATGCCTTATACCCCACCATATGGTCAGTTCTGGACCTTGTATTCCTTCTCTCTAGCTTGTTATGATCATGATTGTGAAGACCCTGTTTCAGGTTCACAGCTAATCTTGTATTGATGTATGGATTTTGTTTCTTTGGTGTTGTATTGATGAACAACACAAGTCGATTCAGAACTGTATATATATATATAGGGGCCCTTCACTGAAAATTGAATCTGAGTACTCAGGTTTATTTTTATTTGTAGACAGGGTTAGTAGATGAAGATTTTTTATCGTTTGGACCTGAAAATGCTCAAATTTTGGCTCAGTTTCTTTACTCAAGGTTTCTTGTCAGTCGGATCACATATTGTTTCAGTTTCTTTGAAGGGGCATTGTGCTCCATTCTGTCTGTAGAACACTAGAATTCACACTGCTTCCCAATAGTCGGAATACCGCCTGACTCGTTGAAACTCCAGCTTGTCCCAGAATTAGCTCCTTCAGCGGCGCACGCCAACGAAGTGGCATTGTGCTGATGCCACTGGAAGATTGTTCGCTGGGGCTCACCGGCATTAGGGGCTCAAGGGTTTGCCTGTGGTTGACGAATGTCAATCCTGAGGGAATTTCAGGATGATGCGTTGCAGGGATATCGAGCTTATGACACGGATCCCCCGGATCCCCTTTAAGCCATATAGTGATTGGTTCTGCAGAGATTGGGCATCATCTTCGTTGCCACAGGTTGGTCTCTTCACAATCGAGCTCAAGTTAGGCCGGGAGAGGAAGGTAGGTGATCCAGGGAGCTACTACCTTTTGTTCCTTTCACAATCCAGCAGAACCCATACAATAAAACCCAAGGATGTGAACCTTTGTACTGCACATAGAAATCTCAAGCTATTTTTATGTCATTTTTGCTTGCACTTTGGTTTACTCTGTTTGTACGTCTACATATTTGGCACTCTACTATTTCATTTCAAAACATTGTATGGTGTGCTATGAAACTATTCTAACCTGCATGTCTCGATCTTTCAGATTGTACCAATGGAATGTTACCATCGCCAACCAAGACACACTAATCACTACTGAGCTTAATTGTACATGGCCAATCTACAAATCCATCCACTCGAGTCTGCTGATGTGCAGCTGCAGGGCTAATACCTTGCTTGCAAGTGAACGCCACCATGTGGTTAATTATGGACCTCATATTCCTGCTCTCAGCTTATGACCTCATGATTGTGAAGACTCTGTTTTTGGTTCAAAGCTAAGATTGTATTGGGTTTGTTTCATGTTGGCCAGTATTGTTGATGGATGCACTCAGAATAGGATAATATTTGGGTCCTTGACTGAAAATTAACTTCTGGATGGAGGCATTAGCTGCAGCTTTTTCATGAATGGTCGGAACTGAAAATGCTCAAATTTTGGTTCAGTTTCTTTACTCTTAGATTTCTTGTTGGTTCAATCACATACTGTTTCAAGTATACTGAGGGGGCTACGTTGCTCCATTCTTTGTATGCAGACCACCAGGATGTACACTAGAAGGGAAAAGCAGCCTCACTGCCAGCCTGTCCCTGAATTAGCTTCTTTATATACCCCTGGCAGGAAGCATCATCACTCATGTATTGACTCTGCTATATGGAACTGAAATATTAAAGTCGGAACAACATTAAGGAATAATCTCGCATATGTGTTGTTGCTACCACCTAAATTTTTTTTTGTCACACTTGTGATTGAAAAAATAAAAAAGCTACAGATGCATACAACATGGAAATTACTGATGAGGTATCATATATGTTTTGAACCATTTCAAATGTTGACAATGGCTACATGCTTTTGTGTCATATACTAATGCTAAAACTGCCACTGCCGATGAGGAAAGAGTGAATGTTGAGCCGTTGAATTTGTTTCATTAAATTGAGCATCCTGCCAATGTTGTTTTCAGTTGTGCAGAAAAATCAATTTGAACTGGCCTAGAAACAACTTCCAGCTAGCAAATGGACTGGCCTAGTTTTAACTTGAGATGTAAGTTTCAACCTTATCAGGAATACAACCTGCAATGATAGTTCTCAAATTACACTCTTTTTTTGCCAGGAGTGAACGTTGATAGTTCTCAAAAAGTGTATGTGTCCGCATATCCACGACCATACTTGACGGAACATTGACAGTTCTCAAAAGAGTAAATTGCATCATGAGTACATAAACTTAATGTGAGTGCAATTTAGTCATAGAACTAGACATGTGCTCAAATACGTCACAAAACTTTTCTGAAGTGTGCATTCCCCGGTCAAAAACAGGCCATAGGTGGATTGCCACAACAGAATCTGTACAATGATAAAACCAATCCACTATCATCGACAAATGCCGTGCTCTGCCCACAACCACAATAAGTGCCCCTCATGGTGAATCTCAACATTGAATTCTTCATCTGTTATACCTCAAGAGCACAACTGAAACAAGTCAAAAGCCATTTAAATTATCCTGCCTTGCATTAAGAAAACAATTTGCAAAGGCATCACATAAATGCATCAGGTTATCCTTGCCGTGATCAAAATTTTCATTCAAACTGACTGCCTGCGCCCTAATCAAGCTACCAAATTATTACTATAGTGTAGTTTCTATCCATTAAATACAAAATACCAAGACAAGCATTTCAGTTTGATATACATACGCCAACTCTGCTGCCAAATTGTGATGAGAAACAAACCATATTCTATGACCAAATTGCACCCACCTTACAAATTTATGTACCCACGGTGCAATTTACTCTTCTCAAAAAGAAGAAAACACACATACACGACCACACTTGACGCAACGTTGTTACCGTTTTCTCTTTGAAGTTCTCTGAGTCTCGGTCTTCTCGACATTGAACCATGCAGCACCATGTCTCGAGGCCCAGCGAACTTTATAATTCTTCAGCTCTGGCTGACGGACAAGGCACTCGATTGCCTTTGATCTTACCATCTCCCCCACTTGTTCTATGCCACCAACTCTAGATTCCTCTTCATTCGTTGTAGTCTCGACTGCAACGCCCTTCTGCGGTTTGTCATGAGAAGGCTCATGGGGGAAGAAGGTAGTTTTCAGCTTTAGAGGTGGCCAATCTCTCACCACGTCTCTGTTGCTACGTGGGCTGTATTTTAGTGCTGAAACATAGCATTCAAAGTGGACAAGAATAACCGGTTCTGGTAACAAGTGTGATAGCTCAGACGTGGTGACGTTGTTAGACCACTCATTTGCTGTGCAACATAGTGGATCTGGGCGCCAAGTTTTACACACTTCAAGGTAAGGACAAGGATAAGGTAAACGATATGAATGGCAAACTTCTTGTACATTAGTAGTAGCTAGGTAGCTGACTGAGTTCTCCTATTGCGGATCGAGTCACAAGCTTGAACTGTGATGTCAATGCTCGCAAGCAATTACAGGCAATCCCTACTATGTCAGTGCTTTCCGAGACCCGTAGCATCAAAAATAGGTAGAAACTTTTCCCTGGCAACCTTGCATCACACTTGCAGTAGTAAATTATTGACACCTCTATGCCACGGGTCTCAGAACGTTCGGACAATATCCAAAAAGAGACGAGTGTTTGGCTTCCTTGGATCAATTGATACGCGAGGCTTGTAGTCGTCTGGTTAGAGGGTAGGGGAAGAATCTGAAGTCCCAGAGCGAACAGCGGGACTCCAAGGTGCTCAGAAAGTGGCGAGCATAACCTGCACGCTGTTCAAATCTTTGGACAACGTCGTCACTCAAGCTCGGCGACCCGTCCACGTTGAAGCCAAGGAGAGATGAGGGTAACAGACTTCTAGCAAGGGTGATGAAACGTCTAGGGAAATTGTAGAGACGCGTTACCCCTTGCCCACCTTCTTCTCGCCTCTTCAGTTTGGTGAGCAGAAGCCTGCCCTCGACGTAGTAACTTTCCAGCCTCTTCCTGAGATGAAGCGCCGAGACCTCTGTGATTGGCAGATTTCTAGTTTGCTCGACAGCATCCTTCAAGAAGGCGACTGCCATCTCGAGCTTCTCCATCTTGTCCTCTTCGGAGGCCGTCTCCTTGCGGTTGCCCAGCACGAAGGAGAAGCCTCGGCTCACGCACTCCTGGGTAACGGCTGAAAGTACCCTTTCCTCCATGTTCCACCGATGTAATCACTCAGCTGGCCTGTTGAGAAAACGAAATGAGACTGGTTTTTCGAAATGGACGGCGAATAATGCTGAGCTGAGCATATTAACAATGGAACGCATAGGCAGCCTCACCTGTTTGTAAAGTGGCAGTGCAACCACCCCAGCCTCGCTAAGTGAAACGAAGCAACATGTGTATGTACTAGTAGTGGTCGCCTTGTGGCTGATTGGGATCTGAACTCAAATGAATGTGGCACTTGTTCTGCAGATCAAGGATCGGGCATGGGAAAGCTGCAGGAAAAGAGGAGGAAGGTCTGCAGAAGAAGCCAGCCTCAAGCTTCGTAGCTTTTCTTTCTACGGGTGTCATCAACCTTGTAAAAGGTACTTGAACGGTGACTTGCACTAAATTTTCTGGAATCCGTCTGTGTCAGCTGACACCGGCGGCAACAACAGCTTCGCCCACTGAGTCTTGGACTGTTGGAAAATAATTCATTTCCTTAGTGTTGAAGGAGTTCTAGAGTAATATGGTGTGTGTAGTCTTGTCCCAAAAGTCTAGTGAAGTACTCCCTCCTCCCTCCGTTCCAAAATAGTTGTCACTGTTGACTTTCATATATCAACTTTGACTGTTCGTCTTATTTAAATTTTTTTTTGCAAATGTTAGCTATTTTTCCGTAGCATGTTTCGTCAATAAAGATAGTTTAATTATGATATATTTGTTTTAATATTAATACACAAAAATTAAATAAGACGGACGGTCAAACATGATGATCAAAAGTCAAAAGACGGAGATAGGAGCAGCAGCATGGCAGTAGAGAGTTTTGTGTGCATGCCAGCAGCACATGCATGTTTTCAAAACCATAAACTTGCACTGAACCTGTCTGGCGCACTGAAGCTGCTGCTGTCAGCTTCAAAATCTTTTGAAACCATAAACTATCGTTATCCACCTGTCTGGCGCACTGAAACTGAAGCTGCTGCTGTCAGCTTCAAAACTGACAGGACGGTATTTTGAAACCATAAACTATCTGATTGAGTGATTGCAAGTGTATGTTGTTTTTGGATATCAAAATACAAATAGATTTTCCCATCTGTGCATAGCGAAATAGTTTATTTCTCAACCAGCAGTAGGATCTCTACCGGTTCCACTGAGCCTGATAAATAAAATACTGATAAATGTATGCCGTGTTACAATGCTCCAAAAATGGACACCAAAATACCTGTTGCAGCCTGAAAAGTTGGAACAATGAAAGAGGAATTTGCAGATCTCTGGCCGGGTCTTGGAACTGCCGTTTCAACCAATCTGCTCAACAAAGACAAGCCGCAGGTCCTACACACACGTTTCATCCCTGCTAATTACATGTAGCCACGTTTGATCATCTTGACGCACTGAAGCAGTGAGATATACGTGATACGTAGGTCAGTGTACCTTTCAATCCTGTGCACTTTGGATGCCTCATGCCGAGACTGCAACAATCCAACATCTCAAACTTCCTTTCTGAAAATCATCCTAGCAAACAAAGGTGAAACATTACAAGGGTGTCAAATCCCACATATCAAATTGTACTTCCCAAGTCGCCTTTGTAGATAAGCTCGGGCAAGAGTTGTAGGATGGGTAGAATGCAGCGAGAGTTCAACACAATTTGTTGCGCAATGACGACCTTTGTGACGAAGCTAATGTCATTGGTTCTGCTGAGGGTTCTGGTTCTTCGCAACGGAACTCAAATCAGGCCGGATGAGGAGGATAAGCGAGCCTGGACTCTACTACGTTGATGTACCCTTCATGAGCTTCTATACTCCGGGTGAGGCATCACCTGCCAGTACCTTTTGGTTATAAATAATCCTGCACTTTACTTTTTCTTCAAATGTTGTTCTTATATTTTTAGATATTTATAACTGACTGGAACTAATTATTACCTATGCTAGAGAAAACTGAATACTTGATAAGGCCACAATGAACTATATTTTAGTCATGTTCGACTGCTCAAAGGATCATTCTTGATATGGTAAAGATGTGCCTAGGAAGTAATTGGCCTTTTTCACTAACCTCATGATGTCTATCATATAATTTCTGCTGCTCCTCTGTAGCCAATATTAACTGACAAAATCATTAGCTATTCATTTGTGGCACTTTTAATTCATACATTCTCTTAATCCCACTCTCTAGTTTTTCACTTACAAAAACATTTTTTTATCTGTACAAAAAACTGTATATAGTGCGGTATATTGAAACAAATTTAATTTATATGCTTGTCACTTTCAGATTGTGCAAGCAGCGTATTGGCGTCACAAATGGAGACAAGTTAGCCACTTCTAAGTCAAGGATGCTTGGTGCTTGTCAGTTTATACAGCAAGCTGAATCGGCTGCAATCAGAAGTGCATGCTGAATCTACTGCAGGAAGATAGTACGAAGAGAGGAGTGCGGTGTGTTTCATCATTATGTGTGCACCATTAGGAATAATACATGCATGGTGTGCACCATCTATTCACAAAACAAAGGGTGACGATTGTTGACTGAAAATAAAATGGCATTTTTAGTCGCGTATAAAATATAATCTAAAAGAATGTTAGTGCGGACATTGCAGACATACCATGACTTTAGATTTTACATTTTGGTTAAGTAGCACATCGTCCATAATGATAGTTTTGTCGTTAGATATACTAACTTGATATAACTCATATCATATGGATATTTGCAACTCACAATATATATGTGTTATGGCCTATGGGCAGCCAGATAGTGCACGGCCAGGCTGCTTTGTGGTTTTCAGAAGAGAAAAGTCTAATATGGCTCCTTCAATTATTGGGGGTAGCGCAATTTTCACCTCCTACTATAAAACCGGGTATATGATACCCTGAACTTATCATCTCGGTGCAATTTACCTCCCTGGATGGTTTTGAGAGTGGTTTTGTTCTACGTGGCGAGATGGATCACACATGTCGGATGCCAGGTCATTTTTTTTCTTTTTCTTTTTCTTTTTATTCTCTCTTCCTCTCTTCTTTTTTTTTCTCTCTTCCTCTCTCCCACGCGCCCGCGCCGCCGCCTGTGCGCCCGCGGCGCCGCTGCCTATGCCCGCCACTGCCGCCGCCCTAACAACTCGTTCCCCCTTCCGCAGCTAGGCGCACAAGGAACACCGGTCGCCGTGGTCGCCGAGCCGCCATGGTAGTCGCTTCGCCGGCGCCGACCTAACTCCGGCCACGCTCATCGCCATCCGTCTCCACACCGAGGTAGCCATCGTCCTCGTGAAGCTCTCCAACCCCGGCGCTACCGCCTCCTTCCTCTCTCTTGCCGATGAGCATCCACGAATACGAGCAGCTCGAAGTGCTCAAGGAGACGGTGGCCGTCAAGATGTCCCAAGGCGGACAGACGGTCGCCTCGTCGAGTCACTAGGCCACCCGTCCGTCGTGCAGGCGGGAGGGGCGACGACGCGGGCGGGAGGGGCGGCGGCGCGGGCGCGGGCGCGTGGGAGAGAGGAAGAGAGAAAAAAAAAGAAGAGAGAAAGAGAGAAAAAAAAGAAAAAGAGAAAGAAAATGATGTGGCATCCGACATGTGGGACTCACCTCGCCACGTAAGACAAAATCGCTCTCAAAACCGTCCAGGGAGGTAAATTGCGTCGGGGTGATAAGTTCAGGGTATCAGATATCTAGTTTTATAGTTGGAGGTGAAAATTGCACTACCCTCAATAATTGAGAGAGCCAAATTAGACTTTTCTCTTTTGAGAAACAAGGTATGTGATTCTTGTTTGCTGCGTCGATTCATTTATTCCAAGCAGAGTTTTTTTTGCTTGAAGGTGTTGCTTGGACACTGCCCTGAAAGCGCAGCATAGTATAGCAATTTTTTTCGTAGCAAAGCTCTGAAAATAAAAACTCTTCATCTAATTCATCATGACAAATTGGACAATCAGTTTGAATTTCGATTGAGACGTGCCGGTACGTAGGCCGGCTCCAACAATTGGAAACGAATCGACGATGGTGGCCCATGGAGTATTTCTGGGCCGAGAGATACTAATCCCACGTAGGCCCAGCAAATGTCTCTTGCCGCGGCGCTCCCCTCCATTCCCCATCCCCATCCAAACCCTAGCCACGCCGCCGGCGAGCACGACCGCGACATGGTGCCGCCGGAGTTGATCGAGGACGCCGTCGCCGAGATCCTCCTTCGCATCCCGCCGGACGAGCCCGGGGACCTCGTGCGCGCCTCCGTCGTCCACAAGCAGTGGCGCCGCATCCTCACCGACCCCGCATTTCTCCGCCGCTACCGCGAGTTCCACCGCACGCCTCCGCTCCTCGGCTTCTTCCACAACCACCCGCGCGAGGACGTCGGCCGGACGCCCCGATTCGTCGCCGCCACAGGGGCATCCCTCTTGCCCCCACCCGAGTTCGATGGCGAAGATTGGTGGGCCATGAATTGCCACCACGGGCGCGTCCTCATCGACGTTGGGCGCTCTGGTGATGGCCTCGTTGTCTGGGATCCCATCACCGGCGACCGGCACAGAGTTCCCCAACCGGACAGCTTGCGTGGTAACTTGTACTCCCCTGCAGTGCTCTGTGCCGTAGGCAACTGCAATCACCTCAATTGCCACGGTGGTCCCTTCCTTGTGGTCGGCGTGGGAATTGCCGACGGGGTCATACAGGTGTTTGTGTACTCATCGGAGACCAGTGCATGGACCCAACCAGCCTCTGTTGACGCAGGAGGTGTCAATTATATGGGTGCACAGAATGGTACCCTTATTGGGGATGAACTGTATTTCACCCTTGGGTGGGGTGATGGAATCCTGAAATACGAGTTGGACAACAATTTCTTATCTGTCTTCGACCCACCAGAAGTGTACGAGCGGGGTGCTTCACTCATACAAATGGAGGATGGTTCCCTGGGCCTCGCTGGCTCTAAAGGAACAAGTATTTACCTGTGGTCGAGGAAGGAAAACAGTGATGGAGCTGCAGGATGGGTACAGTTTAGGGTCTTTGACTTTGAGAAACTGTTACCCTCTTGCAAACTTTTTGACATAGCTGAGGTCAATGGTTTTGCTGAGGGTATTGGTGTCATGTTCGTGGGCACATTTGCTGGTACCTTCACAATCGAGCCCCAATCAGGCAAGGTGAAGAGGGTAGGTGACCCTAGAATCTTCTACCCCGTCGTACCCTTCATGAGCTTCTACACTCCAGGTAAGGCATCAACTTGCAGCCCTTTGCTTATTGATAATCCTGCAATTTACCTTTTCCCTATGTGGTTCTTATATAGTATTTCCTGTGCTAGATATAACTGATCTCTACCCAAATCGTGGCCTCATCAACGGCAATCACACCATAGCGCCGCAAGAGCTGACCGAGAACGCCATCGTCGAGATCCTTCTCCGTATCCCGCCAGATGAGCCTGTGGACCTTGTTTGCGCTTCCCTCGTTCATAAGAGCTGGCACCGCATCCTCACTGATCCTGCATTCCTCTGCCGCTACCGTGAGTTCCACCGTGTGCCTCCGCTCCTCGGTTTCTTCCACAACCATCCACCGGCTGATGTTGGAACTATGCCCCGGTTCATCGCCACCACTAGGGCATCCCCTTTCGACCAGCCAGATTTCGATGATGAGGAATGGTGGGCCATGAATTGCCACCATGGGCGTGTCCTGGTCGACATTGGTGACTCTGGTGACGGCCTTGTTGTCTGGGATCCCATCACCGGCGACCAGAAGAGAGTTTACCGACCTGACAGCTTGTGCGGCACATTCTACTCCCCTGCAGTGCTCTGTGCTGTAGGCAGCTGCAATCACCTCAATTGCCATGGTGGTCCCTTCCTTGTGGTCGGCGTGGGATTTGCGGACGGGGTCATACAGGTGTTTGTGTACTCGTCGGAGGCCGGTGCATGGACCCAACCAGCCTCTGTTGACTCACAAGGTGTCAATTATATGGGTGCGCAAAATGGTACCCTTATCGGGGATGAAATCTATTTCACACTTGGGTGGGGTGACGGAATTCTGAAATATGAGGTGAACCGGAATCGTCTGTCTGTGTTCGACCCGCCGGAGGTGTATGACCAGGGTGCTTCCCTTGTGCAAATGGAGGACGGTTCCCTCGGTCTCACTGGTTCTAAGGGATCAAGTATTTACCTGTGGTCGAGGAAGGAAACCCGTGAGGGAGCTGCAGGATGGGTGCAATGTAGGGTCATCGACTTTGAGAAACTGTTACCCTCTTCCAAACTGTTTCATACAGCTAAGGTCATTGGTTTTGCTGAGGGTGTTGGTGTTATGTTTGTGGGCACATTTGCTGGTGTGTTCACAATTGAGCTCAAATCAGGCAAGGTGAAGAGGATAGGTGAGCCTGGAGTCTTCTACCCCATCGTACCCTTCATGAGCTTCTACACTCCAAGTAAGGCACCACCTTCCAGCCCTTTGCTAATCTATAATTCTGCAATTTATGCCTTTCCTGGGTTGTTCTTATATAGTATTACCTGTGCTAGAGATAACTGAATACTTGATGTTGCAGTGGTGCATCATGTTTTGGTCATGTTCCTCTCTGATATGGTCAATTTGTGCCTAGGTAGAAGTTGATCGAACAAGTTTTATCTATCCTCTTTAGTCACTTGTTACTGAGAAAACTCATTTACTGATACGGGCATTCTTTAGATCTTGGTCTCTAATATTCTGTCTTAGAAAACCATATATGTGAGCTCTGAAACAAATTTAATGTCTGTTGATCATGTTTCAGATGGTGCACTGTAAGCAGGGACAAGTTAACCAGTGCCGAGTCGAAGCATGCATGGTACTTTTCAGTCTCCTATCAAGCTGAATCTGCCGAAGATGGTATTTTGCATGGCTGATGCTTTGGAGTTTGGAAAGTTAATATTCTATTGAGCCGTTTGAATTATGGTAATTTGAGATCACAGTGGCTAGCCATAGATGGGATGTCTTCCTCATTAGCTGTTATGACCTTCACTATGATAACCATCTTTCAAGTTTTCATTTAGTCTTACTTTTGTTTGGGTTCCATGATGATTGACAATTCCACTCTGAACAAAAGATATATTATGGTTCTGACCAAAAGCTGAGTCTTAATGGTTCAGTTTACTTTTCGTTATAGAACAAGGATAGCAGTTTCAGGCGTTCCATGCTGTCAGGAATACATTTGGAACTGAAAACAAGATCAAATGTTAGTTCTATTTCTGTGCTGATACTGGTCATCTGTCGGACTGCATACTGTTTCAAGCATCAGTTCTTTGAACGCCAACTGAAAAGAAGTTGGCATTTTGCATGACTGATGCTTTGGAATGTTTAATATTCTGTTGGGTAGTCTAATTTATGGTAGTTTATGCCACCATAGCTAGCCATATATCCTATGTCTTCCTTCCTCGCTAGTAGGACCTTGGTTGTGGTCTCTATGATTGAAGTATACAGTTAATCTTACATCAGTGAGTGTTCCATGATGGTTGAAAACTCTGAACTAAAGACATATTATGTTTTTTTTGAAGTGAAAACTCAATCTGACTGGTTCGGTATAATTTTCATTTCTGGAACGAGGATATCAGGTTTTTCGTGTTTTCAGATACGTTTGGAACTAAAAGGATCAAATGTTAGTTCTGTTTGTGTGCCGATACAGGCCATCTTTTGGCTGTCATACTGTTTTAAGCTTTCACTTTGAATGCTGGAGTTAATATTTTCCCCATTTTTTGTTTGTAGGACACTAGAATGCATTTTCAGATTGTAGTTTTTTTTTTTGGTTCTCAAAAGGGTAAAGAAAACCTGCCAAATTTGCTGGTCCAGCTGTTTAACTTCCACAATACGGTTGCCTTATCTACCATTGCTTGATTAGCAGCAGTGTAGTAATTAGTAAATGCGATTGATAAGCAGCTCCGCGGAACATACGGGCAATTTGGCAGTAGCATGCTTATCATCCCCCCTACAGGGAATTGGAAGTCCATGCTGTGCGTAGAATCTGTGGTTTTGCATACGAGCACCGAAGAAATAATCAGGTCTCTATGAGAATGAAGGGGAAAAGGGTGGTGACCAACTTTTTCTCCTACTGCCATGTGGGCAAACTGTCATTATTTTTTCGTAATGCTATGTTGTAACATGACGTGCAACTTCACCTCATGTTATGTAGTACAGTGTTTCATTAACATTTTGTTTCTTAAATCTCAGGCAACTTACTGATGCAAAGTGTAAATTTCCTCCCTTTTATCAAAAACATTAATTATTGAATACTAAGATACAAATCTAATTTCAAATATAGCAGTACAAGTTTTGCAGGAAGCCGACTAGTTTGTGAACAAAATTGTTTTTCTCAAATGTGCAAACACCAGTAGGATCCTTCTACGTGATCATATCTTAGCACACAAAACACAGTAGAGAAAAATACACATCTACATGATCCAATTGTCGGGTACCACACAGCTTCAACTCTCAGCTATCAGCTCTAATTACTACTAACTTCATTTGGTACTAGATGATCATCATATATCAGACACATTTGCAAGACTTATAACAAAGAGTCCAAGCGTTGAAAAACCTCATGCAGCCTGCAGGTTAAAGAAATAACAATTTGAACCAATTATCTATGCCTTTTCTTTGCGATTTTTCTGTTCTTGTTCCTGCCACTAGTTTCCGGTGCAATTGCCATTTCAGAACTTGTGCCACCATCTGAAATACGAGTTGGACAAGAATCGCTTATCTGTGCTCCACCCGCCGGAAGTGTATGACGGGTTCTTCCGTCATACAAATGGAGGACAGTTCCCTGGGACTCACCGGGGCCAAGGGATCTAGTATTTACCTTGGTCTAGGAAGGAAAACGGCGAGGGAGCTGCAGGATGGGTACAATATAGGGTCATCAAGTTTGAGGAACTGTTAACCTCTCATCTGTTGTCATTGGTTTTGCTGAGGGTATTGGTGTCATGTTCGTGGCACATTTGTTGGTGTTTTCATAATTGAACTGAAATTCCTTAATAACACGTGCAGTGCACGCTCTTGAAAGAAGCAATCCCGCTGAAATCTGGTAACATGAAGAGGGTAGGTGAGCCTGGAATCTTCTACCCTGTTGTACCCCTTCATGAGCTTCAACACTCCAGCTAAGGCACCACCTTGCGGCCATTTGCTTATTTATAATCCTGCAATTTACTTTTTTCGCTATGTGGTTCATATATAGTACTACCTGTTAGAGATCACTGAATTCTTTAAAAATGCAGCACTGCACCATATTTTGGTCATGTTCCACTGACCACTTGTTAAGAATCATTATATTCTTGATACGATCAATATGTGTCTAGGAATTATTTGACCTTTTATCACTAGTTTTTTATCGAATAATTTATATCCATCCTCTTGAGCCAATTGTCATCAGGAAAATCGTTAGCTAATTTTTTTATGGCCTTTTTATGTTCATGCATTATTTTGATCTCAGTCTCTTCTGTTCTGTCTTAGGAAACTGTACGTATATAGTAAGATATGAAACAGATTTGATTTGTGTGCTTGTCACTTTTCAAGTTTGATTTGTGTGCTTGTGTCTTTTCAAATTGTGCAAGCAGAGACAAATTAACTGCTGGTGACTCGAAGTACGCATTGTTCTTTACAGTCTTCAATCCAGCTGAATCTGCTGAAGTTAGCATTTTGTATGGCTGATGCTTTGGAATATTTGAAATGCTGTTGAATGGTTTGATTTATGGTAGTTTAAACCATCACAGCTAGCCATGTATCTGATGTCTTCCTTGCTACTACCTCCATTTTTTCCTTGTCGTTTAGGATAAGAGTTCCAGCACTAATTTGAACTAAAGCCTCGTGTCCTAACGACTATAAAAAGGTTCAGAGGTAGTAGTTCTTATGAACTTGGCTCTGTGAAATCGATGTTTCAAGTTTGGCACCTTCAAGTTTGGAGTTGATTTTACTTTGGTTATTGTATCATTGATGGTTGACAACTCTACTGTGAACTATAGATTATTATGTTTTCTTTGACTGAAAACCAGAACGATGATAGCAGTTTCAGGCTTCTCGTGATGTCAGAATTACATTTGGGACTGAAAAGAATATCAAACGTTAGTTCTGTTCATGTGCCAATACCTTGGTTGACTGTCAGACTGCATGCTGTGAATACTGGAGCTGTCATCTGCTCCTTTTTTGTTTATAGGACGCTAGAATGCATCTCCAAATTGTAGCTTGTTTTTTGCTCTCTTTTCTTTTTCTTCTCTGAAAGGGCAAGGAAAGGCCTAACTAGACGAGCACCAAGGAAAACATCAGTTCCTGCAAGGACGAGTGAGAACAAAAAAGAAAAGTGTGGTGAACTACTTTTTCTCCCACTGCAATGTTGGTTGAATGGCATTATTTAATCATCACTGATAGGCGATTTGGATCTTCTGTTGTGACATGATATGCAACTTCACTCATGCTGTCTGTACAGTACATAAACCCTGTGTTTCTGAAATCTCAGACAACTTACTGAAGCATAGTGTAAATTCCCTCCTTTTATCATAAATATAATCATTAATAAATTGAATAACAAGATACAATCAATTTCAAATATAGCTGTGGATGTGTTAGCAACCGACTAGATTGTAAACAATTCTTTTTTGGTTGTAAGGTTCAAAGTTGCTCGTATGTTCTACATGATCCAATCGTCAGGTTATACCACTTCAGTTGTCACCTATACCTGCTTCTATTTATTAGATGACCACCAGATATCAGCCTCGTTTACAAGTCATGGCTTTAACAAAAAGTCCAAGCCTTCCTATGCATCATAGAAAGCTTTCCAATAGTGATTGGATTATAATTGAGGAAAAATTTCAGAAAAAGCTTAGTAGTTGGAAAGGAAAGTTACTCTCAGTTGGGGGGAGACTTGTATTGATTAACTCAGTCCTCACGAGTCTTGGAATGTATATGTTATCTTTTTTCGAAGTACCCAAAGGGATACTTAAGAAATTAGACTAATATCGTTCAAGATTCTATTGGCAATGTGATGAACACAAGAAGAAGTATCGGCTCTCTAATTGGAGTATCTTGTGTCGCCCAAAGGATTGTGGAGGTTTGGGAATTCAAAATTTGGAATTACAGAATACATGCCTTTTGAGAAAATATTTGACAGGGATGTGTTCATATGGGACTTGCATAAGAGTGGGGTTTTTTCCACACGTTCTATGTATATGTCCATAATTAGGGAGGGGATTGTCCCATATAACTGTCCTATTTGAAAACTGAAGGTACCATTGAAAATTAAAATTTTCTTATGGTACCTAAAAAATGGAGTCATTCTCACTAAAGATAATCTTGCAAAACGCAAATGGAAAGGAAATTTAAGTTGATGTTCTTGTAGCTCTCTGGAGACCATAGAACATCTTTTTATTGACTGCCACTTTTGCTTGCTTTATTTGGAATACCATTCTTTTGGAATTCAACCTCCGTCCAGCATTTCACATATGTATGGTACTTGGTTCAATAACATCCAACCCAAACTAAAAAGCCAAATTTGTGTTGGTCTGACAGCTGTTTGTTGGGCAATATGGTTGAATAGAAATGATATAGTTTTCGATCGACGTAAAACTAACACTTTCATGTAGGTAATCTTCAGGGCAACGCACTGGACACGTACTTGGTCTTTGCTGTATAAGGACAAGGATGCAAGAGCAAACTTGAAGGATGCGTGCCGTCTTTTGGAGACAGTTATTATGGAGGTGTTTGCGAAGTTTGGTTGGAAGTTCTCGAATAGGATTACAGCTTAGTTGTCTTGCTTTCGATGTCTTCCTTCCTATGTATCTCAAGCTGAAACTGTTAGCTTGTATTTGTGAGCCTAAGTGCTACCCATTTGTATCGAACCGCTGCGTACGCTCTTTTCAAGAGTGTAGAGGCCGGGACTCTTGTTCCATTATCAAAAAAAAAAAAGTCCAAGCCTTGAAAATCTCATGCAGGTTGAAGCATAATGTCCTGAACCAAATTTCTACTGATATGGTGTTGGACCTGCTGTGAGTTTTTTTGTGCAAGTGCCGTTTCAGATAAACTTTTGCATATCATTGTATGGATACTGACAAATGATCCACGGCATTTCATCAATCCATCGGCTCTGGTTGACAGACGAAATGAATGCCAACCAACGGTTTGGAGGAGCAATGACCTGTAATACCAGGTAAATCACTAGCTGGTAGAGTGAGTTCGCGCATCACAAATTCTTTGACAAGGCTGATCTGAGATGCCAATGGTTTATGGTTGCAAGAATGTAGTCGCAAGGCCTGGTTGCTGCTGTGTCTCTGCTTTCTGATACTGGTTTGGCGTGGCTTCTCTACACCTCATTGTTTCTCTTTCGATTAGGAGGTCATAAACTCACAGTAGTGTTGTGCTGCCCTTAAGAAAATAAGCCTCACACTCCCTACGAAGTCACAACAGCACAAACATTTGATGAGTATCTCCGTTCTGAAATTATCCTTACAAAGCCTTTTTATTATAATCCCGATATGGATGATCCACGCCATCTTCTAATCGTGCTATATGGACCTATGGTACAAAAAACAGAAAAGAAGAAGATGAGCGTGGGAGAAGATCAGGCGTCATCCTCAAGCCAGTAGCGTCCCCGCCGCCGTCGTCCACTCACCCGGCCCGGCACCACGCGACGGTGAACCGTGAACTGTTCCTCCGGCCGCTCTCACCGCCGGCGCGCCGGCGCCACGAGGTGACTCTACTGATTCGGACATGAAACCTGGCCTTTCCCGTCAGACTCAAAGCTGGTTGAAGTTTGAATCGGAGACCCGGTAAGGTTGCCTTGCTCTGCGCTCCCCAACAACATATTAAACCGTACCCTCGCAGCGCTCCACCCGCGACAATAATTACGCCATGGCGGCGGCGCCGCCGGACCTGATCGACGACGCCATCGCTGAGATCCTCCTCCGCCTCCCGCCGGACGAGCCCGCGTGCCTATTCCGCGCCGCCCTCGTCTGCAAGCCCTGGCGCCGCATCATGTCCGACCCCGCCTTCTCCCGCCGGTACCGCGAGTTCCACCGAACTCCGCCGCTGCTCGGCTTCCTCCACAACACCGCCTACCGCCATGGCCACGGCCCCGTCCCTCGCTTCGTCCCCACCACGGCAGCAGCCAGCCCGTTTCCCCGATTCAACTCGGCAATCGACGGCAACCCATGGTGGATCGCCGACTGCCGCCACGGCCGCGTCCTCGTCCGTCAAAACACGGACGGCGTCTACATTGTGTGGGACCCGATCACCGGTCACCGGGAGGAGCTGCCCGGACCAGGCATCCGTTACGAGACCCACACTGTTGTGGTGCTTTGCGCCGTGGCCGGCTGCGATCACCGCGACTGCCATGGTGGTCCGTTCCATGTCCTCTTTCTCTGCACCGTCGACCACCGCTTGACGATGCGCGTGTGCGTGTACTCGTCGGCGGCTCGTGCCTGGGGCACGCCGGTTTCTGCTAGCACAGGCAGCACTTCAGGCTACGGCTTGCATTATCATCGTGGCGCCCTTATCGGAGACGTCTACTACTGCAACCTTGGCTTTGGTGATAGAATTGCAAAGTACCAACTGAGTACTCACTCCTTATCTATGATCGACCCGCCACACTATAATTACCACCCCTCTCTTCTAATGCCAAATGAGGATGGTAGTCTGGGGCTTGCTGGCATTCAGATTTCAACCCTTTACCTTTGGTCGATGACGGTGAATCCAGAGGGAGTTGCTGGATGGATACAATGCAGGGTCATTGAACTTGATAAATTGATGCCCACTTTCGACAAACGACATTGGTACCAACTCAGCTTGGGTGGTTTTGCTGGGGGTGTTGGGTATATCTACATGACCACCTATGATGAAATCTTCACGCTAGAGCTAAAGTCAGAGCGTGTGCGGATATTAAGCGAGCCTGGGGAATGGTATCGTCCCATTTTCCCCTTCATGAGCTTCTACACTCCTGGTATGGTTCCAAGCTTCCCAACCCATTTATTTGGCGGTCCATGAGTCATGACCTCATGTCCTGTTCTTTAAAGCTTTAATGTCTTATTTGCATACTGCTTTGATTTATTAAGTCGTGCGGAACAAATGATATATACATGCAGTACTCGAAACCGAATACCTGACAACGCAGTATCATGCCTAATTTGACAAGGTTTACTGAACTTTTGGGATACCATTCTTGATAATGGCATTTGCAGATATGCTGGCGCCACAAAACCCAGCCTTGTGAACTTTTAGATTTGCAGTGATAAAATGTCGCTGTTTCTTCTCGAAGTTTGGCTTAAGTGTTATTATTTTCTTTGAAAATACTTGGAGTAGACACTCCCTGCTATTTCATCTTACAAAACGGAGTTATGAGTTATGACACAATTTAATGAGTTTGCTTGTAATTTTACAGATTTTGCCATTGCCAGTGAGGAAACAGTAATATAATCAGGAGACGAAATATAGTAGACACAAGACTACCAAGCTGGGTATGCTGCTGTTGGTATCTTTCAGGCGGTGATGCATTGGAGGAACATTTGAAATGTAGTTGCTGGGCAAGCCTATCAATCTGAGTTCACTGCTGCTCTTTGTATCCTGATTCCCCAAGGGGTGATGCTTTACAACATTTAGAATTATTATGTGGAGTAGTTTAATTATGAAATTTTTGGGGGCCTTTACTCTAGTTCAAGTTGTTGTTTGAGATGCCCGTGCCTCAGGGCAATGTTTCATGTCTGCAGTTACGGTCTTGTTTGCTTCAGACCCTGGGAAGTCTGCAACTCTCCCAGGCGTCCGATTTTGAGTGCTTGTGGCCAGGAGCGCTGCCTGGCCGGCAAGCTGCCTGGTAGGGTTGAAGGCAAAGACGCCCTTAATCTTTTCACTTGCGGTTGACATGCCAACTAGGAATTGAAAAACATTTCAGGTCATTATAATATAAAGAATAACTTTAGTTTCATTTCTCTGGGATGTTTATAACTCTGACGAGTTGTTATTCAATCTGACAAATTGCTGATCCCTGACCATTTGCATTGCACCATACTTTGTGTTGCCGAAGAGGTTCAGCTGTGTCAGAGATACGGCTGTTGAAATGCTCACCAACCGAGGAGCATATGGCTGGGGATCGCCATGCTAATCATCGCTGGCTATTTGAGATGCCAATGGTTTATGGTTGCAAGAATGTAGTAGCAAGCCCTTATTCCTGCTATGCCTGTTTGTGCTTTCTGATACTGGCTTGGCGTGGCTTCTCTGTTTCTCTTTTGATTATTATGAGGTAATTAAACACACAGTAGTGTGCTGACCTTGAACAAAAAACTCACAGTAGTATGCTCCTACGAAGTCACAACAGCACAAACATTTGATGAGCATCTCCATTCTGAAATTATCCGTACGAAGCCTCTTAATCCCGATATGGATGATCCATGCCATCTTCATCTAATCGAGCTAGGGTACCAAATACAAAAAGAAAGGAAGAAGAAGATGAGCGTGAGAGAAGATCGGGCATTGGCAGATATACTCGTGCCACAAAACACAGCCTTGTGAGCCTTTAGATTTGCAGTGATAACCATTGTTGTTTCTTTTGGAAGTTTGCATGTGTGTTATTTTCTCTCTGAAAATACTTGGAGTACACTCCCTGTTGTTTCATCTTACACAAATGAGTTATGAGTTAGACACCACTTAATCTGTATGCATGTCACTTTTCAGATTTTGCCAGCTGCAAGCGCCATTGCCAACGAGGACACAGTAATACCAGTGACAAGCTTGTATCTGGTTGCTAGAGGCAGCAGGCTGATTGGTTTACCCTGCTGCATGGTCTAATGCAGAATTTGGTAGTTTCAGTTGGCAGCAAATAACCAGTTGAACTGGCCTTAGAAATCACACGCACATATAAATACATGAAAACTCATTGAGGAACAAACTAACACAGTGGCACCATTAGATGAATATATATATATATATAGGCCATGTTCCTGTGCAACCAGAAGAGGAAAAGATGCATCAGTCATCGTCTGCCACACCAGAGCACGGCGCCGCCGGACTTGATCGATGTCACCGATGAATATCGGAATCTAGACGGAATTACTGGATGGATACAATGGAGGGTCATTAAACTTGATAAATGGTTGCTCCCTTTTGACACATCCTTGTACCGAGTCATTGTAAGGGCTTTCGCTGAGGGTGCCGGGTTTATCTTCATGACCTGTGGTGGTGATGCCTTCATGTTTGAGCTAAAGTCAGGGCGAGTGAGGAATGTAATAAGGGAGTCTGGGGAACACTACAGTACCATCTTTCCCTTCATGAGCTTCTACACACCTGGTATGCGGCTCCATCCAGCTGTATGTCTGTTCATGTTTATTTGGACACTGATTTGTAGATGTTAAGTATTGAACAGAAACGAAAGGTACATGTTCTAACAGAAACTGAATATCTGAAAACCTAATTTGATCATGTTTGGACTCTCTCGTCCATACGTTAAGGAAATAGGCAATTAACTTAGTAGGCAGGGTAGGGAGGGGGACCCAGGAACAACATGCTATTAATCCTCAATTAAAAAGAATTACTACATTTTATTGATCAAGAGAATTAAGAGCTTATCCTACCAACTATCTGGAACATAAACAAGTCATAGAAATAGAGGAATAGAGGTAAATTGTATTGATGGGATTAGAAAAGATAGATAGTAGAAGGTATTTACCCAGAAGATAGGAGATAGATTCACAACTCAAGGAAGATAAGAAAGATATGCCTGCCTTCCAAGGAAGGAAAGAACTACCTCCCCTACGGCATTCCAAAATATACTCTTATCAGATCGCCGGCCTCCAGATTATATGTCGGAATCCTTGAGATAAGGGGGATGCCGCCCCCTCGCGCACTCTTGCATTTTCCAAGCCCTTTCGTAGAATGGATTCTGAGTGGGTGACTAGTCCCTGAAACATACTTTCAATCGATACCGATTACATCAGTAGTGGTTTCCGCAAATGTGGTAGTCAAAAAACCAAGAAGGTGATCTCGATCACCACCCTACGATAAATTTCATGTCAATTTCTACGCTATTTTTCATGTCAATTCAGATTCTGACCATCTGTTCAATGAAACATGTCTGAATGAGCAGTTTCCCTCTATCTAATGTACTTTAGTTGTTATCTCTAGCCTGTTTTAGTCAACTGTATTTTGAGTGGCTATATGGCGCGTTAAAGCAAGCAATCTGACCTGTTCTATATTGCTAGTTAAGTAAATTAAATATTTTGAGTATGCGCTTCCCACCGTTTCATCTTAGAATACTGAGTTATGACTTATGACACAATCTAACCTGTGTGCATATCACTTTCAGATTATACCAGCAGTAAATTTTCATTGCGACAAAAGACACATTAGCAATCAGGAGCTGAAATGTAGTTGCTATGGGCCAAGCCTATCAAGCTGAGTTCGCTGCTGTTGTGGTATCCTGCAGAGAGAGGAACATTAGAAATGTAGTTGCTTTTTTTTTTTTGCAAGGAATTAGAAATGTAGTTGCTATTGGCCAAGTCTATCAATCTAATTGCTGTCCGGTATTCTGCATCGGGCGATGCTTAATTTGGAATATTTAGCATTATTTGGAGCAGTTTAATTAATGAAAATGTAAGACATCAGTGGTGGATTTTTTCTTCCTTCTTCTTGTTCAAGTTGTTGGTTGTGATGATCACGCCTCGAGGATATATTTCATATGCAGTTAATCTTGCATCATTTAGCTTTTTATTTATGGTTTTTATTGGCTGAGAATATCCTGGATAGAGATTGAAGCTCAAATGTTCAATGAACCGTCATCAACTTTATTGTTGCTGCATTCTGGATCGTCCACTAAATATACTGTATTCATTCTTCATCCTAGTTCATGTTGTCGATCCATAAACAATGATAATGCTTGTGGTGGACATTGCGAAAGTGTAGCACTGAATAATCCTACCACTTTGAATGGAAGGCGCAGTGTGCACTGAAAGGAGAAAGTTGTTTTCCTTATTCCCTTTTATATTTGGTCATAGCTAAATTTAGTTTTTCTGTCAGTTTTTGGGGATATTTCTGAATTGTTTTGTGGCTAGCCATACATATATAAAATAATAGCTCGAACCTGAACTTGGATGTCGTCAATTTAGAATGCTATTTTAAACCCAAAACTGGCATAGCTTCCCCAGTGATAGCATACGAGAATGGGCTCATCAGCCATGAAATATGTGGCATATCATTGCTGAACTAACGAGGTGAGAACAGGTGGGACCTAACTATACCCAGCAGATTACCTATGGATCTAAATTCTGAAAAATGAAAATGATGAGAAATAGAAATTTCAGTAGCAAAATATACTGAGCAATGAAAAATAAACACCACAGCCTACAACGATTTTGTCAGTTACGTGTGTATCGGAAACATACTTCAGAAGTCAGAACTGAAAGTACGGGCAAAAGCCATTCCCTCGATCTGAGATATAGCACATATAAAAACTCACGTTATGTGGGCACTTACTATCAATTAGCTCAAGCATTAATTATCAACCCAAGCATTTTAGGTCCAAGCAAAACCATATGACGATTTTTTTGTAACGCATCCCACATCATTTAGATAGCAACGAGCAAAGTTAACTCAGAAGAAAAACTCTAGGCCTTTTTACACACCCCTCCCTCGCACACATACCCAGCTGGGGTTTCTTCAGTGGCCTTCTCCTCCTCATCCTTCTTTGCCTCTGCCAATGCGCACTTGGGATGCAGGTCGAATTCACACTTCTCACACCTGTAGGTCCAGGAGCTGCCCAGGTCTTCGCATTCATCACACATGTACACGTTGGTGCGTATCAGGACAATCTCGTGCTCATCGTGCAGCTTATGCTTGAGCTTCTCAGGCCAGCTCTCTGCTAATTCATCCATTTTCTTCTGCAGCTCATCAAGTCTTTCCTTGGTGAATGGGAAAGCGTCTGCACCATGGATCATCAGTAGGCTTTTTGCATCCTTGGTGACAGTTTGCCCAGTAGGACCGATGGCGACGAGTGAAGGGATCCCACGGATTCTGAAGGCCTTGTTCAAGGATGCCTTCCTTTCATCTTCCAAGGGAAGAGCAAGCCACGGCATTTCAGCAAAAAATTCTTCAAAGGAGCTCTGGTCCCTGTCGCTAGAGATGAAGACGATCTCAAAATCAATATTCTTCTCCTTGATCTTGTTGTATGCCTTGACAAGTGTAGGCAGGAAAGCTCGGCATGTTCGACACCATTTGGCTGAGAAGTACAGAAGGAGAGTCTTTCCAACAAGTTCTGATATAGGAACCTGAGATCATGCATAAAAGTATATTACAATCTTCTAATTGTAATTACACATCTGGAGAAATAAAAAACATCAGAAGTGCATAACAACGATTCACAAAACAATCTTTAGAAGAAGGAAATATATTAACATGAAAGGTAAAACAAAATATAAAAAAAGAACTCGGCCCCGGCCGGGGAGGTAAAGCAAAATATCCCTTATCTGTTGGCAGTAACTGTCTTGCGTTGATAACGGCAGACAATATAATACAAGGAAGAGGTTAAGCAAAATATCTCTTATCTGTTAGTAGTAAGCTAGTAACATGGTCCCGTTGATATATAAAAATTATCATGGATCAACCTAGAGTTAGCATAAGGAGAACAATTAAGGGTCGCTGTAGTCAGCAGAGTTATCAAAGATACACGCATAGACAACAGAATGAGTATCTTTAAAAGCAAATTACTCCAAACGTGATAAAAGAATTTCACATAACAAAGCACCAGTAACACATACCTTTGCAACATCCTTCCCAATGACAAAGTCCAGATCACCACTGACCAGAAGGGACTCCAAAGTTTGCCTTGCTGCTTTCACCTTTGCCTTCTCAGTAAGAATTTCCAACTTCTCAGAATTAAAGGGGAACCCCTCCCATGCCTCAAAACCGTGCTCATCAATTATGTCAGCGACGTTGTTACTAAGTGTCTTCCCATCAGGGCCAATCAGGGCAAGTGTCGGCAGAGCACTAAGCTCGAAGTAATATACCAGCTTCTCACAAATCTTGTCACCATGAGGAATTGCAAGCCAAGGCCTGCTTGCAAAACTCTCGTTAAATGATGACTCATCGTTGTCCAAGGATACATCCACAACTTCAAATTTCTCTCCAGTTTCTTTGAGTTTCTCATAGATCTCAGCAAGCAATGTGGTGAAGTCATCAACAGGACCATAGCCATTCACCACAAAGAACAAACCAACATACTTCCCTTCAAGCTCAGAGATGGGTACCTGGGTATGGGTAACAAAAGAAAAACAGAGATAAGGACTCGTTAAATCATGAATGAAGTCAATGACAATAAGGAATGCCATTAAGCAGTTACCTTATCTCCCTTCTTTGAAATTAGATAGTCGCGCTCAAATGTGCCAAGCACAGTGTGAAGAGTTTGGTTAACCTTTGCTGCTGCTTCCTGCTCCTTCAGTTCATTGATTCTGTCTGGTGTGAAAGGGTAAGCTCCCAAACCATACTCACTGACAAGTTCAACTCCATCTTCACTGTATACTTCTCCGGTCTTTGCATTAAGGATAACTAGGTGTGGGATAATACCAGCGACGTCAAACCGGCCATCAAGGCCCTCACGACCTTCAGAGTCAGAAAATGGGACGGCCAGCCATGGCATCTTTGCAAAATATGTCTTGAATCCTTCCTCATCCTCATCACTAGAGACAAATACCACCTCAAAGCTCTTGCCCTGTGAGGCTAGTTCATTGTATGTTTGGATGAGCTTCTGAGTGAACCGCCTGCAATGCGGTAACCATGAGGCCGAGAAGTAGACGCCCACATGGCTTGCCTCAACGCTGTTGATCATCACCTGCAGGACGGCATAAAAGAGCTATTCAGGTACCACATTCTAGTTTGGGAGAACAAAGCTGTATTGAATCACCAAACGCAAATATTTACTCTATATTATTCAGGTAAACAAGAATCTGGATGCGCATGCTATCGTAAAACTAAAGGTTACCTTTTATGTACTAAACGTGATAACTACAGATATGGAATAGACCTTGGCCATTTTCCATTACTTTGTGATGAACTCACAGTATCATATCTTTTGGGAAAGAAATTTATCACAACAATGTTTTGCCTCATCTTCCACTATGAGATGGGGTAAGAGAATTACTGACTATTCTGCGCTGGACAAGATTACAGTATCCTATTACAAGCTAATTAACCCACATAAAGATCAAGGTAGACGATCAGGTTCTCCATGATCTTGTTTGTCTACAGTCTACACCCTTCAAAACAAGTTCGAAAGCTACAGTATCGTGATCTTGTCAAATCCATATGCTCTGCAAAACAAGTGATCGAGAGCATCTTTGATGCACAACCCCATCGCCTCTTATTCGTTAAGTTCAGCTCAATTCACCGAGACACCAACCAGTCAACCACACCATCCACGAGGAACGAACAAGAAGCGAAAATAAACGTAGAAAATTAAGGAGACAGACGCTACGTACGCACGCACCGCATCATCCGGCAAAGAAGACCGCATAATCGCAAATCTGCACCAATCGCAGAGAGAGAGAGAGAGAGACCTTCTTGCCGGAGTTGCGTACGAGGAAGTCGCGGTCGCTGGAGACGAGGATCTTCCGGATGCCGCCTTCGGTGGTCGCCGCCTCCGCCATCTGCCGCGCGCTTGGAGTCGCTGAAGCGGGGGGCTGCACGAGCAAGAGAGTGGGCTGCGTGAGGAGTGCCCGAGCGGTGGCTTCAGTTTCTGTCGCCGCCTGGTTTCTGTAAATAGGTGGGCGCGGGGATGACGCTGACGCAGGCTGGTCTGGTTTCGTCTGACTTGGGCGGCCGAGATGGTCAAGGCTTCCTTCGCATTGAAGATACCAGATCAAGATCACATCAACATTTCACACGCTTCTTTTCATGTTTATTGGCTTGAATTAAATCTATTTTAAGTAATATGTTTCGATGTTTTGATCAGTTGATATATTCTTACATGTCGCCAGTGAGGTTTAGGGTTCGTGAGTTTTGAGGAATGTATAGCGAAGATTGTCGGGCTTCGAAGAGCTTCAAGCCAAGTAGACAAATGGAGGAGGTTGGGCGGGGCGTCACATGGTGGTGGCACCGCTAGCTTGAGTTTGATTGTAATGACTATTGGTTGCGACAAGGGCGCAACTGAAGACAGAGAAGCCATGCGCTAGGGCGAGGAAGTGCGCTTGAGAGGAGAGATAAATTCATCATGTGGCTTATGGAAGAAGAAAAGCGGAGTGCGGTTAGATGGAGATCCAACGGCTACACTACATAGATAGGAAAGAAATCGTTTTTTGAGTTGGCCTATTTCAATAAATCCCTAAGAAATCCTAGAAATTTAGTTCAACTTGAGAATTTGTATCATGACTCTCTTGAATATACCTCTAGAAGAAATGTTAAATTTGATTCCTAGTATAAAATTAAAGGTGCTTGTGACGACGAGATGGTGTTGATCTAGCAAAAATACAAGAAAGTTGATCAAAGATAAGATAACCAATTTTTGCCCTCAAGTTTAGACGACTGATATACAAAAGGTAACATAACTAACTTTTTCCATATGTTTCAACATCCATCGCGGAGCTACAATGTAGTCCGTATAGGCCCAGGACTACCCTCGTTTCTGGAGAAAAAAGACAATGTAGCTACTAGTTAACACGATTTACATATTGTTTATCACTGTTTTGTTACTATTGGACACTATGCCTATCCGGGGAAAGCACCCTAGCTCTATGCACATTTGCATCTTCAGGTCAAACCGTCGTACATTTGAGCAGACCTACCTTCGTGTTTAGAAGGTTTTCTGTCAGGTGAAAAGGATGTAGAGCAGTCATTAGAATTGTTTTTTGTTTGGCATGAGAAATGAGAAGTGGATGGGCGGTTTTAGTTTTTGTTAGGATGTACAGATGGTTTGGATGAACAAGGTGATAAGTGACCTCATTTCATGCTGTGATATGGTTACCACTCAAATTAATTACAAGTTGAATGGGACAAGGTCGTTTCCTTATTCTTTTGTTTTTTGAACTGATTTTCCTATTCTTTTGGTTGCCAAAAGAATGAAAAAACCGAAATGCAAAAAGGAAAACGAAAAAATGAGAAGAGTGAAATGCAAACAGGGCCCATTGGCCATAGCTAGCCCACCAAGCCCACACATTTGCGTAACCGAATTTGACACGCAGCCCCGGAGACAACACGTGACACGTCCCCGCCTCCGCCGCTTTCTTCTTCCGCGTCACCATCGATTGATTGTCCTTGCTGCTGCTTTCAGAGCTCGGAAATTCTCTCGCTCCGCCGCCTTGGCTGGTTGGACCGATCCCCAATCCACCCAACACTCGCCTTGGCTCTCTCCAACGATCGCCCACCACCGCGCCATGGCGCCGCCGCCAGGGCTGATGGCCGATCTCGTCGGCGAGATCCTCCTCCGCCTCCCGCCGGACGATCCCGCGTCCCTCGTGCGCGCCTCCCTCGTCTGCAAGCCCTGGCACCGCCTCATCGCCGACCCCTCCTTCTCCCGCCGCTATCGCGCCTTCCACCGGTCGCCCCCCATGCTCGGCTTCTTCAACTTCAACGACTATTTCAGGCCCGACGACGGCGTCCCCCACTTCATCTCAACCGTATCTCCCTCCCCCATCCCCCAGCCGACGTTTGATCGTGGTGACTGGTACGCCCTTGACTCCCGCCACGGCCGCGTCCTCTTCGGCGGTGACAGCCGCGCGAGGGTGGACCTCTTTGTCTGGGAACCCATTACTGGCCGCCGGCAAGAGATGAGAGGTCCCCCCATGGTGCTCCGCCACGGGTCCTATACTGCGGCGGTGCTCTGTGCCTTGCGCGGCTGCAATCACCTCGACTGCTACGGTGGCCCGTTCCTTGTCTTGTGGCTGTCACATCCCAAATTTTAATAACCGAATAATAAAAATCACTTCCAGAAAATTTCGTAGATCTTAGGATTCAATTTAGAATTTTTGAAAACAAAAGTTCAAACCTTGTTAAGCTTAAGAATTTAGAAAAAGGGAATTTATGAAATAGGAATGGAACTTGCTAACATGATTGCTAGCTAAAACCCTGATTTTACAAAATCTATTCGAATTTGTTTGACTCGAATTGGAGTTCATTTGAATTTTGTATGATTATTTCAAGTTCTGGAAAATGTTCAAACTATTTCTTTTCCCTCCTTGCTATCGGGCCGCATTCTCCTGGCCCATTTCTTTCCTTCCTTTCCCGCCGGCCTGTTTTCCTTTTTTCTTTCCCTGCTGGGCCGCGCCTCCTCTCCTTTTCTTTCTTCCGGCCCGGCCGCGTCCAGTCCAGCCCGGCCCCGGCCCGCGCGGACGCGCCGTCGTCCACCTCGCGCCGCGCCGCAGCCTTTCCGCGCCGCGTGGCAAGCGCCGCCTGCCGCCGCGCCGAGCCGTCGCGTCGCGCATCTCCGCCAGCCGCTCGCGGACGCGCTCCCGCCTCTAAAGCTCGCGCCCGCGTGCCGCCTTGTCGCCTGCGCCGCCGAGCTGCCCTTGTCGCCGACTGGCCGTCGCGGCATCCCGCCGAGCCATCACTTCGCCACTGCCGCAGGCGCCGCCTTGTCCCCCGCCGAATCCTCGACAAGCCGCACCGCGCCGCGCTTCGCGTTCCGAGGCCCGCCGCCCGCGCCAGGCACTCGAGCGCGCATGCGCGCATGCGCCGAGCGGCATGGCCGCCGTTCCGGCCTCGTTGAGCACCCCCACTCCTATAAAAGGACCTCTCCAGCTCCGCCTCACCCCACTGCCTCCTCCTGCCTGCTCCACGGTGAGCTTCCCCCTCCATCGCCGCCCAATTTCCCATTTCCCCCTTTCTTCCCCAACTCCGGCCGCCGCGCAATTCAACGCCGGCGAGCCCTTTCCACCTCCACCTCCTAGTGCCACGCGTAGTCCTCCACCTGCACAACCTCCACGAAGCTTCGCTTCGTCGCGTCCCGGCTCGCGGCAACGCGAACGCCGAGCGCCGCCGTCCGCTCGTCGCCGGGCCGCCGTCGCTGCGAGTCCGGCGACCACACCTTGCCGCCCGCACTCGCCATGCTCCCACGCACCTCCCGCACCAACAAAAACACCACAAGCCGCACCATCCCGCGAGTTCACCTTCGCGCCGCCGCCGCTCCAACTCCGGCGACCTCGTCGCCGTCGCTCCGCCCCTCCTCGCACCTGCGCGACCTGCCGTCCAGCTGCGCCGCGCCGCAAGCCACCTCCACGGCGACTCCTCGCCGTCCCCCGAGCCCTACAGCCGCCGGCGGCGAGCCCCCGCCGCTCACAGCCGCGCGCCGCCGCGCGCCCCGCCGCCGCCAATCCGCGCGCGCCACGTCACCCCGCCACGCCAGCACTCGCCCCTCACGCGCGCCTGCACCCGGTCCACTGGACCGCTCTCACACGCACTGCCACGTGGGCCCGGTCCACAGTAAACCACGGGCCCAACTGTCAGCCACACACCAAGCGAAATTGCTAGATCCACCCAGCTTAGTGTACACCGAAGCTTATTTCGAACCTTTTCCAATGTAGGAAAAATCCCCAAAAATACCAGAAAATAGGAAATAATTCATAGAACCCAATCCTACCCTTGGTTACTCCAGAAAAATATCTAAACACCGTTTACACTCTATTCCGCCATAATTACCCCCTAACCTTCGTTAGGCCGTATCTTCATCGTTCTAACTCCGTTTTCAACGATTCTTGTTCCGTTCATCTCCTCTTAGCTCCCTGCAGTCAATATTGTCCTCAGATATCTCTCTCTTATTTCATTTGATTCTTATTTGGTTTTATTTGGTTTATTTTGTTTACGCATTAGTATTTATTTTGGCATTGTTACGTGTAGACTACGAGGAGCACGAGGACAACCCCGAGGACGAGGGATACGAGGAGGATTCAGACCCGAACTTTGAAGGCAAGCTCTATTTCTCCTTGATCATGATTGATCCTATTATTTTTGCAATGCACCTATGTGGCCATCTTAATTACTATGCATTAATTGTTATTTTACTGCTTGAGTAGCTATTATCCTACTTGCTTAGTGATATCGATGCAAAATATTTAGGCATAAATAATTGATCCTTGAATTACCCCTCGTTTACCATCGCCTTGATAACCTTAGGGTACACTATCGTAGGCTTAATTAAATGATAGTGTAATTACCTTGATACTAGTATATATGCTTCTCGCAATGTTTCTACATTGCTACACCTTTACACACATACTTGCTTTTATAAATGCGTTAAAATGAGTTTGGTGGTGTGTGTGTACTATATGGGATTGGGAGTAGTACTGGTGTTAGGTGATGGTGATGAGCATGGGATGGGTATGGATCGAGGGCGAGGCCAAGTAGTGCAGTTAATGCTTGCGTGTTAGTCCACCTTATGTGGAATGTTGGTGCTCGCCCTGGCCGCATAAGGACCGGTTCTTGCGACTGTAAACATAATGATTTCTCGTACAACCATAGAACCTGTCTTGGGCAGGACTTTGTCCTACCTTCTTGGTACTGCTGCAAGTAATTATCACCCGGTGGCCGGTAGTGGCAGCGGACTGGTTAGGGGAACACATCGGGTACTGAACGCCCGTTGCCGGCTTTTTGGGAGTGAAATCCCCGCACATTTATGACCACAGTGTCTTGCCTAATCCTCATCTTAAGCCCCTAACCCTCCGTGGTGAGCTTGCGGGACTACTCGGAGAAGATGGCCAAAGCGTTGTGTTGCTCTCTCGCGCAAGAGTGCACAGCCTGTGGGAAAAGTGTACAAACTCTGCAGAGTATAAAATTCAATCGATTGGACGTTGTCACGGCATATGACACATTTATGTTATGAGATCACATTGATTAGCCACCCTCTTATTCCTTGACGTGTGAGTGGGTGTATTAGACGCCCGTGTTTTGGAAATAATGGCAAGTGTGCCGGGTCGGTAAGGCCATTGTGGTCCGAAGGCCCAACTAAAACTTGGGAACTGGCGGGATGGAATTATTCTCCCCCAGGGCCAATCAACTAAAATATGACAATCAAAACTCCTATTTTTATCTATGTTCCCTTGAATTGCTAAACCCTGCATAAAACTCGCTTGCTGCAAATAAACCTTATGGCCTACTCCCTTGCTAAGACCGATTATGCATGTATTTATACCCTTGAGTAGTATAGGGCTTGCTGAGTACCTTTTGTACTCATTCTTGCTGCTACCCCTCCAGAGGAAGAAGAAGAAGAAGTCGCAGGAGACGATTATGACGAGTAGGGTCGACGTCTGCTCAAGTTTGCCTGTGGTGTTCCGTAGTGTTTTCTTTAAGTTTGTTGTATCCAGGCTAGTATGCTAGCCTCTGTCTGGTTTGTAACTTAAGACCATGTTCTGAACCCTATGGGATGTAATAATTATTCGTGTATGTGCAATGGAACACTTTGTTTGTGTGTACCAACTACTGATCCAAGGATTGGTACGGTAAGCATGTGGATTCCAGAAATGGGGTCTGACAGTGGCCTTGGCAGGCTACGACGCCACCGTAAGGGGCCTGCGGGCACATGTGTACTCATCGCAGGCTGGCGCCTGGAATACATCCACCGATGAATATTTCCGTCTCAGAATCGGACACGATCCTTGCCCTAGTGTGCTTATTGGAGATTATATTTACTTCTCACTTTTGTATGGTGATGAAATTCTGAGGCTCAACATTGGCAAGAATTGCTTGTCCGCTGTCATACCCCATTTCTGGAATATGTTGTGCATACTGTATCAGTCCCTGGATCAGTAGCTGATACGCACAAAACATAGATATGATAATCAAAAGCATACTTCGAATTGGTAAATAAGTATAATACCTGATATAGGACCCTTAGTGGTGGTGCGACAAGGATTCATAACTATCCAAGTCCTTCCAACCAACTAAAGGTGAAGCAGACAGCGGAAGATCTTGGCCCAAAACCACAAGCAGACTTGAGAAGTAGAACCGAAAACCAACTCGTCATCGTCTTCTACGAAGTCTTCTCCTACTAAACCAGCAATCGCAAACGCGTGAGTACATAAGGTACTCAGCAAGCCCTACACTACACAAGGGAATATATACATGCATATTTGGTCTTAGCAAGGAATAGGCTGTATGGTTCATTTGCAGCAAGCAAACTTTATGCAAGGTTCACTAAAGCAAGTGAAGGAGTCATAGATAAAACAGGGGGTTGATTGTCAATATTTTAGTTGGTTGGCCCTGGGGGAGTATGAAGCATTCCCGCCAGTTCCCAGGTTTTAGTTGGGCCTTCCGACCTCAATGGTCATACCGACCCGGCATCCATGCCAACACTTCCCAAAACACGGGCTGACTGCAACCCACTCACACTCCAAGGGAATAAGATAGGTGGCTAATCCAACGTGCGCCACAATAATGTGTCATATGCCGTGACAACGTCCATCCGGATGAATTTTACACTCTGCAAGGTTGTACATCTTTTCCCACGGGCTACGCACCCTTTGCAAGGGGGTACGCAACGCTTAGTCCATCTTCTCCGAGTAGTCTCACAAGTTCATCACGGAATCACACTCAGGGGCTTGTGACTTGAAATGTCACACTACGGCACAACACCTATAACAGGTACGTCGTGCTCCTGCATTAACTTGCAGGATCCTGAGACACACAACAGGACGGGCGGCTTCCCCATGTACCGACAATGGGTTCCCGAGACAGACAGCGGGTTCCGCAACCGGACCAAGGGTACGTTTCCCGGGCCTGTTCCTGAGCTTCCGTTGCCTCTACTGGCCTCCAGGTGGAATTGCAAGAGTACCAAGAAGGTAGGGTAAGTCCTTCCCATACAGGTTCCGTGGTTGTACGAGAAATCATTATGTTAACGGGCGTCAGAACCGGTCCTTATGTGGCCGGGCAAGCACCAAATCTCCCACACTAGGGGACTATCATACCATCAAAATCTCACTAGTGGCCTTGCCCGCAATCCAACCCATCCCATCATCACCGTCACCATCATCATCATCACCTAACACAGTTGTGCTACTCCCAACCTAAGTATCACACACACCACCAAACTCATTTAACACATTTTTGTAAAAGTAAGTATGTGAGAAGGTGTGGCAATGTAGAAACATTGCGGGGTCCTAAGCATATCTAGTAGCAAGGTGATTGTGCCATCATAGAAATGATGGAACTATCCTAGGGTTATCAAGGTGACAGGTAAACAAGGGTAAACAAGGATTAAGATATTAACGTCTTAAGTAACAGACATCAATATCAATAAGCAAGTAGGATTATAGCTACACAAGCAGTAAAATAACAAGTAATGCATAATACGAGAGCAGGCCATATAGGTGCATTGCGAAAACAGTAGGTTCAATCGTGATCAAGGAGAAGTAGAGCTTGCCTGAAAACGCTATCCTAATCTTCCAATACTTGGTCTTCAGATTCTTCTGTCGAAGTCGATATCTTCAAGTCCTTCCTAAAAGCTTGTATCTTCTGACTCGTCCTTGGGCTCAGCTCCTTCGGCTCGTCCTTGCAGCTTGGATCTTCTTGATCTTCCTTGAATTCTTCTGGCTCTTCCTCGGATCTCGTGTAAGCTAGCGCATAGGAACACAACGTATAAACAAACTACCGCAAAAGAAATAAAGATCGAAAAGAGCCAAGTAAGATCCGATTAATTCCAATAAGAACCGATGGAACACCGAAGAAGGATAAGATATAAATCATGTATGATGCAATAGGTTTTACTTTAGGAAGATTTTATTATCCTAAGACTATTAGGAGTGATGCATCAAGTACTAGGGCTTTTAATGTAAATGAGAGATGCTAAACAGAGAAATGCATGAGTGTATGTGAAGGTGGGGACAAGCGTGTGTACGTGTTGTTCGTACACTTGCGGCACTAAGGCTTTATATAGGTCGTAACCTATATAAAGGTACATGCAACGAGTGTACAAGGTGCAAGGTGTGTTACTTTGATTACCTATCTATAGATTATGATATTATCTAATGATGATTAGCTATTGTATTAACTACTAAATTAATTACTAAGACTAAGCTACTAGTTATTGGGCATGTGCGGAGCGCATGACCGTGGTACGTGCACGTGATTAAGCATGTTATGATGCACGGTTGCAAATAAAACAATTAATTAACCAATAAAGGACAAACTAGCAGATAAGGTAGCAACCAACAATAACTCCAATAAAACTCAATGAAAGATAATTTATATAGAGATTAATAAACCAATAAGACTTGGTATAGGTCGGTGGCAACATTGGATTAAGATTGATTGAGCGATGGTTGAGCTAGGTGAGTGTTGTGGCTAGATGAGAACAACGGGGGTTGTATACTTCGATACAGAATGATACAATATGATAGATTAAGTTCAATGTCACGCTAAAAGGTGAGCGAGCATTCGTGACACGTGGGATCAACACATATGATGAGCTTGTCGAGAGAGTGTGGGATTTTAGAGTATTGATAGCTCGTAGATATAATCTAGAGCTTTGAGATTAGTACCAAAGGATACTACGCGTTTCTACGAACGCGTGAGCGCAAGAATCGCTCAAAACGGAGCTACGGTTGAAAAGATATGGATATTTAAAGATTGTAGGGGCTTATGTATATTACGGAAAGGTTCTAGGGACTTATGTGTAAGAACAGAAAAGTATTAGGTACTAATCTGTAATTACAGAAAAGTTCCAGGGACCTATCTGTAATTATGGAAAAGTTTAGGGACTTCGTTGTAAAAAGACAGGGGCTAAAGTGTAATTATGAAAAAGTATAGAGGTGTTTCTGTAAGAAGACGGGACCTAAACAGAATTACTGAAAGGTCAGGGGCCTATCTGTAAAATGTACGGGGTCCAGGATTTTCTAGGATTTTGGGATTTATTTTTCTATTGGAAAACCCGTGGACCGGGTCCACGGGCTCGGTGGACTGCGGTCCACTGGTCTACGGTGGACCAGACCGATCTGGACCGCTGGAGCGGTGATGGGCGGCTGAGATGAGGGGGGAGGCGGCGCACGGCGGCCGGCGGCGACGGGCGCAGCGGCGCGTCGCCGGAACTTCGCCGGAGTTAGCCGTTCTGGCGCTCCGGTGGCTCAAATCGAGCGGGAGACGGACCGGGAGAGAGAGAAGGGGAGCGCGAGCTCACCGAGGAGGATGTCGACGGTGCGCGGGGTCGGAGGCGAGCCCGCGACGGCGAAAGGCGGCGGCGAGGTGGCTGTGCTCGGCGAGGTGGGGGCTCCGGTGGCGGAGCGGGATGAAGAAGCAGACCGGGAGGCGCGGCGCGTGGACGTGGACCTCGGCGGCAAGGCGTCGTCGAGGGAGGAGGCAGGGACGCGCGGAGGCGGCGGGGCGCGGCGCTCGGCGGCGGCGCGCGGCGAAGCGGGGCGCCCGCGCGTCTGCGGCCAAAACTCGGTCGCCGAGTTTGCCGGGAAGGTGGAGGGTGGCGTGGATCTGTGCGTTGGACAGAGAAGAGGGAGGAAGGGGGCTCGCCGGCGGTGGATTTGGCGGCGGCCGGCGGTGAGGAGGAAGAGGGGAAGAGGGAAATTGAGGCGGCCCGGTGGTTGAGGGGAGCTGTGAGCTGGGGAGTGAGAGGAGCTCGGCGTGCGTCCGTTTTATAGGCGAGGCGAGGGAGAGAGGGCCGGGAGCGGGCGCGGCTCCGGTCAAGGTCGCCGGTCTCCGGTCGCCGGGTGGTTGGCGACAGGATGCGTGGCAGGGGGACGGCCATGCCGGTGACGAGAGCAGAGGTATGGCCACAGCGGAGTGGAGATGACAGGACGGCGGAGCTCCACGTGAACGACGCGACGGAACGGCAAGCTTCACGTGGCGGCGGCATGGGCGCCTCTGGCGCTGGCAGGAGGAAGGAGAAGGGAGGTGGGCCGGCTGGGCCGTGGTGCTGGGCTGCGGCCTGGAAAAGGAAAAGAGAAAAAGAAAGAGAGAGAATGGCGTGTCGGGCTGGGTGTTGGCGGTCCTTAACGACGACTTTTTACCGCCAACACCAGCTTATAAAAGCCATCAATCAAGAATAAAATGAACATTCTTTATGGACTAATGGCTTTCCACAAGTTTTGGTGATATTTTGATTGCAGGTACAATTATGAAGGAAAATCACCACAAACTATAAACAAAGAGGGGTTTTGCCATGGAGATAAATTATCCAAATAAAATATTTGATCTCTCCATGTGAAAGCCCTTGAAAAGATAGTCAAGATTGACTTTTGGTTCACTTAATTTGGAGTTCGGGAGCAGAAGTTATGCCTCAACGAAAATTACAGGAAATGCAGAAATTTCCTGACCGGCCGGCCACCCCCCTAGGCCGGCCGGCCTACCTTTGTCTCCAATGGACCCGATCTTCCTCCAGTGGGCTATACGCATAATAAAACATCAAGTCCAAGTGGTCTCCATGGTGGGTGAACAACCGACATCCGGAAGATGGGCTTTTGGGCCTTAATTTGATGATTTCTGCACTTCTGCCGCCCCCACTCGAAAACCGACCTCGGAACCGACCTTGGGAAGCAATCTAGGACGTCCACGGCGAAGGCGGTGTCCATCCGGGACAATGGATGGCCGGCCGGCCAAGGTGGGAGGCCGGCCGGCCTGACTTTTCGGCAGAACCGCCTCACCGACTACCGACGTGTCGTGACCGCCACTCTACCTCACTTAGGCCTATAAATAGGTGGTAGCTCCCACGGTAGAACTCGCACCTTAGTAGAGAAACACTTTGATAAGTGAAGTAGAGAGTGAGTGAGAGGAGGAGGAAGGGCGGAAGCTCCGGAGATGTCGGGGTTCTGCTTCCTCGGTGCCTCGGGTCTATACTCCGCCTGGGAATAGTCGTCCTAGTCTTCCAGGCCGGGTATCATGTGAGGTATTATTTATTGAGCAATAAAGTAAGGTTTTCTTCTTTATCATTTATGGGATTCAGGTGTGTAGTAAGTATTTCTTATTTACTGCATGTGCTAGCTCTAGAAACGTCCTAGTTGCTGGTATTAATGATAGGTGTAAACGTGGTGTTTATACTTTGATTTATCCTGAGTTGCCCTCAACCCCACGGCGTGTGGTAGCCGCGAGTGTAGGTGACAGCTGCACCGGTCTCTGTAGTCCACCACGTTCGGGTTGAGTGTGTAGGGCCTAGACGCGGTCCGTTGACCGGATACGTTGAACCTAGTTCTCGGGTTGCGTGTCTTGGCGGCGGCCGTGCCCCGAAGTAGATGATATCGAAAGACCCTTATCGCATTGCTCAGTTATTTAATATCTTGCATTAGATTACCTGGCCAGAGGACTATCTTTTTACTGTATTAATCCCCTGCTTAGCGTGTCTCTTTTTACGGATATTCTGCATAGATCTCGAGTTTAGTACACTGTTCGTTCCCTGTGGATTCGATACCTTAGGAATACTCTTGGGGTGAAAGCTACATCGGTATCCGTGCGCTTGCGGATTTATTTCTGTTAGGCCTTAGGACTGCCAACAAGCTTTCTGGCGCCGTTGCCGGGGAGCGGTAGCTGTGCTAACTCGAATCTAGGATCATCCGTGAATAGGTTTATTTTGTTTTGTTTTGTTTTGTCTTTCTTTTTCTTTACCATGGATACATCCTCCATCGTCTACGCCAATGCTCCTAAAGGAGAATTGCTGGAGCCTCCTCCAGCATCTGCACCAATCACAGCCCAGAGCTATGAGATTCGTCCAGAACTCATAGCACTGGTTCAGGGGAACATCTTCCGCGGAGATGAGAATGAGAACCCATATGAACACCTGAGATACTTTGAGCTGCTCTGTTCCACTGTTTCGACCCAGGGATTTCCACAGGACACGCTGAAATGGAAGTTATTCCCATTCTCACTCAGTGAAAAGGCAACACAATGGTATGCTATGTCAGAAGGAGGGGCCAGCGGAAATTGGACAACTCTCAGAGATCTCTTCGGTTTCAAATACTTCCCTGTTGCAAAGGTAATTGCTCTTCGTATGGAGCTTCTTACCTTCAAACAGGGCAGTAATGAAACAGTGGGAGCCTCATGGGAGCGCTTCATGTCATACACCGTCAAAGGACCAGATCTAGGACTCTCCCCAGCGGTACTCCTTCAGCACTTCATGTGGGGGCTCACTCCGAAAAGCCGTACTTTTCTGGATACTGCTTCTGGGGGATCCTTCATAAGACACACTCCTACTGAAGGATTTGAACTTCTTGGGAAGATTCTGAGCAATCTGGACAGCTATGTGCCACCTACACCCGAGCTACCAAAAGAAGAAGTACCCGTTGCTCAACCTGTGCTTCAAATTGAGGTTCCTCAAGCTCCGATCATGGAAGAAGCTCCTGAACCATTCTATGTCTGCCCAACAAATCCAAATTTGTTCCAAGGTGGTCAAACTCTTGCCGAAGCTGAAAGCCTTCAGGTGGTGGAACCAATTCTTCCTCTCGTGCCCTACGAAGAGGAATTTGATTTCACCAAATTCGGGGATACAAGATCATATCCGATAGAGAGAAATTGTCACCCTGACAATGATGACGCCGAAGAACTGGATGGGGAGGAAATAGAAGAACAGACAGAGAGAATACATCAACTGTCTGCTGTTCTGGGGGAAGATTAGTTTCAAGAAGCCGAATGCATGAGGGAGACAATCAAGTTAAATCCAAAACCCGACTGCGTTATGGTGAATATTCAATCCACTGCTAGGAGGAAAGCCATATATGACTTAAAAGCTAAAGTCAATATCATGTCAAAGCATATGGCTGAAAGTAGTGGATGGCTGTCCGAAGACAACCTAACACCTTCAAAGAAATGGTTGGTCTTCGAGAATAAATATTACCCAGCGGTAGGAGTTTTGCGGGAAGTGGAGACGGAGATAAATGAACAGCCCATGGTTCTCGTCTTTCACATATTCGATATACCCAAGCATCACTTCTTACTGATCGGAACTCCAATCTACACATTCTCCCAAATAAAGTACTTACAGGAGAAGTTGGATGTTCGTATTGGGAAAGAAAGCTTCCCCGTTGACATCAGGCGTGCTCTCAACACCAAAGCAGAGACGCACCCAGAAACTATGGAAGAATTAGCCTCTATTGAAGAAATAGTTGGAGAATTCTTGGAAGCACCCCATATGGAGGAAGAAACTAAATTCTTTACTGAAGATGAAGATGCTTCCCCATATGTTGGACTAGACAAGCATGAAGAAACTGCTCCAATGCCTGTCGAGTTAAAGCCGTTACCGCCAGGTCTCAAGTATAGCTTCCTCTTTGGGAATCAAAGCACCCCAGTTATCATCAGTGACAAGATTTCCCAGAAAGAAGAGAAGAATCTAGTAGCCTTACTGGAGAAATATCAATCAGTAATAGGTTACTCACTGGCAGACCTCAAAGGGATCAGTCCAGAATTTTGCACCCACAGAATCCCGATGGAACCAGACCACAAGCCTGTTCGAGAACATCAACGACGTCTTAACAATGCCATGAGAGATGTAGTGAAAAAGGAGATCTTAAAGCTACTCAAGGCAGGGATAATTTACCCAGTGCAAGACAGTCAATGGGTTAGTCCAGTTCAGGTTGTGCCAAAGAAAGGAGGGATGACTGTTGTGCGGAACGAGAAGAATGAATTGATCCCTCAGCGCACAGTGACAGGGTGGCGAATGTGCATCGACTACAGGAAGTTGAATAAGGCAACAAGGAAAGACCATTATCCTCTTCCCTTCATCGATGAAATGCTCGAACGGCTGGCAAAGCATTCATTCTTCTGCTTTCTAGATGGTTATTCAGGATATCACCAAATTCCTTTCCATCCTGATGACCAAGATAAGACAACCTTCACATGTCCCTATGGCACCTTTGCATATCGCAGGATGTCGTTCGGGTTGTGCAATGCACCTGCTTCCTTCCAAAGATGCATGATGGCTATCTTCTCAGATCTTGTTGAGAAAGTAATGGAGGTATTCATGGACGATTTCTCTGTCTATGGAGAGACATTCGATGGGTGCCTACGAAACTTAGAGAAGGTGCTACAAAGATGCAAGGAAGCCGATCTAGTCCTGAACTGGGAGAAATGCCATTTCATGGTAACTGAGGGAATTGTCTTAGGACACAAGGTCTCTGCCAGAGGGATAGAAGTTGACAAGGCTAAGGTTGAAGTCATTGAGTCACTTCCACCCCCGAGGAATATTAAGGGGATCCGCAGTTTCCTGGGGCATGCTGGGTTCTATAGGAGATTTATCAAAGATTTCTCCAAGAAAGCCAGACCTCTCACCAATCTGCTAGCTAAGGATGCACCATTCGTCTTTGATGAGAGGTGCATGGAGGCATTTAATGAACTCAAGCGAGCATTAATCTCAGCCCCCATTATCCAACCTCCAGATTGGAAGCTCCCATTCGAGATCATGTGCGATGCAAGCGACTATGCCGTTGGGGCAGTGTTGGGACAGACCAAGGATAAGAAGCATCATGCCATAGCTTATGCAAGCAAGACTCTCACAGGGCCACAACTCAATTATGCTACCACTGAGAAGGAATTGCTTGCAGTAGTCTATGCCATTGACAAGTTCAGGTCATACTTGGTGGGCACGAAAGTGATAGTTTATTCTGACCACGCAGCCCTCAAGTACCTGCTTACTAAGAAGGATGCAAAGCCACGACTTATCCGATGGATTCTACTCCTCCAAGAATTTGACATTGAAATCAGAGATAGAAAAGGAGTAGAAAACACAGTGGCAGATCATCTCTCTCGTCTACAAGTTGAAGATCCCAATGAATCACCTATCAATGACTACTTGAGAGATGATATGTTACTAAAGGTAACAAGCACCGACCCATGGTATGCAAATATCGTTAACTATATCGTTTCGGGATACATACCACCAGGGGAGGACAAGAAGAAGCTCATCAGGGATAGCAGATACTATCTATGGGATGACCCTTATCTATATAAAGTCTGCTCTGATGGTCTACTTAGAAGATGTGTGCCCACCTGCGAGGCTATGCAGATCATTGATAGATGTCACTCTTCGCCATATGGGGGCCACTATGGAGCATTCCGTACCAATGCTAAAGTCTGGCAGAGTGGATTTTACTGGCCGACTATGTATGAAGATACCAAAGAGTATGTACGGAGATGTCCTCGCTGTCAGAAAATAGGAGGGATAAACTCCCGAGATGCGATGCCCCTTACAAATAACCACCAAATCGATATCTTCGATGTATGGGGCATTGACTTCATGGGACCCTTTCCAAAGTCAGAAAACTATGAGTATATCCTAGTAGCAGTGGACTATGTCTCGAAGTGGGTAGAAGCAATACCATGCCGCAATGCAGACTCCACCCACTCAAAGAGAATGCTCCAAGAACACATCTTCCCTAGGTTCGGCACACCAAGGGTGATTATTAGCGATGGGGGTTCACACTTCATTGATAAAACCTTCAAGGAAATGCTACACAAATATGGAATTGAACATAGAGTAGCGACCCCCTATCACCCACAAACCAGCGGTCAAGCGGAGACTTCGAATAAACAGATCAAGAATATCCTCCAAAAGACCGTTGATAAGATGGGAAAGTTCTGGAAAAGCAAACTGCATGAAGCATTATGGGCTTACAGGACAGCTTATAAGACACCCATTGGCATGACACCATACCAAATGGTATATGGGAAGACATGCCATCTACCTGTCGAGCTAGAGTTCAAGGCATATTGGGCAATCCGGAAGTGGAACATGGATTTAGATCAAGCCCAAGTCAAGCGGCAAATTCAAATCGCCGAGCTTGAAGAATGGAGGGAGAAGGCGTACCATAGCTCCAAGCTGTACAAGGATAGAACTAAAAGATGGCACGACAAGCGCATCCGTGAGAAGCACTTCGCGCCAGGAGATAAGGTACTACTTTTTAATTCCCGCGCTAAACTATTTGGCCTTGGTAAACTCCGGAGCAGATGGGACGGTCCTTATACTGTTGTGGAAGCTTCCACACATGGAGCTGTCACTCTCCAGAGCGATAATGGAAGCCTTTTTAAGGTAAATGGCCAGCGGTTAAAAGTGTTCCTTGAACCCTCCATGCCTGCTCTCGAGGAAGTAGATGTCCTCGAATTTATCCAAAGCTAAAAATGCTTGCATCTACGGTCTGGCTTCGACCTTAACCAAACACCCTTTATTTTTTCTTTTTCTAAATAAAAAAATAATAATAAATAATATCTGACATGTCTGTGTGAGTGCTTTATTAAATTGTGTGTTGGTTTATGTGGGTAACCACATAAACCAACCTTTGTACGCTCACATTTTCCCGAGTGCGCAGGAACAAAGTTGTGAACACACAATGGCGCGTCGTCCCGATGAAACAGGGAAGGGACCCCACCGGCCGGTCCACACCCTAGGCCGGCCGGCCTTGGCCAAACTCCAATCAGGTCCAATTTTTCCTCAAACTTTATCTTGACCCGTTTGCTCTGTTTCACATACCTGGGAAACAAAACAAAATAATTTTTGAGGATGAACCCAAATAAAACTCTTGCTAATCTTCAGGTTTATGGCATTATTATTTCGCTGTTTCTTCTTGCTCACAAAAATAAATGTAAGGACGCTCCTGTCTATTTTGTTGTGAGATTTGATATATGCATAAATCTTGATTTCTTTCTTCTCTTGATTTTCTTGGGAATCAAATTTTTCCTTCGGACTTGTCGTCACAAAATCTCTTGAAAAAGCCTATTAGAGCCAAAAAGACAAATAGATATGAACTCCTCGAAAGCCAATCTTTCTGTTGTGAGTTCGGTTAAGATTTAATTCTCTTGAGAAAAATGCACTCCTCAAGTTCAATCTTTATCCTTCGCGTGTGTTCTCGAATTCTATCATCTTCAGAGAATTTTTGTCCCTATGTTCAAGCCCACAAAATCATGAAAGGAAGGCAAAGGAGCCACACAAGTTGCCTCACACATCGCGGGAACTCTTAAAAGGAAAAAAAAAAGAGACGAGAGTTCCCCAATGTCAAAAAAAAAAGAGGGGTGCACTTTTGGCTGACTTAAAAAAAAAATTTCAAAATTGGGCAAGACATAGATCAAAATTCTACCACTGTGTGAGTTCATTCTCTCCCCCACCACATGCATCAATTCTTATCTTGATTGAACAATGAGGATGTGCAATATTCTCTTTAGAATTCTTTCTTAGCCTTACAAAATTCTGCAAAAAGATTGTGCTCTCCCTACCAAGCTCCAAATACAAGCCTATTAGAGATAGGGAAGATATCTTTTGAGAGAAGAAAGGCTCTTTCACCACAGTGAGTGACTCATGTGTTATGGATTTTGTGACATACAAGGAAGGGGGAATTTTTGAAACCCGAGGGATTTTGAGTTTGAAAGAATCTTTGATTGGTGCTATTCAATCTCTCAACTCTTGAAGGCAGTGAGCTTTAGCCACTTCCACATAGTGAGCCTGAAGTAATTGTCGAAATAACTTTGCCATAACTCCTTGATGATGCCTTTTTCTTTGGTTCAATCTTTTTGCTCGGGACGAGCAAAGATCTAAGTCTGGGGGGGATGTTGGCGGTCCTTAACGACTACTTTTTACCGCCAACACCAGCTTATAAAAGCCATCAATCAAGAATAAAATGAACATTCTTTATGGACTAATGGCTTTCCACAAGTTTTGGTGATATTTTGATTGCAGGTACAATTATGAAGGAAAATCACCACAAACTATAAACAAAGAGGGGTTTTGCCATGGAGATAAATTATCCAAATAAAATATTTGATCTCTCCATGTGAAAGCCCTTGAAAAGATAGTCAAGATTGACTTTTGGTTCACTTAATTTGGAGTTCGGGAGCAGAAGTTATGCCTCAACGAAAATTACAGGAAATGCAGAAATTTCCTGACCGGCCGGCCACCCCCCTAGGCCGGCCGGCCTACCTTTGTCTCCAATGGACCCGATCTTCCTCCAGTGGGCTATACGCATAATAAAACATCAAGCCAAAGTGGTCTCCATGGTGGGTGAACAACCGACATCCGGAAGATGGGCTTTTGGGCCTTAATTTGATGATTTCTGCACTTCTGCCGCCCCCACTCGAAAACCGACTTCGGAACCGACCTTGGGAAGCAATCTAGGACGTCCACGGCGAAGGCGGTGTCCATCTGGGACAATGGATGGCCGGCCGGCCAAGGTGGGAGGCCGGCCGGCCTGACTTTTCGGCAAAACCGCCTCACCGACTACCGACGTGTCGTGACCGCCACTCTACCTCACTTAGGCCTATAAATAGGTGGTAGCTCCTACGGTAGAACTTGCACCTTAGTAGAGAAACACTTTGATAAGTGAAGTAGAGAGTGAGTGAGAGGAGGAGGAAGGGCGGAAGCTCCAGAGATGTCGGGGTTCTGCTTCCTCGGTGCCTCGGGTCTATACTCCGCCTGGGAGTAGTTGTCCTAGTCTTCCAGGCCGGGTAACATGTGAGGTATTATTTATTGAGCAATAAAGTAAGGTTTTCTTCTTTATCATTTATGGGATTCAGGTGTGTAGTAAGTATTTCTTATTTACTGCATGTGCTAGCTCTAGAAACGTCCTAGTTGCTGGTATTAATGATAGGTGTAAACGTGGTGTTTATACTTTGATTTATCCTGAGTTGCCCTCAACCCCACGGCGTGTGGTAGCCGCGAGTGTAGGTGACAGCTGCGCCGGTCTCTGTAGTCCACCACGTTCGGGTTGAGTGTGTAGGGCCTAGACGCGGTCCGTTGACCGGATACGTTGAACCTAGTTCTCGGGTTGCGTGTCTTGGCGGCGGCCGTGCCCCGAAGTAGATGATATCGAAAGACCCTTATCGCATTGCTCAGTTATTTAATATCTTGCATTAGATTACCTGGCCAGAGGACTATCTTTTTACTGTATTAATCCCCTGCTTAGCGTGTCTCTTTTTACGGATATTCTGCATAGATCTCGAGTTTAGTACACTGTTCGTTCCCTGTGGATTCGATACCTTAGGAATACTCTTGGGGTGAAAGCTACATCGGTATCCGTGCGCTTGCGGATTCATTTCTGTTAGGCCTTAGGACTGCCAACACTGGGCCGGCTAGGGAGGAAAAGAAAGATGAGGCCCAGAGGGGAAGAGAGATTAGGAAATAGGAATTAGGTTTAAACATTTCAAGGATTTCGAATTTGAATGAACCTCAAATTCGGACAAATACAACAATCGATCAGACACTCAAAATAAAGCCAAATAAATTACGAAATGCATATGATGGGTTTTGTGCAGGTTTAAAAAAATCCAAGGGTTTTTAAATTCAAAGTTTTGCACACATTTATTTTATTTGTTGTAAAGTTCAAAAAGGTTCAAATTTTTTTAGTGGTTTTTAAATGGAGGCACAACACTTGAGCACATGTTTTATTTTCAGCAAATCTCATATTTTAACTATGTTAATTTATTTAGTGAATTTTGGTTTTGAAAATTTCATGGCAAGGTAAGTGTTGGACAAAAATTTAAATTTGCACTGATTTTTATTCCTTTTGATTTCTTTTAAAATTTTGGGGTGTTACATCCGCTGTTGAGTCCCCAGGGCCGCGCTCATATTACGAAAGTGAAGTCCTCATGTCAACAGAGAATGGTTCATTGGGGCTTGCCCGTGTTAAGGGTTTAAGGCTTTGCCTGTGGTCAAGGGATGTGAATTCAGATGGAAATGCAGTATGGTTACGATTCAGAATCATTGAGCTTGGGACGCTGATCGTTTCTGTGCCGCACAGTGAAGCAACATTGCTTGGTTCTGCAGAGGGCTTGGGTATCATATTTGTTGCCACAAAGTATGGTGTCTTCACAATCGAGCTTAAGTCAGGCCGGGTGAGAAAGGTAGGCGAGATCGGGGATTATTTTCAGGTCTTCCCATTCATGAGCTTCTACACACCAGCAGGTACTGTACTAGCCCTCATAAGATGTAATTTTTGCACTGTAAAACTTCCATATGTTTGCTTAATTCTGATCTGTAGACGATTTAATGGAACATGAATAATATTTATCTATTCACATAAAAAAATATCCATGGCGATGTTGGTCCATGCCAGGAAAAAAACGATTATAAGACGTTATCATTTAAGTAATATTTATCTGTTGGTCGATGCCAGGAGAAAAGGATTATAAGACATTATCATCTTAAGTAATAGTCCCTCCGTTTCGTAATACTTGTGATTCTAGCCTTCAAGAATTTTGCCAAAATACTTGTGATTCTCACTTTTCGATGCACTTCTCACTTCCCAATACATATCTATCTCCATGTCTCTCCTCATTTTCTGTGCACCGTATCGTTTCCACTTCTCCTTGTTTCCTGTGCCCAGAGTTGGAATCTCAAGTATTGTGAAACAGAGGGAGTATTTATCTTCTTATCACACTTGTTGTGTTATGTTTAAATTACAAAGCATTGTTGTGGAAATCCTATGAAACAAACCAATAGTCACCTATGGCTGTTCTGAAACTCACACTCCAAAATTCAACTGTGTGAACCTTAGGAACTTCAATGAGAATTCATAAGCTACTGTTTTATGTCTTTTTAGATTGTTCGCTTTTTACGCTGATTGAAAAACTATGCAATTTAACTGTACTATATCATCTTAAAAACTGTATTTATTTATGAAATAACTTTAACTTGTGTGCATTGTTTTGATGCAAAAATTTCCAAAAGTGTAATGGCTAGGCTATATGTTTGTCTAGTTTGTGAACATACGGTGTATAGATATGATAATATCTAAACAAACGTGAACATGAATTTAGAAATTGGACTATAAGAAGTTGATTACCAATGATGTACTTGCAAATATTTGAGTTTTTTTAAAAAAATTTATCCCCATCTTGTAACCCTTTAGATCCCTTTGGATTGTCACTATGAAGTCATTAACTCAGATAGAATTTGTACAATCCCTACTGTTTCATCTTAGAAGCTTGTAATTAGTTAGAAAAAATTCTAACTTGTATGCTTGATACTTTTCAGATTGTACCAGTGGCAAATTGCCAATAACAGGATAGACAAATTAAGCTCCGGTGCCCAGAGTATGGTGATACCTGGCCTTTTGACAAATCCATCCAGTCTGCTGTTGTTGGCATATTGCCAGGCTGATGCTTTGAAATGTGTAGTGTTCTGTCGGTACTTAGTTAATTTATGGAGAATATGCTGCTTGTCAGTTTAGGTTTTACCTTTCAGATAATTGTTTCAGCGTTTTGAGTACACTAGTGACTGAAATGCCCAAGCTGTTGTTGGGTTTTCCTACGCAAGATTGGATTGTCAGTTTGTTAATCTGACTGCATTCTGATTCAAGCTGCATTATATTGGACAATGAAAGCTATCACGTAGCTCTCTTTCTTTGTTCGTACAACACTATAATTCATCTGCTTGTTTTCTTGTGGAAAGGAGAAAATGGCCTGACTGACTGTTACTGCCAGTCCCGGAATTATCTCTTCAAGTTCATATTGCAAGAGAGACTGTAGGTTCCCTCGCAAAAAAAAGAGACTGTAGGTTGAACATACCGTCAAATCTGCGAATTTCTTATGGGTAGGCTACTTGGCAAACCAGCGATGTGTATTGGGAACCAGCTGTTGTTTTGTGGCAAACTGGCAACTCTGAACCATTGCAACTCAGAAGCTGACGCCGGGAAGTTGTGTTCTTTTTTGTTAAAAGCTAAAGTAGCAGGAGCCATTGCAACTCAGAGGCTGACGAGTCAAGCATGCAAGTCTTGTTGATGGGCTCACCGTCGTTGACTTCAAGTCAAACTCAGTTACTGTATCCACCAGGCATGCCGCATACACTCAAAATGAGATTAAGTGATCTCTATTGTCAAAGCTGAAGGAGGTGGCATTGGTGACAACCTTACCGGCAGGCAACAAAATAGTAGTGTATACTACTCTGTTTAATTCAATTATTCAAGGATAAAGAGAGTGACGAAAAAAAATTAAGCATCAAGAACTCGGCACGGATGGTTCATACCACCTGGACCCCAATGAGAAGTGAGTGGCAAAAAGCAGAGGATAAAATCATGAAGCCAAAAAACCGATGGACAAGATAAAATCATGAAAGCGACTATACCAGCGCCCTCGGCGGACGTAGCGCCTAACGTGGCCCCGGCAACACGATCATCTTCGGCTTCAGTTGTGCCTGCCTTTTTGCGCACATCACAGGCCCGTGTTGTGCCAGTTCCACCTGTTGCTAATCCACACTCAATGACAACACGAGGCAAAAGTGGCATCAGCACTCCAAAGGATGTATTTGACCTTCAAGTTTCCAATTGTGCAGACATATCACCTGTACCAAAAACATACCGTGGAGCTCTTGCTGACCCTCGTTGGCATGCTGCAATGGTTGAGGAGTTCACTGCTCTTGCTCAGAATCAGACTTGGGATCTTGTGCCGCCGCCACCAGATGCCAATATTGTCTCCGGCAAATGGATATTCCGTCACAAATATAGTTCTGATGGATCTCTAGCTCGCTACAAGGCTCGATGGGTTGTTCGTGGTTTCTCTCAACAACCCGGCATCGATTATGATGAGACGTTTAGTCCTGTTGTTAAGCCTGCAACCATCCGGACAGTTCTTTCCCTCGCAGTTTGCAACTCCTGGCCCATTCGTCAATTGGACGTCAAGAACACCTTTCTTCATGGCTCTCTAGCTGAGACAGTTTATTGTCAGCAGCCTCCAGGTTTTGTCGATGCTACACGACCTCAACATGTTTGCCGTCTCAAGAAATCTTTATATGGTCTTAAACAAGCTCCGAGGGCCTGGTATAGTCGCTTTCATGATTTTATCTTGTCCATCGGTTTTTTGGCTTCCAAGTGCGACACGTCTCTATTTATTTATAAGCATGGTTCAGATTTGGCATATCTCTTGCTTTATGTGGATGACATCGTGCTTACGGCTTCTAGTCCGGGTGTTCTTCAGTGGATTATCTCTTCTCTACAGCGTGAGTTCGCCATGACCGATCTAGGAGAACTCCACCATTTTCTTGGTGTGACAGCTCGTCGCTCATCTCAAGGTCTTTTTCTATCCCAAGAACAGTATGCTTTGGAGATACTTGATCGTGCTCACATGCAGAATTGCAATCCGGCCTCTACTCCAATTTAAGCATGTGCTAAGCTATCTTCTGATGCCGGTTCTCCCGTTGCTGATCCTATTCTATATAGAAGTTTAGCGGGCGCTCTTCAATACTTAACTCTGACGCGACCGGATATTTCTCATGCCGTCCAGCAAGCATGTTTACATATGCATGATCCCCGAGAGGAACATTTGTCACTTGTTAAGAGGATCCTTCGTTATATCAAGGGTACACTCAGTTTCGGCATTCAGTTCACTCCTGGTTCTTCTCATGACATGATTATTTACTCTGATGCGGATTGGGCCGGCTGTCCGATACGAGACGCTCAACTTCTGGTTTTTGTGTCTATCTCGGTGACAATTTGGTTTCGTGGTCTTCTAAGTGCCAAAATACGGTTTCTCGATCAAGTGCCGAAGCTGAATATCGCGGTGTTGCTAACGCCGTTGCTGAAGCTTGCTGGTTGCGCCAATTGCTAGCTGAACTTCATTCCCCTCTTGTCAAGGCAACTGTTGTCTATTGTGACAACATAAGTGCGGTATACCTCTCAACCAATCCAGTTCATCATCAATGCACTAAACACGTGGAAATTGATTTACATTTTGTCCGTGAACGTGTTGCTCTTGGTGATGTTCGAGTGCTTCATGTTCCAACATCTCTCCAATATGCTGATATTTTTACTAAAGGACTACCGGCTGCAGTTTTCAATGAATTCCGATCCAGTCTCAACGTCCGTTCTTCTCCCGGTTGATACTGCAGGGGGGTGTTGGAATAAGTATATCTTGTATGTAGTTTCCTGGCAGCCTACGTCTTGTACAACTTGTAACTCAAGTCAACCCCGTAGGGCTCTGTTGTATTTGTACTATATATATGAGATGCATAGCAATGCAAGTCCTGTCGTGGACTTTCTCCTGAATCTCCTACTCTTTCAGATAGTTCTTTGGAAGTCACATGGAGCAACCTGCCAACCTGTGTAATAGCAGGCTTCGGCTCTTAGCTAGTGAGCATCTTGGGAACTTTGGCCATCCTGCCTGCGTCAATTCGTGGTCAGCTCGGATAGAGCTTGTTTGCCCAAGGAAGACAGCAACCAAGCGATCCGTGACTTCCTAAACAGTTGTTTGCTGATGAAGCTGGTCCACCGTGCACACGACGCCACAAGACTAGGCACGGTCGCTGGAAATTGAATTTTGGTGAGCCTCTAGATTCTAGAAGCTCCGGAGTAAGGCCGGGACGCCCACGCGATGATTCTGTTGAACCGGACGCCACAAGGACACCCGGTCTCTCCCGTTGTCTTCTAGCTTGGGCTTTAAGCTTGTTGAACCGGACCAATTGCAAGGTTGTACGATCGACTTTACTAATCTGCGTCGCCCAATGCCCACACCCAAACTCTCGCGGCTCCGACGTCCACGAGCTAGGCGTGCCATGGCGGCGCTGGACCTGATCATGGACGACGCCATCGCCGAGATCCTCCTCCGCCTCCCGCCGGACGATCCGGCGTGCCTCGTCCACGCCGCCCTCGTCTGCAAGCAGTGGCGGCGCATCCTCTCCGACCCTGCCTTTCCTCGCCGTTACCGCGCGTTCCACCGAACCCCGCCCCTGCTCGGCTTCTTCCACCACACCTTCCGCAGCGGCCGCCACGGCACCTTTGCAAGCTTCGTCCCAACCACGTCAGCCACCCCGGTCCCGCGGCAAGAGCTCAACCTCAACGCCCGCTTTTGGCAGATCATCGACAGCCGCCACGGCCGCGTCTTCGCCATGCTGGACAACCTCGACTACGTCGTGTGGGACCCCATCACCGGCGTCCGGGAGGAGCTGCCTTACCCGGCAGGGGCGGAATACGCGTTCCGCGCTTTTGTCGTGCTGTGCCCCGTGGCTGGCTGCGATCACAGCGGCTGCAACGGCGGTCCGTTCCTCGTCATCTTTCTGTGCTTGGACGATCAAAGCTTCGCGCACGCGTCCGTGTACTCGTCGGAGACGCGTGCCTGGGGCGCGCCGGTCTCTGTTCACGCCGGCGACGATTGTTACAGCTTAGACAGGAAGCGTGGTGCCCTTACCAGAGACAACAGCACCTACTACTGCCACGTCGATGGCAGAATTCTCAAGTATGAATTAGGCAGTCACTCCTTGTCTATCATTGATCCGCCAGATTTGTACTATACGTGCCCTCTCCTCATGCCAAACGAGGACGGTAGTCTTGGGCTTGCCGGCGTTAAGGGTTCAAGTCTTTACCTTTGGTCAAGGATGGTGAATCCAAAAGGGGTCTTTGAGTGGACACAAACGAGGGTGATCGAACTTGATAACAAATTGTTCCCTGTGGAAAATTTCCTTAACCAATTCATCTTGAGTGGTTTCGCTGAGGATGTTGGGTTTATCTACATCACCACGCAGGATGCTGTCTACACATTTGAACTGAATTCAGGGCAAGTGAGGAAAGTAAACGAGAAAGTATGGCAGCAATATTGGAAATACTACGCTGCCGTCTTCCCCTTCACAAGCTTCTACACTCCTGGTACGTATGGTCACAGCCATCCGGCTGATCTTGTCCTTGCTCTGTAATGAAGCTTTAACATCTTCTTTTGACTACTGATTTGTAGTGGAAAATTAAGTTGAATGAAAACGGATGATACATACAGTACTAGCATATCTGAAAATGCATCATCATACCTAATTTTATCAGGTTAAACTTTTAAGACCAATTGATAATTCACAAGACCAACCTTGTGAACCTTAGGATTTGCGCTGATAAATCATTGCTTTTTCTTCCAGAAGTTTGGATTATGTGTTAAACATTTGGAGGGGCACTCTCTACTGTTTCCTTTTAGAAAACCGAGTTACGCCAAGAATAACCTGTATGCATGTCACTTTTCAGATTTTGCTAGCAGCAAATTGGCACCACCTGCAGCGAAGATACAGTAATAAGGACTTGAAATGTAGTTGCTATCAACCAAGCCTGTCAAGCTGAGTTTGCTGCTGTCGGTATCCTGCATGGGGTGAAGCTTTGGAACATTTAGCATTATGTAGAGCAGTTTAATATATGAAAACTGTAAACAAAACCGTGCCCGGTTGTGGTTTTATTTATTTTTTTATTCTTCCTTTACATCACGTCATTGGTTGAGATGATCAAGCACGAAGACTATGTTTCATATTTGCCATTTGCATCAGTAGGCTTTTTATTGATGTTTGAGATGCCATTAGGAACTTAAAATTATATCAAGGATTTCTTTTTCATCAAAAGTGAATTTTAGTTTCACATCAGGAACGAGGATAGTTGCGGTACAAGCATACATCAAACGTTGAGCCTGTTGCTGTCATCATTTTGTAGGGCTGGTGATCTGAATTACGTAGTATTATATTATGTTGTGTAGTTCAGTTTAGAGTAAATTTCGCAAAACCCCGGGTTTTATGGTCCTTGTTTCACAGAACCCCATGTATTATAGCTTGTGTCATTTAACCACAGGCTTTGTGGCTCTAACGTCTCACAAAACCTCACCTTTTTTGAAATTTACTGTTATATGAGATACGATAATATTGGGGTATTACATGTCATGATCTGATTTTGTTGGTTCTATTGATCATATCAACTTGGATACTCGCATCAAAGTCATATATTAATGCCATACTAATTGTAACTTTTACAAAGGGTGGGGTTTTGTGAGATATTAGAACCATAAAACCTGGGGTTATCATCGTCACAAGCCGAAATATACGGGGTTTTGTGAGACAAGGACCACAAAACATGGGGTTTTACGAAATTTACTCTTCAGATTAATAAGGCAAAAGGGCATGTAGGTCAGTGGTTACAAGAGCCTCAGTAGCACCTTCAAGTCTTGGATTTGCCAGCTTAGACTTCGAAGATACTCATAGGATCAGGGTTTGTGTACGTGTGTTCATATGGGTGAGTGCGTGTGTTATGAGCGTATGATTTGTACTTTGTAATCGCAAAAAAAAAAAAATCCAGCTTAATAAGTGCATGCAAGACACAATGTCATTTATGGAACTTATTGTCGAGGATAAGCTAGTATCCTAAATTTCCTTTTTGCTTGGTTGCATGAAGCCTGTATCTATTTTTGAGTGTTATTGTCCTGATGGTGGTTTAGTTTTGATGAAGCAAATAATGTGGGCGATGTATACTAAATAAATGCAGTGACATAATTGAGATCCAATGCTTGAGAGAGAAGTATGAGTATCAATGATATCATTATAATGTGTTGTTTTCAGTTGTCGGCAAATATCCAACCGAACTGGTCTCTGAAATATGGCATGCACCAGCATTATGTTCACCGCCACAATGTTTGTTGGCTAGCAACGAATAAATTCATGGAAATTGATTTTTCTTGCGATAATATGGAAACTGAAATTGATGAACAGACTAACAGCGGCACGAACAGATGAACAAACTCCAGTGCAACCGGAACAGAGAGAGAAAAGATGATGCACCAGCGTCCTCGCCTCGATCACCAGACTGCCACGGGGTGAACCGGACAGGACACCCGCGTCCTATCCCGTCAAATCTGGTTGAACCGGACCAGGTGCGCTGGCTCCACCCAAACCCTCGCTCCACCGGCCACGTACGATCGAGCGCGCCATGGCGGCGGCGCCGGACCTGATCGACGACGCCATCGCCGAGATTCTTCTCCGCCTCCCGCCGGACGACCCGGTGTGCCTCGCCCGCGCCGCCGTCGTCTGCAAGCTCTGGCTTCGCGTCCTCTCAGATCCGTCGTTCCCCCGCCGGTACCGCGAGTTCCACGGAACCCCGCCCCTGCTCGGCTTCCTCGTCAACCCCCCACGCAGCGGCTACGGCCCGAGCCCTCGCTTCGTCCCCACCACGGCAGCCAGCCCGTTCCCGCAGGGAGGGCTCAACGACAGCGATTGGTGGATCTTCGACTGCCGCCACGGCCGCGTACTCGTCGAGCAATACGACGCCTACAATTCGTTCATGTACTTCGTGTGGGACCCAATCGCCGGTGACCTGGAGGAGTTCCACATACCAGACTCGCCTTCTGTCCCTGTGGCCTATACTTTGGCGGTGCTGTGCGCCGTGGCTGGCTGCGATCACGTCGGCTGCCACGGCGATCCGTTCCTCGTCATCTTTCTGGGCACCGACTGTAGCAATGTGCACGTCTGCGTGTACTCATCGGAGACTCGCGCCTGGGGCATGCCGGTCTCTGTTCCAGCCAACGGCTTTTATGATTTTGACATGAAGCGTGGTGCCCTTACTAGAGATAACATCTACTACTGCTACTCTGAGCCTCGAGACACAATTCTCAAGTACGCATTGAACAGTCACTCCTTGTCTGTGATTGACCCGCCAGAGATTTACAAGGCATCCTCCCTCCTCATGCCAAACGAGGACGGAAGTCTGGGCATTGCCAGCATCAAGCATTCAATCCTTTACCTTTGGTCGAGGATAGTGAATACAAAGGGCAATGAGGAATGGATACAAACGAGGGTCGTTGAACTTGATGTTCTGTTCTCTATTGACAAGTCTTGTAAGCAGATTTTTGTGAATGGTTTCGCCGAGGATGTTGGGTTTATCTACCTGCGTACGGATAATGATGTTGTTTTCACGTTTGAGCTGAAGTCGGGGCGAGTGACTAAGGTGAGCGAGCTTGGGGGAGTCTATGCAATCTTCCCCTTTACGAGGTTCTACACTCCAGGTATGGCTCAAATTCATTTAGCTGTTCATGTCCCACTGTAAATCTTCAATATTCTTTTTAGAAACTTGTCTGTAGATCATTATTAGTTGAATGGAAAGGAATGATATATGAATTTGTGGAAGATGAATATCTAGCAACACATTATCGCATCTAATTTAATTTGATCTCATTCAACTTTTGCAAGACCATTCTCGATAATGGCAATGCGTCCGAAAGCCCAGCCTTGTGAGCTCTTTTCATTTTATTGAAAGCAGTCAAGTGAACCTTTAGATCTGCATTGATATATAAATCATTGCTATTTCTTTTGGCAGTTTCGGTTCTGTATTATTTTTTCTCTTTGTAAGTAACTAGGCAGTCTAATGTCTCACCTTACAAAACTGAGTTATGATACAACTTAACCTGTGTTCTTGTCACTTTTCAGATTATGCTAGCAGTAAATTACCACTACCAGCGACGACGCAGTAATCAGGACTCGAAATGCTGTTGCTGTCGGCCGAGCCTATCGAGCTGAGTTTGTTGCTGTTGGTATTCTGCATGGGGTGATGCTTTGGAATATTTAGCATTCTGTGGAGCAGTTTAATTTATGTAAATTATTGTAAGCCACACCGTGGTGGGTTGTGGGTTTCTTTTGGTTCTTCTTGTTCATCACGTGGTTTCTTGAGATGATCATGCCTGAACACTATGTTTCATATTTGCCATTAATCTTGCATTAGTTAGGTTATATTGGTGGTTTTGAGATGCCACTAGGAACTTAATTAAAATTATATATCGCATTTCTTTTGATCAAAAGTGAATTTTAGTTTCTTATCTGGAACCAGGATAGTTGTGGTACAATCATCCATCAAACGTTGAGCATGTTGTTTTCATCATGTTGTGGGGCTCGTTATCTAAGTTATGTAGTATTATGTTGTGCAGATTAGTTTATCAAGTGCAGAACTTAATCATCGAGGATTAACTAGTCTCTTCAGTATCATTTTCGCTGGCTTGCATGAAGCCTGAACTTATTTTCAGTGTTATTCAGCGTTACGGCGGGATCAGAGAAACTGTCTGGATGATGGTTTAGGTTTCATACAGTGAATAATGTGGGCAATGCACTAAAATAAATGCACAGTGATCCAAAGCTTGGGGAGAACTGTGAGTACCATATGGCGAGGTGCATCAAGATTTATTTTTGCATTTATTTTGTAGTGAAACAACTCCCGGCAACCTTTTGTGTTGTAATCTGTGTATTCTATATCAATAATTATTTTTCGTGCCTCTTCTCTTGAAAGGTACATACCTCACACGCATAGTTGTGGACAATGAGTTACATGGCCAGAAAGCCATACTCTTGAGTTTGTATCGTTGCTAGAGGCAGTAGGTATATATACTGCATCGTATATATATTGCAAAATTGATATGTTGTTTTCAGCTATCGGCGAATATCCAATCGAACTGGTCTCAGAAATTGCACGCACCAGCATAATGTTAACCACAAATCCACAATGTTTAATGGCTAGCCCCGTATAAAATCAGGGAAAACCTCTTTGCAAAAATAAATAAATAAATAAAATCAGGGAAACCTGATGAACAGACTAACAGCGGCACCGACAGATGAAAAATCCCGAACCAAATCCTGACAAGGTATTTCTATTTGCCATGTTCGATCCCGTTACAACCTGAAAAAGGAAAAGATGCGCTAGTGTCCGGGTACGTCACCAGTGCGGCATCCAGCGAAGGTGAACGTGAACCCACCCAGAATCTCTCCGCCCGCGCAAGACACTGCAGCCACCACGGGGTGATTCTGCTGAACCGGATAGGACACCCGCGGCCTCTTCTATCATCCAGACGGTTTCTCTGATCGATCCTCGCAATTAATCCCCACCCAAAATCCTCGCTCCATCGGCCACGATCGCGCCATGGCGACGCCGCCTGACCTGATCGACGATGCCATCACCGAGATTCTTCTCCGCCTCCCGCCGGACGAGCCCGCGTGCCTCGCCCGCGCCGCCGCCGTCTGCAAACCGTGGCGTCGCGTCCTCTCCGACCCCGCCTTTTCTCGCCGGTACCGCGAGTTCCACCGAACCCCGCCCCTGCTCGGCTTCTTCCTCAACACCTTCGGCCGCGGCTACGGTCGCATGCCTCGCTTCGTCCCCACCACGGCGCCTAGTCCGTTCCCTCAGAAGGCATTGGACGGCAGGCGTTGGTGGATCGCGGATTGCCGCCATGGCCGTGTCCTCGCAACGGAGAACGACAACTACATTGTGTGGGACCCGATCGCCGGAAACCGGGAGGAGCTTCGCAGGCCAAAAATCAGTTGCTCGACTTACTCTGCTGCGGTGTTATGCCCCGTGCCTGGCTGCGATCACCGCGACTGCCATGGTGGTCCGTTCCATATCATCTTTGTGTACACCGACGACCATCGCACCGTTACGAACGCATGCGTGTACTCGTCGGAGGCTCAGGACTGGGGCACACCGGCCTCGATCCAACCAGGTGGTGGTTGTGGTTATGGCTTTGACATGAGGCCTGGCGCCCTTACTAAAGACACCTACTATTGCAATATTGCGGATTCTAAAAGAATTGTTATGTACGAATTCTGTAGTCACTCCTTGTCCATGATCGACCCGCCAGACTTCTACCATATGGGTTCCCTCCTCATGCCAAGGGAAGATGGTGGACTGGGGCTTGCTGGTATTAAGGGTTCAAACTTTGCCTTTGGTCGAGGATGGTGACTCTGGAGGGAATTGTTGGATGGATGCAATGGAGAGTTATTGAACTTGATAAATTGCCTCCTTTTGGACAATTCTTTAACCAATTTATCTTGGGTGGTTTCGCTGAAAATGTCGGGTTTATTTACATGACAACAGGGCCTGCTATCTACAGGTTTGAACTGAAGTCAGGGCGACTGATGAAAGAAAGTGAGCCTTGCGAACACTTTGCTGCCGTCTTCCCCTTCATATGCTTTTACACTCCTGGTGCGTATGGTCCTGGCCAATATAGTTCTTGTCCTGCTCTGTGCTAAAGCTTCAATATCTTGTCTTGGATGCTGATTTATAGTGGACATTAAGTTGAATAGAAAAGATAATACATGAGCAATGCATCAATATACCTGGTCAAGTTAAACTGTCAAGACCATTCCAGATAATGGTGATACGCTGGTGTTTCGTCCAGAAGTTTGACTTGTGTGTTATTTTTCTCACTGAGTAGACATTCCCTACTGTTTCATCTTAGAAAACTGAGTTATGACACTGTTTAAATTAACCTCTGCGTGTATGTCGCTTTTCAGATTACGCCAGCGGAAATTTAACATTGCCAGCGAGGACTCAGTAATCACGAACCGAAATTATTGTTTATATTGGCCAAGACTATCAAGCTGGGCTTGCCTGCTGTTGGTACCCCGCATTTCGCATTGGGTACTTCGAAACATTTAGCAAACTGTAAGACACGCCATATATTATCAGCTGTGGGCCTTTAGTTATTCTTGTTCAAGTTGTTTGTTGAGATTTCACATTTTAATCTTGCATTAGTTTACTTTTTATGGAACAAGAATATGTACGTAAGGTATAAATCATCCATCAAGCTCTGAGCCTGTTGTTAGTGGCGGCCCGACTCTCCGAATTGTGTTGTGTTATGCTGGATTATTCCTTTTAAGAATAGTAGGACACAAATTTCATGGATCTTTTTGGATGCCCACCACAAAATTAGCAACATGTCACTAAGGTGATGTTTGGATACACTTGGGTTAGGGAAAGGGAAATGCAATGGGAAATGAATAGGTAGGTTAGGGTTAGGGATATGAAGTTTATTTCCCATTACCATGTTTGGATATTTGGATTGGGATATGGAAAAGAACATGAGCCCCACATGGCTCCAGCCTCAATCACGGCATTATCTTTCTTCTCTTCCGTCTGTTCGTCCTCTCTATGTTCTCTCTCCTGCACAATGTCCAGCTCGAGTAGCAGCATCCCAACAAAAAAAAATTACTACCACCCGAGGTTCCTCCAAAATCTAAGTAATTTCGGATGAGGTCAACGCATGCGGAGCTGCTTCTCCATTTCAATTTGGGCAACATGGGCTAGTACGGAACTCCAAAATCCAATCGAGATACGGACCTGCTCCTGCGCTCCGAGGCTTCTTCAGCAGCTGCAGCAAACTGAAGTAACGAATCTTCAGCAGACTGCGGGATGAGCATGCGCAGACCTGGAAGCCGATGTTGGAGTACCCGATGGCAGCCATCGCCCCCTCCCCGTTCCTCTTTTCCCCGCCGCTGCCATCAATCGCGATGTGAGCAGGCAACAGAACGTACGCAGACCATCTTCGCTGAGCCGGAGAGCGAGGTCAGGCGACGGCGTACGGCGGCTGAACGGCAGGCAGCGGATTCACCTCGGTGCCGATGAGTCTCATTTCCAGCCATATCCCACCCCTCGCGGTGGGACGAGATTGCTGGGAAATGGGATGCTCATTTCCCTAACCCAATCCATCCTCATTTCCCTAACCCAGTATCCAAACATTGGAAATGATTTCCAGGCTTCCCCATTTCCCTAACCCAGCCTCTATTTCCAGGAATCCAAACATCACCTAAAGGCTCATTTTGTAGTAGTGTATGGAACTCATTGTCGAGGATTAACTAATCTCTTCAGAATAATTGACGCTTTTGACTTTTAGACATCACGTTTGACCATCCGTTGTATTAAACAAATTTATGCAAATATAATTTATTTTTATAATTTTTTATCATTAACAAAATTTTAATTATGACATGTTTATTTTAGTATTTATTAAAAAATTGAATAAGACGAACGGTCAAACGTGATGTCAGAAAGTCAAAAGCGTCAGTTATTCTGGAATGGATGGAGTACCATTTTCGCTTGTTTGCATGAAGCCTGAACTTTATTTTCAGTGTGATCCAGCTGGTACGGCTGGATCAGAGAAACCGTCTGGATGATGGTTTATTTTGGTAATTAGACTTTATTTAATACTTTTAAATGACAAGACTCTCTTTGACAGGGCTAAAATTTTAGCCAAAGAAAGCAACAGCCCGTTAGTGTCTAGCCACGGACAAAATCATGGAAACCAAAATTGATGAACACACATACAGCGGCACGATCGAACAGATGAAAATCCCGAACCGAGTCCTAAGAAAAACATTTAAGCTTGCCATGTTCGATCTCGTACCGTCTCGAAAGGAAAAGATACACTAGCGTACGTCCTCGCCCACGTCGCGTCACCAGTGCGGCACCCAGCAACGGACGGTGAACGTGAAGACCCGCGCAGGATCTCTCTCTCCGCCGCTGCCACGGGGAAATTCTGCTAACCCGGATAGTACAGACACCCGGCCTCTGAAGTCAAAGCTGGTTGAACAGTCCCAGCAATTAATCCCCACACAAACCCTCGCCAGCCACGATCGTGCCATGGCGGCGCCGCCGGACCTGATGGACGACGCCATCGCCGAGATTCTTCTCCGCCTCCCGCCAGACGAGCCCGCGTGCCTCGCTCGCGCCGCCGTCGTCTGCAAGCCCTGGCATCGCGTCGTCTCCGACCCCGGCTTCCCCCGCCGGTACCGCGAGTTCCACGGAACGCCGCCCCTGCTCGGCTTCCTCCACAACACCTTCCACAACGTCTACGGCCGCGTCCCTCGTTTCGTCCCCACCACGGCAGCCAGCCCGTTCCCGCAGCAAGTGCTCCAAGACAGCAATTGGTGGATCGGCGACTGCCGCCACGGCCGCGTCCTCGTCAAGCAGCCACTGATAGGCGAATTCATCATGTGGGACCCGATCACCGGTAATCGGGAGGAGCTGCGTGGACCAGACACCGTGCCTTACCTTTACCACACTGTCGCGGTGCTGTGTGCCGTGGCTGGCTGCGATCACCGCGGCTGCCACGGCGGTCCCTTCCTCGTCATCTTTATGGGCTCCAATGGCCACAGCGTGCACGTTTGTGTGTACTCATCGAAGGCTCGTGCCTGGGGCATGGCCCTCTCTGTTCCAACGGGCAACATTTGTTCCGGCATTGACACGAAGCGTGGTGCCCTTACCAGAGACAACATTTACTACTTCCCCGTTAGGTATCAAGACAAAATTGTTATTGCCAAGTATGAACTGGGCAGTCACTCTTTGTCTACCATGGACCTGCCAGAGAATTACAAGAGGTACCCTCTCCTCATGCCACAGGATGATGGTAGTCTAGGGCTTGCCGTTAATAAGGGTACAAGGCTTTATCTTTGGTCGAGGACGGTGAATACACAGGGAATTGATGAATGGATACAGCAGTGGGTCATCGAACTTGATAAACTGCTACCTATTGACAAGTATTATTGTAACCACGTTTATGTGAGTGGTTTTGCCGAGGATGTTGGGTTTATCTACTTGAGTACAATTAATCATCTTGTTTTGACGTTTGAGCCAAAGTCGGGGAGAGTGATGAAAGTAAGCGAGCTCGGAGAACACTATGCCCCCATCTTCCCCTTCATGAGCTTCTACATTCCTGGTACAGTTCCAGCCCATTTTTTGTTTATGTTTTGCTGTAAACCTTCAGTGTGCTGTTTGGAGACTTATTTTTATATAGTTACAAATTAGCTTAACAGAAAGGAATGTTACATGAGCTAGCAAAGCTGAATATCTCCGACAATGCATAGTCACCTAATCTGATCAGGTTCATCGAAAGACCATTCTCAATAATGGCAAGAGGCGCTCGGTCACAAAGCCCGGCATGTGAGCCTTTTTTCTTAATTAATGAAAGCAGTCACGCGTGCCTTTTCAGTGTGTTAGTTTTTCCTGTAAATATTAGACTGAGTTATGACACAATTTCACCTGTATTCTTATTATTTTCAGATTATGCCAATGGAAAGTAATTTCCATCACCGGTGAAGGCACAATAATCACGAAGTGAGATGTAGTTGTTATTGGCCAAGCCTATCAAGCTGTCTGAAGATAATGATGATGTCTGAATATTATGTTTCCTGCTTTCCGTTAACCTTGTATTAATTAATTACCTTTTTATTCGTGGTTGACATGCCAAATGGATTCGGCATCTCTTTTGATCGAAAGTGAATTTTGAGTTGTGGTATAAATTATCCATCAAGCACTGAAGCTGTTATTTTCGCGGGGCTGATGCTCTGAATTGTATAGTGTTATGTTGGGTAGTTCTGTTAATGGCGAGCTGACTCTGAACTATGTTGTGTTATGTTGGATTATTCCTTTTAAGAGCTGTAGGAGACAAATGTCATTGATCTTAGGTGGAGGATTATAATGTCTCTAAGTATCGTTTTCACTTGCTCCTGAACTTTTGTTCAGTGATTGCTGGAATTGAGAAACTATCTAATGATGGTTTAGGTTCAATACAGTGAATAATATGGTTGATACATATATTGAACTAAAGGGTGAAATTGGGATCGAAATCTTTGGGGGAAAACTAAAGGACGAGCTGCATCAAGAATTATATCTGCTTTATTTTGTACTTTTTTTTTTGAGAACATGCTTTATTTTGTAGTGAAACAACTAATGAGCAATCCGAAATAATATGCTAGAGTGGACTAAATTTAGGCCCAGAAGCCATACGTTTTGTGTCGTGGCAAAGAGGCAGCAGGGTGATCAGACTTAATTACCATCCTCCTGCATCGTATGCTATATTGCTGTATCATTGGTGTTGTTTTCACTTGTCGGCAAATTATCCAATTCAACTGGTCTCAGAAATTGGACGCACCAGGCATATTCATGGAACTCAAATTTAGTTGATGAACACACTAGCAGCGACATGAACAGTGAACAAATTCCGAACCAAATCCTGAAAAAAAACTTTTATTAAATTGGCCATGTTCCCGTGCAACCTGAATAGGAGAAGATGCACTAGCGTTGTCACCTTTAAATTGGCTATGTTCTGAATCAAATCCTCATAAAAACTTTTAAATTCAGAGGCAGTCTGACGAGGAAAAGATGCACTACACTAGCCGCGACGGAGAACGACGTGACCCCGCCCTGTAAAAGCGGGTCGACCCAGGATGATTGCGCTCCCAGCAAATAATCCCCACCCAAACCCTCGATCCACACATCCCACGAGCGCGCCATGGCAGCGCCGCCGGACCTGAACGACGACGCCATCGCCGAGATCCTTCTCCGTCTCCCGCCGGACGACCCCGCGCGCCTCGCCCGCGCCGCCGTCATCTGCAAGCCCTGGCGTCGCGTTGTCTCCGACCCCGGCTTCCCCCGAAGGTACCGCGAGTTCCACCGAACCCCGCCACTGCTCGGCTTCCTCCACAACACCTTCTGCCATGGCCACGGCCGCATCCCTCGCTTCGTCCCCACCACGGCAGCAATCCCGTTCCCGCAGCAAGTGCTCCAAGACTATTGGTGGATCGGCGACTGCCGCCACGGCCGCGTCCTCGTCCAGCAGCCAATGAAGATCAAATACATCATGTGGGACCCAATCACCGGCAACCGGGAGGAGCTGCCTAGACCAGACACCGTGCCTTACCTGTACCACACTGTCGCGGTTCTGTGTGCGGTGGCTGGCTGCGATCACGGCGGCTGCCACGGCGGTCCGTTCCTCGTCATCTTTATGTGCACCAGCGGCCACGTCATGCACATTTGTGTGTACTCATCAAGGACTCGTGCCTGGGGCAAGCTACTCTCTGTTCCAGGCAGCCGTTATTTTGGCTTTGACCTGAAGCGTGGTGCTCTTACCAGAGATAACATCTACTACTGCAATATTGGCATGGAAGACAGAATTTTCATTGTCAAGTACGAACTGGGCAATCACTCCTTGTCGATGATCGACCCGCCAGATAACTACAAGAGCCACCCTCTCCTCATGCCAAACGAGGATGGTAGTCTGGGGCTTGCCAGTATTAAGGATTCAAGGCTTTATCTTTGGTCGAGTGTGACACCCCGTGTCACTGAAGATCACAAGGCTTCATCTATGCAAAAGTGAACAGAAACAAAAAGCAAATCGAGTCAAATTCAAAATTTCAAAATTCAAATAATGTCAAACCAATGCTTGTGAAGCAAGTTAAAAATTTCAATATCAACTTGCTAAACTGGTAATTTTTGCAGCAAGAGCATCCTAGTTTGGAATTTTGGGAGATTTTTCCATAATTTTTCAAATTCTGGAAGTGTCTCTAAAAATTCAGAGAACTTCATGCAAATTCCGCTGTTACTCGAATTTTAATTCAATTTCTGTTGCTCAAACCTATCTGGACCCAAAAGAGAAGTTGGAGCTGGATATTTATCCTATGTGCCCAGAATTTCTTATAATTTTTGGATGTCTGGAAGGTTCCCTTTTAATTCGACAAATCTGGCAGCGTGAAATTCAAGTTTCTTCAAATTTGGGTCAAATTTGATCTTTGTGAAGGAACTCAAAGTTTTCAATAACCATCTACCCCAACCAAAAATACCTCTGTATAGCTCATCTCAAAAGAGAATTTTGGAGAATTTTTGGTGATTTTACAAATTCTTTTCGAGGCCCAAATAAATCCCCAAAGCTTAGAAAATACCCAACTTTGACCAGCTGCCATTTGAAATTCCTTTGGAGTTTAGCTGTGCATGTTGTCCAGATGATAGATCTTTTCAAGATCTTTCCAACGGTACCAAGTTTGCTAAGCTCGAATTGTGCACCAAAGTTTGGGGAAATTTCTGTTTTGAATAATTCCGGGAAAATGAAAAGATGCCGAGGGCCCGCCTGTCAGTCGCTCATCTCTCACCGAGCTCGCCAGCACTGGCACGCCGCGTGGACGCCGTCGTACGGCGCGGCCGCACCGCCCTCGCCCCACTCCTCGCTCGGACGGGAGGATAAGGCGCCGCGCTCCCTCTCTCCCGGCTCTCTCCCTCCCTTTTTCCCGTCACTTCCGTCGTCCAAACCCTAGGTCACCACCCCGCCATTGCCTAGCAGAGCTCGAGCTCGTTGCGCAGCTGCGGTCAAGCTCTCCCCGGCCGAGCCACCACCACCCAGGGCTTCGCCAAGACCCCTCCGACTCCACCATGGCTCCCCCCCTTCTCCCTGCCGTGAACGCGCGAATCGGGCGTCGTCTCCAACTCCGGCCATCCGGACACCCTCGCGCGCCGCCAACGATTCCGCCGCGTCCGGTGAGTCTCGCGCCAATTCCTCGCGCTGGAAACTTGCTTACCAAGTCGCGCAACCCCTTAACCCTCGCTCTCCCTTTTTCCGCAGTCGAGTCGTCGGCAACGGAATTTTTCCCCGCCGCCGTCAAGCCGCCGACCCCGCCGCGGTGAACTCCACCTTGCCGAGCTCCCCGTCGACGAGATCCTCGACGCCTAGGTTCGCGCCGACGTGGCGAAGCTGGTGCTCGCGAGATCTTCGCTCGAGCTCGCCTCTCCTTGCCGGAACGCCGTTGACCTCCACCTCGCCGCGCCGCTCCTCGTCGCGACCGCCGCCCAAGCCTCCCCGTCGTCGCCGTCTCCTTCCCCAAGGTCCGCGCAGACTCGGTGAGCGCCCCGCCGTCACCCGTTCGCCTTCTCTCCCCCTTCCGTCGCCGGAACGGCCGAACCGCCGCCGCCGCGGCGCCATGCGCGTCGTGTGCGCGCGCGCCGGGCGCAGGGCCAGAACTGGCCCAGGTCCAGCCGTGGCCCATCTAGCCCAGATCCAGGCCGTGACCAGCCCAGATCGGCTCGGACCGAGCCCAAAGTCCTTTTTCCCTGTTTTCCCGAATTGTTTAATTCCCAGAAAATCATAGAAATCTTGTAAAATTCGTAGAAAAATAAATATAAATCAGAAAAATGCAAACCAAATTTTGTTGGACTCCTTGTGAGCAGATCTATCAAAAAAAATGTCAAACTGCAATAAATCATTCATCTGTTTTCTGTAAAAATACAAATATGCAGATCTTGTTTAATCCTTAATAAATTATCTGTTGCTCCTAAAATCATGAACTCTTGCATGCTTATACAGTACCTAACAACACACCTACAGAGCATTTTTCCACTGTCATGTCTTCCTTAATTATTTTACTATGATTTAAATCGTGTTCTGCATTGTACAAATTGTTATAAATAATCTATATTGCAATAAATCACCAAACTTCACCATAAATTACTTTCAGTGGTACTCTTCACCAGAAAAATGCCACTGGACCAAAAATAATTCCTGAAGTTCATGGCACTAATTAATCAACTTGAAGTAAGTAAAGTAATTAACTTAATCAAGAGTCAATGAAGGAAATACTTCAGACGAAAGCAATTAATTAAGTTAATCATTTGCACTTACAGTGTAAATGACTGTCTGAAGTAATTAAATCATATTGCATCATATCATCGCATCTAACATGCATTATTTCCTTGTCATGACATATAGTGACCGAGGCGACTCCGGAGCCACTGGACTTTCAGCTGCCGGAGGAGGAGGCACAGCAGGAAGAGGAGCAGCAGACTGACACCACCGCTGACCCCGTTAGCGTAGCTCCTGAGCCAGGCAAGCCCCGGTGCATGCCTACCCTGTTAGATTTTTACTTTCTCACTTGATTGGAGCTAGTAATTGTTTGTGCAGTAGGTTTATTAGGAGTTGATGTGAAACCATAGAACTGCATTAGGATTACCTTCCTATCCTACCTTGTGTCCTATTTTTGTAGCAGTTGGTTCTAGGTTATCGTTAGAATCTGCTATGCTTAGTGGCTAGTATTCGGTAGAAGACGAGTGGTAGGTCCCACTCGCGAGACAGGAATTACTCTGGATTGTACTAGCAGAATTTAGGATTGTTGCAGACCGGACGGGGATTGTTTGTGTAGGATGGTCAGGGAAGGCTGGGCCTTCACGATGGTAGCCCCATCTGTGTCGATTAAGGACCGTTCGTTGTTGGCCCCGCTGAGCAAGTTTGAATATACTGATTCACATGCTGGTCTTTATGGGGGTCCGGTAAACCGACGTAGCTTAGCAATCGTGGGGACGAACCTTACCCTGCGGCTCTGGGGAAAATAGGACCACGGGCAACGGCGGGGCCGGGTGTCGCGTGGGACCTGATGTTTCGCCATGATGCTGCAGCTAGACTTCGGCCTTGGGGGGGCTTTGTGAAAGGTTGCTATGTGTGGCCTGTGTGGCGCACATGGCGTGTGGTCAGGTTTCTCCTGCAGGATGTACATCGATGCCGCCGCTCTTGGAAATGAGCACCCTTGTTCACTGCGTCACATCGTAGTGTGGTTTATGGATGGTGATTATGGATGATGATGATGATGATGCTAGATTATTACTGTTATATTTATATCTCATTGTATACTGTTGGTATCTGATGTATTGTTACTTTATACCGTTTTAGAGTTAAGTGCACTGTTTTACTGGTTAAGTACTTAATTGGAAATAAAAGCTGAAAGTAAGGACCAAATAATTAGTGCGCTTTTATGCAAGTGAGTCAGCCTACCCTTTTGTAGCCTTTGCATTCTAGGAGTCGGCTGTAGTTAGCCACGTTGACGGGTAAGTCTTGCTGAGTAATTAGTACTCAGGGGTTGGCTCTTTATGTTTTTGTGCAGGTATCGTTTTGCTTCCGCTGTTGCTTGGTGGAGTTCTTCAGCAGGTCCACATCGCAGGGCTTCGATGTGCGGCTCTGTATCGTCGAGAGTGGTAGTTGTTTTATGTTCTTAGACTTCCGCTGTGCTACTCACGTGTTTTAAATCATTCGAGACTTGTAATAACTTAAAGATGTAAACAGTTGTGCCTATTTATGTGTTGTACTGTTGCGTCTGTTCATCAGCGCGGACCGACTCGATCCTGTGAAAAGCGTAAACGCTACATCGAGGACGGTGAATACAAACGGAATTGATGAATGGATACAATGGAGGGTCATCGAACTTGATAAATTGCTACCTATTGATAAGTCTTATTGTAACCATGTTTATGTGAGTGGTTTCGCTGAGGATGTTGGGTTTATCTACTTTACAATTGATCATGTTGTTTTCACGTTTGAGCTAAAGTCGGGGAGAGTGAGGAAAGTAAGCGAGCTCGGAGAACCCTACGCTGCCATCTTCCCCTTCATGAGCTTCTACACTCCAGGTACAGTTCCAGACCATTTGATTCATGTCCTGCTGTAAATCTTCAGTATCTTGTTTTGAGACTTACTTTTACATATTTATTAGCTTAATGGAAAGGAATATTACATGAGCTAGCCAAGCTGAATATCTCTGACACTACATAGTCGCATCTAATCTGATCAGGTTCAACTTTTGAAAGACCATTCTCAATATGGCAAGAGGCGCTCGGTCACAAAGCCCGGCCTTGTGGCCGCCTTTTTTTCAATTGATGATCGAAAGCAGTCATGCGCTGCGAGCCTTTAGATCTTCATTGATACACAACAAAATTGCTATTTCTTCTGGAATTCTGGTTTGTGTGTTATTTTGTCCTCTAAATATTAGACTGAGTTATGGCACAATTTAACCTGTATTCTTGTTACTTTTCAGATTATGCCAATGGAAAATTGCCATCACGGGTAAATGCACAGTAATCATGAAGCAAATTGTAGTTGTGATTGGCCAAGCCTATCAGCAAGCTGTCTGAAGACGATGATGATGTCTGAAGATTATGTGTCCTGCTTTCCGTCAACCTTGTATCAGTTACCTTTTTATTCATGGTTGACATGCCAAATATATTCAGCGTTTCATTCCATTGAAAGTGAAATTTCAGTTTTCATATAAATTATCCATCAAGGACCGAGGCTGTTGTTAGCATCTTGCAGGGCTGATGATGCCCTGAATTCTGTATCATTATGCTGGTTATTCTGTTCAAGACGTTTAGGACTCCAGTGTCGACCTTACCACAAGACTATTGTCTTTAAATATCATTTCTCACTTGCTTTCCTGAACTTATGTTCAGTGAACATTCAGTGATATGGCGCTGAATCTGAGAAACTATCTGGATTAGGGTTCAGGTTTTAGACAGAAGAGGTAGCCGCTTCTGTTCGGTTAATCAGTCTATTCAAGGTGTACTCCTGTACATATGCTGAGATGTACTTAGCTGTAGCATGAGAAATTGGTATGCATAATTGGCCACGGAAAGATGTTGCTGCTAGCACAAGTCCTTGGCCATTTGCTTCACAATGTTGGATGTGGGCGAGAATACCACCGTGTCTCGCGCAATACAGCTGTTGAACGCCAACCAGTGGATGAGCATATGACTGCCCTTTTTTTTTTTCTGTTTTCCCATCGCAAGTTCAGGAAGAAGCTTGAACTGAGGTGCCAAATGTCGCAAAGTATTCAATGGCAAGCCTGTCCTGGGGAAACAATCGCAAGTTTAGGAAGAAGCTTGAACTGAGGTGCCAATCTCCCCGTCTAACTGAAGGCACGGTTGTTGGGCCGAGGAAACAATGCGTAAAGTAGCTTGTTTGTGCAATGTTCCACCAGCTCATTGATATTGTTCTACTAGTATGTCGCTCATGTTTTGTTAGTTCACATTAAATGTTCCACAAATCAGTAGCGTTGTTCCACCAACAAGTCATATATAAACAAATTATTTAAAAAGATAGAACAAATCATTTACATGCTTGGAACAAAATGTTTATGTAGTTCGAACAAATAAGTTGTATCTGTGGAACAAACTATTTATGAACATGGAACAAATCACTTATATATTCCTAGAACAAACTAGTGTTACCAAATTATTGCAACAGCTACTACTGTGACGTTGGGCATGAAGACACAATTGTCCGAAGACGATGAAGATGTCTGAAGATTATGTTTCCTGCTCTCCGTTAACCTTGTATACATTAATTACCAGTTTATTCATGGTTGTCATGCCAAATATATTCAGCGTTTCTTTCTATTGAAAGTGAATTTTCGGTTTCAGTAGAAATTATCCATCAAGGACCGAGGATATTGTTAGCATCTTTCAGGGCTGATGATGCTCTGAATTCTGTATCATTATGCTGGGTACTGGGTCCGTCTTATTGGTTTCTCCTTCTTGAATTGTGTGCCTTTCATGTTGCCTAACGTACTTGGTTTGCTTTAAAAGGATCCTTGCAATGGTTAGTACAAACCTATTCGTCTACATCGGACATATCTCTATAGTTCTATTAATCAACCTAGACATCACGTCTAATTCGATTAATTGTGTAAGGAGAGCAGGGATTGCTATACTCTCCTTCTATCATGAAAGCATTATAGAGATGTGTGCCTTTCTGTTGTATAGGTTAAACATCATGCATAATCTAAAAAGATCATAGGCACATATGTGATACACCCAAGCAACAGAAAGAGAAGCAGGCGATTGATGTATGACTAACATTTCAACCAACACCCATGTATGAAAAGAAATTTTAAGAGCAAGGGTGTTGTCAAAAGCAGCAATTTTTTTATCATAGAGCAACTCGAAATACTTTGCATTGATTAAGCAAAGAACCATTCAGACAACATTATTATATATTTTTTTTTTTTGAAAGAAGGGGGTATATGACAAGGAAAGCATGGAATAAGTGCGGGTGCTTACCTGGCGGTTGCTACCTAAGCTTAGCTTTTGCAATCGAATGCAAGGCTAAGCTATAGATTTCTTCGTTGAATATCTTGGTTCCGCCACATATGTTTCCTTCCTCCTATCATATAAATCTAACCTTTCTTGCAAAATCTCTGACCTATGATTGGGCACTCGAGTTCTCGTTATTTATTTATTTTTTGTTTTTTTAGATGCAGCGGGGTGGGATGGAGGGAAATTAAACATGTAGATGGTTTGAAAAGAAAACAATGCAGATGTGATGGTAATATGATTAAACAAAATGAAAGTGAATGCTTAGGCTAGCAGCAAATTAACATAACAGATAGTCGATCTCAATCATAGATATCTTACACTATTACTTTCCGGCAACGGCGCCAGAAATGCTTGTTGGAGTTTCTTACGCAAAAAGATTTAATTCAAATTCCGCAAGCGCACGGAACACCATTATAGCATTTCACTCGGTAGTATTTCCGCAAATGCACGAAACACGAAAGTAAGCAAGCTTGGAGAACACTATGCCCCCATTCCTAGTACAGTTCCAACCCATTTGGTTGTGCATGCCCTGCTGTAAATCTTCAGTATGTTGTTGGGAGACTTAGTTTTTATATATATAGTTATTAGCTGAACATAAAGGAATGTTACATGAGCTAGCGAAGCTGAATATCTCCGACAATGCATATAGTCACACCTAATATGATCAGGTTCATTGAAAGATCATTCTCAATAATGGCAAGAGGCGCTTGGTCACAAAGCCCGGCCTTGTGAGCCATTCTTTTTAAAATTAATGAAAGCAGTCACGCGTGCCTTTCCAGCATGTTATTTTCCTGTAAATATTAGACTGAGTTATGACACAATTTCACCTGTATTCCTTCACTTTTCTGATTATGCCAATGGAAAATTTCCATCACCGGTGAAGGCACAGTAATTAATCACGAAGCGAAATGCAGTTGTTATTGGCCAAGCCTATTAAGCTGTGTTAAGAAGATGATGATGATGATGGTGGTGTTGCAAGATTGTGTTTCCTGCTTGCCGTTTACCTTGTATTAATTAATTAATTATTTTTTATACATGGTTGACATGCCAAATATATTTGGCATTTCTTTCATTTGAAAGTGAATTTTGAGTTGTGGTATAGTATCCATCAAGCACTGAGGCTTTTGTTAGTATCTTGCAGAGTTGATGCCCTGAATTGTGTAGTATTATGCTCGGTACTTCCATTTAAAACGTCTTGGACTCTAGTGTCACGTATGGACCTTATCAGTATATTATTATCTTTAAGTATGATTTTCACTTGTTTCTGTCTGCTTGATCAGTTGATCTCTATTCACTCTGTACTCATGTACGTGCTGAAATGTACTTAGGGCCTTCGTTTCTTTAGGCCTAAATTTAGGACAGCTAGAATCTTGTCATTTAAGGGTATTAAATAAAGTCTAATTATAAAACTTTTTTACAAATATGTGCTAATTTACGAGATGAATCTAACAAGCCTAATTAATCTATGTTTTGCTACAGTGGTGCTACAGTAATCATCGTCTAATCATGGTTCAATTACGTCATTAGATTCTTCTCGTGAATTAGCACAGGGTTCTGCAGTTAGTTTTTTAATTAGACTTTATTTAATACCCCTAAATGACAAGATTCTAGCAGGCCTAAATTTAGGCCTAAAGAAACTAACAGGGCCTTAGCTGTAGCACATGGGAAATTGGTATCCATAATTGGCTCTGGAAAGATGTGTGATAGACAGGATGTTGCTGCTAGCACAGGTCCTTGACCATTTGATTTGCAACATATTGGATCTGGGCAACGAATCTCATTGTGTTGCGCAATACAGATGTTGAAATGCCAACCAGCGCAGGAGCATATATATGGCTGCCATGTAAATCACTAGATTTTATATTGAGTTCTCTCATTGCAAGTTCAGAGAGAAGCTTGAACTGAGATGCCAATTGTCGCAAGTATTATTTACCAATCCCTGCTGATATGTCCGTCTTGGCTTGCTTTTCCCTTGTTCGCCTTGCTCTACACCTCATTGTTTCTCTTTTGCCGTTCTGGCTGCAGCATCGTGATCGGACCACACTACATAAGAATCTAGAACTACATAAGAATCTAGAGGTTGGTTGAATTGGACCACACTACATAAGAACCTGTCATCAAGGTTTACAAAACCGCGGTAAACCAGACCGGTTTTCACGAAAACCGGAAAAACGGTCCAGTCCGGTTTACCCGGTAGTCCGGTTTTCAAATTCAACATTTAAATTTTTCTGAAAATTTGAAAAATTTTGAAACAAAAATATGTAAAAAAACTAGATGAAATTTGTAGCATAATGGTGGAACAAGAACACGAAAATTCAATCGTTTGATGGGTCAAAAAATCAAGAAAGATTTCTGTGTTGAAAAAGGAAGGAAAAATTAAACCAGCAAACTTCTTTGAATTTTTTGACCAATCAAACGATCAAATTTTCGTGTTGTTGTTGCACATTGCGCTGAAATTGCATCTAGTTTTTTTATATATTTTTTGTTTCATTTTTTTCAAATGTTAAATTTTTTATGATTTTTAAAATAAAAAACCGGCGAACCGAGAAAAAGCGGACCGCAGCGGTTTTCCCTTTTTCGCTCCGGTTTTCGGGAAATTTCGGCCGGTTTACCAACGAGTTAGTCCGGTTTACCGGTCGGTTTGCAAATTTTATATTCAAATATTTGGTTTTGAATCTCTTCCGGTTTTCTGGTTTTCGCGAAAACCGGAAAACCGGTGGCCTCCGGTTCCAATGGTCAGATCGGGATTTCAGTCCCTGCCTGTCATAGGTTGGTTGAATCAATCCACATTGGTGTTGTTTTCAGTTGTCGGCAAATATCCAGTCGAATTCGAACTGGTCTCAGTCTTTCAGAAATCGGACGCACCAGCATAATGTTCAGTAAATTTATGGAAACTGATTTTTTTTATATATAATATCGAAGCACAGATGGAAAAACTCCCGTGTGCAACCTGAACAGGGAAACAAACGATGCACCAGTGTCGTCGCCTCACCGGACAGAACACCCGCGGCCTGTACGTCAAATCTTTTTGATCCGGCCGGCCGGCGGGTGCACTACCCAAAGCCTCGCTCCCCCGGCAACGTACGATCGAGCGCGCCATGGCCGCGCCGCCGGACCTGATCGACGACGCCATCGCCGAGATTCTTCTCCGCCTCCCGCCGGACGACCCGGCGTGCCTCGCCCGCGCCGCCGTCGTCTGCAAGCCCTGGCGTCGCGTCCTCTCCGACCCCGCCTTCCCTTGCCGGTACCGCGAGTTCCACCAAACTCCACCCCTGCTCGGCTTCTTCCACAGAGATGGCCCCATCCCTCGCTTCGTCCCAACCGCGGCAGCCAGCCCGTTCCCGCATCAGAAACGACTCGACGCCAGCAGCTGGTGGATCATGGACTGCCGGCACGGCCGCGTCCTCGTACGGCTATACAACGTCTGCTGCATCTTCAGCTACTTCGTGTGGGACCCGATTTCCGGTGACATGGAGATGGTGCCCATGCCAAACGTGCCTTACGTGGACTACACTTTGGCGGTACTATGCGCTGTCGCTGGCTGCGACCACGTCGGCTGCCACGGTGGTCCGTTCCTCGTCATCTTTCTGGCCGCGGACTATCGCGAAGTGCACGCTTGCGTGTATTCGTCAGAGACTCGTGCCTGGGGCATGCCGGTCTCTGTTCCAGCCAGCAGTTATCATCGTTTCGACAACAAGCGTGGTGCCCTTACCAGCAGATACAACATCTACTACTGCAACGTTGAGCCTCGAGACAGAATTGTCAGGTATGAATTGAGCAGTCACTCCTTGTCTATGATTGACTCGCCAGAGGTTTATGAGGCACACTCTCTCCTCATGCCAAACGAGGATGGTAATCTCGATCTTGCCGGTATCAAGGATTCAAGCCTTTGCCTTTGGTCGAGGATGGTAAATCCAAAGGGCGTTAATGAATGGATACAACGGAGGGTCATCCAACTAGATAAATTGCTGCCTATTGACATGTTTTGTTGTAACCAAAACATTAACCAAGTCTATGTGAGGGGCTTCGCTGAGGAAGTTGGATTTATCTACTTGAGTACAAATAATCATGTTGTTTTCACGTTTGAGCTGAAGTCAGACCGAGTGACCAAGGTGAGTGAGCTTGGGGGATACTCTGCAATCTTTCCCTTCATGAGGTTCTACACTCTTAGGTATGGCTCAAATCCGTTTGGTTATTCATGCATGTCCTGCATGCTGTAAATCGTCCATATCTTTTTTGGAGACTTGTCTGTAGATATTTATTAGTTGAATGGAAAGGAATGATATATAAATTTGTGGAAACTGAAGATCTGGCAATGCATTATCACATTTAACATAATTTTATCACATTCAATTTTTGAAAGACCATTCTCGATAATGGCAAGACGCCCTTGTCATGTGAGCCTTTAGATCTTTTTTATAGCGGTAAATGGCACGTGTGCTGCCTTTTCATAAACCAAGAATCAAAAATATATATAGAGAGAGAGCTATAGGTGTTGCATAAGAATTACACGGTGAGGTGGTGCATCGCCCAGACACCAAAGAAATAGCCTTTAGATCTGCATTGATATCTAAATCGCTGCTATTTTTTTTGGCAGTTTGGCTTGTGTATTATTTTCCTCTTTGTAATTAACTAGACAATCTAATGTTTCATCTTAGAAAACAGAGTTATGATCCTATTTAACCTGTATTCTTGTCACTTTTCAGATTATGCTAGCAGTAAATTACCACCAACAGTGACGACACAGTAATCAGGACTCGAAATGTTGTTGCTCTCAACCGAGCCTATCAAGCTGAGTTTGTTTCTGTTGGTATCCTGCATGGGGTGATACTTTGGATCATTTAGCATTCTGTGGAGCAGATTAATTTATGTAAAATGTAAGCCAGACCATGGTGGGCTGTGGGTTTCTTTTGGTTCTTCTTATTCATCACGTCATTAGTTAGGACTATGTTTCACATGGGCCGTTGGACTCGCATCAATTAGGATTTCATTGATGGTTGAGATGCCACTAGGAACTTAAAATTACATAAATTTTGATGCGAAGTAATTTCAGTTTCATATCTGGGACAAATACAGTTGCCGCACTATCATCCATCAAGTGTTGAGCCTGTTATTGTCATCATCTTCTGGGGCTGGTTATCTGAGTTAGGTAGTATTATGTTGTGTAGTTCAGTTTATTAAGAGCAGAACACCGATGTCATGTATGGAAGTTATTGTCAAGGATTAACTAGTCTTTTTTTTTTGCGTAAAAAGAAGAGTTATATTAAAAAGTTGAGTACATCCTTAAGTTACAAATACTCTGTAAAACAAAGAGATTACAACTAAGAGCACTCAACATGTAGCTCCAATACTCAATTCCAAACCTGTGTGACGGTCCGTACGGATGACCGCACAGGCAAGTGGCCTTCGTGAGCCATAGACGCCACAGGCAAGGATTAACTAGTCTCTCAGTATCATTTTCGCTTGCTTGCATGAAGCCGGAACTAATTTTCGGTGTCATTCAGCATTACGGCTGGATCAGAGATACTGTCCGGATGATGTTTTAGGTTTCATACAGTGAATAATGTGGGCAATGCAGTAAAATGAATGCAGAGTGAAATAATTCGGATCCGTAGCTTGGGGAGAACAGTGAGTATCATATGGCGTGGTGCATCAAAATTTATATTTGCATTTATTTTGTAGTGAATGGGCAACCTGTTATGTTGTAAACTGTGTATTCTATATCAATAAATATTATTAGTGTTTTTCTCTCTTAAAAGCTACATACCTCATACGCATAGTTGTGGACAATGAGGTACATGTTGTATCGTTGCTAGAGGCAGAGGGTGATTGACTTGCCCGCCTGCATCGTATACTGCAGGATTGGTGTTGTCTTCAGTTGTCGGCAAATATCCAAAATCTAACTGGTCTCATAAATTGTACGCACCAGCACAATGTTTAACATGGAAACCAAAAATGATGAAGAGACTAACAGCGGCACCTAACAGATGAAAAATCCCGAACCAAATCCTAACAAAAACATTTAAATTTGCTGTATGTTTCGATCTCGTACAAACCATGAAGAGGAAAGATGAACTAGCGTCACCTGTGCGGTGAACGTGAAGGATTAGGTTACCCTGCCTCTCCCGTCATTCAGACAGTTTCTCTGATGCAGCATTATTAATTAATCCCTACCCAAACCCTCGCTCCGTCGGTCACGACGCACCATGGCGGCGCCGTCGGACCTGATCGACGACGCCGTCACCGAGATCCTCCTCCGCCTCCCGCCGGACGACCCCGCGTGCCTCGTCCGCGCCTCCATCGTCTGCAAGGCTTGGCGCCGTCTCGTCTCCGACCCGGCTTCCCCCGCAGATACCGTGAGTTCCACGGAACCCCGCCCCTGCTCGGCTTCCTCCACAACAATTTCGGCGTCGGCTACGGCAACATCCATCGCTTCGTCCCAACCAGTACGGCAGCCAGCCCGTTCCCGCAGCAAGCGCTCAACGACAGCGGTTGGTGGATCGTCGACTGCCGCCACGGCCGGGTCCTCGTCCGACAGCCGTCGCACCACGGCTACATCGTGTGGGACCCGATCACAGGTTACCGGGAGGAGCTGCGTAGGCCAGAGACCGTGCCTTACCTGACCCACACTGCCGCGGTTTTGTGTGCAGTGGCCGGATGCGAGCACAGTGACTGCCACGGTGGTCCGTTCCTCGTCATCTTTATGTGCACCGACGTCGACCACGGCATGCATGTGTTCGTGTACTCATCGGAGAGTCGTGCCTGGGGCTTGCCATTCTCTGTTTCAGGCAGCGGTTATTTCGACTTTGACATCAAGCGTGGTGCCCTTACCAGAGACAACAGATACTACTGCAACGTTGGGCATGAAGACACAATTGCCATTGTCAAGTACGAACTGGGCAGTCACTCCTTGTCTATGATCGACCCACCAGACAATTACGAGAGCCCCCCTCTCCTGATGCCGAACGAGGACGGCAGTCTAGGGCTTGCCGGCGTTAAGGATTCAAGGCTTTATCTTTGGTCGAGGGTTGTGAACACACAGGGAATTGATGAATGGATACAATGGAGGATCATCGAAATTGATAAATTGCTACCTATTTACAATTGTTAGTGTGACCATGTTTATGTGAGTGGTTTCGCCGAGGATGTTGGGTTTATCTACCTGAATACACATAATCATGTTGTTTTCACGTTTGAGCTAAAGTTGGGGAGCGTGAGAAAAGTAAGAAAGCTCGGAGAATACTATACTGCCATTTTCCCCTTCATGAGCTTCTACACTCATGGTACAGTTCCATCCCATTTGGTTGTTCATGTCCTGCTGCAAATTAAACCTTCAGTATATCTTGTTCATTACCTTCAGTATCATGTCCTGCTGTAAACCTTCAGTATCTGAGTTATGACACAATTTGACCTGTATTCTTGTCACTTTTCAGATTATGCCGATGGAAAGTTTCCATCACCGGTGAAGGCACAGTAATTACGAAGTGAGATGTAGATGTTATTGGTCAAAGCCTCTCAAGCAGTCTGAAGATTATGTTTCCTGCTTTTCGTTAACCTTGTTTTAATTAATTACCTTTTTATTCGTGGTCGACATGCCAAATAGATTCGGCATTTCTTTAGATCGAAAGTGAATTTTCAGTCATGGTATAAAATTATCCATGAAGCACTGAAGCTTTTGTTAGCAATTTAGCATTTTGTGGGGCTGATGCTCTGAATTATATAGTATTATGTTGGGTACTTCTGTTAATGGAGGGCTGACTCTGAATTATGTTGTGTTATGTTGGATTATTTCTTTTAAGAGTTGTAGGACTCAAATGTCGTGGATCTTAGGTGGAGGATTATATTATCTCTAAGTATCATTTTCACTTGCTCCTGAACTTATGTTCAGTGTTTGTTCAGTGATATGGTTGGATGTGAGAAACTATCTGATGATGGTTTAGGTTCAATACAGTGAATAATATGGTTGATACATATATTGAACGAAAGGGTTAAGTTGGGATCGAAATCGTTGGGGAAAACTATGAGTATCAATAGTATCATACACCACTATTATAATTTGCCTAAGGGCTTTCCGCAAATGGATGAGGGTTATTTGTACTGTTATGTAAATTTTATCAAGTGTCTTAGGGTTTCTTATTCACTATTGGACATTCCCCAAGAATGAATATAAATTACCAACCAAACATCAGTGAACAAGAATTCCTTTCGGCAAGTACGAACTCGGCAGCCAGTCCTTGTCTACGATCGACCCGCCAAACAATTACGAGACCTACTCTCTCCTCATGCCAAACAAGGACGGTAATCTGGGGCTTGCCGGCGTTAAGGATTCAAGCCTTTACCTTTGGTCGAGGATGGCAAATCCACAGGGAATTGATGAAATGGAGACAATGGAGGGTCATCGAACTTCATAAATTGTTCTCTATTGACAAATCCTGTGTCAAAGTTTGTTTGATTGGTTTCGCTGAAGACATTGGGATTATGTACCTGACTACAACTAACTATGTTGTTCTTTGCATTTGAGTTAAATTCGGGATGACTTGGCGAAAGTAAGCGAGCTTGGGGGCTACTCTGCCATCACCCCCTACTTCAGCTTCTACACTCCAGGTATGGCTCCAGCCCATTTGGTTGTTCATGTCTACTGCAAATCTTCAATATATTTGTATGGAGACTTATTTGTAAATGTTTATTAGTTGAATGGAAAGAAATGATATATGGATAGGAGAAGCTGAATGCATCATAAAACTTTATTTAGTTTCATCGTATTCAATTTTTGAAAAACCATTCTTGATAATGCCAATATACACTCGTGTCAGACAATTTCAGGTGTCGTGAGCAATTTTTTTTTATTGTTGAAAGCAGTCATGTGGGTATTTAGATCTCAATTGATAAATCATTGCTATTCCTTCTAGAAGTTTGGCGCTTGTATGTTATTTTCTCTCCGTTACTACTAGTCACCCTAATGTTTCATTTTAGATAACTGCACTGTAACACAACGTAACATGTATGGTTGCCATTTTGCAGATTATGCCAGTGTGCCACTGCCAGCTTGTACAAAGTAATCACGAGCCAAATGTAGTTGTTACTGACGAAGCATATCAAGCCGAGTTTGCTGCTGTTAGTACGTCTTCTTCGGGCGTGATATGCATTGAACTTACGTAAGATACTACACCACATGATCAGCTGCGCGCACGCCGTATTATGTTCTTAACGTAGTTCCTCTTGATATCAATCAAAATCCAAATCAAATCCTAAAAGAAACTTTTTAAAGATCATATTTATGGAATCATGTGCAACCTGAGGAGCAAAAGATGCACCAGTAGTTTACAAAACTAGCCTTTCAACCCGTGCACCGCACGGGCTAGAAATTAGATAGACACATAAATAGATATAGTTTCTATTTGGAAAATACTTTTGCAAACATAATGATCGAGTAATTGAATACTAATTTTTTAGTATTAAATCTGTATTTTAAAATATGAAATTTTATATCGCATCTCATTTATATTACTGATAATGAGTATGTGTTAGACTATATTTCACATTAGATGCAATCTCAACATCATATGACTTTCTAAATGGTTTTAGTCCATTAACAATATCCTTTAATTAGATCCATGCTGTCGTACACTTTTTTATACCCAATATATTAGTCTTTTTGCTTGGTCTTATTTTACCCCACATGAAGTTGCGTAAATGGCTTAATGTAGCTTTAAAGCCACCACACTTTGTATGTTATGCCATTATTCATGACCTCCCATTAAGCTTGGCCTGATCGAAAACATTGAATTTAACTCTGTATACACTTACTTTGTTGCAATGACATCGACTAATGAGCATTACCATTTTAATTTACATTTTACTATATCGTAGAATACATGTTACTAATTTCACTAAGCTTTCGTGAAAAATGACTATGATATGGTAGACAGACATCAAACAATCATTATGGGCTTCTTTTAAGGTTTATTTCCCAACAATTTAAAGGGAAATTATATTGACTTCCATTTGATTTTATTTTTAATGGCACATATTTTCAATTGTGTTTGGAATATTTAAATAGACTCATTTATTACTCAGGATTTTGCAAAGTGAGTGATTAAGATATAGGAATTAGGTGTATTTTTGGCTATTTTATTATTCCAGATTTTGCTATGTTTGGACTCATAATGGCATGGGGGTAAATTCAAAATAATTAATCGTATTTTGGCTATTTTTATTATTCATAATTTAGTTATTTTTTGGACTCATAATGTCATGGTGGGTAATGTAAAAATAGGTGTGAGGGGGTTGTTTTGGCTATTTTTTATTATTTTGAATTTAACTATTTTTTGGACTCATAATGGCATGTGGGTAATTAGAAATATGTATGAGGGGTATTTTGACTATTTTCTATTATTTCGAATTTAGTTATTTTTTTAGATTTATAATGGCATGGTGGGTAATTTACAGCATGTTAGATCTAATGGCCCTCGTTTACTTACTTTGATTTGTACGGCCGGATGTTTTTTTTTTTGTGAGAATTTCTAGAACTTTTCTCCCGATTAAGGTGAAGGCCTCAAAAGGAGCCTCCAATTACTAAATATAAGATATCCTTTATTTTTTCGTTTGTCGTAGACTGTGCGGTCTGGTGGAACAGTTGTTATGTTTGGCCTGGTGTAGCTGATCGTTGTCCTCGTCAAATTGCTTAAACCCTCAGTCGCCTTGGCTCGGTCCCTATGTAGCCGCCACGCCGGCTGCCCTGAGTTAGCGGACGACCCCATTGGCAAGATCGCCCTTCGCCTTCTGCCGGAAGAGGTCACATCCCTCTCTTAGTCTCCACCGTCTCGGCCGCTTGGCGGGCACTCGACTGCCGTTCCAAGCTCTGGGGAGAACTATGAGTATATATCATATATGGCGAGCTGTATCAAGATTTTTATCTGCATTTATTTTGTAGCTAAACAACTAGGCAACCTGTTGTATTGTACTCTGTGTACTTAGATTCCGAAACAATGCTAGTGTATCAAATTCAACTGGTCTCAGAAACCGTAAGCACCTGCAGGCACAATGTTTATTTGCTAGCCAGTTATATAAATTAATGGAACTCAAATTAAATTGATGAACAGACTAACAGCGACATGAACAGATGAACAAATTCCGAACCAAATCCTAACAAAACTTTTATTAAATTGGCCATGTTCCCGTGCAACCTGAAGAGGAAAAGATGCACTAGCGTTGTCACCTTTAAATTGGTTATATGTTCCGAACCAAATCCTCACAAAAATTTTTAAATTGAGAGGCAAACTAACGAGGAAAAGATGCACTAGCCGCGATATGCTAGGAGAGAAGGGACGCTAATAGCAAGACCAGGGTGCGTCTGAGATCATGGTGACTTTGGCAGGAGAGAGGAAGAGAACAAATTCGTTTTACAAGAACAATGGCAACAGAAGTGTTAGACGTTAACAGATGGGATGGAGCAGCCGAGCGGACAAAGAAAAAGGAATAATTAGGAGGGTGATGGAGCTATTTTATTCCGGCGCCGCATACCGCGTGGGCTAGCTAGTAGAACGAGCGGATTGCTGACACGTCAGCAGAGACACTGATCGGCACAGATCTAGAGAGGAGACAGGGAAGCCGCAGCCCGCAGCCACGCCGCCCGTCAAAGCTGGTCGACACAAGTCCCAGCAATTAATCCCCACCCAAACCGTCGATCCCCATCCCAACGAGCGCGCCATGGCGGCGGCGCCGGACCTGATCGACGACGCCATCGCCGAGATTCTTCTCCGCCTCCCGCCGGACGAGCCCGCGTGCCTCGCCCGCGCCGCCGCCGTCTGCAAGCCCTGGCATCGCGTCGTCTCCGACCCCGCCTTTCCTCGCCGGTACCGCGAGTTCCACCGAACCCTGCCAGTGCTCGGCTTCCTCCACAACACCTCACGCAGCGGCTACTGCTGCGTCCCACGGTTCGTTCCCACCGCGGCAGCCAGCCCGTTCCCTCATGAAGTGCTCAAAGAGAACGATTGGTGGATCAGCGACTGCCGCCACGGCCGCGTCCTCGTCCAGCATCCGCCGAAGCATGAATACATCTTGTGGGACCCGATCACCGGCAACCGGGAGGAGCTGCGTAGACCAGACATCGCTCCTTACGTGTGCCACACTGCCTCGGTGTGTTGTGCCGTGGCTGGCTGCGATCACCGCGACTGCCACGGCGGTCCGTTCCTCATCGTCTTTATGTGCACTGACAGCCACGGCGTGCATCTTTCCGTGTACTCATCGAAGACTCGTGCCTGGGGCATGCCACTCTACGTTCCAGGCAACGGTTGTTGCGGCTTTGACTCAAAGCGTGGTGCCTTTACCAGAGACAACATCTACTACTGCAACGTTAGGTATGAAGACAAATTTGTTATTGCCAAGTACGAACCGAGCAATCACTCCTTGTCTATGATGGACCCCCCAGACATTTACAAGACCTATCCTCTCCTCATGCCAAACGAGGATGGTAGTCTTGGGCTTGCCGTTAATAAGGGTTCAAGGCTTTATCTTTGGTCTAGGACGGTGAATACACGGGGAATTCATGAATGGATACAATGGAGGGTCATCGAATTTGATAAATTGCTACCTATTTGCAAGTCTTATTGTGACCATGTTTATGTGAGTGGTTTCGCTGAGAATGTTGGGATTATCTACTTGAGTACAATTAATCATGTTGTTTTCACGTTTGAGCTAAAGTCGGGGATAGTGAGGAAAGTAAGCGAGCTCGGAGAACACTATGCCGCCATCTTCCCATTCATGAGCTTCTACACTCCTGGTACAGTTCCAGCCCATTTGGTTGTTCATGTCCAGCTTTAAATCTTCAGTATCTTGTTTGGAGACTTATTTTTATATATTTATTGGATTTATGGAAAGGAATATTTCATGAGCTAGCCAAGCTGAATATCTCTGACAATGCATAGTCGTACCTAATCTGATCAGGTGTTCAGGCTCAACTTTTGAAAGACCATTCTCAATATGGCAAGAGGCGCTCGGTCACAAAGCCCGGCCTTGTGACCCCCTTTTTTTTTCAATTGATGAAAGCAGTCACACGAGCCTTCAATTGATAAACCATTGCAATTTCTTCTGGAAATCTGGCTGGTATGTTATTTCATCTTGTAAATATTAGACTGAGTTAATGGCACAGTTCCAGCCCATTTGGCATTTGATTGTTCATGTCCTGCTGTAAATCTTCAGTATCTGGTTTGGAGACTTATTTTTATATATTTATTAGCTGAATGGAAAGGAGTGTCACATGATCTAGAGAAGCTGAGTATCTCTTACAATCCATAGTCACACCTAATCTCATCAGGTTCAACTTTTGAAAGACCATTTTCAATAATGGCAAGACGCGCTCGGTCACACAGCCTGGCCTTGTGAGCCCTTTTTTTTTAAAAGAAAAATTGACGAAAGCAGTCAAGCGAGCCTTTAGATCTGCATTGATAAATCATTGCTATTTCCTCTGGAAGTTTGGTTTGTGTGTTATCTTTTTCCTGTAAATATTAGACCGAGTTATGACACAATTAGCTTGTGTTCTTTTCAGTTTTCAGATAGCCAATGGAAAATTGCCATCACCTGTGCTATTTTTTCCTGTAAATATTAGACTGACTTATGGCACAATTTAAATTTTATTCTTGTCACTTTTCAGATTGTGCCAATGGAAAATTGCCATCACTGGTGAAGGCACAGTAATCACGAAGCAAAATATAGTTCTTAATGGCCAAACCTATCAAGCCGTCTGAAGACGACGATGATGTCTGAAGATTATGTTTCCTGCTTTCCGTTAACCTTGTATACATTAATTACCTTTTTATTCATGGTTGACATGCCAAATATATTCAGCATTTCTTTCGACTGAAAGTGAATTTTCAGTTTTTTGTTTTATAATTTATCCATCAAGGACCGAGGCTGTTGTTAGCATCTCGCATGGCTGATGATGCTCTGAATTCTGAATCATTATGCTGGGTGCTTCTGCTTAAGACGTCTGGAAGACTAGGACTCCGGTGTCGACCTTATCACAAGATTATTATCTTTACATAGCATTTTCACTTGCTTGCCTGAACTTATGTTCAGTGTTCATTCAGTTATAAGGCGCTGGATCTGAAAAACTATCTTGATTATGCTAGCAGCAAATTAGCACCACCAGCTTAGACACAGTAATAAGGACTTGAAATGTAGTTGCTATCAGGCAAGCCTATCAAGCTAAGTTTGCTTCTGTTGGTATCCTGCATGGGGTGAATATTTAGCATTCTGTAGAGGAGTTTAATTCATGAAAAATGTAAACCACACCATGCCGAGTTTAATTATGAATTATGTATTACGTTGTGCAATTCAGTTTAATAAGTGAGGACACTAATGTCATTTATGGAACTTATTGTCGAGGATAAACTAGTCTGTTAAGTTTCATTTTCGCTTGGCTGGCTGAAGCTTGAACTTATTTTAAGTCAGCGTTACGGCCAGAGGCCCAGAAGCCATACGCTTTGTATCGTGACTAGAGGCAGCAGGGTAATTGACTTACCCACCTGCATGGTATGCTGCAGAGTATATGGTGTTGTGTTCAATTGTCGGCAAATATCCAATCGAACTGGTGTCAGAAATTGCACGCAGCAGCATAGTAATGTTCACCACCACAATGTTTACTGGCTTGCCACGTATAAATTCAACGAAACTGAAACTGATGAACAGACTAACAGCGGCACTAACAGTTTTTTTTTTTAGGAACAGCGGCACTAACAGATGATTAAATTCCCGCGTCCTCGCCTCACCAGACCGCCACGGGGTGATTCTGCTGAACCGGACAGGACACCCGCGGCTAGGGCTGGACTACCGAGCCAGCTCGGCTCGGCTCGGCTCGGCTCGGTCCAGCTCGTTAGGATAACGAGCTGGCTTGGCTCGGCTCGTTAAGATAACGAGCTGGAATGCTGGCTCGGCTCGGCTCGTTATGAGCTCGAGCTGGCTCGCGAGCCAGCTCGTTAAGCTCGCCATCGCTCGCCTCGAGCACTTCCGCTGTGACTTGAAGAAGAAGACAACGACCACGGCACTTGGTACATCTTCACGCTCTTGAGCATCATGGCGCATCGAGCGGGGAGGCGGAGGCCAACGTCGCGAAGGTGATCGCGGCAGGGAGGGGAGAGGCCGGTAATGTGGAGGAACGGCGGAGAGGGAGCCGGCGCCACCGTGTGAGGTGAGGAGGTGGAGGGGTGAAACCACCGCGTGAGGTAGAGGAGGGTGGCATTGCCTGGCTTGAGCTGTCGGCTGCCGCGCATCGCGCTGCCTATCCGCAGTTTGGATCTCGACTCGATCCCCTTCCACCGTCGCCATCGTCATGGAAAGAGCGGTGAGGACAACGAGCTCATGCTCGCCATTAGCTTTGGCGTTGATGGCTGCAACGTCGGTGACAGAGGGAAAGGGAGAGGGGAGTGTTGCAACGGGGAAAGAAGGCACCGGCAACCTCATGAAGCTCCACCGGACAAGCCTCTTCTTTTTCTTGATGAGCTCGTTTGGCTCGCGAGCGGCTCGCGAGCCAGCTCGAGCTAGCTCGTTAAACGTAACGAGCTAGAAACCTGGCTCGGCTCGTTAAAAAAATTGAACGAGCCGAGCCGAGCCGAGCCGAACCAGCCACGAACCGAGCCGAGCTAACGAGCCACGAGCTTTTCGTCCAGCACTACCCGCGGCCCATATATCCCGTCAAAGCAGGTCGACCCATGCTGGGTGCGCTCCCAGCAATTAGTCCCCACCGAAACCCTAGATCCACATCCCACGAGCGCGCCATGGCGGCGCCGCCGGACCTGATCGACGACGCCATCGCCGAGATTCTTCTCCGCCTCCCGCCGGACGACCCCGCGTGCCTCGCCCGCGCCGCCGCCGTCTCCAAGCCCTGTCGCCGCGTCGTCTTCGACCCCGGATTCCCTCGCCGGTACCGCGAGTTCCACGGAACGCCGCCCCTGCTCGGCTTCCTCCACAACACCTTCCGCCACGGCTACGGCCGCATCCCTCGCTTCGTCCCCACCACGGCAGCCAGCCCGTTCCCGCAGCAGGCGCTCGACGGCAGCGGTTGGTGGATCGGCGACTGCCGCCACGGCCGCGTCCTCGTCCAGCAGCCGCTGAATCACCAATACATCATGTGGGACCCGATCACCGGCAACCAGGAGGAGCTGGGTACACCAGACACCGTGCCTTACATATTCCACACCGTCGCGGTGTGTTGCACCGTGGCCGGCTGCGATCACGGCGGCTGCCACGGCGGTCCGTTCCTCGTCGTCTTTATGTGCACCAGCGGCCACGGCATGCACGTCTGCGTGTACTCCTCGAAGACTCGTGCCTGGGGCATGCCGCTCTCTGTTCCAGGCAGCGGTTACTTCGGCTTTGACATGAAGCGTGGTGCCCTTACCAGAGACAACGTCTACTACTGCAACCTTGGGAAGGAAGGCACAATTTCCATTGTCAAGTACGAACTGGGCAATCACTCCTTGTCAATGATAGACCTGCCAGATAATTACAGGAGCTACCCTCTCCTCGTGCCAAACGAGGATGGTAGTCTGGGGCTTGCCGGTATTAAGGATTCAAGGCTTTATCTTTGGTCGAGGACGGCGAATACAAACGGAATTGGTGAATGGATACGATGGAGGGTCATCGAACTTGATAAGTTGCTACCTATTCATAAGTTTTATTGTAACCAAGTTCATGTGAGTGGTTTCGCTGAGGATGTTGGGTTTATCTACTTGAGTACAAAGAATCATGTTGTTTTCGTATTTGAGCTAAAGTCGGGGAGAGTCAGGAAAGTAAACAAGCTCGGAGATCACTATGCCGCCATCTTTCCCTTCATGAGCTTCTACATTCCTGGTACGATTCCACCCCATTTGGTTGTTCATGTCCAGCGTAAATCTTTAGTATCTTGTTTGGAGACTTATTTCTATATATTAATTAGCTGAATGGAAAGGAATGTTACATTAGCTAGCGAAGCTGAATATCTCTGACAATAATGGCATCAGGTTCATCTTCTGAAAGACAATTCTCAATAATGGAAAGACGTGCTCGTTCACAAAGCGCCCCCTTGTGAGCCCCCCTTTTTTCTTTAAAAAAAAAGATGAAAGCAGTCAAGCAAGCGTTTAGATCGGCATTGATAAACCATTGCTAAATCCTCTCAAAGTTTGGCTTGTGTGTTATTTTTTCCTGTAAATATTAGACTGAGTTATGACAAAACTTACTCTTGTGACTTTTCAGATTGTGCCAATGGAAAAGTGCCATCACCGGTGAAGGCACACTAATCACTAAGCAAAATGTAATTGTTAATGGCCAAGCCTATCAAGTAGACTGAAGATGATGATGATTTCTAAATAATTTGTTTCCTGCTTTTCCGTTAACCTTGTATACATTAATTATCTTTTTATTCATGGTTGACAAGCCAAATATTTTCAGCATTTCATTAGATCGAAAGTGAAATTTCAGTTTTGGTATAAATTATCCATCAAGGACCGAGGCTTGTTAGCATCTTGCAGGGCTGATGATGCTCTGAATTGTGTAGTATTATTCTGAGTGCTTCTGTTCTAAGACGTCTAGGACTTCCAGTGTCACGTATGGACCATATTACAAGATTATTATATTTAAATATATTTTTCACTTGCTTGCCTGAACTTATGTTCAGAGTTCATTCAGTGATTATGGTTCAGGTTTTTGACAGAAGCTCTATTAATTCGAGCTGTAATCCTGTACAAGATGTTGCCCTGCTAGCACAAGTCCTTGCCCTTTTGCTTGGCAACGTATTGGATGTGGGCGAGAATGCCACTGTGTCCCGCAATACAGCATCGTAGATTTCGTTTTTTCCGGAGAACTTTTTTTGCACAAGTTAATAAATTTTTTGGCTGGTGGATCGAAATCCAATGACTAAAAATAGTGACCGAGAGATTAGCAAAATCTCAATCACCTGAGAAGCTACGGTGCTTCCACAAAGTCACAACAGCACTAGCATTCACGAGTACGTCCACTCTGAAACTATCTTTACAAGGCCTTTTATTCTCGATATATCAATGATCCATTGCCACCTGTCCTAATTGCTCTAGGGACCAAAAAAAAATGATTTGTTCCGTGACACTAAATAATTTGTTCCAAGAATACAAATGATTTATTCCAAGAATGAAGAAATTTTGTTCCATGCCACTAAACAATTTGTTCCGTGAATACAGCTGATTTGTTCCAAGAATGTAGAAATTGTTCCATGCCACTAAATATGTTGTTCCATGTATACAACTTATTTGTTCCAAGAATGTAGGTAATTTGTTCCGTGATGCTAAATAATTTGTTCCACGAAGATAACTTTCCATGTATGATGATTATTTGTTCTATGTTTCTAAATAATTTGTTCTAGGGATCATATCATTTGTTCTAGCTGTTTAAATTTTGTTTTGTAATATAATATTTTGTTTCATTCGACCATGCTGGGCCATCAAACAATTAAGTAGCGTAGTGAACGTGGACCCCAAATATCATCCGACATTCCTAAGCTAACGCACGTCGCGACCCATCTTGCGTGGGCCATGTTGGAAGCATGAAGTCAACATGGGCTATTTCTCCACGGCCTGCTAGCTGGGTGCGTGAGCCGGGGCTTGTGCCCGATGGATGCCCTGGATGCGCGCCGCGCTGAAGTCAGTTGGTGGTTGTTAACTGCGCCTCAAAAGAAAAAAAAAAAGTTGGTGGTTGTTAACTAGTCTAAGAGGGATTTGATTGATCATTAGAACTGATTCTAACGGTTGACCACTGAATAGTTGCCCCCATCGAACTGGTCGGTCTCAGAATATGCAATCGAAATTATCTCAGAAATCGCACACAGCAGCAGCATAAATCGATGAGCAGACTAACAGCGGCGCTAACAGATGAAATTCCGTACCAAATCCTAACAAAAACTTATAAATTATAGCATGTTCCGGGGCAACCTGACCAGGAAAAGATGGACCAGTGCGGCACCACGACGGAGAAAGTGAACCCGAAGGTCTGCTGAACCGGATTGGACCGTCAATTAAGCAACTGGTTGAACCGGAGAGGGCGTCTCTCCCGTCAAAGCTGGTTGAACCGGGCCGGGTGCGTTCCAGGTAATTAATCCCCACCCCAAACCCTCGCTCCACCAGCCAGCCACGATCGCGCCATGGCGGCGCCGCCGGACCTGATCGACGACGCCATCGCCGAGATTCTCCTCCGCCTCCCGCCGGATGAGCCCGCGTGCCTCACCCGCGCCGCCGCCGTCTGCAAGCCCTGGCGTCGCGTCGTCTCCGACCCCGGCTTCTCTCGCCGGTACCGCGAGTTCCACGGAACCCCGCCCCTGCTCGGCTTCCTCCACAACACCTCCCGCCATGGCTACGTCCGCATCCCTCGCTTCGTCCCCATCAGGGCAGCAATCCCGTTCCCGCAGCAAGTGCTCGAAGACAGCAATTGGTGGATCGGCGACTGCCGCCACGGCCGCGTCCTCGTCCAGCAGCCACTGAAGCAGGAATACGTCGTGTGGGACCCAATCACCGGCAACCGGGAGGAGCTGCGTAGACCACCAGACACCGTGCCTTTCCTGTCTCACACTGTCGCAGTGATGTGTGCTGTGCCTGGCTGCAATCACGGCGGCTGCCACGGCGGTCCGTTCATCGTCATCTTTATGTGCACCGACGGCCACGGCGTGCACTTTTGCGCGTACTCATCGGAGACCCATGCCTGGGGCACGCCAATCTCTCTTCCAGGCAACGGTTGTTTAGGCTTTGACCCGAAGCGTGGTGCCTTTATTGCCAGAGACAACGTCTACTACTCCAACATTATGTATGAAGACAAAATTGTTATTGCCAAGTACGAACTGGGCAATCACTCTTTGTCCACGATTGACCCGCCAGATCATAATTACAACAGCTGCTCTCTCCTCATACCAAACGAGGATGGTAGTCTAGGACTTGCCGGCATTAAGGATTCAAAGCTTTATCTTTGGTCGAGGATGATGAACACACAGGGAAGTGATGAATGGATACAACGGAGGGTCGTCAAACTTAATAAACTGCTAATACCCATTTTCAATTCTTATTGTAACAGGGTTTATGTGAGTGGTTTCGCTGAGGGTGCTGGGTTTATCTACTTGACTACAATTAATCATGTTTTCATGCTTGAGCTAAAGTCGGGGAGAATGAGGAAAGCAAGCGAGCTCAGAGAACAATATGCCGCCATCTTCCCCTTCATGAGCTTCTACACTCCTGGTACAATTCCAGCCCATTTGGTTGTTCATGGCCTCCTGCAAATATTCTGGATCTGGTTTGGTGACTGTTTTTTATATATTTATTAGCTGAATAGAAAGGAATATTACATGAGCTAGCAAAGCTGAATATCTTTGACAATGCATGGGCAGCCCGGGGCATGTAGCTCCCGCTTGCGCAGGGTCCGGGGAAGGGTCCGACCACTTTGGGTCTTTTGTATGCACCATTTCCCTGCATTTCTACAAGAGGCTGACCTCATGGTCACAAGACAACAGCTTTACCGCTGTGCCAGAGCTCCCCTTCATCTTTGACAATGCATGGTCGCACCTAATATGATCAGGTTCAACTTTTCAAAGACCATTCTCAATATGGCAAGAGGCGCTCAGTCACAAAAGCCCCCCTTTTGTTAATTGATGAAAGCAGTCACGCGAGCCTTTAGATGTGCATTGATAAACCATTGATATTTCCTCTGGAAGTTTGGCTTGTGTGTTACTGTATTTTTTTCCCTGTAAATATTGGACTGAGTTATATGACACAATTTAACTTGTATTCTTGTCACTTTTCAGATTATGCCAATGGAAATTATCTGTCACCGTTGAAGGCACAGTAATCACGAAGCAAAATGTAGTTGTTAATGGCCAAGCCTATATCAAGCTGCCTGAAGATTATGTTTCCTGCTTTCAACCTTGTATACATTAATTACCTTTTTATTCATGGTTGACATGCCAAACATATTCAGCTTTTCTGCGATTGAAAGTGAATTTTTTGGTTTTGGTATAAATCATCCATCAAAGACCGAGGCTGTTGTTAGCATCTTGCAGGGATGGTAATGCTCTGAATTGTGTAGTATAATGCTGTGGGTACTTCTGTTCAAGACGTCTAGGACTCCAGTGTTACGGATGGACCTTATCACAAGATTATTATCTTTAAATATCATTTTCACTTGCTTGCCTGAACTTATGTTCAGTGTTCATTCAGTGATATGACACTGGATCTGAGAAACTATGGCGGTGTTAAAATGAGAGGTGGGATAGGGATTGAAAAATGTTTCTTGAGAGAATTAATGGTTGAGATTTAATATGATGAATGAATGAATGGTGTAGATTTCTCACTACATTTCCCTACGCCTATCCCAATCTTCATTTCCCGATTACCAAACACCACCTATGTGGATTAGGCTAGCGGCCTTCAAGTAAATCAAGCTGGTTCAGGTTTTAGACAGAAGAGGTAGTCGCTTCTGTCCACTTCATCAGTTTATCAATTATCTCTATTCAAGCTGTACTCTTGTACATATGCTGAGATGTACTTAGCTGTAGCATGAGAAATCGGTATGCATAATTCGCGCTGGAAAGATGTGCGATATCTCTTACGATTGAGTTTTAACTTTGACAAGATGTTGCTGCGAACACAAGTCCCAATTGCTTCGCAACGTATTGGCGAGAATGCCACTATGAGTCTGTGTCGTGTAATACAGATGTTGATCGCCAACCAGAGGACGAGCATATGACTGCCATTTTTTTTTCTGTTCTCGCATCGCAAGTTCAGGAAGAAGCTTGAACTTGTTAAGGTTCAATAGAGTCCTATTATGCCCTTAAAAGAACTGAGATGCCAATTGTCGCAAGGAGTGTTCAATAGCAACTAGCAAGCCTGTCCCTCTTTCCAGATGTGGGTTCGCTGAAGTGCGGACCAGGTAGAAAGACTGCCAAATTGGCTTTGTTTTATTCTTCACTTTTCCAACTTCTCTTGGACCCAACCCAAACCCTCTCAACAGCAGCCATGGTCGAGATCGTCCTGGCGCCACCACGCACGCCGCCGCACCTGATCGACGACACCATAGCCAAAATCCTCCTCCGCCTCCCACCCGACGAGCCGGCGTGTCTCGCCCGCGCCGTCGTAGTCTGCAAGCCCTGGCGCCGCGTCCTCTCCCACACGCTCCCACCCCGCCTTCTCCCGCCGGTACCACGAGTTCCGCTGAACGCCGTCCTGCTCGGCTTCCTCCACAACACCTTCCGCAACGACTACGGCGCCATCCTTCACTTCATCCCCAGTTCCCCACCATGGCAGCCAACCCGTTCCCTCAGCAAGCACTGGATGGCAAGGGTTGGTGGATCGCTGATTGCCGCCATGGCCACGTCCTCGCAATGGAGAATGAAGACTACATTGTGTGGGATCCGATCTCCGGAAACCGGGAGGTTCTGCACAGACCGAATCACCGTTGCTTGAATCACACTGATGCGGTGTTATGCGCTGTTGCTGGATGCGATCACCGCGATGCCATGGTGGTACGTTCCTTATCATCTTTGTGTACACCGACCGTCCGACGTCCACCGCATCATTATGCACGCATCCGTGTACTAATCGGAGGCTCAGGCTCTGTTACGACAGGTTGTGGTTGCGGTTATGGCTTTGACATGAAGCGTGGTGCACTGCTTCAAACTGGAAATATTGAAGTTACAGTTCAGTTTCAGAATTCATAAATCAATATGTAATTGATATATATTGCAGCATTGATGGTTTAGTTGTAGCTATATTCTTCGCCCTGGCAACGAGCACAATGTCACCGTCGATGCTATGGCTTCCGGTAGTCATTTCTCACGTCATGATTGAATTCAGCAATTTGTCTACAATTATTCAAGCGATATGCTGCTCTATAATAGTATTTATGTGATGATAACATTATGATAGGAAGCTTGAGACAACTCGCGGCACGATGTGAAATTTACTTTTTTTTTGTTCAAGTGTATCAGTGTTGTATCGAATGGCAAACCACAGATCAGTTTTTTTTTTTCACGTTAGACGTAACAAGTTATTTTATTCTCACATAGTATCATGGTCTCTGCTGCTTCACCTTTACCAGAGACCAGCCAACAAGAGGAACGGGATATACGACCATAAGTACTACCTTGCAATGATCCAGACACTAGCAGAAACAATCCTAATGTAAAGCACATTTCTGACTATAATCGGGGTCTTAACAAAGAGGCGAGTTAAAGAGTCCTTAGCCTCCTCGTCGAGCCCTGAAGCATCTCTGGCGTTTCTAACCTTCTCTTGCCAGCTATCCGGCCGGACCTTCGAACCGCTGATGGTTTTAGACATGCCATTTCAGGCCTTACTATACTATATTGGAACTTGCTATATGCTTTATGCCTTGTCATGGTTATTAAGTATTGGTTATAGAGTACCGTCCTGTTTGCATGTAACAGGACATCTACTGCAAGGCGGGCTCAGTCAGGTCAAGCCTCTCTCTATGGCCGAACCGAACCCACGCAAGTGTCTCGCTAGTTGTTCTTTTGCTCCCTTTCCTCTCCCTGTAATATTTATACATATAATTCAAATGGACAGGAAGAAAGGGAAGAATGAAGAAACATCAATGCCTAAACCCCTTAGAACACAGGGGAATTCACAAAATAGGCTAGTAATAGAACAGCTTTATTTCCCAATGAATCAAACTAGTTGCACGTTTCCCTTGAGCAAAAAATCACGATACAAATGAATAACCGTCTCACATGATCCAAGCATCAAGGGCATCACACTAGTTCGATCAGCTCCCACATCTGGTAGTGGGAAATCTGCAAATCGTGACTTTATCAAAGAGTCAAATGATAGAGCCTTATTACAATGTCTTACGTAAAAGCAAGCATAAAAAAGCTGCATCAAACTCCTTAAAGCCTTCTCTTTGCGATTCTCCTGGTCTTGGTCCTGTCTTTGAGTTCGTTAACACGCCATTCAGGTGGCCGGCACAACAGTTGAAAGAATGCAGAACCATGAACATACTGCCAGAGCGTCGAATAATTTGCCAGCTCTGGCTGACGGATGAGGCAATCAATTGTCTTTGATTTTACCATCTCAATCTCTTCTTCTACGTTGCCATCTCTACGATCTCCTCTGGCTGCATCCTCAGTTCTATCAATCTGGGGCGCAAATCCAGCTTTAAGACGCACAGGTTTGGACCAATCAATCTAGGTTGTTTCTGCTTGCGTCATCAGTTGAAGTATGCAAGTTGCACAAAATACAGATAGAAATAACTTCCTCCGGAATTTTTTGTGATAATTCTGAAGTGGCAATGTTCTGGCACAAATTTCATGCCCATTTGATTTGCGACATGTAGGATCTGGCCGACAAACATGGGTAAGTCGGTTATGAAATTCTTGAATCCCAACCCACGGAGGAGCATATGAATGAGAAATCTCATGTACATCATGTAGCAGAGTCACTTCCCCTGTTGCAGTTTCAGCAACAATTTTGAACTGGGATGCCAAGTGCATTTAATGGCAGTCCCAACTATGTCTGTGCTTTCGGACAGTCTAAGCAAGAGCCGAAGATGGAAATTTTTCTCCGGCATCTTGTAGTCCTCATACTTGTATGATAGTTTGGCCTCTACGCCACGCTCTTCCATACATACAGGCCATAAATAAATATCACGAAGCTGGCTTTCATGCACCTTTTCATACCTCAGAGTTTTCCCTTGAAGAAGTTTCCTGAGCAGAGGATTGCAAAATGTGTGTTGCCGAAGTGAACAGCCAGACTCCACGTCTCTTACAAACTTGCCAGCACAATCTGCAAGCCATTCAAACCTTCGAACATCGGGCCACCTTGTTTCATGTTAAAGAAATATGCAATGGATGATTGGGTAGCACGAGCAATCCTTTTAGGGAAAGAGGAATTCATTACCATATTTCGCCCTTGCTCGGTCTCATAATCTTCTTGTGCCCGAAGCTTGCACCTGTGAAGAACACCGCTGCACTCTTCAAAAGCACACGCTTCAGAATCTTCCTGCGACGAAGCAATGATACATCAGTGATAGGCAACTTGCCGGTTTTCTCCAATGCATGCTCCAGGTTGATGTGTGCCATCTCCAGCCTCTCAATATTGTGCCCAGTGGATACTTTCTCCTCGTGCTTGCTGAAGATGTACGAGGTCAATCTACTGACAGCATCATGAACAAAAGCTGAACCCACAGTCTCTCCCATGTATTGAAGTAAATATGGGGAGATATCTAGAACTGTGTATCACTAAAACTGTGTTTCACTAAATAAATGTGCTATTGCATTCACATATAGTACTGTCTCGGAAACTTTCGACGAGGAAAGATAATTGCCCTTCCTATGACGTCAAAATAACCTGCAAAGCAGTACAACCAGCAGAGGTTTCAACTTATATAAATGATTACATCCTTCTTAGCGGCATGTTTTATTACCTTTCAATTATAACATGACGGAAGGTACAAAGGTACTTACTTGTCTAATCTGTATTTCATCGTGAATATTACTATTCGGCGAGCATTGGATGGCATGTCCCATCATAGCAGTGTGCCCCCAAGAAGTTGGCACTAACATCTTTCTTTTGACGAAGAAGGCAAGAAGGTCGCCTGTCAGTTGAACTGGTAAATAACGCACACACAAGGCATAAGCAGTAAAGCTTTTTTGTTTTTCTTGGCACAACGCACACAAAGGCACACAAGGCAAAAGGACGCACACATCACACATAGGAGACGAGAGGGCATTATCAGTAAAGCTTTTTTGTTAAGCTCAAACTTAGATACAAAGGGCATTAAATCGCTGACATAATCAAAAGAAGGGTTCATCCCGTGCTTATCTGTTCTTGCTGACTTCGATCGGTACTCGCACTAAGCAGCAGCACAAAGGAATTTCAGATCACTGACTGAAACCCATCTTGATGCCGAAAGGACCGGAATGAAGCAGGACGAGCTAACTAGTAGTGGGTCGGGATGCGCACCTCGAGCGCGTAATATCGGCAAGGGAGGCAAACGAGGTCCTCATCTCCGATTCGCCGTCGACGTGTGCAGCCGGTGCGGCGTCTCCGGCCGCCATTCGTCCTCCTCCCCTTCGCCTGCACCGGTAGGGTACCTTGGGGCGGCCATACAGCTGCGCGCCACCTCCCTAGCCCCTCCACCGCCTTCTCTCCTCTGCCGTTCCCTGCTCCGGCGGGCGAGCACGACGGCGGCGTAAGAGTCGACGAAGCCGTGCTCTGGCCCATACTCGGAATCGCTGATGCATTGGGGCCTCGCCCATCTAAATTCCATCTTTAAAACAGGCCCAGAAGGCCTACGGATGCAGGCCGCAAGCCGAACCAAGCCGTCACTTTTCACTCTCACCGGCCTCTTGGTCGCGCTCTTCCCCCAATCCCCACCCAAACCCTCGCCTCGCCGAACACGCGCCGGCCATGGCGCCGCCGCGCCCGCCGCCGGAGCTCAACGCTGACGCCATCGCGGAGATCCTCATCCACGTCCCGCCGGACGAGCCCGCGTACCTCTTTCGCGCCTCCCTCGTCTGCAAGGTCTGGCGCCGCATCCTGACCGATCCGGATTTCCTCCGCTGCTACCGCCGCTTCCACCGGACTCCTCCACTGCTCGGCTTCTTCCACGAACACGACATCATCCAGCCCTTCCCCCGCTTCGTTCCCGCCGTGGCAGCCTCCCCCTTTCCCCAGGCGGCATTCGCCCGCCGCCATTGGGTAGCCCTCGACTGCCGCCAGGGGCGCGTCCTCCTCCGCAAATCGGACTGGGGCAACTTCTTTGTCTGGGATCCAATCACCGGCGACCTTGAGGAGCTGGGCAAGCCTGACATCCCGCACACGTCCTCTGCCGCGATGGTCTGCTCCGTGGCCGGCTGCCACCACCGCGATTGCCACAAAGGTCCCTTTCTCGTGGTTTGTGTGGGCGAAGATGGTGACGGAGTGGCGCATGCGTGCCTGTACTCATCAGAGGCTGGTGCCTGGGGAACGCCGGTCTCTGTTCACTTGGGCGTCCATTCGTATGTCAACTCGCATTGTGGTACCCCTATCGGAGATGAAATCTATTTCGTACTATGTCAGAAGACTGGAATTCTGATGTACAACTTGCGCAAACATAACTTGTCCGTGATTGACCCGCCAGAATTCTACGGCCACATAGTCCTCATGCCGTCTGAGGATGGTTTGCTTGAGGTTGCTGGCATGAGAGATTCTGGCCTTTACCTGTGCTCAAGGAAGGCAAACGAAGAGGGGGTTGTAGGATGGGTACAACGCAGGGCCATCAAGCTAAAGAAATTACCCATTAACAACCCTTTGAAACCATCTTATGTTCATGTGATTGGTTCTGCCAAGGGTGGTGGTGTCATCTTTTTGAGTACAAATGCTGGCGCCTTCATTGTCGAGCTCAAGTCAAGGCGGGCGAGGAAGGTAGGCAAGCCTGGGCCCTACTTCAATGTCATACCCTTCATGAGCTTCTACACTCCAGGTACGGTTGCAGCCCTTTGCATGTTTGTAGTCCTGCATTGTACATCTTCTCTACGTCGTTCTGATACTGATTTCCAGGTTTTAAGTTGAATGGAAATAAATGATAGTATGGTTGGCAAACTGAATATTTGAAAACGCAATGTCAGGCAACCTAATTAAGGACTATTCTTGATTCTTGATATTGGCAAGACTGGATCACATCATAAAATCAGCCTTAACCTTTCAGATTGCACTGATAAACCGTTAGATAACTTGTAGTGGCTAATAAAACTGTAAATTAAGCTTAATGGCCTTATAGCTTGTGGGTTCTTTTACTATCTTTGTGGATGTCAGGATTTTGCAGTCCTTATTGTTTAGCTCTTAAAAGTTTTTTATATTGAGCTATAGAACACTTTTAACTTGAGTTCATGGTGCTTTTCAGATTGTAGTAGTGTAAGATTGCCGTTCACAGAGGAGACATGCTTAACTACTGGTTGAAGTTACTATAGCAATTCCTGGCCAGTTTACAAGTCAGTACGATGATGTCGGTAACATGCAGGGGTCATTTTTTAAAATGTTCATTATTCAGTTCAGCAGCTCAGTTTATGAAGGTGTAAGAAACAATGATCATTCAGGGCATTGTGGATCTTTATTTCTCCCTGTCTAGTTCGTTGGCTAAGACACCACTGAATATTGTCTCAGGTCTGCAGTTAAGCATGCTTTGGTTCGTTTTATATGAACGATTGACACGCAGTGGGATCTGAAATATATTTGGCCTTCACTTCGAGTGAAAATGAATCTTTATGTTGCATTTTCATTTCTGGGGTGAGGATAGTTGTTTCAGCCCGTGGAGGGATTCACTAGGAACTTAAAATACTCGAATTGCAGTACTATAGTACGAGCCTATGAGGCATCCATCAAGCTCAGTCTGCTTTGAAATGTGTAGCATTGAACACATTGATCAATCTGTAATTAAGCTGAGCCTGTTGTTGGCATCTTGCAAGGGACATGCTTTGAAATTGTGTAGCTTCGCGTTGGGTAGTGAGTACTTGTATGATTTATGAAGTGTAGCAAGCCATAATTTGGTTATGACCCTATGCTATTTCTATCCAGTTTACTGGATCATGATTGTGAAGACTGTTCCTCCAAAGTTTACTGTTAATCTGTCTTTGATTAATGGTTAACAAAACCATCAGAAAGTGATGACGTATCGGGCATTTCTTTTTTGATGAAATGAATCTTAGATCTTTTGCGTTTGTGAATGTTATTTTTTAAAAAAATTAGATTCCATTTATGGAACAAAAATAGTAATTTAATATCTTTGAGGCATACAACCATGAACCGGAAATGTTCTTGGTTTAATTCAGTTTCTTTACGCAAAAAATTCCTCACGTACAGTTTTAAGCTTTGGTTATGCTGGACTACAAGATATTTGTGCTCCGTTCTACTCCCTCCGTTTTTATTTATATACGTAGTTGACTTTTTTGTGACTTTGACTATTCATTTTATCTATAAATATTTGTCCAAACAGCTAAATATATAGACTAACTTTAAAATGTTTCTATTATAGATCTAATGATATTGATTTCACGTTAAGTAACTAATTATATAATTATATATTGTTGGTCAAAGTTCAACAAAAGCGGAGGGGGTATGTTTGAAGAAATTAGTAGAGAATGCATGTGTAGCATGTTGCTTTCTTCTGACTGCCGAGCGCCACCTCCCTAGCCCCTCCACCGCCTTCTCTTCTCTTCCGTTCCATGCTCCGGCGGGCGAGCACGATGGCGGCGAAAGAGTCGATGAAGCCGTGCTCTGGCACATAATATGGGCCATACTCGGACAATCGCTGATGTATTGGAGCCTCACCCATCTAATGGAGTGTTCGTTTTCTCTAAGCCTAAATTTAGACTTGTCACATCAAAGAGAATCTTGCTATATAGGAGTATCAAATAAAGTCTAATTACAAAACTAATTGCAGAACCTCTGGGCTAATTCGCGAGATGAGTCTAATAAGGATAATTAAGACGTGATAAGACGATGGTTACTGTAGTAAAAACATAGATTGATTAGGCTCATTAGATTCATCTCGTAAATTAGCACCCATCTGTCAAAAATTTGTAATTAGACTTTATTTAATACTCCTAAATAGCAAATTTTTTTTTAATGTGACAAGTCTAAAATTTAGGCCTAGAGAAAACGACAGGGCCTAAATTGCATGTTTCAAACAGGCCCAGAAGGCCCAGGGACCAAGCAACAAGCCGTCACTTTTCACTCTCACCGGCCTCTCGCTCGCGCTCTTCCCCCAATCGGCCAATCCCCACCCAAACCCTCCCTCGCCGAGCACGAGCCGGCCATGGCGCCGCCGCGCCCGCCGCCAGAGCTCAACGCCGACTCCATCGCCGAGATCCTCATCCGCATCCCGCCGGACGAGCCGGCGTACCTCTTCCGCGCCTCCCTCGTCTGCAAGGTCTGGCGCCGCATCCTGACCGATCTGGATTTCCTCCGCTGCTACCGCCGCTTCCACCGGACTCCTCCACTGCTCGGCTTCTTCCACGACTACGACAACATCGAACCTTTACCCCGCTTCTTCCCCGCCGTGGAAGCCTCCCCTTTTCCCCAGGCAGCATTCCACCGCCGCCCTTGGTTCGCTCTCGACTGCCACCACGGCCGCGTCCTCCTCCGCAAAATGGAAAAGGGCAACTTCTTTGTCTGGAATCCAATCACCGGTGACCTTAAGGATCTGTGCAAGCCTGGCATCCCGCGCGTGTCCTCCGCCGCGGTGGTCTGCTCCGTGTCCTGCTGCGACCACCGCGACTGCCACGATGGTCCCTTTCTGGTGGTTTGTGTGGGCGAAGATAGAGATAGAGTTGCCCATGCGTGCGTGTACTCATCGAAGGCTGGTGCCTGGGGAACACCCATCTCGGTTCATTTAGGCAACAATTTGTATGTCAACTCACATTGTGGCACCCTTATCGGAGATGAAATCTACTTCGTACTTGGTCTGGATGTCGGAATTCTGATGTACCACTTGCGCAAGCATACCTTATCTGTGATTGAACCGCCAGACCTGTACCACAGCTACGTTGCCCTTGTGCCGTCCCAGGATGGTTTGCTTGAGCTTGCTGGCATCAGTGATTCCAGCCTTTATCTGTGGTCAAGGAAAGCGAACAATGACGGGGTTGTAGGATGGGTACAACGTAGGGTCATCAAGCTACAAACGCTATTACCCACTGACAAACCTTCAAAACGATCTTATGTTTATGTGATTGGTTCTGCTGGTGTTGATGTCATCTTTATGAGTACACATGCTGGTGCCTTCATTGTTGAGCTCGAGTCGGGGCGGGCAAGGAAGGTAGATGAGCCTGGGGACTACTTGTATGTCATACCCTTCATGAGCTTCTACACTCCAGGTATGGTTGCAGCCCTTTGCTTGTTTGTAGTCCTGCATTCTACAACTTATCTATGTCGTTCTGATACTGATTTCCGGAGTTTTAGTTGAATTGAAATAAATGATTGATATATGGTCAGCAACTGAATATTTGAAAAGGCAATTTCAGGCAACCTAATTAAGGACTACTCTTGATTCTTGATATTGGCAAGACTTGATCACATCATAAAATCAGCCTTCTTAACCTTTGAGATTTCACTGATAAGCCGTTAGATAATTTTTAATGGCTAATAAAACTGTAAATTAAGTTTAATGGCTTTATAGTTTGTCGGTTATTTTACGATCTTTGTGGATGTCAGGATTTTGCAGTCCTTATTGTTTAACTCTTAAAAGTTTTTGTATTGAGCCATAGAACACTTTTAACTTGAGTTCATGGTGCGTTTCAGATTGTACTAGTCTAAGATTGCCGTTCACAGAGGAGACACAGTAGTAATAACTACTGGTTGAAGTTGAACTATAGCAATTCCTGGCTAGTTTACAAGTCAGTTGGTGCTATTGGTAACATGCAGGGGTGATCCTTTGAAATGTTAATTATTCAGTTCAGCAGCTCAGTCTATGAAGATGTAAGAAACGATGATCATTCAGTCCATTGTGAGATCTTTGTTTCTCCCTGTCTAGTTGGTTGGCTAAGACACAACTGAATACTGTCTCAGGTCTGCAGTTAAGCATGCTTTGGTTCGTTTTATATGAACAGTTGACACCCCCACTGGGTTCTGAAAACATATTTGACCTTCACTTCGAGTGAAAATGAATCTTGATGATACATTTTCATTTCTGGGGTGAAGATTGTTGTTTCAGCCCATGGAGGATTTCACCAACAAACAGGAATTCGCTAGGAACTGAAAATACTCGAATTGCAGTACTATAGTACGAGCCTAAGAGGCATTCATCAAGCTGAGTCTGCTTGAAAATTTGTAGCATTGAACCCATTGATCAATTTGTAATTAAGCTGAGGCTGATGTTGGCATCTTGCAAGGGACATGCTTTGCATTTTTGTAGATTAATGTTGGGTAGTGAGTAGTTGTATAATTTATGAAGTGTAGGAAGCCATTATTGGTTATGACTGTATGCTATTCCTATCTAGTTTGTTGGATCATGATTGTGAAGACTGTTTCATGTTTACTGTTAATCTTACTTTGATTAATGGTTCACAAAAACATCAGTAAGTGATCATATATGGGGCACTTCTTGTTAAATGAAATATATCTTAGATGTTTGGTATTCTTGGTTTAATTCAGTTTCTGTACACAAAAAGTTCCTCACGTACAGTTTTAGGCTTTGGTTATGCGGGACTACAGGAATTTTGTGCTCCATTCTTTGTTTGTAGAAATTAGTAGAGATATGTTACCTGTTGCTTGCTTTCTTCCTACTCTGAAGATTTGGGGCTATTTTACTGTTCCAACTTTGTTCCAGATACAAACAATATCCACAATTTTCTTTGAATAACTTCGTGTCTGCAGTGCATATTTTGTTCTGTGCTAGTGAGCCTGCCAATGTGTGCAACTATGAGCTTGAGCTCATGACCCTGACCAATGGGAGACTTGGAACTGTTTCCAGCTAATTATGACTGAGGACAACAACTTGCAAATAGCATTATACTGAAGGGGAAACTGAAAATGGACTTAAAGTTCATGCGTGGCTCATTTTGAAATAGGAAATTCTGTCTTCGTTCCAAATTTATGCATGACTTGTTTGATTATGGTTGATTTTCGACTCTCATCGCCATAGGACTAATTTATCCCATCATTTTACTTTCATGCTTGTTCCTAGTTTTACTGTAGGATACAGTTGGGTACTCCACTTGTGGTTCGGCTTCAGTGTTCTATATGTTTCATGTAGTTGAACCCAAATTAGCAGCTACTACGTAAGTGAAACTTTTGTTAGTCCTACAATCTGTATATGTATAAAAGGTTGTGAACTGACCACCAGACCACTTTCTTGACCTGATACAAAGATACTGCAAATAACTTGCTATGGAACTACAGGTGCTGTCGGCATCATACAGGTAGAGGGCTGATGCAGTACTGTTTTGGGTAGTTTAGATTTTGAAAGTGTAGGATATCATGGTTTTTTATTGACCTTATGCTCTTCTTTACTGGAAAATGAAGCTCAGTTCTTTTGTGTAGTACTTGAACTGAAAGCATTTCATAGCAGTCCGACAATGTCTCTGATTCCTGATAATTGTGGCAATGCCAGTGACTGTAATGTTTTCTTAAGCATCTTGCAACACTAACTGAAGAATGATTTTTATGTTAGCATTTTTCATGATTACATTCTGACTGGTATTGCTCAAATTTTAGGTTAATCTTGCTTGTCAATCAGATGCTGATGTTATTTCACTCTTTGTTTGTGGAGTTCTAGAGTGCAACTGCTGGTTGGTTGCCTTATGAAAGGGAAATATGTGCTAACTAACACGAATTACTGAGCTGAGCTGTAGTAATACCTGACACGAGTTATAGTATGGTGTTCCTGTCTTCTTGCCAGCACAAATTGAATTTACACTATTTGCAATCACAAGTACTTGTAGTGTATTGAATGGGAAAATGCAAATCTGCAATACAATTATGTGGCCTAATCAGCAGCTGGTGAGTAGTGTTTAGCAATCAAAGACTGAAAAAAGCGAAGGGTCACCGCATCTCCATTGAAAGAGAGGTTACACTGTTTTCCCCTCAGAGAACATGCTTGGTACTGTTCTCATTGAGATATATATACAGATACTTCTATAATACACAACACATCAACGTCTTCTCTTTGAATTTCTTCGGTTTGTAGACCTGCCATTTGTTTTGGGGTCTCTTTCGATACTCTGCTTTTGAACATCAAACCCTGCAAAACCATGTTTAGCAATCCACGAGACTGCATAACCCGTGGGTTCTGGCTGATGTAAGAAACAACTGATAGCCTTTGATCTTATCGTCTCGGCCACTTCCTGTACGCTAACATATCTACGTTTTACAAGGTCCCCTGACTTTTCAAGTGCGTAACCCTCTTGCGGCTGATCCTCCTTTACAAAAAATGGGGCGCAAAGACTGCTATCAACTCCAGAGGCGACCTCTGCTCTCTCATGACGCTTGCACCCACTTCACCAGATGATGAACTACTGCATTCAACTGCTGAAATTATATAGCATCCAAAACTGAAAAGAATAACCTGCTCAGGGATTGTGAGCGACAGCTCTGACGAGATGACGTCGTTGGCGCAATCTTTGCAACATACTGGATCCGGGCGAAGACACTGACTATACTTGGCGTGCTGACTCCTCATCTATCTCAGCCCACAGAGGAGCCTAATGAGAACCTGAAATGTGCTGTAAATTAGCTATCTGGATGAGCTCTCCCGCTGCAGTTTCAGTGGCAACCTTGAACTGGGACGCCATTGACTGCAGGCATTTCACAGCAGTCCCAACAATGTCCGTGCTTTCCGAGACTCGCAGCATCAACGCTAGATGGAAGTATTTCTCTGGCACCTTGTAGTCCTCGTACCAATACTCAAGCATCATCTCCACACCGCGCCCTTCTAAACATATCGGCTACAAATAAAACCGGCGTAATTTGCTTACTGTCTCCATTTCATACCTGAGAGTTTTCCCTTCCAGGAGATGCCTGACGACAGGGTTGCAAAAGCTGTATTGCCGGAGTGAGAATCCGGACTCCACGTCTCTCAGAAACCGGCTGGCACATTCTGCAAACCATTCGAATCTTCGAACAGGAACCATGTCAAAGCCAGCAGAAGATGAGACAGAGGAGTCCTTACCACGAGTGATCCATAGCTTGCTGCGCTTCGCCGCTTGTTTCTTCACGACCTCGCTGCCGTGGCCTTGTTGCTTGTGCCTGCTGAGCAGATCGGTGCCCTCGACGTAAGCATGCTTGAAGACCTTCCTGCGGCGAAGCAGCGACAGGTCCGTGATGGGCAGCTTCGCGGTCCTCTCTAGCACGAACTCGAGCTCGCCGACGGCCACCTCGAGCCTCTCCGCGCCGGTGTGCCTGTGCGCTTGGGGCGGCGCCTGCTCGTCGCGGTTGCCCAGCACGAAGGAGAGGGCTCTGCTGACGACCTCCTGAACTACGGCTGAAGCCACCATGTCCGCCATGGCTGCAGAGGAGCCCAAAAGGATGCTAGAAAACCAACTATGGCAGGAGCTACGCTACTTCGTCTTGATGAACATACAGGAGAAAGATACATGCTACTACGGAGAGTTGTTGTGGCTGTATTCGATGTACCGAATTAAGTGGACTAGCTTTATGTCCCATCGATGATTGACAATGAGGGAGCTGCACAGTAAATGTATGAGAGTAACACGCGAATGCGATCGATACATGTCACGCAAGGTCGTCGGCCGTCAGTGTTGCATTTAAAACGTCCAAACTCTTGATTGAACCTTCTGATGTATCCTTCATTGCCGATTTGTAGCTCGTGTCCAGTAGGAACTAAAGATATATTGTTGTCTTTCCGCTGAAAGTTGAATCTTAGTTCCTACCACTGGAAGGGGAATCAGGGCAAGTACAAAGGTGTTGTCTCATAGCCCGTCTCATAGTTTTCAGACGGTTTCATCAGATAACTTGTACAATGGGTGATTGTTTTAGTTGTCTAGTATTAATTGCATCTTTTCTTAATTTGTGGGTGAGAAAATGAATATTTATGAGTTGCATGGCAACTATAACTCGTACAATGGTGTATAAGCCGTCTCATACTCCTAAATTTTAGCGCATGAGGTGGTTGCTTCGCGAAACAACCACCTCTTTCTCTCACCATCCTCTCTCTCTTCCACCTCATCAAAAATTCTATATAAGGTTGCATGAGACGGGCTATGAGACTGCTTACGTGTAGCATTGTACCTGCCCTCAGAGTGTTTCGTATTAAGGTAATTCTTCTCTGAAAGTGGACAGCACAGGTTCAGCGTTTTTGCTTCTCTTGATTATATAGTCTTAGCCTTCATTATTGGACTTTATTTATTGATGAAAACGGTACACGAACATGTATATTCAGTACAAGAAAAATGAGTTCTATCCAAAGACCTTGGTCACTAAAAGCTATATATTGGTTGCTATATATTAATGTGTAGTCACCATCAAACCTTTGTTGCATTAGCCTTGTCGCTACAAGTCTTCAGCGGCCAACTTGTACAACGTTGGCGACTAAAGCTCCCACCTGTAGCAACCTGCTTCTCCTCGGTCACAATTTAGCTACCACCTACCAAGCACAAGTTAGTTGCTACAAGATTTCAGCAACCAAGCCGAACATTGGTCACTAACTGGTCATACCGACCAAGCCAGCGGTGGTGACTAATGGTTAAATGGTTATAACAACCAAGCATGCAGTGGTCACTAAAACTGTTTAGACACGAACTCCTCATTGGTGGCTAAATATATCTACCAACAAAGAATGTACCATTGGTGACTACATGGATAGCAGTATATATACTCAGATATTAAATCCATACTTTCATAATAAAGTCGCAGGCATCACAAGTACAATAATTTTAAAATATGGTCCAATCACTGACAAAACAATCTATATCTGATGATTTTGATTAAAATATCACTCTTTACAATACAATACCTTTTTCTACAAAAACATATGGAGCATCAGGTACTATTCTAGTCTCTCTATATATATGAAATTTCCACAAGGTGTGACATGTAGCCCTGGAACTAGAGAATGAGAGTTGTACCTGGAGAAGAACACGAATGAAGTTAATAGAACATATTAATAGAATGCAATGCTGAGACGCATGAGAGCAGAGCACCATTAATTTGATCATGGGTTTGATTGAACAATTGACTTGCACAAAAGCCAACATTCGAGCCAAATGTAACCAAAAAAGCCTTACCAAGGACAACTTCACAAATTTGTGGCTACCTCAAAGGTGCCTCACCCTCCTGTACTTGCTGCTGCATGTCCACCATTTGTTGTTTTATCCAAATGAAATGGCCAAAAGTTACTTTTCACTATGTAATATAGGGACATTTATCAAATGGCATGTATAAGTCAAACGAAACTAACATGCTTCTCCCTCGTATCCTTTGATGCCCATCCATTTTTACTAGTATAGCATTCTTTGTACAGATCAATTTCACCACAGCCCTGTCAATAATCTTAAGATATATCAATTGAAACTGAAAATGAGGAAACAAGTACTAGGTTAGTTGACTAACTAATTCATGGTGTAGAGCCACAAATATCTTTGCTCCTTTCGTGTGGACATCGCACAATCTTGACTGATTCACTTTTCCTGTTGATGATCTTTTTGCCAGGATCCACTTAAGGAACTTAGAGGTCGGCAGTTGCAAATCTAGCGGTGCGTGCCCTAGCACTGGTGCATCCTCAAAGGATAGCAGAGCTAACATTTGTTGTTTGGCATTCTGCTATTCAAGTTCTAGTTCTCACTGCATTTTTTAGTGTTCACTTCTTTCTTGATAGTTAATTAAGAAAGTAAAATGGAAGAAGTGGCACGACTCGTCTTGTTCTCCAATTCACTTACAGTTATATCTAAGAGTGTGACTTTTTTATCTCTCTCTTCAGCGTATGCCTTCCTTTCCTCGGATATGTGCAAGAAAAAACAATGCAACATTCATACAAGAAAAATAATAGAAGATGAATTAGGGAAACAATCAATAACCAAGTAGGTTATGAGCCTGCCGAGCTATATATCTCCAGCTTCTCTTTTACAATAAGAAATTGAGCATCACATTTTTATCTTGTCATCCGAAAGTTTGAAATGGTCATTTTGCAAGCACTCAAAATGGATATTCCTTGCATCAACAAAACATGTAAGCACAATCACATCTTCCTGAACCTTCCATTGACTATATTCTTATTAGATAATAGGGGAAAATCCTTCACAATGCAAATGGCCTTTTAAATTTGCTTGAGTATTGATTTCAAATCCACGATATCCATAGAAACTACTGTAGTTCATCAAACTCCTTTGTCAGCTCGTTCTCTCGGGCAGAAACATTTTCTTTACTCTTTAAGATTTGAGTTATTTGTTGCGTATCAGAAATAACATCATCAAGCTCGAGAGATTTGGATGAAAGCTCTTATTCCAAATGTGTTTTTGATCTTGTCACCTTATTAAGCTCATTTGCTTTATCTTCGACCATGGATGCTGACTCCTGTGACAACCTGAATCTAATGCCAAGGTTCTTGCTGATTCAAAACTCTTCTTATCAATACGGATTTTTTTTTTGAACTGGGGTGTTTAACTACTTAATTACAAAAGAGAAGTGCTCATTTTCTTTCATCTGCTACGGGTGTTGACTCGTGAGACAACCTAAGATTAAATGACAAGGATCTTGCTGATTTAGCTTTCCTTAATTATCAACTTGGATTGGAGAAGGGAATTGCGGGTGTTTAACTTCTTAATGAGAAGAGAAGTGCTCAATTTTTTTTCATCATCTCAACTAGGCTTTGTTTGCATTGGCCAAACCTTTTTTTTCGCGTCTAGCTGTTGTTGTAGTGATATTATTTTCTCCACTGTTACGATGTCAACCTGCCTAAGTATTTCATCCTTTCCTTGCTTAACAAAACTATGAAATGCCTGATGGGTACCCTATATTTAGGTTGTGTGCTTTCTCAAGTAAAGCTTGCATTCTTTTCAGCTACTCTTTTGCTATTTTAGCCTCCGTTTCGTTGGGGTTCGCCCAAATAGCCTCGAAACATTGGGCTTCTTTAAAATAGCCACGCGATCGTTGCCGCATCGCTAAAATAGCAATATAAATTTTTCTAGACCAAAGTGCCCTCACCCTTTCTTCTTCCTCTCGCCGAGCCATCAATCTACTCCACCTCGTCGACGCCCGCCTCCGCCGGCCTCCCGGCGAAGGAGCCAAGTCGGAGAGTACCTATAGGCGAGCGGCACCGGGCGGGGCGCGCTGGCCGCGGCGCTCGACGTCGCAGGCGCTGGCCACAGCGGCGCTAAGTGCGTGCGAGGCGGGGCATGCCAACCACTGCCGTGCTCGGTGGGGCACGCATGGGACGGGGGGCATGGGCCGCGGCCGCGCTCGGCGGCGAGCACGCGGGACGGGGGCGCATGGGCCGCGACGGGGCTCGGCAGGCGGGCGGGTGAGCCGTGGCCACCATGCTCGACGAGGACAAGATGGCGACAGCAAAGGTTGGCGAGTGGAGGAAGAAGGAAGGGCAGGGCGTTGTGGCCGCGGTGTAGGGCCCTTGTCCCGCTAACCCGGACAAGGCCCTGCGGCTCGTGCGCTCCGCCGTCCGCCGCGCGAGGTGGAGAAGACTGATGGCTCGGTGAGAGGAAGAAGAAATGGTGAGGGCACTTTTGTCCAGAAGAACTCTCATATGGCTATTTTAGCGATGCGGCAGCGATCTCGTGGCTATTTTAGAGAAGCACAATGTTTCGAGGCTATTTGAGCGAAGCCCAACGAAACGGAGGCTAAAATAGCAAAAGACTCATTTCAGCGCTTTAAGGTCAACGTCAAGCTCAGTGTTTAGCCTGGAGAATTACATATCCCTCTTCCTCATATTTTCTAAGCTTTGCTCACTGTTTTTTTATAGTGCATATCTGATTCATTTATCAACAATACCAGGTGCAATTCAAGTTATTCTCTATTACAATTTGCAGTTATCAACTCACCATCCAAAGTAGATGTTCTTTGCCTCAAATCTAGCATAGACTTTTTTTTTTTGTCCTCCACAATAATTGCTTTAAGTCATTCCAACTCTAGTCGAAGTTTTAGTATATCTGTTGAGCTCCTTGTGTAATCCTTATGATTAAAACAATCTTCAATTATGCTATCTGATTGATTGATCAAAACAATCTCATGAGGAGCTCACAAGATATATGTACTAAAAAGTTCCATGCCGAAATTTGAGCAAAGAACAACTGCTTTGGATGGTGAGATGATAGTTGGAAAGTCTGTTACATAAGAACTTGGCATCACAATTGGTATTGTTGATAAATGAATCAGATGCACTGAAAAACAACAATGACCAAAGCTTAGAACTTCTGAAAAAGAGGGATATGGAAATCTCGAGGCTAAGCACTCAACTTGACATCCACCGTACGTAGCTGAAAAAAAAATGCAAACTTCACTTGAGAAAGCATGCAACTTAAACAGGAAGGTACCATCAGGATCAGGCATCTCGTAGTACCACTAAGCAAGAAAAAGATGAATACCAAGGCGGGTTAAGGTTGAACCGGTGAAGACTATTATATCACTCCAACAGCAGCTAGGCGAAAACAAAATTAAGTTGTTGGCCAAACAAATCCTAGCTGAGCTGATAAAAGAAAATGAGCACTTATCTTCTGTAATTAAGGGACTAAAGACCTGCAATTCCCTTCTCCAATCTGAATTGATAAGGAGAGATGAATCATAAGGACCTTGGCATTTGATCCTAGGTTGTCATAGGAGTTGGCATATGTAGCAGAAGATAAAGCAAATGACTTATTAAGGTGACAAGATCAATAACACCTTTTTAGAACAAGAGCATGCACCTAAAACTCTTGATCTTGATTGATAGTCAACAATTAAAAGCTCAAATCTTGAAGAGTAATGAAAAGGTTGCTGCTCTAAATAATGAGCTGGCAAAGAAGCTTAATGAACTAAAAATAGTTTCTATGGAGAGTGCTGATTTGAGATCACAACTCAAGCAAATCAAAAAACCATTTGTACTGTGGTGGAGGAATTATCTAATACGAATATAATAAATAGAAGGATTGACGAAGATTTGATTGTGCTGAGATGTTTTGCTGATGAAATCTATTTTGAGTATTTGCAAAATGATCTGTCCAAGCTTTGAAATGAACTGAAATAGTGTTATGCTCAAGTGCTTATTTTAAAAGAAAATCTAGAGATGTCTCAGCAAGTGCTCAGTACTTACTTATTGATTGTTTCCCTAATACTGCTTGTATTTTTTTTCTTGTATGATTGTTCCATTGTTTGTTTCTTGCAGATAGCAGTGGAAAGGAAGGCATATGCTGAAGAGAAAGATAAAGAAGTCAAGCTCTTAGAGATTACTGCAAGTGAATTGGAGAACAAGGTGTGTTGTGCCACTTCTTCCATTTCATTAGTGTTAATTAATGATTGATTGCTCTTTCTCAAAATTGTTATTTACTATTTGTGCTAAAGGCGGAGATCATCAAGGAAGAAGCTGAACATACAAAATGCAGCGATAAGTATAACGTCAACTCATATCATATCGCACTCACCTTGCCTCTTTAAATGAAACTCTGATTTTAGCTACTTCTTCAATCGCCTTTTCTGCATTTTTTTTCTAATTTCTCTGCACGTCTCATCTTACGAGCAGCTTCAACCTCAGTCCAATTTCTGCATCCAGCCTAAGATGGAAGCAACGCAGCTGAGATGACAATGCACAAGTGCAAACTAATAATGGTGCAAGGATGAGTAACACAGGTAACTATATATGTGACATCCTTACAAATCAAATCATCATGGAGTACGTAGCTTTTCCCATAATTCACCAAGCTCCGGCAGTGCTGCGGATACTACCGAGAAGATTACTACAACGGGAATATAATGAGTACATTGACACAGCAACATTCCTTGGAATACTTTTTTTTTTTTGGAATACTATTGTTTGACTGGACGATCGATCAAATATTCTTAGCGCATACAAACAAAAAGGTGATAATTTTCTTTTTTGACGAAACGCTTACACGCACTGTGGCTGCTCAGGCACGATTTTGTGCAAACCTAAGGCGTCCCCTGCTGCAAGAAATAGGTTTGGTTGGTTCCTACGGCCATACGCGGGTAGTATGGCCAATTTTTGTGTCCTTGGTTCGTGGCAACATGAATTCTGCCTGGTGTGTAACAAACAGAGAAGATCAGACTTTGGCAAGAAGAATTGCATGCATGGTCGCTCGAGATACATCGATCCAGAGGAGAAGACGGGGAGCGCGCACCTGAGAGGTCGAGAACCCGTCGATGGCGACACACGGGGGACCGAAGCCTGCCGCGAAGCAGGGATGGCAACTCTCCTGTCCAAAACGCGAAGCGTCGACATAGCTATCTATGACCTATGATCGGCCGGCTCGATCGGGGGGGCGATGACGACGCAGGGTAGGAGACACTTCTGCCGCTAGGGTTTCCTTGGTTTCCCTGGGTTAGTTTCGCTGCCTTCATCAAATATTCTTGCGGCTCATATATTCTCTTGATAATATAAGAAATTAAAAGGAAAAAAACAAAATATCAGGGTCAGAACGTTGGAGAAGGCCTAGAGTAGAAGAAAAAGTTTGCGATTTGCGGCCTGTGAAAAGGACCCTCGAGGCCTGGGCCATAAGCGCTTTAGTGGGCTTGTAAGGTCCAGTTTCACGCGGCCAATGTCTGTGTGAGGCCGAGTACGAATTCTGCTTCGGATGGGTTTTGTGAGGATCATGCGCTGTTGCGGCCTCTCTCCATATTTCTGGGCCGAGTCCACTCGTCTTTCCGTCTCAAGTCGCCGCCTCGCCAATCCCCACGCAATCCCTCGCGCCTCGGCGGCGCCATGGCGCCGCCGGAGCTGGTCGACGACGCCATCCGCGAGATCCTTCTCCACCTCCCTCCAGACGACTCTGCGCACCTCTTCCGCGCCTCCCTCGTCTGCAAGCGCTGGCGCCGCATCCTCTGCGATCCGGTCATCCTCCGCCGCTACCGCAGCTTCCACCGAACCCCTCCACTGCTCGGCTTCTTCCACGACGCATGCAGCTACGAATCCGCCCCCCGCTTCGTCCCTGCCACCGCGGCGGCATCCCCGTCTCTCCGGACGGCTGTCGAGCGTGGCTCGTGGGCCTTCGATTGCCGCCACGGCCGCGTCCTCCTCCAGCAGATGGGTTCGGACAATGACAGCTTCGTTGTTTGGGATCCAATCACCGGTGACCAGTTGGAGCTTCGCGAGCCCGGCTTCCCGTGCGACGACTTCGCTGCCTCTGTGCTCTGCGCCCGGGGGGGATGGATGCGATCACCTCCATTGCGCCGATGGCCCCTTCCTTGTCGTCTTCGTGGGCTCTGACGATACTAAGGGGATCCAGAAGCCGTGCATCTATTCGTCCGAGGTTGGTGCATGCCTGCATGGAGCGCGCCGGCTTCTATTTACATATCGCCCTCTTCCTCTGTGGAGCCGAACCGTGGAGCGCTTGTTGGGGACAAAATCTACTTCTCACTTACTCCAGGGAAGGAAATTCTGAAGTTCGACTTGAGCGAGCATCAATTGATCCACCAGATGTAACCTGTGAAAACCGTGTCCTAATGGGTAGCGAGTATGGTTTGTTGGGTCTCGCCGCATTAAGGGTACAAACCTTTACTTGTTGTCGAAGAAGCTGGAACCTAAGGAAGCTAAAGGATGGGCAAAATGGAGAGATTATCAAGCTTGGGACACTCATCGGCACTTATTTTAATCGACTGAAAGTTATTGGTTTTGCCGAGGATGTTGCTGCAATTTTCATTAGGAAAAAATGATTCTGTCTTCGTATTCGAACTCAAGTCAGGGAACATGAGGAAGCTGTGCAAGGATGTGGACTACGATACTGTCTTGCCCTTCACGAGCTTCTACACTCCAGGTACGGTGCCGCTCTCTCTTATTTTCATGATGCAATGTACAGCTTGTCTATGTTTGTGGATTGTTGAGTTTTTAATCAGAATGCAAATACATACGTGTCAAACATGTTATACCTGTGCTAGAGAAAATTAATATGATAACGTAAGGTCAGACCCAATTCGTGTCAGGCTTGACTTCTTGAAGACCATTCTTGAAATTGACGACATGTAACTGGTAATTAGTTGTAGTTTCTTTTGTAACCTCAAATTCTTGAAAGAATATTCAGCTATGTCTTCCATTGCCAAATTGAAGATCATGTCAAACGCGAACTGAATATATATTCTTTATTCTTTGACCTGAACCTGAATCTTTGGTTCTTTTGACTGAAAGCGGAATCAGAATGTTTTGCTTCGAGTTTCTTCTCTGAACGAGGATAGCAGTTTCAGCATTTTCGATTCTGTGGAATATATTTAAAACAAAAAGTTCTGAAATGTCAGTTTGGTTTCTGTACATAATAATGGTTTATTGTGATGGATAAGCTTGGTGTGCTGTACATGAGTTTGAATTTGAGGTCGGCATGTGGAGGTCCAATCTTGGATGCCCTTTGGATAGAAAGTTCTAAAGTGAGGTGTAAAGGAATTAGGGCTGATCACAGCCATTTGTAGCTTAGCTTCTTTTAGTTTTTGCTTTTTCTAGTTTGTTGCTAACTTTAGCCTTTTGGCTGTCCATATAATGGAACAAGGAGCAGCTGCACAAGCACTGCAATTATTCACCAATTTCCAGCTTCCTTTGTGCTCAAAGTTCTAACATTTGGTATCAAGAGCTTTGGTTCTCACCGGGGACATGTCGACCTCCTCCTCCCGTCGGAGAGCCGCCGCCCAGGCTGATGCCGCGGAGCGCGAGAGGCGCATCGTTGCGGCGGAGGTGCAGCAGGCAGCCGAGACGGCCCGAGCTGCGGTGGCAGCGGCCGAGGCTGCGACAGCCGCCGCTGCCGCTCTGCGCATCGAGGACGGCGACGGCGACCTGGACGACCACAAGTTCGAGGAGCAGGGCCTTCACAGGCACCGTCGCGCCTCGCCCTCGCCGCGGCCGCCGTGGCCGCCGCGACTCGCCGCCGATCATCCAGCGCGTGATGAAGAAGTCCGGCGGGAACACGCCATGGCCGATGCTCACCAAGACAAACTACAACGACTGGAGCTCACTGATGAAGGTAAAGTTGCAGGCACGGCACCTCTGGGACGCAGTCACGCGCGACGACGTCGACGAGCACGACGACCGGCTGGCGCTCGAGGCTCTCCTCGCGTCAGTTCCCATGGAGATGGTGTCCTCCCTCGCGGACAAGGACACCGCCAAGGACGCGTGGGACGCTGTCGCCCTCTCGCGCGTCAGCGTGGACCGTGCCCGGAAGGCGATGGTGCAGAAGCTGCGCCAGGAGTGGGACCGCCTCGCCTTCAAGCCCGGGGAGGACGTCGACGACTTCGCTCTCCGCCTCTCCGGCTTGGTGCGGCAGCTTGCGCGGAACGGCGACGCCGACATCGACGAGCAAAAGGCCGTGGAGAAATTCCCCCGCGTCGTCCCCAAGAAGTACACCCAGATCGCCTTGTCGATCGAGACCCTGCTGGATCTCTCGACCGTGTCCATCGAGGAGGTGACAGGCAGGCTGAAGGCGGTGGACGACCGCGACGACGCACCGGCCGCCGACTCCGTCAACATCGGCGGCAAGTTGCTCTACACCGTGGAGCAGTGGCTCGCCCGCCAGAAGAAGAAGGAGGGCTCGAGCTCCGCCCCGCCCAAGGACCGCCGCCGACGACCGCGCAGGAGCAGGCCCGGCGGTGGGAGCGGCGACAAAGGAGGCGGCGGCGGCGGTGGAAAGGATGGCGGCGCAGGGGAACGCAAGGCGACCCGCGACGACCGCTGCCTGAACTGTGGCCGCTACGGCCACTGGGCCAAGGAGTGCCGGCAGCCCAAGCGCGGTGCTGCGGCCCACATGGCCCAAGCGGAGGAGGACGTGGAGCCGGCACTATTCCTGGCCCATGCGAGCCCGGAGCTGCAGCCCGCCGCCGAAGCAGGGGAAGGCGTGAATTTTTCCCCTTCCCCGCTTCACTCCGCGCAGCCGCTCACCTCTTTGCTCCACATCGACGAGCCGCGCGCGCAGGCGTTCCTTGACGACGGCTCCGACGGCGACAAGCTGCAGGGGTGGTACCTCGACAGCGACGCCACGCACCACATGACCGGGCGGCTCGAGCACTTCGCCAACCTGGACCGCAACACCCGCGGCTCGGTCAAGTTTGGGGACGAGTCCGCGGTGGAGATCTGCGGCGTTGGCTCCGTCGTCTTCGTGGCTAAGACCAGCGAGCACAAGCTGCTCCATGGCGTCTACTACATCCCGGCGCACCGGAACTCCATCATCAGCCTCGGCTAGCTCGACGAGGGCGGCGCGAAGGTGGAGATCGACCATGGGGTGCTCCAGATCAGGGATCGCCGTGGCCACCTCCTCGCCAGGGTCAGCCGCGGGCGGAACCGGCTGTACGTGCTCCACATGGAGGTGGCACAACCTCTCTGCCTCGCCGCTCGCCGCGACGATGATGCGTGGCGCTGGCATGAGCGGTACGGGCATCTGCACTTCGACGCGCTCAACAAGCTCGGGCGCGGGGAGATGGTGCGCGGCATGCCGCCGATCGACCACGTCGAGCAGCTGTGCGACACCTGCGTGCTGACCAAGCTCAAGCGGCGCCCTTTTCCCGGTCAAGCTAAGTACCGTGCGCAGAAGCAGCTCGAGCTCGTGCACGACGACCTCTGCGGCCCAATCACGCCGGCAACGCCGGGTGGTCGGCGCTTCTTCCTGCTGCTAGTGGACGACGCATCGCGGTACATGTGGGCCGCCCTTCTCTCGACGAAGGCTGCCGCCACGGACGCCATCAAGCATGTCCAAGCCGCCGCTGAGAAGGAGTGCGGCCACAAGCTCCGGGTGCTGCGCACCGACAATGGTGTCGAGTTCACCGTAGCCGAGTTCGCCGCCTACTGCACGGACGAGGGGATCCAGCGGCACTTCTCCGCGCCGTACACGCCGCAGCAGAACGGCGTGGTGGAGCGCCGGAACCAGACCGTCGTGGCGACTGCGCGCGCGCTGCTCAAGCAAAGGGGCATGCCGGCGCTGTTCTGGGGCGAGGCGGTGATGACCGCCGTGCACCTGCTGAACCGGTCGCCGACCAAGAGCCTGGAGGGCAAGACTCCGTACGAGGCCTGGCACGGGCGCACGCCGGCGGTAGGACATCTACGCACCTTCGGCTGCCTGGCGTACGTGAAGGAGTTGAACAACGTCGGCAAGCTCGACGACCGGAGCACACCGGGAGTCTTCATCGGCTACGCGGAAGGCGCCAAGGCGTACCGCATCCTCGATCCGACGACTCGGCGCGTGCGTACGGCGCGCGACGTCGTGTTCGACGAAGGACGCGGCTGGGATTGGTCCAAGGAGACCAGCGGCGACATGGCGGCGGCACCGCGCGACTTCACCGTCGACTACGTGCAGTTCGAAAGATCCGGGGGAGCAAGCGGGCACTCATCCTCGCCCGGATCCTCTGCTTCGACATCCCGATCGCCGTCGGCTCCGCCAAGCCCACCTCCTCCAGGTCAGGGGAGCGCGCCGAGCACGCCATCACACTCCGCCAGTCCGCCCGCCACGCCAGCAGCTGATCGAGCACCTGGCGGGTGGCGTGCCCCCATCCTGGCCTCACCGCTGGAGAACGATGAGGACCGCATCGACGCTGCGCATGATGACACTCCGCTCCGCTACCGCACGATGGACGACATCCTCGACAAGCCGCCGCGCCCGGGTTCATGCAGCGGAACGTCGACGCCGAGCTGCACCTGACTCACACCGGCGAGCCCTGCTCGTTCGCGGAAGCTGAGGGTGACGCGGCCTGGCGCGCGGCGATGAAGCAGGAGATGGACGCCGTCGAGCACAATCGCACGTGGGAGCTCGTCGACTTGCCGGCCGGCCACCGCCCGATCACTCTGAAATGGGTGTTCAAGCTCCAGAAGATTGAAGCAGGGGAGGTGATCAAGCACAAGGCCAGGCTCGTCGCGCGCGGCTTCGTGCAGCAAGAAGGGATTGACTACGATGACATGTTCGCGCCCGTGGCTCGCATCGAGTCCATCCGCATCCTCCTCGCCCTCGCTGCCCAAGAAGGGTGGCGCGTCCACCACATGGACGTCAAGTCGGCGTTCCTCAACGGCGACCTGAAGGAGGAGGTGTACGTGCGGCAGCCCCCCGGCTTCGTCATCGCCGGCGAAGAGGGCAAGGTGCTGCGGCTGCGGAAAGCACTCTACGGCCTGCGGCAAGCACCGCGAGCTTGGAACGCCAAGCTGGATAGCACGCTCAAGGAGATGGGCTTCCAGCAGAGCGCGCATGAAGCGGCGGTGTACCGGCGGGGCAGCGGTCGCTCTGTCCTGCTGGTGGGCGTGTACGTCGACGATCTTGTCATCATCGGCAACGAAGAAGAAGAGGTGGAAGCATTCAAGGATCAGATGAGGGCCACGTTCCAAATGAGCGATCTTGGCCTCCTCTGTTTCTACCTCGGCATCGAGGTCCGGCAGGACGACGCCGGCATCACCCTCCGCCAAACCCACTACGCCAAGCGCATCGTCGAGAATGGCGGCATGAGCGGCTGCAATCCTGCTCATACTCCGATGGAGGAGCGGTTGAAATTGAGCCGCTACAGCGAGGCGGAGGAGGTGCGACGGCGTACCGGCGCATCGTCGGCAGCCTGCGCTATCTGGTGCACACCCGGCCGGACTTGGCGTTCGCGGTCGGGTACGTGAGCTGGTTCATGGAGCGGCCGATGGCGGAGCATCAGCAGGCGATCAAGAGGATCCTACGCTACGTCGCGGACACGCTCAACTACGGCCTGCTACGCAAGGCAGCCCGGCACGGCGCACTTCGTCGGCTACTGCGACAGCGACCTCGCCGGCGACATCGACACGAGTAAGAGCACGAGCGGCACATTGTTCTTCCTCGGCAATTGTCCGGTGAGCTGGCAATCTCTCAAGCAACGAGTGGTGGCGCTCTCGAGCTGTGAAGCAGAGTACATCGCCGCCACCTCTGCCGCTACTCAAGCACTCTGGCTGGCTCGGCTGTTGGGCGAACTGCTCGGCAAGAAGACCGAGGCAGTCGAGCTCAGGGTGGACAGCAAGTCCGCTCTAGCGCTGGCCAAGAACCCTGTCTTCCATGAAAGGAGCAAGCACATTCGCATCAAGTATCACTTCATTCGGAGCTGCCTGGAAGAGGGAAGCGTGAAGGCCAGCTACGTCAACACCGTGGATCAGCTCGCTGACATTCTCACGAAGTCACTTGGGCGAGTAAAATTTCAGGAGCTGAGAGCTCGAATTGGTTTGATCCAAATCAAGTCGGAGGAAGCACACAAGACTTAGGGGGAGAATTGATGGATAAGCTTGGTGTGCTGTACATGAGTTTGAATTTGAGGTCGGTAGATGGAGGTCCAATCTTGGATGCTCTTTGGATAGAAAGTTCTAAAGTGAGGTGTAAAGGAATTAGGGCTGATCACAGCCATTTGTAGCTTAGCTTCTTTTAGCTTTTGCTTTTCTAGTTTGTTGCTAACTTTAGCCTTTTGGCTGTCCATATAATGGAACAAGGAGCAGCTGCACAAGCACTGCAATTATTCACCAATTTCCAGCTTCCTTTGTGCTCAAAGTTCTAACATATTGGATCACTTAGAGTTCTGAGCTGCTATTATATTCTTTATTTATTGACAACTCGTCCAGCTTATTTGGATGCAAACTAGAAGAGCTTCTGCCCTGTTTTAATAGACTCAGCATGGCAGCCTTTTAAGCCGGCCCTTGACCCGGGTGGCTAGTTCGTAACTTGAATTGCTGAACAAAAATAGTAACTGCACATGCTGTACATCAGAATACAATGTAGGTCGGACTGGAAACTACTGCCATGCCATTATTCTTCATGAGCTGATTCATTGTACAGCAACTATATGGTCTTCTGATACCGATTGATAGATATTACTTGAATAAATGTTCTCCACGTTTAGAAAGAACATTATATGAAAATGCAATGCCACACTCGATCTTTTTGTCAGGTTCTTCCAGTTCATTGGGACAGTTCTTGATACTGGCAAGACTTTCGAACAACATAAAATTGCACTGATAAGCCATTAACTAATTTTTACTGGCTGTTTTAGCTTCTGCGTTGTTTTACTGTCCTTTTTAGATGTTAGGTGCGACCACTACCTACTGGTTCATCCTTAAGAATGTTATATTGATTGATGGGGTTCTTTTACCTTTTATGCATGATACTTTCAGATTGAACTAGCGCCGAATTGCAATTGCCATCAAAGACACCTTTTTTTGTGACAGTTTTGTTGTTCAAAATATCTACAATTCAGATATATAGATGTTAGTTCTGGAGATAAACACTAACTTTGCTATAGAAACAGAATATTTGACAATGCAACATCACACCTGATCCAGTTTTCTGTTTTCAAGTTTGCCTTGTGAAGGATAGTTCTTGATGTTGGCAAGATGTGCCTAAGAAGTAATTGGTTTTCTTATTATTGCAAGTTGGTGATCTATAATATCAAACAGTCCACTGTTTCATTTTATAAAGTTATGAAACAATTTTAACATGTATCCTTGTTACTTTTCAGGTTGTGCTAACAGAAAATTGCCATTGCCTGCAGAGACAAATCAGAGGCAAAGTATGAACAGGAACATGGACAATTTCAAAGCCACCTAGATTTACCGTATGTTGACACAATGACAAGTGCTTTGGTTCAATTAAAATATATTGTTCTTGACTGGTGCAAACTTGAATCCGAGTTGTGCCAGGATGTCATTAATACACTTGGAATTGAAAATGTTTGAATTTTAGCTCACTTCCTGTACTCATGGCTGGCCAACTCAGAGCATTATCGACATGTTACTTTTGTCAATGCAGACTGTAATTTTTTCTATAAATAATAGGGAAATGGAAAATCTTGTCTGAACCAGACCAGGCTGGTCGAACCGAGCCACGTCTTCGTCTCTCGCAGATCACCACGCTCCCCAAAAGATATAGTTCTTTGTTCCAAAATAACAAGACGGGTAGAGTGCATGAACGGTATTGACCTGGAGTCCAGAGTCCCCAGAATTTTCTTGACACTAATGTGATCGGGTTCGCGGGACACTACCAGGAAACAGAATTTTCTTGACGGTCAAATACTACCACGAAAATGGTAAAAATCACAAAAAGGAAAATCATGATGACCAACGGTCAGGCAAAGCGACCACGAATCAGGTATCATGGTAATGAAATTTTTGTGGCAGTTGCAGACAGGAAAGTTTTTCATATTAGTCCACCACAGAAAATATGGCCACCCTCACGGTAATTCCGTTTTCTGGTTGGTGGATGATGTTGATAGAACTAGGATCTTCAGTCCATGAACGCTATAACTGCAACTTGAAAAATCATGCAAAATCTAACATCCATATGTTTTTTTTGCGAGGAAAGGGAGCTTTATTAGAATTTATGGAGGTTCATTACAAACCGATGCGATGATGCGATCGGCCACGACCAGCCTGTTTGGCTGCTGGAAACAGTCGGCTGGTGCTGGTGGCTGCTGCTGTTTTTACTCACCTAGTAACAGTACAATCAGCCAAAAACAGCCGTAGTTGGTTGTTTCAGGTGTCCATCGAACAGGCCAACAGGCCCCAGGTCCTTAATGCAATCAGGAACCTGTGAAAAAGAAACAGAAGACTCTCCTAAGCGACAAGAATATGTTACGGTTCCATACAAAAAATTCAATTCCAAATTTGACTCCATTCATGAGATGAAATGACAAATTTTGACACATGCATGACAAGACATAATTTCAGACAAATAGAGCTGAATTCCTTTTGTGTTTCAAAATAAAATCGATTTTATGGACCTGACATTTTTTTTGTGCAACCATGATCATGTACTTTGCAGAGTACAGAAATTTAAACAAACTAGCAATTCATGACTGTGATTATTGGGATATTAAATATCAAATATATAAATGGGTGGTACTGGTAAAATATAGATATTATTTGGCTCAAGTATAAACTTATGTCTACTTGAGCTTATCAGTTGGGCACTAGGTCCATCAGAAATTAACAGGAAACCGGAACGAAGAGGAGAACAGAGGAAAATGTATTCAGGAAAAAGCGAAAGAGAACTGGAGGCATTCAGAACTGGATCAATCACGGATATTGTGGCTTGGCTCAGACTTGGTAAATATGGACCCGGTTGAAGCTTGATCACTGGAGTAATCACGGAGAGATTAGTCAACAGACTCAGCATGCAGGGACGCAAAAGATTCTGCGTGCGTACAACGTACATGCAAACGTTCCAAGACCACACAATTTATTCAGAGTTTTTTTTTTCCGACGACACAAGATTTCAGAGTTGACTGTTTAGTGGTGATAACGGCAGTCCCTACGCCAGGAGAGAATATAGGAAGAACGAAATGGCACCAATCACCCAGGAAACCAAAATTCTCATCTCTATCCTGGACGAAAAATGGTCAGTACCGATCCCCTTTTTGCTCCAACGATCAACAGATGCAGGCTATAAATACGTCGTTGCGTGCACTCCCTTTGGCGTACCATTTAATTTGTCCATGCCAAGCAACAAGATGAATGCAATACGTTCTACTCTCTGCTGCCTTATTTTAGTGCTCATGCTACACGCAGGTCATGCTTCTGCGGTCTCCGACGGTTCGTGTTCCTCTCGTATCTCTGTTCCATTGTGTGCTCGATCTGTTGGGTAATATGATCAGTTTTTTACGTTTACTTTCGATTTTGCTTATTCAACACAATAAGTCCTGTTCAAACTTGGGCTACTGTTTGCCTTTTTTTGTCTGTTTAATTTGATGAACATTTTATGTCATCAAGAAACGTTGATATCATGTGCATTCATATCTTTGTGTTTGTGCAGGCACGTGCTATTACTCAGATCCTTGGGTTCCATTCTGTAATAAATGGTTGTGCAAGTCCGAGTGCTGGATGGAGACCAAACTGATATTTCAAAATGTTGTAGTCAAGGAACACAAGTGTATCAAAGGAGGGTTCAAGGGCAAGTGTTACTGCCTTTTTTGCCCTAACAAATAGCCTCGTGTTAATTGCATAGGGTAGAATAAGTCAATAGTTGGTCATGTCTTTTGTTACTCTCAGTCTCAGATCACAAACTTCAGACAGTAGATAGGCCTCTAGAGCTGTCTCTGTTTCATTTAGTATGCTAGGGTCTACCCGCATCGATCGAAACATTTGGTTCAAATAATCTATTCGTGTCCAGTTTCAGTGTTTATTCGATCATTGCCATTTCCAAAAAAGAAAATATCTGGGTCTTATCTACCAAGTAGTGATTCATATTGTGGATTTTAAATGAACTGAAGTACATCTTTGTGATCACAGATGTTCCAACATCATACCCATTACAGGCTTCTACACTCCAGTTGCGGCACTAGTCTTCTCTTTGCTTATCTATTACACCGTATTGTACAACTTCGTCCAGATGTATTTTTAGTTATGATTTATGAATTATTTCATCACAACACAAATAATATGTATTGTCCACAAAATAAAATAAATAAAATACTGAAACTGTGCAAGGCAAACACTATAACAAAAAGGGTCTGTAGCGACGCAACCAAAAAGAGAATAGCCACGGCTATGAAAGAAATCCGCCCCTATAGGCCTGTCGGGGGGCAATAGGAAGCGGGCCGCCGCTATTGAGCTTCTGTGGAGGCGGCCCAAGATGCGGCCCAGGGAGTCCATGCGTGGGCTCGCGACGGCGGCGGCTGGTGCTGCGTCTGTTTTTTTTTTCAGTCCTCTGTAGAGGCGGTTCATGTTGTCAGCCGCCCCTACATATTTACCCTGTAGCGGCGGTTGACATTGTCGGCCGCCCCTACAGAGTCCTTTGTAGGGGCGATTTTTGGAACCGCCGCTACAGATCAATGTCTGTAGTGACACTTGCACAGCGGCGGCTCGCCCAATCCGCCCGTACAGGCCATTTTGGGCCGTCCCTATAGGTTCTTTTTGTTATTGTGAAAGTTCAATGCAATGTCACACCTATAGCTAAGAACTAGAAGTGGCCAGGCTAGAGTCGTTTATGACACTTTTTCAAATTGGTAAGATGTTTACCCTCCGTTTTCATTTTGTTGTCGTTAAGACCATAAAGTTAGTTCAAATTTGTGCTAACATTGTTGTCCTAATGACAACAAAATAAAAACATGTAATGCGATGAAATCTGGATTTTTGATATGTATTTTCGATATCTCCTATGGACAATATGGAGCACGTGTGATGTGAAACCCGATCTAATAAACATAACCTATGTAGTGTAGTGCCTTGAACTAGATCAACTAAGAGTAAACCTCCAACATCTTTACTGACACCTGGCATATTTGGAAATTACACACAATGACACAAACTTGCCATAGCTGCATAATTGTTATGATTAATCGTTGTACACTCTTGGAGCTTAAATTGATAGGCAGACTTCTTGAATTATCACTGCAATAGTTATATATAGTGAGAAACATGTATATATAATATGAAAAAGTTCTTAAGTCCATATTATGGTCTGGAAGATCAATTAAATCTGAAATCAATATAATGGATTTAGAGGACAAATCAAGTTTAGATAGAGCGTTCTCCATCTGTTGCTTCCTCTTATTGGATGCCTCTTTTTGGGTGGAGAGTTGTTTTAGAGATAATTGTTCTACATAAAGGGGAAGAGACCTCTGACCTTCCTATTTCTTTTCACTTGTCTTCCGGCATAGAAACTGCTATCCCGCCAAGTCACCCATGAAAAAAGTGTCAAGAACTGGGGACATATATAGCAGGGGCGAAGTAGGCTAAAAGTTGGAAACTTAAAATTTTCCATGAACACTACAATGGCAATTCTTCAAAAATCATGCAAAATCTAACATCCATAGGTGAGTACTCCCTTCATTTTTAAATTGTTGACGCCGTTGACTTTTTAAGTTATGTTTGATCATTCGTCTTGTTCAAAATATTTTAAAATTATCATATATCTTGTTATGAATTGTTTTATTACTAAAGAAAATTTAAGCATAACTTGTAATTTTGTATATTTGAGCTAATATTTTGAATAAGACAAACAGTCAAACATCACTCAAAAAGTCAGCAATTTAAAAATAGAGAGTATATGTTATGGTACCATACAAAATTTCAATTCCATATTTGATTCCATTCATGAGATCAGATGACAAATTTCTGACACATGCACGACAAGATGTAATTTCAAACAAATAGAGCTGAAAGTTTTTTTTTTTGTATTTCAAAATAAAATCGATTTTATGCGACCATGATAAAGGTACTTTATTTGCAGAGTACAAAAATTTAAACAAACTAGCATGCAAGATTGTTTATTGGAATATGAAATATCAAAACATTTTTGTCTGTGGGACACCCACAAAGGATGGTTTGGTCTAGCAGACACCACGAATATGTGGTTTTGTATGATGGACACCACGCGCGAGTAAAGAATGTTTTCAGTTGTGAGCCATGGAATAACGAAATTGATGTTTGACAAGGGCTTTAAATTGAGAGAGTATATGGAATTGCTGACAAGGGGCCATCGCAATACCTTTGGCCCCTTTTGGCAAGGGCTCGTCTATACGATGCCCGGCATTCCAGCCCACCTAAAATGCCCGATTTTCCAGCCACACGATGTGGAGATCCAACGGCGGTTGCTTTTCTTCCTCCTCACGATCGCTCCTTCCTTCTCCCGATCTCTCCTTCCTCCACCAGCCGCCCCACGTGCCGCCGCCCCTGCCTCGGCGGCCTAGGGCTTCGCCGAGCTCTGGCCGCGTGGCGGTGCGCCCGGAGCTCCGGCGAGGCCCTAGCCCGCCGAGGCAGCCACCCTCCGCCGCCTCCCACCTCGCCGTCGCCTTCCTCGCCGCCGCCTCCGCCAGGCCGGCCTACCTCCCCCGGCAGCCCCTTCTAAGTCCGGCGGACTCCGGTGAGCCCCCAAACCCCGAACCCTAACCCCAATCCCGAACACTAACCCGTCGGAAACCTCGCCGGAGTTGGGGGAGAAGCTCGCCGGAGTTGGAGAAGAGGAGTAGAGGAGGAGGAGGGCTAGCCAAAAAACTCAGGCATTGAGTGGCATCCAAAATGCCCGGGCACAATATAGCTTTCCTCTTTGGCAAAACAGCTTTTGGATTCTGCTTCTCTGACTGTTGCTATGGATTCTGGACAAAATTCACGAAAAACGAGCTTGTGGATTCTGGACAAAAACGGATTTTGCTATAGTGTTTTTACTAATCCAAAATCCATTGCAGAAGCTGTGGCCAGATTCTGTAGCTGCCGTAGCCTTCGTTGTTGGCGGTCGGACCGTTCAGTCTACAACAGCGTACAAATATATCTCTGCGCCTGTGACGTTGAGGGAGGAGCTGCTACGTACGCGAGAGCGCGGGCCCCGGGCGAGGGAAGAGCTGCGGGGTGCGAGTGGCGCCAGATAGGCGAGAAGCGGTGCCCGGTCGGGCAAGCGAGGAGCAGAGTTCTGTGGACGGCCGGGCATGCTCGCCGACGTGGTCCGCTTATCAGCCCCAGGTCCGGGCTGGCGGCGGCCCGGAGGAGGGACTTGGTAAATATGGACCCGGTTGAAGCTTGATAACTGAAGTAGTAACGGAGAGATTCATTAATCAACAGTCTCTGCATGCAGGGACGCAAAAGATTCTGCGTGCGTACGTGTACAACATCCATGCAAACGTTTCGAGACCACATGATTTCAGAGTTTGTTTTTACCGATGACACTTTCAGAGTTGACTGATTAGTGGTGATCCCTACGCCAGGAGAGAATGTAGGAAGAAGGAAATGGCACCAATCACCCAGGAAACAAAAAATCTCATCTCTACCCTGGAGGGAAAAAGGTCACCGATCCCCTTTTCGCTCCAACGATCAACACACGCTGTGGCTATAAATACGTCGTTGCGTGCACTCCCTTTGGCGTACCTTTTTAATTTGTCCGTGCCAAAAGCAACAAGATGAATGCAACACAATCTACTCTCTGCTGCCTTCTTTTAGTGCTCATGCTACACGCAGATCATGCTTCTGCGGTCTCCGCCGGTTCGTGTCGTTCCTCTCATCTCTCTGTTTAATTGTGTGCTCGATCTGTTTGGTGATATGATCCATCATTTGACACAATAAGTCCCGCGCAAACATGGACTACTGTTTGGCTTTGTTGTCCGTTTAATTTCATGCATGGACATTTTTATGTCATCAAGAAACGTTAATAGCATGCGCATTCATATCTTTGTGTGTTATGCAGGCATGTGCTTCCACTCAAGGCCTTGGGTTCCATTCTGTAACAAATGGTTGTGCAAGGCCGAGTGCAAGATGGAGGCCAAACTGCTATTTAAAAGTGCTACGGTCAAGGACCACTATTGTATCAAAGGAGGGTTCAAGGGCAAGTGTTACTGCCTCATTTGTAATGACAAATAATAGCCTCATGTGAATTTGCATAGGAAGAAGTCAGCGCCGAAAAGGAATAAGTCAATAGTTTGTCTTGTCTTTTGTTCAGTCTCATATCAGTAACTTCAGACAGTAGATATATTAGCCTCTAGAGCTGCCTCTGTCATTTAGTCTGCTAGCGTCTACTATTGTATGAAAACATTTGGTTCAATAAATCTATTAATGTCCAGTTTCAATGTTTATTTGATCATTGCCATTTCCAAAAAGGAAAAAAAAAATCTGGGTCTTATCTACCAAAGTAGTGATTCATATTGTGGGTTTTAGCTGGAAAAAAAAATATGCACAGCCAATGAACTGAAGTACATCTTTGTGACCATAGATGCTCCACCTTCTCAATCAACCTCATGGGCGTTTGAGGAGGGTAAGTGATCCTGTAAAGCGCTACAACTGTACAACATCATACCCATCACAGGCTTCTACCCTCCGGTCGGGTGCAGCACTAGTCTTTATTTGTCTATTACGCTGTACTGTACAGCTTCCAGATATCTTTTTAGTTATGATTTATGAATATTTCATCGCAATGCAAATAATTTATTAATATGTATCCCCACAATAACATATATAAAATACTGAAACTGTGCAAGGCACAGTTCAACCCAAGGTCACACCTGGAACTAGAAGTGGCCAGGCTAGACTCTAGAACTGAGTGTTATATGTATTTGTTATCTAGCCTGGCCAGGTTAGATCAAAGCTTTCCTCTGGCATATCTTGTGATCCTCATAGTGATAATCTAGCATTGTCTCTACACCGCGCCCTTCTGAACATATGGGCCACATATCAATAGTTCAATACACTGCGTAGCCGGCTTCCTTGTTGCTCGATATACACGAGAGTTTGACCTTCCGGAAGATACCTGACAAGAGGGCTACAAAATGTGCAGTGCAGGAGTGAGCAATTCACCGGAGATCCACATCCCTTGTAAACTTGCCGGAGCAATCTGCAAACCATTCAAACCTTCGGACATCATCCCCGTTCAAGCCGGCCAAAGATGCACCAAGGTCCTTAGTACGAATACTGCTAGTCCAACGTTTACGCTTTACGCCCAGATGCACCAAGGTATAAGCACCGCGTGGCGCGGTTGGCACCAGTAGTCATCATCACCCTTAACGTGCTCAAGAATTTCATAATCACAAACATAACAAAATCACCACCACGATTTCTGATTAATAAACAGCAGCAGCTTTGTGTAACAGAAAGAAAAACAACAGTATAAGAGTATCAAGCTCTTCTCTAATAAATGCCCAACGAGGGATAATGCTGCTCAGTCTGCTCCAACGAATACCAGACAGCACCAGTTCCTGCATGACGTTCCCCTTCCCATCTTGCCTGTTTTGGAGTTGCTATCACCATCTTTTGAGATCATCTCAGCAGCCATGCATGTTCTTCCACACAAACTCATGGCCCTTCAGATGGCCTCGTCCAATTTGAGTCTTAAGTATACATCATATAATACACTGCTGCACGTTGAATACCATAATCAGCACATAATCATGTCAACATGTGCTAGAGCAAATGTACTAGTGTCAACACACAAAATATCGAGACAACTGATACAAATGTATCACATAACAGTCACGCAGCTGGCCGATTTCAGAATGATTCAGTCAGTAGAAAACTAGTAGGCAGCCACGCAAAAGTATGTGGCTCAGCGCAAAGAACAAATGCTTAAATGCAAGTTAAGTTTGGAGCTAATAAATGAAATATGTTTTAACAGAACAACTATACCTTCCTATGACCAAAACGAGGCTATGGCTTCATTCCAATCCGGAGTATCTGAACCTCAATACCAGGTTCCGGTTCTCAATACCAGGTTCCGGTTCTCCTGTAAAATAACAACAAACAAATGATGACCGAATCAATATTAAAGAGTAATGGACGAACAAGCTGAAAGAACAGACATCAATAGCTGCTCTTGAACAGATGTATCTCGCCGAATAATTAACAGATGAGGAACCCCACATCCCGTATGAGCATGCTCTTATGTTTAACTGAGTGCCGGTAAATTTTTGTATGTTTAAAACTGAGCAATTGGGGAACGAGACGAAAGAACAGACATCAAAATGAGTACAACATTTCAATTCTAACTAACAAATGCTAGTAATTTTCTACCCTTGAAGCTAAACACCATTAACGCTATCAAAAGAGCTATCAGAATGCAACAATTACATGCCCTTAATTGTCCATATGAAGTCAGCTAGCAAGTTACCATGACTCCAAGCGTAATCTAATAAGGAATGAAGTCATGCCAGCAAAACCTAATATCTTTATCCCAGGCAAAATCTGCATGCGTAGAACTTTAAGTTTCATGCTAAATCAACGCTGACCAAATTAGAAGTTCTCTACATACTGGCCCATGAAGCAAGATATCGAAGATTCTAAGTAATCGCACTTGCAAAACAGAGTGATAATAGCCAATGTTACTAGCCATAGCCAGTTTAGGCAATTCCCCTGAAGCTAAACGTCATCAACGTCAACAAAAGTTAAGAATACAACAATTACATGCCCTTGATGTCCATATGATGCCAGTTAGCAAGTTACCAAGACTTCACTGGTAATCTAGTTAACACCTCACTTTTATTATGTTGCAGAAGAATGATGTATCCATTTAAATCAGGAGGCGCATGGACAGGCTTGAGGGCTCAGTAAACCCACTGTGGTCTGGAAGTGCACTGGACCACGTTCGCCGCAGTTGGTTGAAGCGAGAAAAGCCAGAGGCATATGGGCAGAACAAGCGAGAGGCCTTGTTCTGGCTGTTGGATTTGCGACTCTAACCATAGCTACTTGTGTATTTATAGTATATTTCAAATTTCAAGTGCACGACTGGGCACAAAGCTCATTCTGTCTCCCGATGCTTGTAGCGTTAAGTTATGCTACTACAATGTCATGATTTGACACTAGTGTACACCTAGCCAAGACTACCTCCATATGACGATTTCTTTGCCATTTTACATGAACACAGCAAAACCTAACATATTCATCCTAGACAAAATCTGCATGAGAAAACCTTTAACTTTGATGGTAAATCAATGCTGACCAGATGAAACTAAACGCTGCCCCATAGTACAAGACATCTAAGTAATCGCACATGCAAAACAGAGTGTTAACAAGGAATGCATTCGTGGCAGCAAAGCCTAGCAGCTTAATCCCAGATGAGAAGTTCTCTACATGCTAGCCCATAAAGTAAGACATCTAAGTAACCGCACTTGCAAAACAGAGTGTTAGTAGCCAACGATGTTACGAGCCAGTTTAGGCAATTGTATAGTATTGATTGACTATAGTCACAGTCGAGCACAACTGAACAAGTTCAAACAAACCTAAGCAAGATTCTTGCATAAAACTCAAACGCAGAACCATTGTTCCGTTAACAGCAATTTATTTCTTACTCTGTCTATTCAACCATGCGGCGCAATCATATCACTAGCTGATTTAAGCAATATAAACCAAGTACACGTAATTGCCGGTCTGGCATGGCATCAGTATATAACCAACATTCACAGGCATGAATTGCAGAATCAGAAAAAACCCACCTGCTCGAGCACACGGAGATTGCTCTTCTCCACCTCCCAGCCTCCTGAGCATGAGAGCATCCCTGCATACATGCTATTCATCTCCGCCACCTGCCCTGCTGTAGAGCCGATGACCCCTTGCGGTCTCTCCAAGTCTCCATGCTGAAACCGTCCACCATCGCATCCACCGCCTTCTGCTCTGTGATGGTGGTGTGAGCGTGCCCTGCCGCCGCCGACGAGGGCTGAAGAGGCGGCAATGGAAACTCAGCTGAGGAGTGGTATTGGTCCCGGAACCTGGAGCCGACGTTCACAACGGTGAGCGAGGTTGGGACGAGGCGGGCGCCGGCGAGGAGGAAGGCGCGGTAGTGGTAGGAGTGGGTGGAGTGGATGGGGTCGAAGGAGGGGGAGACGAGGAGGAAGAGGAGGGGGGTGGGTTGAGGCTAGTGATTCGGAGAGAGAGTGGGCGAGGGCGAGCTCGCGCATGGATGGAGGGGCGGAGAGCGGTGCGGCGGCGGGAGGAGGAGAAGCCGACGGGAGCGGAGGTGGAAGGTGCGGAGGAGCCTGGAAACGACCGAGGGGATCGGAGACGAAGGACGGGTGGGAGAGAAAGCAGTGGCCGGAGACGGCGATGGAGAAGGCCGGGACGGGCGGGGCGGCGGCGTGGTCGTCGTAGTCGGAGAGGAAAGGGTGCGGCGCGGGGAGGCGGGATGCGCGACCGAAGAGGAGGCTGTCGCAGTCGCCGGCGGTGGAGGAGCGCGGCGAGGGCGGCGCCGGAGATGGAGATCTTGGCCACGGCCGGGGTGGTGCTGTCGCCGACGGCCATCGAATTCGGTGGTGGGGGTGCGCCTCTGCCGCTGCGCTACGCTCTCCACTTCCCTGTCTAGTAGGCAGCAGCAAATGCAAATTGCACAGGCAAGACAGGCACGTCTTCCTTGGGCTCAACGAAATTTTATTAGACTTCATTGTTCCAAACAAACTATATATACACACATATGGAGGAATTCAGCACGAACATGTTGCGAGCATTTCGAGCACAATACTGGTAATCTGTATCGAGCATTTGATCAAACTAATCGAAAAAACAGCAAACGAAGAACCAAAATAGGCATGAACACTGGGAGATGTGTAATTACTAATTAGCGCAGTGAAATGGTAATCCCGAGCTCAAAGCTGCAGCTTCAGAAAATAGTTCAAACTGAAAAACCTCAAAGTTCAACAGATAATCAAGTAACAATCACAGGTCTACCAAATTCGTCCATGCAATTCCTATCTTGTCTGAGCTTCGCACCAGCTTCATCAATCCACAGCTCAATCTTAAAATTTTCAATTCAGTAAAAAGAAAGAGGAAGCAGTCAGAAGTGCTTCTCAATGCATACAGTTCACAGTTCAGACAAAAGGCCTTCTATGTTTAAGCTAACGCTTTTCTAGTCACATGTCAGGTCTAACTAAATTCACCATGTCGATACTGTGGACGGTCAGAGAACAATGGCCGAGCAGTAGCACCTCCTGCCAATTGACTTGAGCCCGGTTGTCACCCAACCACACCCTTCCTTGTAGCGCTCCACCTGACACACAAACAACCCAACACCAAGGGTTAACTGTTATTCACAACACAAATTTGAGAGTTGTGGACAGTGAATTGGACATGGTGAGAAAATTGTATCTGGAGCAACCTACCACGTCCAAGATTGTGTCTGCTTCACCTTTGACCCCACCAAACGTGTATATCGAGCCACCAAGCACAGCTGAAGAATGGTATCCTCTGGTGTAGTTCATGGGTTCTACCATCACCCAAGACGGCATCCTTGGCTCGTACATCTCAACAGTAGCCACCATTTCTTTAGCCACAGTGTCATAACCACCAATCGAGAATCTGAAAGAAAGTACAGGGCAAATATACATCAGAAAAAATACAACACACCATGATCCATACCAGCCTTGAAATAGCTAAATATATACATTCTGCAACATTTCTTGGAAGGGAACGTTCTACATTCTACAATCTTCAGTTATCACTTTGCCATATATATATATAAAAAAAAAAAGAGGTGCAAACTTACATCTTCTCATCAAGCACTGCCAGTGTATGACAGCCCCTTCCTGTACTCATCATTGGGAGTATTTTCCATTTAGGCTCCCGAGGATCAAGTTTCTCAGCAGAGCTGGCAAAGCACGTCGAACATAAGCACTAAAAGATTTCTAACATGCCTCTCACTTCAAAGAAATAATAATTTCACTGCAATGATAACGATAAAGAGCAAGCTGGTAAATATTTGCAAAATGTTTCAGTTTATTCCATATGTACACGGAACTATGGTCACCAGGACATCACATGAGCTTTAGCAGGTTGCAGTTTTTGTTGAGCAAATGACCTCCTTATACTGTATAATATTCAAAAGAAAAAAGTGAACCAATCAAGTACTAAGTACAAGCAGCAAAGACAGCACCTGAGATATTGAAGACCGTTGAAGCCACCAACTGCGTAAATTGAGCCATTGAGTTCTACACCAGCTAGAGCAAAGCGCTGAAAATACGAGCAGCACATGTCATTCAAATAAATGAATTCATCGCATTATACACAGATTTATAGTTCAAAAGCTTATTTGCCAACAACAAGACCACTATCTTTACTATCTTTAAAAGACCCGGTTGGTGATGATGGTGTGTCTGCCATCAGCCACTTCCAACCGTCCGATCTTCATCTGACGCCAGCGAATGCAGCTGACCCTTTTGCACCCATGGGAATACCAGGTGACCACGAACTTGTGAAGAAATTACAGAAACTGCAATTCCTCTCTTCCCCCGTTCGCCCGCCGCCACAGTACAATGCACGGTTCGCCTGGTCCTCGCACGCTCCTCCTCCTCCCACCAACCATGTGCCTCATCCTCACAGTCGCCACCTCCTCTCGCCATGGGCCTATACAGCCGCTGGTTCGTGATGGGACACTAGAATCTACGCTACCATGTACGGGAGAGGAGGCGGCGTCGAAGTAGGCACCTGCACGCACTGGGGCTGATGGCTGACCAGGCAAATCTGCATGACCAGCTGCTTCTCGATGTGTAGCCCACCACCCCGGCCGGCATGGGGACCCCCAGGACAGCGGCCTCCTCCCTGGCCAGAACCCTCGGTCTTCTATCCTCTAAATGTTCAAGGTGAGTTGACCTCTCGCAACCTCTTGTACGTACGAATCCCAGATTAGACTTAAATTTATGGTGTGCATGATGTCAAATTTTGTTCTGGATCTATGCTGATGGACTAATTTTTCATTTCTATTCTTGGGAGCAAGGACAAGGTTTTCATGATAATGAGAATGAATTTGCATATTAGCCAAAGTGAAGATTGAGCCTCTCTAAATCTGTGCTCATCTTGCTATTTCTTTTGCGAACCTGAGCTCATCTTGTTAATTTGGGCTGTTGAATTTTTTTTTGCTGTAGTGCAGTTCTGGAACTGGTACTGTCGACACACATTGTTTATTGAATTTCACTTACCTTTTGTGCAATGAGTTCTTCAACTTTAACATTGAAAACATAGCCTCTTCTTTGATTCACTAACTACACATACGTACATTCCAATCGGTCTACCCAAAAAAAAAAAAACAGTACATTCCAATCTGGTATTCTGGTTACTTGAGGAACTGCTTGGTACGGTCATGTGCTAAACTGATTGCATGGTTTACTGCACAGGCATTTGTTAGAACTGGATTTGGTGAGAATTCGAGAATTCAATGGCATTGTGCGCATCAGCCTACCCAACAGCCGAGCTCTTGGTCAGGTTCGGTGACCACCACTCAGGTTCCAGCGAACTCGCCCTGTTTTGTTTCCAGCAATTGATCAAAAGAATGTTTGCCATTTATCTGAATTTTATTTGGTTATATTTTCGTATTTTTGCTGGTTGATTTTGAAGTGATAGTGTTGCAAGTGCAAATGCCTAGGGCCCAAGGCTTGTCGATACGTCTATGTACAATCTTTCTGTGTTTTGTTAACTGCACATGCTTATTGTGAATAGTTTAGGGAAAAGATTTAGGTTATGGGTGGTAATAAATCTTAGGTAAACCGAGGACATTTGCACTTTGCATTTTAGTAGGAGTCAAGACAAGTGATCGAGGTGAAGGCATAAAAAGCCATTAAGGCCCGTTCCTTTGGAGAACACGGTCCGGCACATCAGGAGGCTCTTTACCTGATTATCAACCTTAGCTTCGTTTTCAGATACATAGGTGAACTAAGATTGGTCAGGAGGTTATGTATGATCAAAATATTGGAAGAACTGAAGGTAGCAGGCTCTACTCCAAAGTCTTCTGTTTCTCTGAATTTGAGAAAACATGACTTACGCAGCTGTGGGAGATACTGAGGGAAGGTTCTTTTCATTTTGGAAAAAAGACCAAACAAAATCCCTCATAGTACAAATTGGCTCAGTGTACTGCCTATGCCTCAGATTGGCATGAAATGCAACTTGAAATTTTCTTCTGACCCCAGAGGATTCCTTTGCCTTAATTTTCTATTTGGCTGCTTATTAGTGGGGAGGGGATAATGTTGTCTATTTAATTGTATGTGAATATGCTCATTCTCTCGGGAGTCATGACTAAAAGGCATTCTATTGATTAATGTACTCTGTTTTTTCACGTAAGTGCAATATATCAAGCATCATTTGTGCAATTTATTCAGTGCTCAACTGATGCAGTTTTTATTGCAGTCAGGTTGATTTCTGTCACAAAATTTGGAAAATTTGAACCTCGACCATCTTTAGTCGGGTGACTGATTCGAATGGTTCTTTCTGTAAATCTCTTTATTACCAAGCTTATAGTTGTTTTGGTAATTTGATTTGTGTTACTAGGTGTCGCCATAGCGTTAGAACGGGCATTGTACGTATGGAATAGAAATATAGTCGTAACAAGTAGACAATTTGGACAACATTGTTGCCTGACTGTAAGTATGGACTAGTCCAGAGATGACTATTTTCTAGAATAGTCGCTAAGCAGCTGGTAATCCATGAGAAAATAACTTTTCTATTTTAAATCAACTGAATGGGGGAGAATATTACCTTCTCCAGCATAGACTGATTCCTTATCCACTTTCCATGAGCAGGATCAAATACCTCAACATCAGAGAAACACTGGTTTCCATCTCCACCGCCGAATGCATAGATTTTCCCATTGAAGCTAACTCCAGCAAGGCTCCCCTTTTCATGATTCAATGGTGGGCACGTCGTCCAATCATCACTTCTTCGGTCATAACAGTCGACTTCATAAAAAATAAGATACATGTATAATTAGCGCAATGAATTTCTATCGATGAGCTCATGAGGAAATGAACAGTTAGTAACCTGTATCAAACCAGCAAGCACCATCACCACCACCAAGAACAAATATCTTGCCACTTAATGCAACAGTTGAGGCATATGACTTTCCAACAGTCATTGGCTTCAGAGGAGTTAGGATGTCCAACGATGGGGAAAATGAGTCTAGTGATGGCAGAAAAGAGGAGCCATCAAAACCACCCACAAGATAAATGACATCTTCTGAACCCAAGCATTGTTCAACAAACTGGTTTAGTGAATCATCTAGGGTTAGAGGATCTATTTTAGAATTCAACGACTTCACTGTGCCTTTCAACTCCACAACTCTTTTCAGTAATCTCTCATTCACGCCTTCTAGGTATTTGACTTCTTTGTTCGATGAAGCCTGCATATTGAATATAAATACATTTAAGTACCAAAGATGATTGATATTTCAAGGACTTCCAAATTTTCGTTGAGCACTTATAATATTCCTCACTCGAATAAAGCAACTAAATAATAATCAGATGGGAAAAGCCATCCATTTGATCATGCTTCTTTGATCACTAGTTAGCAGGTACCTATCCTATGAACTCACTGCAATCATCATACAGATCATCCCTTTTTAGTACCATGTAACTAGTTTAGAAATTCAAGAATGAAAATTTTAGGCTGCTGTTGACAAAGACCAGTCTAATGCACATGCAACCAAGTTCCACATCTGTAAAACAATATACACATTACACATAGACTTAACGTGATAACTCTTGATTCCTACATTTTCCTGCTTTTATGGTTTGTTATATCAACTGATCAATTCAACAGCGCATTTTTCCTAGATTTTGTACATATACATGTATACAATTCATGAAATTCAACATTGCATGGATCAGTACAGCGGATAAAGACAATCCAAGAGGTTGTGACATTTCAAAGAGACCTGTTTCTTCTCCATGACTGCTATGCGCCCATATAGCTCTTTAACCATATCTATCAGCTGCAAAAACAAGTTTAATATGAGAATGTTGGTATAGATAGACAAAAAACTAAGCATGTTAACAAGACTGAATGACCAGACACACAAAATAATGATGGTAATATGGGAAGCACCTTGGCTTCTGTACATGATTCGAAGTCCAGTGATTGCGTCAGCAAATCACCTTCGTCATCTAAGTTTTCTGGCAAATTAGAATGCCCACCCAGAATTGCACATTTGACCTGCACATCCTTACAGCTATATATACCTTCTGTTGCAGTAGCATTGGCAGAAAAATCAGAATTGCGCTGCCGAGGAGATAGTTTCTTGAGCCTTTCTAATACCAATTTGAAGCTAAGCTCTTTATCCTGCTGACCAGATTGTTGCTGATGATGCATTTTAACCTCCTTATTAGACAGTGCATACTCCTCCCCATCTGGTGGTGTGTCCCCACAGTCTAGATCATCGAAACCATACGAAGATGCATTACTTGACCTGGCACGCTCAGCATTTACATCTCCACTTCTAACTTCCACGAATTGTTTCTTCTTTACTATATCTGCATATGACTTTACCACCTTTTCTGATTTGAGATCATTGTTACCCTCACACTCTGCTGCCCGTTCAGATTCAGGTAGTGATATGGATTCTATCACATGCTCATGAACTGGAGCTGCAAGAGGGGGCATCCAGAACTTGTTGGGAGAAGGCGAAGGAGTAAACATACCCATTAAGGCATGTGTCTGTGCATGATCTAATTCAAACTGGAAAAAATGAAGTTTCTGTCCAGGGATGCCGGGTGTCCTCTGATAGTAGTTAGCTAGGATAACATTTCTGAACTGGCTCTCTGCTACCGGAGAGCACCACAACCGTATCCGCATTGCAACCTGGCAAAAGAAGGGTACATGAATTGCATTCATTTTATTGAGCAAGGCCATGATATACAAAGATACAGTGACCATAGATTGTACCTGTGCAGGATAGTCGGTCTTTCCGTTGCCATCTTGTGACCATGCATTTGATTCAGGACAGAACTTGCCATTGCTTGCAGCTTCATAAATGCCATGCAATCTACGGTCATCGTAATTGAACAGGAAGAGAGGTAGTCCTTCCTTGATGTTTTGTACATACGAGAGATGTGATCTTGGCAAGCCTGAAATGTGAAACATAGTTACTGGGTTGGTGAATTACACAACAATAAGTTCCATTCTGAAAGGCATGGAATATTTCCCTCACAGAAGAAAAACAAATGAGCCAACTGGTTATCTGAGCAGCGTAAATGCATTGCTTACAAAAGAGTTCTGGCTAAGAGGAATCGAGATCATACCGAAAAGTTGCCGTGAGTGACACTCTGCAATTGTATTGTTTGTGCAACCAAATATTACAGCTCCAAGATCTTCTGGCCGTAGGTTTCTTGTGGCAACAGACAGGTTTGTGGGCCTGCTGCCTTTCACAATCTGACTCCATGAAGATTTGCTCTTCACCATTATATTGATGCTGGCAAGATGAGAGACAAAATGGAAGAAATAAACATATTGCTCTATATAATTGATTTTACGTATGCATTTGCACGTCCAGGAATAGAACAAGAAAAGTAGAGTTCTTTAGGAGGTCAGAAGATAGTTTTCTGACATAAAAGCAGCAAGTAAAAGAGTTCAGTATGGTAACATAATCATGATTTTGTACTAACTGACATTATCAAATTATTGAGGGTATAGGTCTATAGCTTTTTGCACAGTGAAAGTTCTGGTACATTGGCACTTGCTGATAGTATACCTCACACATGTTTTTTGTTCACAACAGACAAGCAGGAAACAAAATTATTCTGGGAAAGCATCATTGGAGTGAACCATTTTGCACCATTTTTGGACAGGAATGAAAAGATAAAAAGCTTAATCATGGGAGATATGCAACGACCACAAAATTACACAGACCAGGCATGAATGAGCTCCAACAACCGCAATTTGTTCATATACACTACCATATCGAGATAAAGATATGAAGCATGCAAAACTAATTAGGTTCATTCCCACATTTCTAGTACGCTTGCACTTGCTGCACATCATATTCCTTCACACGTAAATCAGCAACATATATCAAGGCCAAAAAAAAAAAAATAGGTATGTCAACGAATCAAGGAGAGATAACCCTTTCTGAGAAAACTCTGAACTCAGAAATGCACAACATTTTCAGGGAATGCAGCATATGAGTGACCTATTTTGTGAGAAGAATGTAAGATAAAAGTTCAGTGATGAGAACATGCAACTACATTACACGGTCCTGAGAGGAATGAACTCCAACAACCACAATTGTGCCTCTACCTGTCTGTTCCTAATGTGATCCAATTGAACCAATCATTATATCAAGTACAGTACACTGAACTAGTACAAGGCAACTTTACGTCAAAAAAAGTACACAAGGCAACGATTTTCTGCTGGGGCTGCAGGGCAAAAACAAGTGCTAGTACATGAAGCTAGGACCAGGATAAAGATCACACACGAGAAATGGAAGAAGGGGCGACGGAAAAACCTAATGGGCTGGGCACTTGACTGATGTAATTTCAAGAACCGACCCCAATTAATCAAAAAAATAAAACAACCAGGAAACCGAGCAATAGGGCGAGGTTTAACGCCAGCAGAGCAAAGAGACCCCTCTCCGAGAGATGAAATTCTCCTCCCAATCCCTACATCATCCCCCGCTTGGGATGCAGGGATCGACCCATCACCAGTGCGTCCAGCGTAAATGTCGACTACAATAGGAAGAGGGAAGATTTTGTAGAGGATGGGGAAGGAGATCACCTGGGGACGGACGCGGGGCGCGCCGCCGGAGGGCTGGTCTCGCTCCTCGAGCAAGAAGAACGGGAAGGAGAGGAACGAGAGACCTTTTTTTTTTTTTCTTTTTTCCGAACTGGAGCAGAGGAACGGGGAGAGGAGGTGTTTGGTGTGGACTGTGGAGATATTCAGTCGGCTCGCGTGGAGTCGCCTTTACATCCAAGAAAACCTGCACATGGCATGACAAGGTTCTACCAAATTTTCAGCGACCTCCAAAGTCCTTTAAATTTAGCATCAACCATGATAGTACAGATTACCAAGCCTTGCTAGCAAAGTAAGGTTCAGTCGTTATGCATTTCAACATTAATATAACCCCGGTCCGATCATAGTAAAGGTCACACAGAAAATATGTCCGAGAATCAGTAAGGACACATGAATACATGATCTTTTTCTTTGTTTTTGAAACACAGTACAGAGTAAAAACGCGGATTCTCACAAACACGCACGTGTAGTGAATACACGCACGCAAGACCTACCCTATGAATACGATTGCCAAAAAGACTGCTACAGCATTTATATTTGCAGCCTATTTTATAGCGCCTTCAATATTCCAAACCACCATATCAACCGGGGGAAAAAAAAAACGTCTACTCAACCATTGATGAAAATTAAAGGGGATGGCGTTTAAGGCATGCATCAGTCATGTGTTTGCTTCACAGTTCACCGACGTTCTGTTTCTCTCGAGTTTCATCTCCATATTCTCCATTGCATGCAACAATGGTCAGTCTTCTTCGAGAGAATAGCACACATTGCTTGCCTTGGGAAACATGTAAGACGACTGAACTGAACGGAAGCATCAAGGAAGGAAAAGCCCGGCTGATATCGCTTTTTCCGAAGCCCACTTGCCCATGTGAATAATCTAGCTGTACATGCAAATTTCTGATCATTGCAGGAAAAAAAAGAAGGAGAAAAGTCAATTCGCAAAAAAAAAAAAAGGAGAAAAGTTTGTGCCCGAGAGTAGCTTGGTTGCCCCTCTCTCTATAGCAATTGGATTCGAGATCATCGAGTTGAATCATGAGAGCATCTCTAAGAGTTCCCAATAAATCAACTCTCAAAAAGCTGGTTTTGCGAGCTTGCAAAAAACTATGGGAAGTAAATCAAAACCTTTCCACCAACAGTTCCCAAAATTTGATTCCCAAAACACTCAAATCTTTGCTATGTCATCGGTAGGCCCCACACGGTAGGTTTTTCTCTGAAGACACCCGCACGGTAGGTATTGTAGCCACCCGAACCCATACGCCTCCAGCAATTAGCAGTAGCACAACGGAGACCGCACCTTGGACGCGACGAACAACGACGGATGCTGCGGCGGACGGGACGAAGGGTTGCTGGTGGACAGGCATCGCCCTGGATGCGACGGGCGGAGGCGCCACTCGATCTGATCTCGACGACAAGATGTGGCACTTTGGAGTCGAATTGCAGTGTAGGCTCTATGGAGAAGATGACCAGAGGCGGCGCAAATGAGATATCCAGTGAGCAAAATGCATCGAACCATGGTGGAAGAAGCAGCAGTGGGAAAAACGCGAGGCGCAGGAGGAACCAGAACTGGCGCTAGCGAAGTTTTGAAAGGGATCGGGAGTTGGAAGAGACGGAGGAAAAAAGGCCATCGGGCCGGGCAGTATTGGGTGCGGCGGAAAAATTGGGAGTAGAGTCGGGAGCTGTTGGAGGGGTGATTTTCTCCTTGATTTCCAAAACAGAATTATTGGGAATGGTTATTGGAAACTCTGATTAATTGGGAGTAGAAATGCAGACTGGTTAATTGAAAATATATCCTGAATTTCCCGGCAATGTCAAAAACGCTTGCCATCATGGCCGCGTCCATGAGAATGGTGAGCACGTGCACATCATTTTTTTTTTGAGGCGCACGTGCAAATCATATTTGTGGCATGGTAAGGTTTTGCCTACATTACAAAGCTTAAACAAGGCCTAATTAAGGTATCCTATACTGGCCTAAAATGTACCGTAGCAGCAGCCCTCGTTACACACATAGATGCCCTTGTTGCACGGGATGAAATAAGTGTCACGGACACAAAAATGGCCCAATGGTGCAGCCTCAAATTGTACCAATATTGATTGATGCTTGTCAAAGGAAAACAGGAAGAGAACTGATCATAGAAAAAGATGGGACGGCAATGGGAGCCATCAACATGATGCCGTGGACGACGACGACGCCGCCACAGGCACTGACGGTCGGCGAAGTGACCTCATCGAATTCTTGCTGCAATCGAAGAGCTGCGTTGCGGGCGCTGGCCGTCTTTTTCCCGTCGGTGATCCTCTCCTTCGCCTCGAGCGTGGCCTACGGCACCTGCACCGCCGACCCCGCCTTCGCCGTCGCCGTGGCGTGGCGGCCGCCGGCCATCTTGCTGTGGGGGGCACGTACGTACTTGGCCCTGTCCGCCGCGCTCATGTTCCGCATGCCCCTGTGCGCGCCACGCGCGCCGTTCGCCATGCTGCAAGCCGTGATCATCGTCCTTCCTTGTCGTCTTTCACGGCCACGCGTGGTCCGCGTGGATGCTCGTCGCCTTATTTCATTCTCGTCGTCATGATCTGCGCGTCGTCGCGTTTTGGGTGTGGCTTGCTCGCAACGGCGGCGAGTGCCGTGACAACGGCAAGAAGGTGGAGTTAGGTGACGTCGCGAGTGACATGAACAAGATCAAGAGGCAGAACACCATCACCCACCTCCTCTTCGCCACCCTCATCGTCGTCGTCCTTACCGCCATGTCACAGTTCAACGAGCGAGCTGGCCCTCCACGGCGTATGTTCTTCTGAATCCTTGTATAAGGTTGTGAACTGAGGACGTGAAGTGCTTCTTCTTCTTTTTTTTTTTTCCCTTTTTTTTTTGCGAGGTAGTGCTTATTACTTTGTGGGTGCTCTATGGAAGAATAAACTTTTTCCAATAATATACACGTCCTTAAGTTTAGGATTTTTTTTTTTTTGCGAAAAGTCCTTAAGTTTAGGATTGAAACAATGCAACACAAAAGTAGATTATTATACAAGAAGATTTCTTTTTTGAGAGAGGAAATAGAACTTTATCGATCACTCAGTAAAAGGGATTACATTCTGCAACGGTTGACTACTCTGTCCACAGTCGAAGATGTTTGTCCAGTGACGTGACGCTATGAAGAAGTGCCCCGAGAGGCAACTGGCCAGTGACGCTGGGTCAGGATGCGAGAAGTATGTACTCCCTCCGTCCCTAAATATAGGGCGTTTGACTTTTTCAGACATCACGTTTGGCCATTCGTCTTATTCAAAAATTTATGAAAATATAAAAATAGTTATATTATATTTAAAATATATCTACTGATGAAACAAATCATAACAAAATAAATATTATTTTCATAAATTTTTCAAATAAGACGAGTGGTCAAACGTGATGTCTAAAAGTCAACAACGCCCTATATTTAGGGACGGAGGTAGTATGAATGCATCTTGATCAGGCGTAGGGAATTAGTGCAAGTTGTGCATCTTCCTGCGTCCTCCAAAACAAAGCACGCCACCGTTTCCCTGCACTCTGCCGGCATAGGCTTCTCATGAGGCGCGCTAAGCTGGTGGCTGCTGAGGCCTTCGGAGGTTCAGAGCAGGTTCTCTTGCCTGTCTCAAAATCTATCCTTCACTTGCGCCTCATCATACCAGGTCGTATTTTTTTCCAAACAAAATGGAGACTTTTTGAAATTGCTAACACAATACTAGGTTGTATTTTCCACAAAAAACGGGGTTGGGTTTACTGCCCGACTCGCCGCGTCGGAGGGATCGCTCGACCCCCTCCTCAGACCGCCACGTGTCCCTATGTCTCACATAGCCGATCATCTTCTTCAACTACAGCCACCATGGCCCACAACCGGGAGCTCCTCTACCACACAACTCTCTCCCCCGCCCACCACCACCCTCGGCTGCCGCCGCCGCTGCCGCCCGCAAACCGCTGTCAAGCTAAATTCTACGACGTGACATCAATCATTTATCTGCCCCCAAACCCTCCTCCTTTAGCAGTGATAGGACGCACCCTCCCTAACCTTTCCGTCCTCACCCACCGTGCCGCGTTGCCATGGCATCATTGCAGACTTTCCGGAAAAAAAAAATCAGGTCGTATGAACGCTGGAGTATAGTTAGAAAATTTTGCACTGGGTCGTGACGCTCGCTTGGTCTGAGGTCTGCAAAGATGCCTGGGTCTTTTTTCTTTTTTTTTGAAAGAGATCTCTTTTTTTTTCTTTTTGAAACTACTGAGGCCCTTGGCACTGTAGTGCGCCTAAACAGCCCAGTTCGCCCCTCTCTATATTTCTGGGCCGGGTCCAACCGTCCATTTCTCCCTGTGTCTCTACTCGCTTGCCCCGCCATTCCCCACACAAACCCTCGCCATGGCGCCGCCGCGCCCGCCGCCGGAGCTGGTCGACGACGCCATCCGCGAGATCCTCCTCCATTTCCCCCCGGACGATCCGGCGTGTCTCACCCGCGCCTCTCTCGTGAGCAAGCGCTGGCGCCGCATCCTCTCCGACCCTGGCTTCCTTTCGCCGCTACCGCAGCTTCCACCGAACCCCTCCGCTGCTCGGTTTCTTCCACGACGTGTCCATCTACGGAGAAGGCTTCCGCTTCGTTCCTACCACAGCAGCGGCCTCCCCGTCTCTCCGGACGCCTCTCGACCGTGGTTCGTGGGCCTTCTATTGCCGCCACGGCCGCGTCCTTCTCCACGCGATGGACTCGGACAACGACGGCAGCTTCGTTGTTTGGGATCCAATCACCGGTGACCGGGTGGAGCTTCCCGAGCCCGACATCCGATTCCGCTCCTTCTCCGCCGCGGTGCTCTGCGCCAGGGACGGATGCGACCACCTCCATTGCGACGGCGGCCCCTTCCTTGTCGTTTTCGTGGCCACTGTCTGTAATGATCGGGGCGTCCAGAAGGCGTGCATCTACTCGTCGGAGTCTGGTGCATGGGGCGCGCCGGCTTCAGTTTGCGTATCTTCCTGTCCTATTGTCGAGCCGAACCGTGGTGCCGTTGTTGGGGACAAAATTTACTTCAGACTTGCTATGTCAGTGAACGAAATTCTAAAGTTTGACTTGGGCAAGCATCGCCTATCTCTGATTGATACACCAGATGCGTACTGCCCAAATGGTGTCCTCATGGGTAGCGAGATTGGTTTGTTAGGGTTTGCCGACATTATGGGATCCAGACTTTATGTGTGGTCGAAGAAGGTGGAACCAGAGGAAGTTGCAGGTTGGGTACAGTGGAGAGTTATCGAGCTTGAGACACTTGTCTGCGCTTACTTCTCCCGTTATGGATCTAGAGTTATAGGTTTTGCCGAGGATGTCGGTGCAATTTTCATTGGGACAAACAAGAAAGATGTCTTCATATTCGAACTCAAGTCAGGGAAGATCAGGAAGGTGTGCAAGGATGTGAGTTGCAATGCTGTCTTGCCCTTCACAAGCTTCTACACTCCAGGTACGGTGCGACTCTTGCTTATTTCTGTTGTTTAATGTATGGCTTGTATATGTTTTGTGGACTATTGAATTGTTAGTCAGAATTCAAATACACACATGTTAAAGATGTTACCAATTCTGGAGAAAATTAATATGATAATGCAAGGTTACCCCTAATTCGGATCAGGCTAACTTCTTAAGGATCATTCTTGAAATTGGCAAGATGTCCCTGGTAACGAGTTGCTGTTTCTTTCGTGAGCTCAAATTCTTAATAGAATATTCTATATATTCTGCATTTCCAATCGGATCTCCTGTCCACTAGGAACTGAAGATGTATTGTTGTTCTTTTGACCGAAAGCTGAATCTTGGTTCTTGACTGAAAGCGGAATCACAATGTTTCGTTTTAGTTTCGTCACTGAACAAGGGTAGCAGGTTCAGCGCTTTTTCTTATCTGGAATATAAGAACAGAAAATTCTCAATGTTAGTTTGACTTCTATACGCAATATTGGTCTATCGGATCACTTAGAGTTCTAATTTGCTATTGTTTTCTTTATGTATTGAACACTACATTGCATATAGAAAATTTTAGCTTGTTTATTCAAAAAGCAAAAGGCCTATCTCTTCTAGCTTGTTTTGGATGCAAATTGAAAGAGCTTCTATGCTGTCTTAATAACTCAGCATGGCAATCTTTTCTGTCAGCCCTTGACCTGGGTGCGTACTTTGTACTAACTTGAAATGCTGGAAAATAGTAACTGCACATGCTGTATATATCAATGCAACGTAGATATATGGTGTACAGCATTACTCTTCTTGATCTCGTGAACTGTACAGCATCTATATGGTGTTCTGATACTGATTCGTAGATGTTTAGTTGAATGGAATTAAGTGATTAATGTACTCCAGATTTGGAAAGAAATTTTGAATGACAATCTTTTGTCAGGTTCATGCCTGTCCATTGGGACAATTCGAGGCAAGATTTTTGAACAGTGTGAGCAATCCTTGTGAACCTATACAACTGCATTGATAAGTCATTAGCTAATTTTTTCTGGGCGTTTTAGCTTGTGCATTATTTTACTATCTTTTTGGAATATTTGGTGTGAACACTCCATACCGTTTCAACTTTGAAAACTCTATACTGATATTGAATACTATAACTTTATGCATGATACTTTTACTAGATCCGAATTGCAATTGCTAGCTGATACTTTTTTTTGAGAGAGAGTTAGTTGTTCAGATATAACAGATATTGATTCTGGAGATAATAACTATATGCTTTGAAAAATTTGACATGTACGCTTGGTACTTTTCAGGATGTGCTGACAGAAGAACTGTAGTTGCCCGAACTGATCACTTCTGAGGCAAGGTAGGATAATTTACAAATCCATCAACCCAAATCTACCGCCTTTCCACATTGCAGGGCCTATGATTCAAAATGTTTAATGTGGTGTTGAGTAGTTTTAGTAATGAAACTCTCTGCCTGTATGGTCAGTTGAGGACCGTATGTTCTGCCTCTCTACTAGCTGGTTATCGTCATGTGTATGAAGACTGTTTCAAGTTAAATCTGGCGTTTACAATGATTGTGGGATCCTTACGTATAAATCGCGGAAATCATATTGATGGCCATGGATAGGTCATAGGTCACGTACCTGTAAAATGGACAGATCATTGTCCTCGCCACATTCTTGCTGAAAATAAAATTATTACCATGACCATGAAGACAATGTATCAGGTTTGCAATTGATCTTACTATGGCTAGTGTTCTATACGAGTACATGGTTAGCAGTCCACTCGGAATTAAGATATATTGAACATTTGTTCTTCTGAATAATCAATCTCAGTCCTTCGGTTCAAGTCCTGTTCGCAGAATGGGGATATTTGTTTAATCCTATCCAGGAATACATCTTGAACAGAAAATGTTCAAATTTAGTTCACTTCTTACTCTTATGGTTGCTCATATGTTGGTTCACACAATTTTTTTACTTTTGAGCTTCATTACGGACCTTACGGTGGACTGTGGGAGCTATGTGCTACGTTGTTCATTATGTAGAGAGTTCAAGTGCACTGTATCTACAGTTGGGGGGGGGGGGGGGGGGGGGGGTGGGGGGGGGGGGGGGCCTTTTAACTGTTCCGAATTGTTCAAGATGCAAATTGTTTTGCACATTTGTTGCTTCAAATACGTCAGAAATGAGGCACTGTATGTGCTGCATGTTTTCTAGAAAAGGATATACACAGCACACGTTGGTTGCACGCATCAGTCGACCCTAAGCTGATGCCTCATGGACTTACTACTGTGAGGCATTGAAGAAGCATCCGCACGTGCAATCAGGACTGCGTGCAATCAAGACGCATTGTGCATCTCTCTCGTTTCACTTCCAGCCGGAGCTATATACGTACGTAGCGTCTTTGGTACCCACGGTACGCGTGAATTACCTGCATAAATTTGCTGCCGGTCATTGCATCCACTGTGGGCCGTGCATGGTCGAGAGCGAGGGGCCATGGATAGAACAGCCGCCACGCAATAGCAAATGTTTTTTCGAAACATGAGCAGGAGCACTGCTTTTTCATTAAGAAAGATGGTAGAAGTACATAGTCCAGAGATTTACAAGATTAGATTACATTTAGGAAAGCATAAAACATCTTGGAAAGCACTTCATCACCCCAGAGAACATTTCTCTTTATTCGCTGCATCATGATTCTTGATTCTGGTTGTTCACGCCTACTCCATATGCCTGCTCTCTTAGCTGCATTTCTTCTTTTATCATTCCAAATACCTGCTGTGGCTGCAACGAAGTATTCTGAAAAACTCTCATGTTTCTTTTTTTCCAAATATTCCATGCCGTATACATGATTATCGCTGCCTGGTCTCTCTTTTTCCTTGCTGTTATTCAGACATTCTATCATTCCACCATTCTCTGAAACCCACACTTGCAGATGCCGGCCTGTAGATTAACTCCTGCTTCCATGCATTCACCAGCTGCCAAATCTCCTTTGCATATGGACAGTGTAAGCATATATGGCTCACCGTTTCTGTTTCCTGATCACACAAAGGACAGGTTGGGCCACCGTCTCTTTATGAGTTGTCTGCTGTTAGGACCTTCTGTTGTACAGCTAGCCACGCAAAAAATTTATGTTTTCCTTCTGCCTTGGCCCTCCAAATAGCTTGAGCGTCAAAAAGGCACACTGATCCCTGACACTGTATAGCATATGCTGACTTCGCCGTATATTGGCCGCTCGCCGTCCATTTCCAAACAATTGTCTTCCTGCTCTGTCAGTTGCACTTGCTGCACCAGGTGCCACAGGTTTACAAACTCAGCAATTGTAAACCTCCATAGCCCCCTCGTCCAATTATCATCTTGCAGTTCTTCAACTGTCCTGTTTTTTCACCATGCCAGCTTGTACAATCTAGGTGCATGTCCACGTAATAGCAAATGTAGAGGACGCTTTGTTGCTTGACTCTGAACGCACCGTTCTTCCCACTCTTTCACTTTTTTTTTTCCCGGACTCACCACGCATCGTCATTCATTTGTGTTACCTGAGCATGGACGAGCACAGTGGCGGACCACACTCAAAATTTAAGGTGGGGCGCGACGGAGAACAAAATGACTAACACAAAAATAAACCATATCTACGTACCAAATTCATGTTAAAATCACACAATTAATGGAAAATAAAAGGACGACAACTGGTGAAATTGAATTCCGATCAATGCAGTTAGAGGTTGAAGACGCAAATGACAATCACATTTCGTTTCTGGCCGAAGAATGAAAGGCCTTAACTAATTAACTTGGTTGTTGGGCCATCCTGAATTGACTTGGCCCAAATAGACTTACGTTGATACCACTCTTCACCTCTTCTTCTTCCTCTGTCTAACCAAGAAAACAATGGCGTTCAGCGCTCAGCAGAGAAACTTTGGGCGGGCACCAAGGAGGCGGAGGGGGTTCTCGCGGCCAGTAGCTGGGGCAGCCGCCCCACCCAGCTGTATGGGCGGTTCGCCCTGGACGAGCATCATTCATGCGGCAACTGCCCGCACAGGTCGCGTGGAACATATTTCATGCAAGTTCCATCGTAATCTGTCACGACTCACGACCCAAAGACGCCAACGAAAGATAAATGGATCGAGGGAATGTCATTTTTTTGCATTTCAAGTTTTTTAGCATATTTTTGTATTTCAAGTAAAGGGATCGCTCGGTCTGCGGCCTGCAAAAAAGACTGGGCCCTTGAGGCTGTGTGTGTCCTACACACAGCCCAGTTCCAGCCTCTCTCTCCTTTCTAGGCCTGGTCCAACCGTCTACTGCTCTCTCTCTCTCCACTCTCCACTCTCTTGCTCCGCCATTCCCCACGCAAACCCTCGCCTCCCGGACGCCATGGCGCCGCCGCCGCCGCCGCCGGAGCTGGTAGACGAAGCCTGCCGCGAGATCTTCCTCCGCTTCCCCCCGGATGACCCGGCGTGCCTCGTCCGCGCCTCCCTCGTCAGCAAGCGCTGGCGCCGCATCCTCTCCGACCCGGGCTTCCTCCACCGCTACCGCAGCTTCCACCGCACCCCTCCGCTGCTCGGTTTCTTCCACGACGTGTCCACCTACGGAGAAGGCCCCCGCTTCGTCCCTACGACCGCGGCGGCCTTCCCGTCTCTTCGGACGCCTCTCGACCGTGGTTCGTGGGCCTTCGATTGCCGCCACGGCCGCGTCCTTCTCCACGCGACGGGCTCGAACAAGGTCGACAGCTTCGTCGTTTGGGATCCAATCACCGGTGACCAGCTGGAGCTTCCCGAGCCGGACATCCCATACCGCTCGTTCTCCGCCTCGGTGCTCTGCGCTCAGGGTGGATGCGACCACCTCCATTGCGACGGCGGCCCCTTCCTTGTCGTCTTCGTGGGCTCTGATACTCAGGGCGTTCAGAAGGCGTGCATCTACTCGTCTGAGGCTGGTGCATGGAGCGCGCCGGCTTCTGTTCGCATATCTTCCTGTTCCATTGTCCAGCCGAACCGGGGTGCCGTTGTTGGGGACAAAATTTACTTCAGACTTACGTCAGTGAAGGAAATTCTAAAGTTTGACTTGGGCAAGCATCGCCTGTCTCTGATTGATACACCGGATGCCTGCTGCACAAATGGTGTCCTCATTGGTAGTGAGATTGGTTTGTTACGGCTCGCCGGCATTAAGGGATCCAGGCTTTATGTGTGGTCGAAGAAGGTGGAACCAGAGGAAGTTGCAAGATGGGTACAATGGAGAGTTATTGAGCTTGAGAAACTTATCTTCACTTACAGCACTCTTTACGGATCGAGAGTTATTGGTTGTGCTGAGGATGTTAGTGCAATTTTCATTAGGACAAATAAGGATGGTGTCTTCATATTCGAACTCAAGTCTGGGAAGATAAGGAAAGTGTGCAACGATGTGGGTTACAATGCTGCTGTCTTGCCCTTCACGAGCTTCTACACTCCAGGTACCGTGCCACTCTCGCTTATTCCTCTTGATAGTTGATGCAATGTACAGCTTGTATATGTTTGTGGATTATTGATATTTTAGTCAGAATGCAAATATATACATGTCAAGGACGGTACCTTTGCTGTACCTAACTTAATATATGATAATTCTAGGTCACACCTAAGTGACCTAACTGGGTTAGGTTTGACTTGTTAAGGACCATTGAATTGGCAGACATACCTGGTAAATAGTTGATGTTTCTTTCGCGACCTCAAATTCTTGATAGAATATTCTGACACATCCTCCATCGCCAATTTGGATCTCATGTCCACTAGGAACTTAAGGTATATTGTTCTTTCGATGAAAGCTGAATCTTGGTTCTTGACTGAAAGCTGAATCAGTGTGTGTCGTTTTGGGTTTCTTCTCTGAATGAGGACAACAGTTTCAGCGTTTTTGCTTATCTGGAATATATTTAGAACAAAAACTTTCAAATGTTAGTTTGGTTTCTGTACGCAATATTGGTTTGTCGGATCACTTAGAATTCTAAGGCGCTATTGAACAGTACATTTATATAGAAAATTTTAGCTTGTTATATTAAAAAGTGCAAAAAGCCTGTCTCTTCTAGCTTGTTCTGGATGCAAACTGGAATAGCTTCTGCGCTGTCTAATAGACGTAGCATGGCAATCTTTTCTGCCGGCACTTGACCCGGGTCCGGGTGCCTTGTTTGTAACTTGAAGTGCTTGAAATACAAACTGCACATGCTGTATATGACACTGCAACTTAGTTGGGGCTGGGAACTACTGCCCAACACTCTTCAATCTTCATGAGCTCGTCACTCATGCACTGTGCAATATCTACATCGTGTTCTGATACTGATTCGTAGAGTTTAGTTGAGCGAAACTAAGTGATTAATGTGCTCCAGATTTAGGAAAAGAAAATTGAATGACAATACAATGCTACACGTAATATTTTCTCTGGTTCATGCATATTCATTCGGACAATTCGTGGTAAGACTTTTGAACAGCATGAACCTAACATTGCAAACCCGTACAATTTCACTGATAAGCCATTAGTTAACTTTTACCAGCAGTTTTAGCTTTGTACATTATTTTTCTATCCTTTTTGATTATTAGGTGTCAGCAGTCCCTACTGTTTCATCTTTGAAAACTCTATATTGATATAGAATACTTATAATTTTTATGCATGATACTTTTACTAGCACCAAACTGCAATTGCCTGCTGATATACTTTTTATGAGATAATTAGTTGTTGAAATATAGAGATATTAGTTTTGGAGATAATAACTATATCCTTTAAATAACATTTATGCTGGTACATTTCAGGTTGGCAGTGCGGGGCAGAACTGGAGCTGGCCGAACCCAACCCTGTAGAGAGAAGCTGGCCTCTCACGACAGAATGTGCTGCACATGTTCCCCAATTGATCCCCACCCAAACCATCGCCGGCACGGGCCGCGACATCGCCATGCCATTGCCGCTGCTGATGGACGACCTCATCGGTGAGATCCTACTCCATCTCCCAGCGGACGAGCCCGAGCACCTCCTCCGCACCTCCCTCGTCTGCAAGCCCTGGTTACGCATCGTCTCCGACCCCACCTTCCTCCGCCGCTACCGCGCCATCAACAGGGCACCTCCCCTGCTCGCCCTCCTCTACAGACGCCAGGTCCTCGACGGCGACCCCGACCCACGATTTGTCCCCACCACGCTGGTTCCCCCCTTCCCCCACCCGGGTGCTGACGGCCGCCGCACGCGCCCGCTCGACTGCCGCCATGGCCGCGTTCTCATCCACATGGTGGACGATGAGGAAGTTGATTACCTTGTCTGGGACCCCGTCACGGGCGACCGACACATCCTGCCCAAGCCTGATATCCACTGGATGGCCTACACCGCCGCCGTGTTCTGCGCCACCCCTGGCTGCGACCACCTCGACTGCCAGGGTGGCCCCTTCCGCGTGGCCTTCGTGGCCTCGGATCACTCAAGGGATATCATCTGGGCGAGTGTGTACTCATCAGAAACAGGAGAGTGGAGCACGCCAGTCCCTCTCATCAACGGTGATAAGTGGTACGTCAAGGCCAGGCGCGGCGCACTTGTTGGAGATGAAGTCTTCTTCACAGTTCGGAAGACCGACATAGTCAGGTACGATTGGGGCATGAATCGCACATCTGTGATAAAGCCACCGCCTTCAGTGGCTTACGATGCCTGGGTTTCACTCATGGAGATGGAGGATGGTTCCCTGGGGCTCGCCAATGTAGTGGGATGGAGCCTCAACCTGTGGTCGATGAAGGTGAATTCAAAACAAGCTGCAGAATGGGTGCTATGCAAGGTTATCGATCTGGAAGAACTTATACCCATTGCTGGACCTGATGACCAAGTATTTGTGGCTGGTTTTGCTGAGGGTGTGAATGTCATCTTCCTAACCTCAGGTGTTGGCTTATTCAGTATCGAGCTCAAGTCCAGGCGAGTGAAGAAGGTTGACGAGCCAGGGGTCTATTATTCTGTCCTGCCGTACATGAGCTTCTACACTCCTGGTATCGCACTAGCCCTTGCTTATCTGTCCTGCATTTTTACAACTTCAGTATGTTTGATTTGCTGGTTGGTTCTGGTTTGTGAACAATTAGTTGTAATGTAAGTAGCACTTGCTATATTCACACATAGAGATATCCAGGAAATATGTGTGTTAGGGAGCACGTAATTGGTATGTGGTATTGGAATTCTGAAATCAAACGTTATTTGAGTTCTGAACTTTGAATTGTAAAGGACTTAATATTGATCGTGTTACCATAAACTCGTTGATCTAAATATAATTTTATCTAGCATAGCTGAACCTCACCTCAGTCTTGTAACCTTTGCAACTGGCACTAGCACTCATCATCAAAATGTAAAAGCTGATTTTGTCATCTTACGTTTTCAGATCGTGCTAGATTGTCATCACTAGCGAGGATCCGTGGATTCACTGATCTCTAATGTGCTGGTTGGTAGTGAGAGCTTGCCAAATGGTCGCTATTCATCCTGGTCTGCTGCTGTTGGCTTTGCCAAATGCTTCCCTTTTTGTTGAGCAGTTTATTGAAAAAAGAATTGCGCGAGTTATTGTGATCTGTTGTAGTTGTCTTGTCAATCCTGATCATGTAGTCGAAACTTGCAGTAAGAGATTGCAAATGTCCATTGGTCATCCCAAGTCTGCTGCCATTGGCTTCGTGCAGAGCTACACTACTATGAGATGGTTCCTTTTCTGTGGAGCACTTCAAAAATATGGTTCAAGTATTTATGATAGGTTGTAGTTGTCTTGTCACAGTGGTCCCGATCATGTCTTAAAAAACTTGTATTCCTGTTTGACCCGTCAGGCATATTGCAGTTATTGTTCGTTTAATGCTTGACTCACCGCCGAGGAACTAATGGTATTAATTTTATGTTGAGTCCATATCGTTTCCCTCCTGAAAACGTAATATGTCATTCAGTGTTGTATTTGTGCATTCAAGAGGTTGGTCTAGTAGCAGACTTTGTGGAGGTACAATTGGATTTGGAAGTATGGAGATTTGAGATATGGTTTAGTTTCAGCACGAAACATTTATAATTTCTGCATAGATTGAAAAGCCTCTTTTGTCAGTTGTGGGATTCGGATCTTTTGTCAGTTTGATGGTGTTGGCGTGTTTAAAGCTGTTTAAAACGAACTACAGCTGGTACTATATCGAATGATCCTTGGGATGGGTCCTTAGGTCAGATCATGGTTACCCATTACTGGCTCCGCGGTTCTTAGTGACAGATCCATAGGTCAGATCATTTTAGCAATCACATAACTCCTTGATGAGTTCCATTTCTGTTTTAGATATCGTGTTTTCCTTTGTCTTGAAAATAATAAGGGTATTTCTTATCTATGGCCTTCGATTCTCCTATCATCAAGACAAGCAAACTAGTTCAAATTTGAGCAAGCAATTCTGTCCGGACGGATATCCGAGGAGCACATCCATTTTATCATAGAATTCTTTCTTTGGATAGGTTGATCTGGTTGCTAAAATGCAGGAACACCATTCCAGTAGAGTCGCTAGTACTCGTCATCAACGTCAAAACTGGTCCAACCGAACCCAGTACACACACACACGCCGTCGAACGCCTCGCGTGCACCATGTCACCGCCTCCCAAGCCCCGCCGTCGCCGGCGTCGTCGCAGGCTCAGACGCCGCCCCTGCTCCCCGCCGCAGCTAGTGGACGACGCCGTCACGGAGATCCTGCTCCGCCTCCCTCCTGACGACCCCACGTGCCTCGCCCGCGCCTCCGCCGTCTGCCGGAGCTGGCGCCGCATCCTCACCGACCCCGCCTTCCCCGGCCGCTACCTGTAAGATACAGTTCGTCGGGGAGGAATCCGGCGATTTGGTAAAGGGGATTTTGGAGGAGGAATTAGTCTCAGAGATGAACTTGAGAAAGAAGAAAGAATAGTTGGTAGGAGTTCATTCTAATTTCTTCGATAAACCAAAACAGAGGTTCTCCACTGGCTTTATACCAGGGTAGGTTACACTGACCACAAGGGCCCACACTTCAGAGCACAGGCTGGCACACAACTCACGCGCTCACGAGAAACACAAATCCTCCTTGCCGTAAACTACCCAGTCACCCACGTGATGAGGAAGGCGTATATTCAGAAGACGTCTTCACTGTAGAGGTTGTTGCCGGATCGGCTACAACAATGCTCCCCCCCCGAAGAATCAGCTTGGCCCCAAGCTGGTGCCAAAGGATAACGTTGCTTCAGCACATTATAGTCTTCCCATGTAGCCATAGATTCAGGTAAGGTAGTCCATTTTATCAGCACCTGAGTGACAGCTGTATTGCCCTTTTTGACTAGGCGTCGCTGTATGATCTTCTCTGGATACAATTGGACCTGATCCTCTCCATAAGCTTCAGGAATATCAATGTATACTGGAGTATAGTCAGCAATGAACGGCTTCAACTGAGAGACATGAAACACATTGTGGATTCTACTGTGTGCAGGCAGCTCCAACTTATAAGCGGCAGAACCCACTTTGTCCAGAATCTTATAAGGACCAAAATATTTGAAGGAAAGCTTTGGACAAGGACGGTTCACCACTGAAGATTGAGCATAAGGTTGAAGCTTAAGGAGAACTTTCTCACCAATATCAAAGGTTCTTGGAGTTCTATTTTTGTCAGCTTGAATTTTCAGCTTATTCTGGGCTCTCTGCAGTTGCTGCTTCAGAAATTCTGAATATAATTGCTTCTCTTTCAGGAGATCAGTCACATCAACATTTTCAGAATTCTGCAGCAGAGGTGTACTACCCAAATTTGCTTCAACCCCATACAGTGCTTTGAAGGGTGTACAACCCAGAGATGAGTGAAAGCAGGTATTATACCAGAACTCTGCTAAAGACAACCACTTGCTCCACTTGTGAGGACAGTTATGCACTGCACAGCGCAAATACATCTCCAGACACTGGTTGACTCGTTCTGTTTGACCATCAGTTTGGGGATGGTAAGAAGAGCTTGAACAATACATCTCCAGACACTGTAGCTTAGGTTCCATCAGCTTGAACAATTCTTGCCAAAAGAGACTAGTGAATATCTTATCTCTGTCTGACACAATAGACTATAGAATGCCATGCAGTTTGATGATATTGTTCAAGAATACTTTGGCAATTTTGGAGCAGTAAAAGGATGATGCAGAGGAAAGAAATGGGCATACTTAGTGAATCTGTCAACCACTACCAGAATCACTGAATAACCATCAGATTTAGATAATCCTTCAATAAAATCCATTGATAGGTCTTGCCAAGCTCCTTTAGGTATAGGCAGGGGTTGTAACAGGCCTGGAGACTTACAATGTTCATGTTTAGCCTGCTGGCAAGTTAAACACTGCTTGACAAAAGATTCCACATCAGTTTTCAGCCCATGCCAATAAAATATCTTCTTCAGCCTTTGATATGTAGCATGAATACCAGAGTGGCCTCCCATAGCAGAATTATGTAATGCATCAATGATTTTGGTTTGTTGAGCAGAATTAGAAGGAATCCAAACTCTGCCTTTGTTTCTGATAAGACCAGCTTCAAGAGAAAAGCCCTGCTCATTGGGAGAGGTGACAGCTAGTTCAGCCAGCAATTTAACGGCTACAGGATCATGCTGGTAGGATGAGACAACTTCTTGAATCCACTTTGGCTGACAAGTGGTGATAGATTGGTTCTCAAAGAAATGAGCTACCCTGGACAAGGAATCAGCAGCTGTATTATCAGTACCTCTCTTGTACTGAAATGAGTATTGCAGGCCAATGAGTTTGGTCATAGCTTTCTTCTGCCATTCAGTGACTAACTACTGGTCTTGTACATGACAGAGTGGTTTATGGTCAGTTCTGATAATAAAAGGACCTCTCAACAGATATGGTCTCCATTTATCAACTGCAAGCATAATTGCGAGAAATTCTTTTTCATAGGTAGATAATAACTGATTCTTGACACTGAGAGCCTTACTCATGAATGCAACAGGTCGACCTTCCTGAGATAAGACAGCACCCACACCTGAGTCACAGGCATCAGTCTCTAATTCAAAGGGTTTTTGAAAATTAGGGGCAATCAACACTGGTGTTGTCACCATGGCCTGTTTAAGATTCAGGAAGGCATCTTGAGCTTTAGAAGTCCACTCAAAAATCTTCTTCTTAAGCAGATCAGACAGAGGTTTAGCTAACAAGCCATAATGCTTAACAAATTTGCGGTAATATCCAGTTAAGCCAAGGAAGCCTCTTAACTCTGTGAAATTTGTTGGAACAGGCCAGTCCTGCATGGCTCTGGTCTTTTCAGGGTCAGTGGATATGCCCTTGTCAGAAATAACATGGCCCAGGTACTCAAGCTTGTTCTGTGCAAAGGAACATTTACTGAGCTTGACAAACAACTTGTGCTGCAATAGAGTTTGAAATACTAACTCTAAATGTTTAGCATGCTCCTCCAATGTCCTGCTATAAACCAGAATATCATCCATGAAGACTAAGACAAATTTCCTTAAGAATGGAGCCAATATATTATTCATGAGACATTGGAAGGTGGCTGGAGCATTAGTGAGGCCAAAGGGCATGACCTTAAACTGAAAATGACCGTGATGTGTTTTGAAGGCGGTTTTATGTTCATCATCAGTGGCCATTCTAATATGGTGGAATCCTGATTTGAGATCCAATTTGGCAAACCACTTAGCATCAGCAATTTCATCAAAAATCTCATCAGCTACAGGCATTGGAAACTTATTCTTGATAGTCAAATCATTCAATTTCCTATAGGCCACACAAAATCTCCATGAACCATCCTTTTTTTTGACCAACAGAATTGGTGATGCAAATGGACTAAGCTAGGAGATATGAAACCAGCCTTCAACATTTCAGCCACTTGTTTCTCTATCTCATCTTTTTGTTGAGGAGTGTACCTATAAGGTTTGCAATTGAAAGGTGAGGATCCAGGTAGGAGAGATATAGCATGGTCATATGCTCTCTTGGGTGGCAGGGAAGTTGGTTCTTGGAAAACCTCCCTGTACTTGTGCAGTAGCTGCTTGATAGCAGGGCAAAGAGCTGATGTATCGGCAGAAGAATCAGGTAATGTAGAAGAGACCACCACAGTTGCCCAAATCTCATTAGCTGCATACCATTTAGCAAGCTGTGTAGTCTGCACTTCCAGGACATTTGAGTCAGCAGAGTGCACACCCTGAAGTCTGACTAACCTGCCCTTATATTGAAATTCTATCCATTTCTCCAACCAATCACAATTCATGGGTCTAAACTGTTCCAGCCAGTCAATGCCCAAAATGAGATCATAGCCCCCCAAAGGCAAGATTTTAGCATTACATGTAAATGTTTCTCCCTGTATCCACCATGTGAGCTCAGGCATTTCTTGTGTACAGGACACCAGCTGACCATTGGCCACCTTAACTTTGAGAGGAGAAATATTGTGCACTGTACCACCAATTCTATCAACAATTTGAGAATTGACAAAGGTGTGACTACTCCCAGAGTCTACTAGGATCAACAATATCTGATTGTTGACTAATGCTCTCAACAATACCAGCCACTGCATTCATTGAGAGATAAGCATCATGATCCATGGCATGACATTCAGCCATTTCCAAAGTATCCAAGATGTCATCAGAGAGGATCCCACCACCATCTCCAGCTTCAGCCCCAAGTGCATGTACTTGACCATCAGCAGATAAATTGCATTTGTGACCAGGAGTGTATTTGTTCCCACATTTGAAACACAATTGATTAGCTCTGCGATATTCTTTAAGCTGCTTTGCTTTCCACAATTCACCAGAAGAGAAATTGTGCTTCCCATCAGACTTTGATTTGGCTTCAGAATTAGTACGAGCCAGAGCAGGCTTAATACTCAACTTCTTCTGCCTGTCAAGTAGATTTTCTTGCAATACAGCGAGAGCAGCAGCACGAGATACAGTATCAGGTAACTGCATCTCAACAGCAGAACGGATTTCTTCTTTCAAGCCCAACACAAAAGCAGCAACAAGAAGAACTTCACTGACATTGTGGTCATATAACTTGATGTGATAAACAAGTTGGTCAAATTGCTTCTTGTATTCAGATACTGATACAGTTTGTTTAAGCAACAGAAGATCTACCACTTTATTACGATGCACATCCACCTCAAATTCAGACAGCAGAGCAGTTTTAAGCTGACTCCAAGTGATACAGAGGTGATCGAACTTATATGATTGATACCAATGTGCAGCAGCATCAGTCATATACATAGTTGCAGCAGTAACACGAAATTCAGCAGGTATATGATAGAGTTCAAAAAATGATTCACACTTATCAATCCAGATACGGACATCAGTACCGTCAAACTTAGGAAACTCCATCTTAGGCATCCATGATCGAGAACCACCAGTATGAGCAGAGTTAAAATCAGGCGCAGGTGAATGAGATTGGGGAGAAGGTGTAACCAATTGGATCCTCGGAGGAGGCGGAGGTGGTGGCGGTGGTGGCGGTGGAGGACGCGACGCCGAGCTGGACGGGCGGGACCCCATCAAACCATCCTGTTATGGGATCTGCAACTTTGGTGGAGGAACTGCTACCTTCAGCACACGCTCAGCAGTAACTCGATCTTCCTGCATCTTGCTTATCGACACCATTAAGAGATCCACCTTCGTCTGCAACTGCTCAATATGATCCACCTGGGCCGAAACCTTGGCGGATAACTCATCTATCTTCTTGTTGGTTGCCTGCAGATCCCCGGACTTGCTGTCCAGTGAATCAAGGCGCGCCAAGAGCAGCTTCTCGAACTCAGAGAGTTTCTCCTTCTGGCAGTCCTCCATCTCGCTCAGGGCTTGAACGACCTGGCAAACCTGGAGTCCTGGCTTCTTCGGCGCCGTGATGACCGCTGCTCCAAATCAATCGAACCCTAGGTAACGGATTTACAGCAATCGCATGAGCGACTGCAACCTTCCCTGGGAATTTACTGAGAGATCGAGAATACGCAGTGGAAACCAACGGATCGGTGAGTCTGATACCATTGTAAGATACAGTTCGTCGGGGAGGAATCTGGCGATTTGGTAAAGGGGATTTTGGAGGAGGAATTAGTCTCAGAGATGAACTTGAGAAAGAAGAAAGAATAGTTGGTAGGAGTTCATTCTAATTTCTTCGATAAACCAAAACAGAGGTTCTCCACTGGCTTTATACCAGGGTAGGTTACACTGACTACAAGGGCCCACACTTCAGAGCACAGGCTGGCACAAAACTCACGCGCTCACAAGAAACACAAATCCTCCTTGCCATAAACTACCCAGTCACCCACATGATGAGGAAGGCGTATATTCAGAAGACGTCTTCACTGTAGAGGTTGTTGCCGGATCGGCTACAACACTACCGCGCGTTCCACCGGACGCCCCCCGTGCTCGGGCTCCTCTTCGTCCCCACCACGTCCTTCCGCCCCTCCGCCGCCGACCACCACGGCTTCTCCGTGCTCGACTGCCGCCACGATCGCGTCCTCCTCCTCAACAACAAATCTGACGACCTCATCGTCTGGGACCCAATCACCGGCGACAAGCGCATCCTTTCCGATGCGCCCGTCGCCGACTCGGTGAGCATCTGTAACGCCGCGGTGCTCTGCGCCGCGGGCGCCGGCTGCGACCACCGAGATTGCCCCGGCGCCCCATTCCTGGTGGCCTCCTTGGGCACCTACATAAGCGATCCATAGACTGCCCAAGCCTGTCTCTGCTCGTCGGAGAGCGGCGCGTGGAGCGCGCCGACCTCCATCCAGCTCGATCACATCGAGCTCAACTCTCGCATCAGTTACGGCATCACCTTCGAAAGGGCGCCTGCCGCGTCTACTTCATCGGTGAGTTCAGTAATGAGATCGTGCGCTACGATCTGGCCGCGCAGAGCCTATCGATCATCGACCAGCCGGGCATTGGTTTCCACTATGGCATCATGGTCACGCCGACGGGGGATGGCAGGCTGGGATTCCTGGTCATTGATGGTGACAACCTCTGTCTGTGGGAGATGGATCCTGATGAAGGGTATGGATGGGCGGAACCTTGGGCCATCGATATAGAACTGCTCTTGGATGGCAATTAGGATTCGCCGCCCGTTTTGTGTGGCTTTGACGTTGGCACCAATTCCATCTTAGTGTACACTGATGATGGCAACGTCTTCACCATCGAGCTCAAGTCATTGCAGGCGAAGAAGGTGTGCCAGATGGCCGACTCCTACTGTGAATTTCTCTACACGTGTTTCCTCACTCCAGGTACGACTTGACTTGCTTCTCTGTGGGTATGTTAATTGTGGTATGTGACTATTTAGTTGTCACTCTCAAATAGCACTTCTGGCTTTAAGTATCACTACATTTGGATTTAGAGACATGAGGGAACAATGGTTCAAAATTAACGCACATCAATATCAAATAGGTTGTTGATTTACTGTTCTGTTTTCTCATGTGCCCAATCTGAACTCCGAAGATAAACTCATCCACAATACTTTAAACTTTCACTGTTAGTATGTGGCCGGCCTAGTTTATGCAAGTTTTGTTGTTGTATAACATATGGTCATAAGCCTTATGCATGGTTTAGTTTCAGGTTGTGCTAGCGGCAGAGTGCCATCACCGCCGGGGACTCAGTGATCTTAAATGGACCATTCGAGGATACTGGCAAATATAAATGGACATCCTTGATGGTGCACTGCTGATGCTTTCTAGTGCTTTGTTTTTGTTCTTAGCAGTTCAATAAATTAGTCACCTTGCAGAGCTAATGCTCTTGGTTCCAGTGCAGCAGCGCTATATATGTATTTTGGTGACAACTTATAGTTCGAGTTAGTGAACATGCATGGTTAAGCAGTGTTCTTATCGCATATGAACGTGAATCAGAACTATGTTTCCGTTTCTCGTAAGTATGTTTCTTTCTTTCTTTTTTTTCTTGAGGAAACTACGGTGGGGGAAATCCCCACCTGAATTTTTCTCATTGAAAACAAAACAGAGTTTTATTACAATACGAGTGTTTCCGTTTCTCATAAGTATGTTTCAGTTTATTATTTGGGATCATCCGTCAATTTTCAGTCCATGCGTGGCATGGCCACTAGGAAGTGAATATGAGCTCTCTTTTTTCCTTGGAAACTGAACTACTGTGCTTTGCTTTTACTTAAAGCTTGGACAGAACCCCTGAATAATATTTCTTGATAGCTATTTTGTTCATCTTAAATTCATCACGATCTTTATTTTAGAACTGTCTTTCATATTTATATTTCAGCTTAGTTGAGCTATTGCTCTATTCTAATTAACACAGCCACTCGAAAGTGACTCTGAGGAAAAACAAATAACAGTATGTGTTTCCAGTTCCATATTATGTTTCAGTTTAAATGGAACAAGGTTGCCCAAGCAGAGGGCAAATTGATCACTGTGCAGGGCTGATACTTTCTCAGGGTTGGTTTCTGTTGACCGTCTCAACAAATCCATCATCTTGTGGAGCTGATGATTTCTAATTTCCAGTGTTTTGATTTCTCTGTATAAGTTTTGGCTAGATGCAATCAAAGATATTGCTGAATTAGCATTATTCTTATCACATTTTCTATAAACATGATTTAAAATCCTTGTTTTTGCACAAAGACGAGAAGTATGTTTCAGCCTACTTTTTCAGCTCATGAGTTGTTCTAAGCTCCATATGTGGTGTAGGAACTGAATATAATATATAGACTCTTCCTTTAAAAAAAAAAAACAAAACTGCATCACTGAGCTTAAATTTTGTTTCAGTATTGATAATAGATTTCACAAGCATCAATTCATGATTCATATTTGGTTCTTATCGAATTTGTAATAGTCAATATGGTTTAATAACTCTCTTTCATGTCTTAGATGAGCTACTTATTCAGTTCTGTTTAAGACAGCGAACTGAAATAGTCGTTTAGTTCTTGAAAAAAAAATATCATATTGTTTCCCAATGCTATTGATGCTACCCTTTATGCATCGGCTATTCCTGTCAGCCCACATAACGATTCGCCGCCGAGAAGCCTTGATCCGCGAGTCTCCACCCTCGACCCTTGATGCTCGCGGAAGAGCTCGGAGGCAGGGCTCGGAGGGGACGGGGGCGGCGACGTGGGGTGAGAGCGGGGGCGGGGCCAGGGCGCGTCGTGGAGCTCGGTCGTCCCCGTCCTCCTGAGCCCAAGCGGGGAGCGGAGGCGGGCGTGGAGGCGGGAGCGGAGACGGGGCGGGAGTGGAGGCGGGCATGGAGGTGGGAGCAGAGGCGGGCCTGTCCCCAAGCGCCGCCACTGCCGTCGCCTCCCCATCTTCGGCTTCCCTGGGAGGCGATGGAGGAGGAGGCGTCGTGAACCAGAGAGAGAGAGAGAGAGAGAGAGAGAGATGAGGGAGGAAGAAGAGGCGGGCGGAGCGAACGGGGCGGCAGCGCGGCTCAGGCTCAGGCGCGGGCCCGGGCGCGGTGGGAGCGGACGACGACCTGCTGCGGCGGCGGCCTGCTGCGAGAACATTTTGCGTCTTTGAAGATGGTGGCGTCGTTGGAGATGGGAGTTTCTGCATGTTGCTCTTCAAGCCGAGCAAGACACATTTCGTGTTTTGCGTCTCCGGCACCGTTGAAGACAGCCTTACATAGTATGGGTATAAAGAAGATTTGATATGTGAGATGGGTATGGGTGTGAGTGACGGGGTATGACTATCCATTGCTTCCCTATGCCTACCCTCCTCCTACGTCCGTCCCTGGTGACGTCCTCGTCAAGTCCATCACGCTAAGTTAGCTAACTGGTCGGCGTCGAGCTCCCTGTTCTCAAGCCTGGCCCAACCATCATCTCCCACTGCTTGTGAGGCGCCGTCCCCTAGCCTCCCGCCGCTGTTGTCTCTCCTTACCTCTAGGCCGGGCTGCCTCCCCGACCTCCTCATCAAAGTCCGTCGGTCATGAAAGGCCCCACAAACCACGAAACTCTACCTTAACCCTACCTCGACGGACGGCCAAAGTTAAGTGTAGAGTAAGGATTCATCGATTTCAGTCAATAAGGTAAATTAATTACGATAAAAAAAATTGTACCGTTTGCATTTGATACGACTCGACTACTTCGCATCAGCTGGTGCTAAGCTGTGAAATTCAAGTAAAGCAGGATTGCAAACATTAATGAAAAGATTAAAAAAAAAGGGTAAACAGTGTGCGAGGCAGCACTGAACACTACGGGAAACCCCCCCCTTTGCCGTGTGCCCAGGGCACACGGCAAAGGGCCAAAAGCACACGGCAAATCCTTTGCCGTGTGCAACACTCGGCAAACGGCACACGGCAAAGATGTACCGACAAACAGTACTTTGCCGAGTGCCCTTTGTCGGGCACACGGCAAACCCTTTGCCGTGTGCCTCACGTGGCGCTCGGCAAAAAATGGTGTTGACGGCCGTCAGCCGTCAACCCCCACTTTGCCGAGTGCCGTGGGCCCCGGCACTCGGCAAAGCCTGGCCTCTTTGCCGAGTGCCGTGGGCCCTGGCACTCGGTAAAGCCTGGCCTCTTTGCCGTGTGCCACGTGAGGCACACGGCAAAGAATGGCTCCTTTGCCGAGTGTCTACGTCCGGCACTCGACAAAGGGTTAAAACACTCGGCAAAATATTGTTCCAGATTGCAATAAACATTTCAAATCGACTACAACCTGGACCATAATCACAAAAAATATCCTACATCACATATATGAGCCGAAACATCATCACATATCACATATTTGAGCCCACATTATCACAAACTCAACATATCACATAAATGAGCTCCATCATCACAAACTCAACATATCACATAAAAAGCTCCACCATCATCACAAACACATCACATAGAGGTCCACGATCAACCGTCATCACAAACACATCACATAGAGGTCCACGATCATCACAAACACATAGTCCACCAACCGTTATCACAAAGTCTCACACGATCACGACACATAATTATAGAAGTTGAAATACAATTACAAGTTTATTGACGAGGCGGCCACGACGACCAAGCATTCTGCGGAGAGGGATTGTTGGATCCCGCCGACTGATTCTGCACGAGCAAAGCAATAGAAGTATTTAAGTTGTAGGTTAGAAGCATATAAGCTAAAATGTGTAGGTTAGAAGTATATAAACTAAATGTAATAGAAGTGACAAAATATAAGTTACAAGCTAGCATAGCTAATCCTTCAATTACTTCACTATATCATACTTGAAGGTAAGAAATTAAAGTTCAAAAGATTTGAAGTGACTCACCGGAGTGCCTGCAGAAGGAGTGCCAGGAGAAGTACCACCGAAACTAGGAGGAACGCCGAAGGGAGGAGAAACGCTGAAGGAAGGAGAAACGCCGAAGGGAGGAGGACCGCCGTAAGGAGGAGGTAGTGGTAGAAGAGGGAGTTGCCCTGGCTGTGGCACCGTACCATGAGTCTGCATGTAAGCGAACATCTGCGCCATCCGCTGGTCATTCCTCTACCGCTCTGCCTCCAGCTTCGCATCCATCTCGGCCTGCATCCTCTGCCGCTCTTGCTCCAACTTCGCATCCATCTGGGCCTACAATATTTCATCTCGGCCTGCATCCTCTGCCAGAGCTTTTATGTCGTGAATCTCATCAAAATGTTTCCAGGCTTCACCATCAGATGGATGTACAAGCTTATCGGGATTGTATCAGACTCCATCTTTGTGCCATGTCATCTGTTTCGCGGATTCCTCGGTCATGTAAAGGCGTTGGATCCTTGGTATGAACGGAAGGTACCGTAGGATTTTCGCGGGGACCGCGAGCTGCCTCTTTTGGCCATCAGCAGCGTCTACCTCCATGAACCTAGAGGATCCACACTTTGGACAGTATTTTGCTTCCGCGTGTTCTTTCCTAAATAAGATGCATCCCTTCGGACACGCATGTATCTGCTCATATGGCATCTTAAGTGCACGAAGGAGTTTCTGTGCCTTATACATGTTCTTTGGCAGAATGTGACCTTCCGGAAGCAAGGTGCCAATAACTGTCAACATAACATCGAAGGCGTTTCGACTCAAGCTGAACTGGGACTTTACGGCCATTAGGCGTGCAATGGCATCCAGCTAAGAAACCTTGGAATGCATGTGAAGAGGTCGCTGTGAAGAAGACAACATGTCGTAATACGCCTTTGCGGTCTCCTCTGGCTCCTCTCTACGTTCTTCATCCACATTGAAATGTGCTTCATGGTAGTCATGTAACATGTCTTCTACCCCACCATCAGCATCATAATCATCGACGCGTTGTCTCACGATGTCGTCTCTCACACGTTCGGCTTCACCATGGTACAACCATCGAGTATAACCTGGCGTGAATCCATTCAGACATAGATGTTTAGCCATGACATCCTTTGGTTTTCGCCGCGTGTTGTTACAACGGCTGCAGGGACACCAAGTGGCACTCGCTCCTTTAGCCTTGGCAAATGCTAGTTCCATGAAAGCTTCTGACTTCTCAATCCATTCGTCGTTAAACTCAGTCCGACTTAAGCGGCCCGTGTACATCCACTCACGGTCTTCCATTCTCTAACAAATATATATCAACGAGTAATATAAAATTAATTCATTTGCATCGATCTACACGATGTTCCAACTGTCTACTCCGCGCCCGAGACAGAATTTCGACAGCACCTCCCCGCTGTTCTCCAAATACACGTCCCCGTAGGGAGATTGTGTATCTGGAGAACAACAGGGAGGTGCTGCCGAAATTCTGTCTCAGACCGAAGTAAACCATGGAAACTAACCCCATCTACGCATCCTCGGGCTGTCTAAAAAACGTAGACAATTCGAAACAGATACGGTCATAGATATGCAAAGATCTACATATCTCCAACTGTATCTCTTTCGAACGGGAGACGCCTAACTAGGTTACGCGTGACCTACAGACATGAATGGAAAAAGGAGGGGCTTTTATGTCTCACCTTGCTGTCTGCAAAGTGTCTGAGTGGAAGACGGTGCAAAAGCCTCTCCTGCAAAGAACGAAACATAAAAAAGTCAATTCACATCCAACATATGGTCCTTAATCCATTCATCACACACAAGCAAAATAAACTTTAAGGACCTGTTTTTCTTGTGAAACAAGAAGTTATGTTTGCTCTGTATATAAACTTCACAGATTTTCAGCAGTCCAAAAAAATAAAAGCTTGATCGGTCCATTGTCCATGTACAGTACGTATGAAAATGCACAATTTCAGCATAGGTATGAAATATAAATGGAATCTCTGGTCAAACAATTTTACTAGAAGGCCAGATGAGGCATCTCATTAGAGCAACTCCAACAGTTTTGTTTGTTCCCACTGACAATTTTACTAGAAATCGCCAAGATAAACTATTTTACTTGTCAAGAACCATATATTCCTTCACTATTTCTCATCATCCGAGACACCGAAAAAGACACATCCTTCTGGAGAGAATGTTGCACAGTATATAAACCGAACTACATTGCCATTTCATTGATCAGAAACAACTAATGCCATCTCCTGTGTTTTTTACTAACTGAATACAGCTCAAAAGTATAGATGCAACTTAACAAGTATTAAGCATTCTAATGTGCTTGTAAGAACAGAACGGGGCACATGTTCAGGCTTTGTGATCTGATAAGAAGGCATCGTTCCTGGGGTGAAGAAATGCTCTGTTCTATTTCATGTATGCTGAAACTAAGCTTAATTCCTGCACTTGTACGTATACATGCCTGGCAGTGTGTGTTCATTCTCAAAAGAACAAAGCATATTTTAGCATACCACCAGAAACTGAACCGGGCATGGTCTGTTTCATGTGTTCTGACTCTTGTAACGATGGACTAGCAAACAAAGGCTACTGAACCACCATCAAGATCAACCATTGCGATCAAGGATGGTGAATAAAATCCGGGAAACTAGCTACACTCCATCTTCGGTCTCCCCTTTCATTACCAGTTAAGTGGAGCAGGAAGCAAGTGCCAACCTCCGTTACAACATCAAATCGTGCAACAGATAGCCGCCACACAAGGGTTCACTCACCAGCCATTGCGTCCTATGTACAAAAGAAGCTATGCAGAGTTCTGGCCGAACATTATTCTACTGGATGAGATCGCAAGAGGCCAAAATAAAAGCAACTGGCGGCAGATAACTGCACTGGCAACGCCAATGATTGAAAAGCAAAGCTCGCTGGAGACGCAAGGAGCTGTGCTACGTTCTACAGAATTAGATGAAAGCAAAGCGGCGATCGAGACTAGCTTGTGGTTCTCACCGAGGGGCTTCAGGAGAGCAAGGGCGTCTCGGAGATGAGGTCACGACGGTGACGGCGGACAGTGGTCGTCGGCGTTCGTCGGGAGCAGGATGTGGGGACGGAGGCGTGTCGAGGATGGCCGGGGCAGTCTTCGTGGGATCCTGTGATGCCGAGGTTGCTGTCAGCGAGGGTCGAGTGCGAGATGTGGTGCCAGATGACGGAGAAGGCCGGGATGTCTCACCGGAGATGGGGAAGTAGGCGTCGCGGACGGCGTCTCGGCTGCGGATTGAGGGCGTGGATGGGTCGGCGAGCTCCCTGGCAGCCGGTTCACGGAGAGGGGCCGGCGGCGGCACGGCCCGGGCCGGGGACAGCGAGGCCTGGGGCGCGGCGGCGGCGGGGGAGGGCGCGGCGGTGGAGGGCGGTGCGGTGGGAGGGCGGGGCGCGGTGGGCGGGTGCGGTGGGAGGGCGCGGCGCGGTGGGCGTGCGCGGTGGGCGGGCGAGGCACGGTGGGAGGGCGGCGGCGGCGGCGCGGTGGGAGGGCGGCTAGCTCACGAGATGCGACATGAGAGGAGAGGAGGGAGAAGAGCCGCGCGCGGCGCTAAGTGTGAATCCTCCGTGTTTGCCGAGTGCCCTCGATCCGGCGCACGGCAAACTCAAATCTTTGCCGTGTGCATGCCACGTGGCACACGCCAAAGATTTGATTTTCTTTTTTTTTTGGCAACATACGTTTTCGGTTTTAGATAATTATTTAGTTGATAATATAATTTCAAATAAAAAATTTATCAACATGAAAGTTTCATAACTTTTCCAGCTCTACAACTTTTATTTTCACAATTTTGCCATCCGAGATTGTGAGATTGTTTAAAAAATTCAAATTTCAAAAATTGAGTAATTCAAACGTACTTTACGTCAAATTTCAAAAATCGACAATTTGATTTCAAATAAAAAAGCTGTCAACATGACAGTTTCATAACTTCTCGAGATCTGCAACTTTTATTTTTAGTATTTCTCCATCCGAAATTGTTTCCAAAATTCAAATTTTCAAATTTGAGAAATTCAAACAATTTTTCCGTTAACAATTTGAATTCAAATAAAAAAGTGTTCAACAGCAAAGATGTGTAACTTATGCAGATCTACAACTTTTATTTTGATCTTTTTTTCAAAATAATTATAGTCGCGTTGTCCATATATTCCAAATATCCTTCTTCAAGTTTCGAAAAACTATCCGGGAGCTATAGGATTTTTAAACAAATTTACTAGCGCTTTGTCGAATGAAAAAATACCATAATAAGAAGTGTACATGTTGTCAAAATATACAACTTTGCAGTTCAAAACTTTTTTATTTGAATTAATTTAGAGGCCCAAAAAATTCATTGAAATTATCTTTGCCGAGTGTAATGGGGCAAACACTCGGCAAAGAAGACATTTTGCCGTGTGCTGGAGCTGGGCACACGGCAAAGAGGTTTCTTGCCGAGTGCCACGCCTGCACACTCGGCAAAAAATAAAATTTTTGCAGTGTGTTCCTTTTGCCGAGTACCCGGGCCTACCTCGTTCAACGGACGTCAACAAAATTCTAACGGGCGTCAAAGTTTGCCGAGTGTAGTGTTGTGCCGAGTGCTAGGCGGCACGTTTGCCGTGTGTTGGCCACGTGGCACACGGCAAAGTCTGATCTTTGCCGTGTGCCGGCGACTTGGCACTCGGCAAACCACTATATGCCGGGTGCCGGTTGTTTGCCGAGTACGGCACTCGGCAAATAGCAGTTTTGCCGTGTGCCCGAGGGAAAGCTCTCGGCAAACGCTCTCGCACACGGCAAATGATGGGTTTCCCGTAGTGGAAGGTGGTCGAACCCAAGTACCCAACCCCGTTCGGACTCGCACGACACGCTGCTCCTTTGTTCCCCCAATCGATCCCCACCCCCACCCATACGCCCTCGCCGCTGCGGACCGCGAGCCCACCATGCGCCGCCGCCGCCGCTGACGGACGAGCTCATCGGCGAGATTCTACTCCGTCTCCCGGCGGACGAGCCCGAGCACCTCCTCCGCGCCTCCGTTGTCTGCAAGCCCTGGCTCCGCATCGCTTCCGACCCCACCTTCCTCCGCCGCTATCGTTCCATCAACAGGACGCCTCCCCTGCTCGCCTTCCTCCACATGCTTCGTCCCCGCCACATAGGTTCCCGCCTTCCCCCACCAGGGGGCCGGCCGCCTCACGCGCACTCTCGACTGCACGCGCACTCTCGACTGCCGCCACTGCCGCATCCTCATCCACATGTTGGGAGATGAGAAATACCTTGTCTGGGACCCCGTCACGGGCCACCAGCACGGCCTCCCGAATCCTGACATCGAGTGGTTTGCCTCCGCTGCGGCGGTGTTCTGCGCCACCCCCGGCTGCGACCACCTCGACTGCCATGGCGGCCCCTTCCATGTTGCCTTCGTGGGTTCGTACTACTCGAAGAATACCATCTTGTCTATTGTATACTCATCAGAGACAGAAGGGTGGAGCACGCCGGTCCGTCTTGACAACGGTGATGAGTGGTACGTCAAGGCCAGGTGCGGGGCACTTGTCGGAAATGAAGTCTTCTTTACAGTTCAGGATGCAGGGATAATCATCAGGTACGACTGGGGCAGGAATTGCATATCTTTGATAAAGCCACCGCCCTCAGTGGCGTATGATGTCCGGGTTGCCGTCATGGAGATGGATGATGGTTCACTGGGGCTTGCCAATATAGTGGGATGGAGCCTTAACCTGTGGTCGCGGAAGGCGAATTCAGAACAAGCTGCAGAATGGATGCTATCCAGGGTTGTCGATCTGGAGAAAATTGTACCCATTGCTGGTCCTGATGACCAAGTATTTGTGGCTGGTTTTGCGGAGGGTGTGAATGTCATCTTCGTAACCTCACGTGTTGGCTTATTTACTATCGAGCTCAAGTCAGGGCGGGTGAAGAAGGTTGACAAGCCAGGGGTCTACCATTCTGTCCTGCCGTACATGAGCTTCTACACTCCTGGTATCGCACTAGCCCTAGCTTATCTGTCTTTCATTTTTACAGCTTCAATATGTTTGCTTTGCTGGTTGGTTCTGGTTTTGTGAACAATTAGTTGTAATGTAAGTAGCATTTGCTATGTTAGGGCACACTTACTCAATATGTGATACTGGACTTTGGAAATCAAACATAAATTGAGTTCTGAATTTGAATTGTTAAGAACTTTGCATTGCTTGAGTTACTTTAAACTTGTTGATCTAGTATTATGCTACATTGTTTTCTAGCATAGCTGAGCCTCAGCGTCTAGTAACCTTTGCATCTGCCACTAGCACATAGCTCATCAAAGTGTAAAAGCTGAGTTTGTAATGTTTTGTTTTCAGATCGTGCTGGTGCTGGATTGTCATCACTAACGAGGAGCCGTGGATTCACCGATCTCTAATGTGCTGGTTGGTAGTAAGGACTAAGGGCTAGTTTGGTTCGTGATTTGGGAAACTTGCCTGAGGCAGGCAGCATCCTCGGGCGTACGATTTCGGACTTCTGTTGATGCCTGAGCCAAGCGTGCGCTCCCAGGCACCAACCATACACGCCCTAAGAGCTTGCCAAATGGTCATCGTTCATCCTGGTTCTGCTGCTGCTAGTTCACTATGTTGTGATCGGCGCACGAGGCAGAGGAGGAGCACCAGGAGGAGTCCGAGGAGGAGGAGGAGCACCAGGGAGAGGAGGAGGAGGAGGAGGAGGAGTTACTTTCTGCTCACGGCTCTGAGGAGGAGGAGGACGAGGACGACAAGGGGGAGGCAGAGGGGTCCGGTTCCGCTTCCGAGGACTTGCAGAGTGTGTGGTTACGAGGTCCCTCACAGCTCCCGACTCGGCCGATTCCTCCTAACAGACGGCCGATGATTCGACCCATACCGCCTAGGTACGTAATTTTCTAATTTTTATCGCTAACTTCTCATTTCATATGTTCAAAATCACAATAACATCTATTATTTTGTCTCATTCATTTGGGCAGGAGTTGGGACGTGATCGAGGCAGGTGTTTACAAGCGCATTCCCAATGGCATCCTGGGTCTTTTGTGCAGGCTACACTTTCCTGGCATGGTGCTCTACGCCGGCAAGCAGGTGCCGGCCTTGACGTGGGACAACTGTTGGTCGTATCTACGCACCCACTTATATACCGCAAGAGCACGGTGTACAGTTGTAGTCTTTTTCCCCTAGAAGAGTATTCCAAGGTTTAATCGAACCACAAGGACCTATGGGAATTAAGCAAAATCATCAGTAAAAGAGTTAGCCAAGCTTTCTAGTGAGCGTGAGCATGGGTTTCAGGAAAACGGGGTGTTGTGCCGATCGGCACAGGGGCGTGCCGGTCGGCACGAAGGCGAAGTTGTCCGAAGTGTTGTCCGAAAAGCCTAGGAACAGATTAGATCATGGGGTAAGTTAGCCAAGTCTGCTAGTTGAGATCGTAACCGAGAAGCTTAATCAAATAGCATCATAAACGGGATTACTCAATTATTGATAACCGAAGATCGGTAGGTCAAGGCCCCTTTCCGACGAGCCCTGTCACGACCAATCGCCTTAGTCGCTGACCTCTTCCTACTCTACACATCATCTCAAGGATCATCGCGTATGCATTAGCGGCTGTGGAGGTACAGAGACAACGTGCAATTATGGCGCATTACAAGATCCCAATGCTACCTTAACCACGATGGAGATAGTGAGAGAACGAATCTTGTCACTTCTTTTTGCCACCACAATTAAGATAACATCTAATACTTAGTCGTCACTAAGCGTAGGAACAAGTGCATGTAAAGACCATAAAATCCAGGCAATCGATAATCAAAACCATTCATCCACATATTCAACCATACTTCAATGATACATAGTGCAAGATACATCACCATCTAGTAGGCCTACCTTGATGGATCACCTCTTTAGCACCAATGGTTCTTGATCAACAACTAGAGAACATGAAGAACGGGGCAAAGCCCTGGTGGCTCTAAACTTACTAGCTGTGTTGTCCCTCTGGCGGCGGATCCCGAAACCCTAGGGCTTTTACAAGTTTATATAGGGCTGTACATCAGAAAGGAAAGGATCCTCGGGAAAAGAGTCCTTGTGCCGATCGGCACAGGGGCTGTGCCGATCGGCACACCTCGTGTCCAGCTCGGTTTCCTCCCTAAGTCGGTTCCGAAGTCCTAGGTAGCTTCCATGTGGGCCTTCCAATCAGTTTTCTTCGAGATCAAGTCTTGTGTTGCTCTTTCAAATCTTCAAGTATCTTTTATCTCTTCGTGATGAATATCTCCCAAGATTGGTTCGGGTAACTTCCTTCTAGAATAAACTGAATGGTGGGCCAGCTTCGGTGGTCTTGGGGTCCCGTGTGCCGGTCGGCACATGGCTGTGCCGATCGGCACAGTGGGCCTTTTCTGCTGGTTCTCTTCTCTTCACGTCCAGATCAGCCACAATGTCCAGAATGTCGTCCTTTTCATTTGTTTCTGCAATAAAGCTCCAGAACGACATATATACAAATATAGTGCTATTATCAAGGGTTAATGGCCTATAATGATGACATTTATGCTCTAAATAAGGCGCAGTTGGCATATAAAATGGTATGCTAGAAATCGCCAACAGCTCCCCCACACTTAAACCTTTACTCGTCCCGAGGAAAGTCAAGAATGAAAATCAACTCGCATATAGTCACATCAATCATAAAAGTATTTCAAATCTACACGAGCTGAGCATTTAGTCATTGTGAGATTAAATCAATTTAGTATTCAGCAAACATGTTCACAATATGGGTATTAAACATGAAAGAGTACTTCCCAAAGCAAACCTTGAAAATATTCAACTTGATGCACATGACTTTTCCACTTATGTGAATCACCAAAAAGGTATTGTGAGCAAAAGAACTATCCTTCTCAAACGATCAAGTCAACAACTCAACTTCAATCTCTCACCTAAATTACTCAAAAGCCTAGCCTACTTTATCGATATATGTATGTGTAAGGCCATATGAGTAGCTTGGTGAGGAAATTCAAGGAAAATAGACATAAATCAACAACATATTGCAAAGCTAAGAAATAACTCTAATTGGTTTTACTGAGACTTGTCAAAAGGCCATTAGGAAATGAATTGAGAAAGAAACTCACACCTTTAGAATAGTGGACATATACTTGTGTGAATGAACAATCACAAGTAGAGAACGTAATCTTTTTAAACAGGTGACAAAGCTGTCCTTTCTTCTTTGCATATCTATCAGAAACTTCCTGGCATTTTCGAAGGATATCGAATGCAAAGAATTGTGGATATGATTGGAAAAAGAAATTCTTGGCTACTAATCAATGATAAGAATTCAAGGGAATTCACTCTTCCCCCCACACTCAAATTTTTGCTAGTCCCGAGCAAAACAGCGCAAGGTACAGACTTTATTTACTTTTTTCTTCTTTTTTTTTCTCTGTGTGCCGGTCGGCACAACCTTGTGCCGGTCGGCACACTGTCTGTACTTGCCAATTTCGCTCTGGATTTTTCGTTGGAACTGCTGTGTCAGATGTATAGCCAAGAATACAGTAGGATGTGGTCAAGGATTGATATTCGAATCAAAGAATTTGGTTCTCAAGTATCGGATACTCGGCGAATTATGCATAATTCCAATGCGGTAATTTGCATAGCTCGAGTGGGAATAGGCTAGAAAATCATCACGATACGCGAAAGATGTGGCCAATTTTCCAAGTCTCATACCCTAAGAATTAAATCTTAACCGAGCTCAATCATCAATCCTAGTCTCTACTTAGCAAGGGTTTAAATTGAGTCACATATATTTGGCATTGGTAGGCACAACCGAATGATATGGAGTAATTCTAAAGCTCACAATAAGAACATTTGAATTTTATAAAGAAATAGGTACTAAGTCATGTCATCCAAAATTGATCTTTTATTTGACCTTGCATGGGAATTTTGAAATGCACTACGCCACATATGAAGTGTTTGCCGAATACACTTTAGTGAAAGTTCGAAATTTTATTTATGCTCAACATCGCTCGATTATCATTAACACTTCTCAAGATAGACATACATACTCGTATCATTTTTCAAATAAAACATAAAGATCATCATCATATTGGATTTGAAAGCGCGGGCTACATGGTGATGTATCATTCTAAACATACTACTAGCACACTTGCATAAATGAAACTAGACTACTAGCACACATGCATGAATAAAAGCACACAAACAAACTAAACACACCCGATACATGGTTTCCCAACCCGCTCACACACACATAATTAAATAAATAAAAAGAGAATGCGAAAGGGAAAGAAAGACGCAAACCAGGAAACCGATACAAGTTGTGCCGAACACAACACTCTATCCATCGAATGGAGGTGGCTGCGTGTAGTCGAAGCCGTAGTACGCCGCCTCCAATCTTTCGAACTCATCAATCATCGCCTCGGTGTTGCTCCGCATCGCGCCCGCCAAGTTGTCGATGCGTTCAACGTATTGCACGTTGTTGTCGATGTACTGATGCATAGGGGCAAAATTCGCCCCCGGAGGACCTGCAGGAGCATAGTAGGGTGCCCCCTGGAAGTGCTGAGGGTAGACAGGGGGCATACCAAAGTACCTTGGGTCGGTGCCGGTCGGCACCTGTCCTGTGCCGGTCGGCACAAAGCCCGTGCCGATCGGCACGGGTGCCTGCTGCGCTGGTTGATGCTGCGCGGCTGCTGCCGCGTCCCAGCTGTCCCAGTCTGCCGCTGCGCTCGCCGAAGACTGGCCGACGACCTCCTTTCTCCCGGGCTTGGTCTTCGTTACCTTGTGTCGCTCGCGGAGGTCGGCCTCAAGCCAATTCCCTCCGTCGATCTTGTTCGGGAGGAAGAGGGCGAGCTCGGGGCAGGGAAGCTTGATGCCGGTGCCGCACACGTAGTAGCCGAGCTTGGCGCTACCCGTGATGGTCTTCCCGCGCACCATGGACTCGTCGATGAGCGCGGCCCTTGTCCAACAATCTTCCTTCATCATGAGGTTACCTTCGGTGACTTGGAAGATGATTGTTTGGAGGTAGCCTCCAAAAGCTAGTCTCGCCTTAGGGTTGGCCCTTTGGCTAAACCAACTTGACACCATCGTCCCGATGGGATTGCACTTGCACGGACTCGCAATGGCGTTGTAGAGCCAATGCAAGTCCGGGTCGGAGATGTTGGTGGTGTCGAGGCGGCCGGTAGTGCGCGCGGCCATCCACCGGTGGAGGATTTGGATCGTGGGGTTCTTGATGTGCCCCCTCTTGCGCTCGTCCGCGTCGGCGATGCGGCGCCAAAATGTGTCGAGCATCTCCGTAGTCGCCGCGCCGTATACGGGGGCCTCCCTATCAAAACCGAGAGCATCGGAGATGCCCTCAATCGTGATGGAGTAAGGCTCGTCCCGCACGCGGAACTTGATCTTGTCGTCTCCTTGCTCGTCCACCTCGCGGCTCATGGTGGTGATGAACTCGGTGATGAGCTCGATGTCAAAGCTGCTCGCTTGGTCGTGGAGGGTCTCCCATCCAAGGTTGAGGAGGCATTGTTGGAGGTCCGGCCATACCCCGACCTTGGCGAGGAACTCCTCATCCATGTCGATGTTGGGGAAGATGCGGCCGCGGATGTTGGTGTAGTAGAACTCCTCCTCACGGCTCGTGAGGGTGAACCCCTCCCGAACCGCGCGCGGTACATATGCCGGCTCGCTCGGCTCGGCCCCCATCGGCTGTCCGCCCGCTGCGGCGGCGGCGGCGGCGGCGGCGGTCGCGCTCCTCGTGCGCGGCCTCGGTCCTCGAGGGATGCCGATGTCGCGGTGGCCAATGAAGAAGTCATCCCGCCCTCGTGGCGGTGTCATCTCGACGGAGAGCTCGGGGCTATCATAGCCCACCGAGCTTGCCCTTCTCGTCGAGGTGAAGGAGCCGGTGTCGCTGCCGGAGTTGTTGTCGCCGGCTTGGTGCGACCCGCCGTAGTGGTGTGATCCACCGGAGTGGTGTGACCCGCCGGAGCTGAACCCCCGGCGAATCTTCTTGCCGGCGCTCTTGAGCGTGGAACTAAACCCCTTCATTTCCTGCGAAAGAATGGAAACGTATCGCGCAAATGGAGGAAGTGGAGGAGTGGAGAGGGTTACCAGGAAGTTGTGGCGAAAATGGAGGAGGTGATGCCCCTTCTTATAGCTCTCCATGGCGTCCAAGGGAAGGAACCCGCGCCGGTTCAAATTCCCCGCGCGTGCCGGTCGGCACAGTGCCGTGCCGGTCGGCACGATTCAAAATTTCGCGGATTCCGTCGTACCTCGGCTGCCACGCCTTCTTTTCCTCTTCCCCATGACTTGTACAGTGTCGGATGTCGGGGAACAGGGGCGCACCTGTAAAAGATTAGCTTTCCCATGGTGTGCCGATTGGCACGGAGACCGTGCCGATCGGCACAATTCAAATTTGCACAGATTCGCACGTACCTCGGCTTCAGCAACTTCTTTTCCTCTTCCCATGCTTGATACAGTGTCGCATGTCGGGAGACAGGGGAGCACGTTCGAAATTTGAATTTTTCAGGTGGTGCCGATCGGCACGGGAACCGTGCCGGTCGGCACATTTGCTCCATCCCGAGGCTGGGTGCTCGGTGTCCCCGCTGTGCTCGGCAGCTGCTTGGGTGTCAGTGGTCTTTCCTCCTTCCAATGTGCACAGACTTTGATGATCCAATTCGAATTCTTGGTCGATGTGCCGGTCGGCACAGCTGCGTGCCGGTCGGCACTGTGTAGTCCGCGCCCGATTCAAACTTCGTTGCTTTGTGTAGTCAAAATTTCAAATTTCTTCGCGGTTGTCAGGCTCCCTGTAGCATCGAGATTCTTGGAGGTGGCGTTTCCATGCTGTGCCGATCGGCACTGCGGTGTGCCGGTCGGCAACCGTGCCAAATTTCCGCCAGTGCCTCCTTCTTTCGCAAGGATCATCCAGCATAATCCTGCGACACAGAAAAATACCAAAAGCACGGAAATATTCTCGGAACAATTGTTGCACTTACCTTTCCAAATTTTCCTTCATCGAATATTCCGCATATTTTCCCCACTTTACCTCATATTAATTTTTATCTTCAGTTCAGGGTAACTTACAGAGCACGACTTGGCGTGCTTGCCCTTGTGCCGATCGGCACAGTGCGTGCCGGTCGGCACCATCCAGAATTTCCTCTTTTTGTTTCTTTTCTTCCTGCGCTGTTAGCCAACAAGCAAAATACAAAAACAAAAACTGCAGAAAGTAAACAGACAGCGCAGGTGTTCACACAAAAGTTAAAACAAACACTTGGACTAACAAATTTTATTCCGGGAGCATTATTGTTGATTACAAGCAAACAATTTAAAGGCCGGGTTGCCCTCCCGGTTAGCACTAAATTTCTAATTCACGGGTTGCCCTCCCGAAAGCACTAACACACAAAGACTCACCCTATGACTCGCTCCCGAAAATTGGGTTGCCTCCCAAAAAGCGCTCTTAGTTTTAAAAAGGTCGTAGAGCTTGACCTCCCCGCATAAATCACTTCCTTAGCGTCGCCTTACGGGAAAAAGTTGCGACACTACAAGGTTCTCTTGTCTCTTCTCCTTCAATGATAGGACATGTCCTTCCTCCAATTACCCTCGATTGCTTTATGGTGCGGAGACTTGTATCTCTCAACCCACTTGGATACCGTACGGCCTTCTTCTCCCTTGGGGCGAAAATTAAATGTGTAGGAGGCTCCACTTATGTCAAAGCTTATCTTTCCACTCCCCACATCAATGTTTGCCTTCGCTGTCCTCAAGAATGGCCGGCCCAAAATCAATGAAGTCTTTATCCTTCTATCCATATCAAGCACAATAAAATCCACAGGAACTATATGATCACCAATTTGGACAGGCACATCTTCAGCAATTCCATCGGGATAGCGAACCGATTGATCGGCCAATTCCAAACACATGGTCGTAGGCTCCAACTCTGGCAAATTCAAACTTGCAAAGACATAGCTAGGCATGACACTTACACTTACTCCAAGATCGCATAAAGCCCCTTCAAAGATTTGAGCTCCAATCAAGCACCGGATACTAGGAGATCCGGGGTCGGGCTTCTTTTCTGGAGTAATGTCATTAATAGCTGCAGTGCACTCTCTTGTCATCTTCACTACTTCTTCCGATGCTAGGGACTTCTTGCTTTGCATAATATCCTTTATGTACTTAGCATAGGTGGGCACTTGAAGAGCATCAAGGAACGGAACATTGATATATAATTTCTTCATAATATCGACAAACCTGGAGAATTGCTCATCGTGATGTCGAATCCTCTCTGTCTTGGTCAACAGCTGCGTATCCAGAAAGGTAGCAGGACCATGTTCCTTGTTCTCAGTTCCCTTTTTCAGACCCGAGAGGTCAATTTCTTCTGCGTGCCGATCGGCACCATCCCCGTGCTGGTTGGCACCGCCTACTGTAGCGTGCCGATCGGCACCATCGTCGTGCCGGTCGGCACGTGGTCGTCTTGCTCCAGCTGCGAACTTCGGATCTTCGGTTTGCTTCCCAGACCTCGTCTCGATGGATTTCAGCTGTTCTGCAGAGCGGGTATTACCAGGAAGAGCTCCTTTCTCGCTTTTTACCGACTCCGCTAATTGGGCCATTTGTTTCTCCATCATCTTCATGAATTGGAGGATTTGCTGATTAGAACTCCCCACTTCGATGACCTTGTCATTGATTGTCTCAAGCACACGATCAACTTCCTTGAATTTGGCTTGAGTATCCTTGTTGACCTTCTCTTGAGTTTGAAAGAACTCTTGGCATTGAATACGAAGAGGGATGGCATTTTGCATAGACGATGACGGGGTGAAGCTACTCCTTTGTTGCTGATATGGAGTCTTCCATCCTTGACTCTTGACATAATTGAGCATTTTCACATATTCGGGGCAATCCTTGCTCACATGACCAAGTTCTCCACATTCTTCACATGTGGAACGGGCTTCCGCTAGCTTGACGGTCTCTTCCTTGGGAATATGATCAATCTTGTCCAATCTCCTTTGTATGGTGTCAAGCTTGTCCATGAGCAATTCATCATAAGCTCTTTCCACCACACTCTTCATTTTTCCCGTGGAAGGTTGAAGGCTTCTACTTTCTCTCTCACCAACCCATGATTGATTTTGCTCTATCTTCTTGATCAAAGCCGTGGCTTGAGCGGGTGTCTTGTCCAAAAATGATCCTCCAGCCGAAGCATCTAAGTGTTGTCGGGACAAAAGATTCAAACCCGTGTAGAACCTTTCCACTAGCTCCCATTCAGCAAGACCATTGTGCGGACAAGCATCCTTGTACTCATTGAATCGATTCCATGCTTCTCCAACGCTCTCATCAGCAAGTTGAGTGAATCCAAGGATCTTGTTCTTCAAAGCTTGAGTCTTACCTGGAGGGAAGTACTTTGCCAAAAATTCTGCAGAAAGTAGATCCCAACTAATCTTGGTCGCAGTAGGCAGCCCATGGTACCACTGCTTAGGACGCCCAATAAGAGATAGAGGGAACAGTCGCACCTTGGCTTCATTGTCATTCATATGTTCCAATTGAAAGGTACCGCAGATTTCATGAAAATGTTGCAAATGCATATTAGGATCTTCAGAACCTGTGAACGGTTGCTGACCAACCAAAGACATGTAGCGCTCCAGCCGAAAGGGTCTAGCTTGTGCAGTGAATTCAGTCTTGGTAACATTGTCTAAGGCAGGCTTGAGACGATTAGCAATTGGAGTTGCGTCTCCCATGTCTTCTTCTTCAGGAACTTCTTCTACCTTGTCTTCTTCCAAAGCTGCAAACAATGCCTTCGGGCTGAGTGGCTCGCGGTTGTCTTCTATGTCTCCCACTGACTTGCTTTTCTTTTCCGCCTTACGCTTGCGAAAGAGAGTTTCTGGATCATCGAGGTAATTAAAGGGTTTATTTGACTTAGCGCCGTCCATACCTGTCTGTTAAATGAAACAGGACATATATACTGGAAAAGACAGAGAAATCAAAGAAAGAAAGCTCAGTGCCGGTCGGCACACAGGTGTGCCGGTCGGCACAGCGACCAATTTCTCAAACTTCAAACAATGCCTAATTCGAACAAAGGTCCCCGGCAACGGCGCCAGAAAAAGACAGCTTGTTGGTCGTATCTACGCACCCACTTATATACCGCAAGAGCACGGTGTACAGTTGTAGTCTTTTTCCCCTAGAAGAGTATTCCAAGGTTTAATCGAACCACAAGGACCTATGGGAATTAAGCAAAATCATCAGTAAAAGAGTTAGCCAAGCTTTCTAGTGAGCGTGAGCATGGGTTTCAGGAAAACGGGGTGTTGTGCCGATCGGCACAGGGGCGTGCCGGTCGGCACGAAGGCGAAGTTGTCCGAAGTGTTGTCCGAAAAGCCTAGGAACAGATTAGATCATGGGGTAAGTTAGCCAAGTCTGCTAGTTGAGATCGTAACCGAGAAGCTTAATCAAATAGCATCATAAACGGGATTACTCAATTATTGATAACCGAAGATCGGTAGGTCAAGGCCCCTTTCCGACGAGCCCTGTCACGACCAATCGCCTTAGTCGCTGACCTCTTCCTACTCTACACATCATCTCAAGGATCATCGCGTATGCATTAGCGGCTGTGGAGGTACAGAGACAACGTGCAATTATGGCGCATTACAAGATCCCAATGCTACCTTAACCACGATGGAGATAGTGAGAGAACGAATCTTGTCACTTCTTTTTGCCACCACAATTAAGATAACATCTAATACTTAGTCGTCACTAAGCGTAGGAACAAGTGCATGTAAAGACCATAAAATCCAGGCAATCGATAATCAAAACCATTCATCCACATATTCAACCATACTTCAATGATACATAGTGCAAGATACATCACCATCTAGTAGGCCTACCTTGATGGATCACCTCTTTAGCACCAATGGTTCTTGATCAACAACTAGAGAACATGAAGAACGGGGCAAAGCCCTGGTGGCTCTAAACTTACTAGCTGTGTTGTCCCTCTGGCGGCGGATCCCGAAACCCTAGGGCTTTTACAAGTTTATATAGGGCTGTACATCAGAAAGGAAAGGATCCTCGGGAAAAGAGTCCTTGTGCCGATCGGCACAGGGGCTGTGCCGATCGGCACACCTCGTGTCCAGCTCAGTTTCCTCCCTAAGTCGGTTCCGAAGTCCTAGGTAGCTTCCATGTGGGCCTTCCAATCAGTTTTCTTCGAGATCAAGTCTTGTGTTGCTCTTTCAAATCTTCAAGTATCTTTTATCTCTTCGTGATGAATATCTCCCAAGATTGGTTCGGATAACTTCCTTCTAGAATAAACTGAATGGTGGGCCAGCTTCGGTGGTCTTGGGGTCCCGTGTGCCGGTCGGCACATGGCTGTGCCGATCGGCACAGTGGGCCTTTTCTGCTGGTTCTCTTCTCTTCAGGTCCAGATCAGCCACAATGTCCAGAATGTCGTCCTTTTCATTTGTTTCTGCAATAAAGCTCCAGAACGACATATATACAAATATAGTGCTATTATCAAGGGTTAATGGCCTATAATGATGACATTTATGCTCTAAATAAGGCGCAGTTGGCATATAAAATGGTATGCTAGAAATCGCCAACAGGGACCACTACAGAAACGCCGCCGATCTCCCAGATCATGACAACAGGTTTTTCAGCACAAGGCGGAGAGGGTGATGGAAGAGCTGTGGGTAAGTCTTCGTTGCACTGCATTGGTCAATACATCGCATTCATTGGATATTATTCAAATAATGACAGTGTACATTGCGTCTTGATGCAGGATTTCTACAGATGCGAGCCTGGGCAGGAGGCGTTGGCGGTTCGTGTGACGAACGATGCATGTCGTAAACTCGTCAGAGACATGCATTACGAGTCGCGCGTCCAGGCCGTCATAACTTACTACGCTACTGTCCAGAAAATGAAGGTGGAAAAAAAGGAGGCACGAACCATTGAGCTTACCCAAGAGCAATACATGCTGGTAAACACGAATACCAAACTCTTATGAGATTAAGTACGCTTAATTTGATCTTCTCATATTTCTATACTTGATGACGTGCAGGTGCCTCCGTGGTGGTGCGCCTCCCATTTCACGCCTGGTCCTATATTGTCAACAAATGGTGCGAGCCCCAGTGGCATGAGACAAACAACGCTTGCGAGGAGCGGCGCTTGATGATGCCTAGGGCACCACACCATCAAGGCAACCTTACCCTTTCCTAGTACGCGGCTAGATGGGTACGTGAACTCAACTTCTTTATTTAAACACTTAATAGTCTCATAACTTCTAATCATCTTTCTATTTTCCTTGCAGTCGGCGGCACATGGTGGCCAGCCTTGCGGGCAGTTGAAGGCCTTTGCTCTGTCCCACAAGGGCAAGGCGACGGCCGACATCGACTACAACCCGGAGGACCCGCCCGAGGCGTACAGCAACGCTACCGTCCACAGCCACCTCAGTGAGTACACCTCGGCGGCAAGGGAGGTCCATGGGCCAGAGTGGGATCCGAGCACCGAGCCCCTTGATGGAGAGGTCGTGATGAGGGTGGGTGGAGGTAAGAAGCATGGCCGGTACTGGATTGGCGACAGCACAATCGACACGGCCTCTACTCCCACCCTCTCCGAGATCCGAGCAAGGAGCACGGGCTCAGCTCCGCCCATACGCCCACGGCCTAGCGCTACACAGATCCAGATTGAGCAAATGCAGGTAATCTTGGTTTAATTCGTTGTTCATTGATTTGTATATGGTATTGCCTTGCATTGTAATATTGGGATCGATGAAATATTGTAGGCCCAGATGGATGCGAAGTTGGAGCAAGAGCGGCAGAGGATGCAGGCCGAGATGGATGCGAAGCTGGAGGCAGAGCGGCAGAGGAATGACCAGCGGATGGCGCAGATGTTCCTTTACATGCAGACTCATGGTACGGTGCCACAGCCAGGGCAACTCCCTCTTCTACCACTACCTCCTCCTTACGGCGGTCCTCCTCCCTTCGGCGTTTCTCCTCCCTTCGGGGTTCCTCCTCCCTTCGGCGTTCCTCCTACTTTCGGTGGTACTTCTCCTGGCACTCCTTCTGCAGGCACTCCGGTGAGTCACTTCAAATCTTTTGTACTTTAATTTCTTACCTTCAAGTATGATATAGTGAAGTAATTGAAGGGTTAGCTATGCTAGCTTGTAACCAATATTTTGTCACTTCTATTACATTTTAGTTTATATGCTTATAACCTACACATTTTAGCTTATATGCTTCTAATCTACAATTTAAATACTTGTATTGCTTTGCTCGTGCAGAATCAATCGGCGGGATCCAACAATCCCTCTCCGCAGAATGCTTGGTCGCCGTGGCCGCCTCGTCAATAAACCTGTAATTGTATTTCAACTTCTATAACTATGTGTCGTGATCGTGTGAGACTTTGTGATGACGGTTGGTGGACTATGTGTTTGTGATGATCGTGGACCTCTATGTGATGTGTTTGTGATGACGGTTGATCGTGGACCTCTATGTGATGTGTTTGTGATGATGGTGGAGCTTTTTATGTGATATGTTGAGTTTGTGATGATGGTGGAGCTCATTTATGTGATATGTTGAGTTTGTGACGATGTGGGCTCAAATATGTGATATGTGATGATGATTTGGCTCATATATGTGATGTATGATGTTTTTTTGTGATTGTGGTCCAGGTTGTAGTCGATTTGAAATGTTTATTGCAATCTGGAACAATTTTTTGCCGAGTGTTTCAGTCCTTTGCCGAGTGCCGCGGCCAGACACTCGGCAAAGAAGCCATACTTTGCCGTGTGCCTGACGTGGCACACGGCAAAGAGTCCAGGCTTTGCCGAGTGCCTGGGCCCACGGCACTCGGCAAAGTGGGGGTTGACGGCTGACGGACGTCAACCCTTTTTTTTTTGCCGAGCGCCACGTGGGGCACACGGCAAAGGTTTTGCCGTGTGCCCGACAAATGGCACTCGGCAAAATACTGTTTGCCGGTACCTGTTTGCCGTGTGCAACACTCGGCACTCGGCAAACGTGTGCCGTGTGCTTTTGGCCCTTTGCCGTGTGCCCTGGGCACTCGGCAAACGTGGGGTTTCCCGTAGTGGTTTCGTGTGGAGCCAATACCTGTCACATGGTTCCCTTTTTTTGAGTAGTTTAATGAAAGGAGAATTGTGCGAGTTATTATGATCTGTTGTTGATGTTGTCTTGTTGAATCCATCCTGATCATGTCGTAGAAAACTTGTATTAAGAGCTTGCAAATGGCCATTGGTCACCCCAATTATGCTGCTATTGGCTTTGTGCAAGGCTACTGCTATGACATGGTTCCTTTTCTGTCGAGCACATTAAAATAATGATGCAAGATTTTATGATATGCCATAGTTGTCTTCTCACATTGGTCCTGATCATGTCGTAAGAAACCTGTGTCCTCTTTGATATGTCAGACATATTGCAGTTATTGATTGGTTAATGCTTGACTCACGGACAAAGAACTAGTGGTATTAATTTTATGTAGAGTCCATATCATTTTCCTCCCTCGAAAACTTAATATGATATTCAGTGTTGGATTTGTGCATTCGAGAGATTTTTCAAGTAGCAAACTTTGTGGTGGTACGATTGGAAGTATGGAGATTTGAGCTATAGCTTAGTTTCAGCGCGTAACATTTATAATTTCTGCACAGCTTGAAAAGCTTCTTTTTGCCAATTGTGGAATTCGGATCTTTAACATAACTTGTGAAGCTTGTAATGGTCACTTGATGAAAGTGTGTAGCAGACTTTTTGGAGGTTAAATAGTAAGTATGGAGATTTGAGCTATAGTTTAGTTTCAGCGCGAAACGTTCCTAATTTCTGCATAGGTTGAAAAGCTTCTTTTTATCAGTTGCGGAATTGGGGTCTTCAACATAATTTTTGAAATTTGTACGGGTCAATTGATGGAGGTTTGTAGCAATCTGTCCCTCCTAAGCAGTTTAACAGTAGTAGGTGATGTTGGTAACTGACAAGTAGAAATGGTTAACGCCTTACAAGATGGATGACAAGAGCTCAATGTACTGTTTTGAGGTGGGCGTGTGTCAAAAGCTGTGTAAAACAAACTACAACTGGTAAGGACAAATCACTTTCATTTCACAGGGAAATCTTTAACTATTCGTTTCTGTTTCACTATAGTAACAGTGCGGGTGCAAGAGATTCATGACATAGTAGCACTGTTCGCTACTTTAATTACTATTAATTTAGAGATGACTAGCATGATGCCCGTGCGTTGCCACGGTAAAAATTTGATCAAGTTGCAATACAAACCCTTTGGTTGTAAAGCTTTGCTGCATTGCATAATACTCCATCCGTTCTTTTGCATCATGAAAAAAATGCAGGGAGCATTGTTGATTACTAATTAACCAAAATATTTGAAACATTAAAATAATTTGATAAGTTATCAACAGGGACACAAAATTTTCATTCTTAACAATGTTGAAGATTCAAATCATTAACTCTTCTTTTTTGTTCAACAGGGACATTAAAATAATTTGACAAGTTATCAACAGGGACACTTCCGTTAGAGAATATGCACATAATTACCAGAAGTCCAATGGTTGAAAACCTGAAACAAACTATGAAAAACCCTCAGGTGGCCTAGCCTGCCAAACGCAACAGCCAAAGCTGCATCAAAGCGAGCTAGGGGATGAACAATATACAATTACAGCCTACTGAACAAGGAAAAACTGAATAGCTTTCTTAACTGCAGTCAGGAAATAGCTCTCTCCTTTTTCAGCAAATATTATTCAATCTCATTCTGAATCTACAAAATCTCTTCTTAACTGCAGTCAGGAAATAGCTCTCTCCTTTTTCAGCAAATATTATTCAATCTCATTCTGAATCTACAAAATCTCCTAGTCGTGACCAACATCCAACATTGAGCTGACATAGCCAAAAAGATGACTACTGGTGACATTTCCTTCAAATTTGAAATCTTATAGTGGTGTCATCACAATATAAAGAAAGTGGGAGACGATCAGTTGGTGAAATACTGAAACCAATAACTTTGAAATTTGATCAGTTTGTGAAACTGGAAAAAATGTAAAACTACAACCTTACATTGGAAAAATCATCTAGTAGCTCCTATCCTTCTACAAGAAAACAAAGTAGTCCGGCTTCAAGTTCCAACAAGTAATTATGACTTGGAGACGATCAGATTTACCAAGATACAGTGACAGAAAAAATGAATTAACAGGGCACAGATGAATTGTGCATTAGGACATCAAGGTGCCTAAAAACCAATGCGCATTGTGAGCATGCTCATCTCTCGGGGTCGGAAATGCCTGGATGGCGAGAAAATTGGCACTTTCGATGCTGTAGCAAACCAAGAATGAAGCGTCAACACCGCAGGCAGCGGCCATTGCAGGCCCAATCTAGATGGGGAATCGCCATCCCTTTTCCCCGACCACGGTGATGCCAGATAGACCTGTATCCAAACTGGATTAAACATCCTCCGCACGCAAAAGTCAGATCCAGTGAACTGGATGGGACAGACTTAGAAGGGAGGGGGCGGGAGAGCGGCGGCATGCGGGGAGAGGAGGCGAGCGGCGACGTGCGGGATGAGGAGGTGAGTGGAGGCGTGCGGAGGCCGGAGAGGAGAGGAGAGCGAGGCGTTTGTGCGTGCTTTTCTCTTTTTTTTTCACGAGCAGGGGCCGGGCGCCGGGCGGATGAGCCGGAGGTGATATTTTGGTGGCCCACTCGTCGGCGCGTGCAGGCTGGAGCGCGGGCAGGACGACCAACGGCCACGACCACCACCAACTGCATCTTTATGGTAAAGAAAGAGAAAGAAACATTCTGTCTCATGTTCAAATCAGTAGAAAACCATGAACGCAGATTACAAGACCCGTGCCCAAAATACAACTACAAATAAGGCAGATAAACTCCTCAAAGTATGGAAGATCAAAATGAATGGTCTGCATAATCATGGACTGGAAAATTGACTACACTACTCTCAAGATGAGATGCATGAACATGTCATATAAGCACAACAATATTGATCCCCTTAACCATTTCATAGTGCACACGTGAATCAAAGTTAGTGATTCTTCTCTAGTGCATTAGAAATACATCATAAGCACAACTAAATTTATTTCTTCAGCGCAATACATGATAGTTGACGATTGAACCACAATATTATGCGCAGCAGGTACAGAACGTCTGAAATGATGGGGAAATGACATCTTTCAGTTAAGATATTTGAGCAGTCAGATTATTTCTCAGGTAACGATGAACAGCAGCAATGAGCAAACTACATTCTTCAGTAAAACATCAAAAGACTTATGTTTCAGAACAGAGCAATGCTGGGAGCACAAATTTGATGGAAATGGGAATTTTAGGACTGAGAATTAACTTAAAGAAAATATCTTTGGAAGTGGATTTGTACATGCAAAAGCTAAAATAATTCTACCTACATTTTGCGGCAGTGAACTATGAATCTTTTGGGGCTCAGATATGAGTTCTAACACCTTCAAAGTTCTCGAGTAAAATACTGCAGAGTTCAGAAAAGGCCAAGTGCAATGTCTTCCACATTGCTAAAAAATGAAAATAAGCAGAATGCTGCATTAAGCTCCTACTAGGTTAGTACAAGGTTCTATTTATTATTATCAGCATGGTCGAAACTTAGTCTGAAAACTAGGGTTACCATGCAGCAACATATACTTGACAGCTGTTGAGCAGCTTCAGCTTTTGACAGAGGTTTCAGTCCAAACCTTTCCGAAAATGCCATGTCCACAAGATAAGGAAAATACGTATATATTTGTCCAACATAAATTATATATATAGTGCCGACCAAGAAAAAAGAATGGTGATGGATCGTTCACAAGTAAGACCAAGAAAAAAGAAGTCAATATGCGATACATGTATAAGTCGTTCTGGAAACACAAATAGTAGCATTCGATAACTGATAACTACATATAGTACCAAGGTAAAAAATAGCAGTTGGTGATGGAACATTTACAAGTAAGGCAAAGAAAAAGAAACCGATATGCGATACATTAATAAGAGGATAGTCACTCTGGATGCACAAATAGTAGCTTTCGATTACTAATAACTAGAATGCCAAACATCATAAGTCATGCAACTTGAGAAACCATACATTAACTAGCATATTAGGAGCTGCTTGGTTGCTGGCCACTGCCAGCCACACATTGTGGCGCCGCCGAACTTGAGACGGCAAAAAAGAGCACCGAACCTGCGGCAAGAAAAGTGAAGGAAAGCATGGTGCCGCATTTGTCTCTCCTGTGGCGCACCAAAGCCGGAGTGGCAACCAAGCAGCAAACAGATTTCTATAGCGCCACCGAAAGTTTGTCGTGGTAAAACATGGCGGTGAACCAAACACCCTCTTAGTGCTAAGTAGTAAGCCTTCCAACACCAGAAAGATGCATCACTTAATTCAAGTAGATTCATCCAAATTTCTGGGGCCACCTAATTCTAGTTTAACTAACAGATCCTGAGTATGCTTAGGGACAAGCGTTGGCAGCTTCTCAAAATAAGGAACATATGGAACAACTGACCGATAGCCGTGTCCTAATGCTTGGAGAGAACACACTTCCATAGTATCCATGTCATATGAAATCAGTTCCTGGTTGTAACTGTGAACAATGAAAACCAAACTGCGATCTGGATGAATGGCGACCATGTCTAATTCATCGATTCCGCAACTCATTTCTCCAAACAGCTAAAAACAGCTCAGACTTTGCTTTAGGACCCATTGTTCTGCATCATAATCCTCAAGCACCCAGATCGATAGTCCAGTGATGTAATCATGACCGTCTTCTATCTTTTTATGTCCACTGATGCAATGCAGGAGTCCCTGCGACTGACCAATAAAAGCAGGAACAGATAATTCTTTCGTTTCTGGCCAACGGATTATCTTACATGGCTTCCTCTGCATGTCAACTGCCACTATCTGATCCTTAATTACCTGAAGATAATATCGGGAGTAGACAAGAACGTGCAGCCTGTCATTCAAATACGCACTGCCCAACTTGGATTTTACTACATCTGCACCACCTGTCCATCTTTCTCCATATTGCTGCCATGCTTTTGTGTTATTAACCCAAATCCCAATGTCAGATGAGTAGATGAGCACACGTTCCACTATCTTGGGATAACGACTGTGGCAGAACTGGACCAGGTGGAAGTGTACGGAGATGGCTGGTTCAAAAATCAGAAAGTGGTGCGCGTCTGCAGTCCAATCGTCGGATTCGTAGTCCAAGTTCCTCAGCGGAGGAGATACTGTCCAATAGGAGCTGGGAACGGCCACCCATTGCTCGGTGGCAGGGTTGCACACGATGTATCCGTATGTGCCACAATCCCTGAGGTGCCCAAAGAGAAGGAGCCCGTTGTGGGAGCTCCATAGCACGAGGTCCTTAATCCCAGGGATCTTCTTGAGGAAGGAGAACGAGGGGTCGACGAAAGGGGCGGGTCTCCCCGACAAGTTGGCGAAACTCCCAAAGTTGGCATCGCCGCCGCCGGAGCCGAAGAAGAATCCTTCTAGGGTTTGGGGGGACTTGTTGCCGCGGAGGCGAGAGGCGATGAGGTCGCACCAGGCTTCGGAGACGCACTTGAACCGGAAGAGCGGCTTCGCGGGGACGCGGGAGAGGATCTCGACGAGGGGGTCGTCGGGGAAGCCGGCCGCGGCCGCCTTACTCCTCTTGGGGGCGTCCATGGCACTGCGGATGGGGGAGCCGGAGGTCAGGCGACGAGAGGCGTGAGAGAGAAATGTGGCACGCGATGGATTGGGAGAGCTTACCGGCCGCCGGAGACGCCGGAGACCGCCGCCGCGCTCGCCGCTGATCTGGAATTGGAAGGGACTGGGTCGCAAATTACGTTAGAGCCCCTATCGAAGTTGAATAGTCAGACCACGTGGTGGGAAGAAATTTTGGCTTTTCTTTCGTGACTAGAAATTCACATTCCTCAAATAAAGCTTCAATTTGGATTTATTGTTGAAAAGGGGTAATAAAACAAGTTGGTAAACTCTATCTTCCTTCCGCCGCGCGTTAGCACTCTTGCGGGCGCGCGCGCGCGAGCCGCCTGATCTGGATCCGACGCTGGAGCGCGACGAAAGGTATTCGAAGCGCCGATTCAGCTTCGGACAGAAATCCGAGTCGTGGGTCCCACGCTTCCGCCGACGGTTTGCCTTGTCCAGCTATGGGTGGTCCACCGGTCAGTGAGGCGAGCGAGAGCGAGGGGTTATTCCAGCCGGGCGTTTCCAGTTTCTCATTTCGTCCTCTCCTTTCTCTCTCTCTCTATCCCCTTCTCATCGCAGACGCAATCGCCGGCAAATCCACGGGCGATTGGTCGGCAAATCGGCGGTGAGAGGTGGTGTGTTCGGTCGACAGCATACAGGCAAGTTTCCTCCCCCATTCTCAGCTCTCCTCGCGCACCCTTTAGCTAAAACCGAGCTAGGGTTACGATTTCGCTCAGATTTTTGCTTCTAATTAGCCGAAGCATTCGATTTGGTGCCGGCGCCGAAGCTCTTCTGGGTTTGTCACACAAAGGGCGATTGGGTGATTCAGCGGCTAGCGGATCGAGGTACTGGCTCTTCCGCGAAATTGCAGGTGAGCCGCCTCTCTCCTGTTCTCTCGTTTTCAGGTGAGCCTCTCGTCCTACTCTCTCCTATTCTCTCGTTCTACTTGCAAAATCAACCTAGGGGCTTCATGGTTTTTGCATCCTGCTTTGTTCGAGATCGATCTAAGGTTTGGTACTGTGTAGGCGAGACGTTTTTTTGCATGTTTAATCTGTGTAGTTGAGTAGTAATGGGGTAGTGAGTGGTTGGACTTTTGCAGGCTTGATTCACCAGTCACGTTCCCTCTATTTTTGAGTCATTTGTAAATTTGGGAGCCTAGGCTTTCTCGGTTTTTGCCCATTTTAAGTGACGAATCCTCTTCTTTCGAATTGAACTACCATTTACTTGAGCGTAGTTTTTAGGCATTTTGTGTGTTGTTTTTTGGGTTCGATTTTGCCCTTTTTGTGATGGGGTGCAATTGTAGGGTGCACTGTTATTTTTTCGCAAGCCTAATCTGTAGCATAGGCATTTTGATTCATGTTTCTGGGTCGATTTTTGCCATTTGGGTTAGATTAAGGGCCGGTTGGTTGTGTCCATAGTGCATTGCTATAGTACTGGTGATATAACTGGACAGCTATGTTTTTGATATTTTTTGCTTAAAGGGTTGCGTGGATTGGTTGTTCATCATTTGGCGTTTTCCATACTGCATGATCTAATTACTGACAAATGCAGTACAATATGTTTTTTTATGGCTGATTACTCTTCATTTATTTATTTTTTTGTTCTTAGCACCAGTAGTGTTGGGTCGAACGGAGCTGCACCGTGTGTCAGACCAAAATCGATTTTGGTTAAGGTTTGGCTCTCACAGTGTTGGGTCGAATGGAGTTGCACCGTGTGTCAGACCAAGCAAGTAAAATAAGCTTTCTTTCTATGCGGTGCATGCAACGCATGCTCACGGTCGGCTTCAGATTGATTTTTTTTATTCCCCACGGTTCGACGCTCAAACATGAGTCGATTTTTCCTCTCATCACTCGGTTCGATTCTCACAATGGGTAAAGTTCGATGGTTGAACCGCCAGCTCGGGCGACGGTTCGATTTCACCTAACACTGCGGATGCTGTTATGTTTATGTGCTGCATGCTTGTTTTCATAGCTCTGATTGTGTAATCTAGTTAGACAGTTAATATTACAGATAAAAAATACTGTCATTTCTTTTGAGCAATACATGAAGATTGTGCAGCCAGTTTTTTGGTGCATGGTTCCAATTTGTTTTAGTCTTAGTTGTGTGGTATCAGGTTATGTCCATTTCTTTAATGTGCAATAGGGGTTTTGATTGTTGTCAATGTTTGCATTAGGTGTGTTTTAGATTTGGTAGTTGATTGTTTAAGGTTTTAATAATACATTTCGTACTGCATTGGTGCATGTGATTGCTCTGCATTACTCAACAATGCTGTACAGTAACGGTGTTTTTGTGCCGCTGTCATGGTTATGTGTTGCATATGCTTTTTCACATCCCTGGTTGTGAAATCTAGTGTGTTTATTATTCAGTTAATATTATGGATTAATATTACTGGCATTTTTGTATAAATTATAGCACTTTTACACATATATGAAAGCATTTTTATATACATCTATATCAGTTTTCACTTATTTTTTCTGCTTTTGTTTCTACCCTATGTAGATAATGGCTAAGGAGAAGAATGTGCAGATTTACCTTCAACATCACGAAGAAATGAGCAGCAAAGAAAGGTGGCTATTCCTTTTTTTCTGTAGAGATGAAGCATTTTGTATGTATTTAACATCCGCATCATGAAGATTTTTACCCTGGTTGTTGAATCTTATTGATACTTCTTTCCTTTTTGTTATCTTTCCATGCATTCAGTACAATACAAGCGTTAGAAAGGACGAGATGTCTAAAAAGCCTTAGAAAAGATGAAGAATACAGGGGTATGTAATATGTTGTTGATAGGAAAACACTTTTAACAGCGCTGCCATTGATAGGTCTTGATCTGTGATTATGTTAGCCAGCTCCTTACCATCCATAGCTTCCAAAATCGCCTGCCAAAGCATTTTAATTGTTCAACACAGTAACTTATTATGTATACAGTAGCACTTTTCATCAACAATATGAAGCAATTGTTTGTCAAGCATTTTAATTGTTAAGAACACAGTAACTTGTTATGTATACAGTAGCACTTTTATGTACATGTATGAAGCAATTGTCTGTCAAGCATTTTAAATGTTAGCAACAAAGTAACTTATTATGTAAACGATGGCACTTTATTAAAAATATGAAGCAATTGTTTGTCAAGCATTTTAATTGTTAGCAACACAGTAACTTACTATGTATACGGTGGCACTTTATCAAAATATATGAAGTCATTTATATGAGCAATAGACCTTGAATAACCATTCATAACTTTTTGCTGGTTCATTTCTTAGAAAGCACAGCTTGCTAGTATCGATTGCCCATACCTGTTTATTCCAACGAATGGGACAAATGACATTCTGTATTTGTCTGTCAAGTAAGTGCTATCAAATGATATGCAATCATTGTACGTCTTATATGCTTCTCTCGCCGCAACTAAGTGCTATCAACATGTAAGTAGGTCTCCTATAGTGAAAGTCTTATTCCTGAAAGTGTTGGCGACTCATTAGAAAATGACACTAGATCCTGTAACTACAAAAACTAGGATTCATGTCTTGAACTGTTGCATCTTCTTCGTCAGGAGGTGGCAAGTTCGATCAAGTCCACCATTTTCCTTGAATTATTACCTGTCAAGTATTTTTATTTGTTTTCATCAGTAACATAGTGTATATCTGAAAGCTAATTATGTGAACTTGATTAGCATGTCTATACATCAGTAATATACTAAAGTCGCAAAGGAAATTCATGTGCTGCTTTTAACATGCCTATCTTCTTGTTTTGACAAATGTGACAAAGTGCCGCGTGATGATGATAAAGTTATGTGGGGATGACAGAGTTGACCAAATGCTAGTGTGGATGACAAAATTCTGTAACACTAGCACCCCTTCTTCTTTCTGCTGTCCTTTTTCTTGTTTGAAAGAAGGGGTGCTTTTTGCTGTGTCAAAAAAATACTTTCTGAAGTAGTCACTGTGGGTTACTTTTGTGGTTATGTATAAATCTGGTACCAAGTGTATGAACCTGGTAGTAAAGCTAGGTGCTTTGAAGTAGTCAAGTACTATTCGCGCAGCAGGAACTTTCTTCTAGATGCAAACCTGCAGTAGATGCAAATTACTGTTGCGACTTACCTGCAAAATCCTTGATCAGAATTGCTTTTTGCTCTTTTTTCATCTTCCTGATCAGAGCAGCAATGACGGCACTGCCGCAACCCTAGGAAGACGCTGTTGGCGGTCGTTAAACCATGTTTTGACCGCCACCCTACCGGTAAATAAATACATAACACCAAGATTTTGTGCATAGTAGATAGGAATAATGCTACTCCACAGGTTTTGGTGGATATTTGGATGCAGGAGTGAATAATGGAGAAAAGTGGGCCCAGCCAGGGAAATTCCCTGGCCGGCCGGCCCCACCCTAGGCCGGCCGGCCCCACCTGGTGGCCGCAGGCCCCAGGCTTCCTCCAGTGGGCTGGAAACTAGTCCACAACATATAATTCAAGGCCCAACCCAGCGGATTTGCGCCGACTTACCAGAGGTGGGCCATTTGGGCCTTAACTTGGCCCCTACTTCAATCCTGCCGACCCCACGAACAAACCGACCTTCAGACCGCCTTCAGGAGTGCATCTGGAGCGTTGAGGCAGAAGGCGGTGGCCAACCGCCACAGGGGACGGCCGGCCGGCCACCCCCCTAGGCCGGCCGGCCGACTTTGGCGGCGCCGCCTCTCCAAAGTCGGCAGGCTTGCTTCCACCGCCTTGGGAAGCTATAAAATGGACCCCTCGGCTGCAGAAACAAAGCGCACCATCACACTTCATCCAAGTGTTCATTAGTTTAGTTGAGTAGTAGCTTTGGGAGTTAGAGTAGAGTAGAGTAGAGTGAGAGCTCTCTCGGGCTTCCGGAGTATTCTCGGAGTTCGGTATAGTTCTTTGTATCTTACTCTTGAGATATTATTTTATTTATTATATAATTAGTTTTATCTTTATTTATTTCTTTAGTAATTCTTTTCTATTTAGTTTATTTATTCGTTAAGTAAGTGCTCGTAGAAGTCTTGTTGTGGGATTCGTGATTGTTGGAATAGCGAGTACGAGAGAGTGCCGTCGTCGGAGATGACGTCGTGTGAAATCTGTGCTTGTTCATTCTTAGATAGGACTGCTCCGTTGATCAAGAGTAGCTCCTCTAGGCGGGTTGTAAGCGTGGCGCTTAGATCTTGGCCTATGCACGTTTGGCACCCAACCCCACGGAGGATGGTAGCCGCGAGTGTATGTGACAGCTGCACCGGTCTCTGTAATCCACCACGTCCGGGTTGGACTCAGCAGGGTCTTAATTATAGCGGATGGATCCCCAGGGTGAACTAGCAGCATCGGTTGCCCTGGCACTTCCGTGCCCCGAAACGACATGACTTGTATGTGTATGAGCTTAGCTAGAGTAAATAACCTTTGTAGAATTGACTGCTAGAAAAGTAAATAATAGATAAACATACAGGTAGCCTTAACTCTATCTCGTTGCTCTCCCAAATGTATACTACGATTTATTTTATTACCTTGGATTTGAGGATGTGTGTGCCACCCATATATATCATGCCTATCTTACCCCCGTCTCAAGTATAGTTGATACATTATTTCTTTCTCCAAATTATCCAATGCATAGCTATTATTCAGCTTTCTTTTGCTCTACTTCCCTGCGGAAATATAAATACGATAACCCTGGAATACTCCAAGGTGAAATGCTACAATGGTGATCCGTGCGCTTGCGGAATTAATGAATTTAATTTTATCGCATAAGAACCGCCAACAAGCATTTCTGGCGCCGTTGCCGGGGAAGTAGCAGCTAGGAACAGAATAAATGCATTGAAGTTTGTGAGAAGAATAATTATCACTTACTTTTGCGGGCTTACCCTTGTCCTGGTTTTTCTTCTTGTGAAAATTTGAAACAGGACTGTGCATGACTGGTTTCGACCTACCAGAAAACTTCCACCCAGATCCGGAACAGTTCTTGAGAAGGGTGAGGGCCAGGCTTACCCCTCCTCCCACCCACGCTCGATCGAAAGTTCTGGCTCTTGAAGGATCCCTTCCGACAACTGTCGAGCACCCTCCATCTTCATCAACAAACAACAACATGGGTGATCCAGTCGAGAAGACGATCAATGACTTCTCCGCGCCAACTACGGAGAACATCCGCGTGGGACCCAACCCGCGCGTCACCAACAAGGACTACGAGCTCAAGCCAGCCTTGATCAACATGATCTTGGCCAGTCCTTTCTGTGGGAAGCCGTCGGAAGATGCAAATGCTCACCTCCAAAGGTTCCTGATGACGTGCAACACTTTCGTCATAAAGGATGCACCTCAGGACGCCATCCGACTACAGCTTTTCCCATTCTCTCTGTTGGGGAAGGCTCTCCAGTGGTTCTACGCGAACCAAGAGTCCCTCGACACGTGGACGGCATGCTCCAATGCCTTCCTCGCCAAGTTCTTCCCGCCGGGCAAGACGACTGCCCTGCGGAACAAGATATCGGGCTTCCAACAGCTCGCAGATGAGTCGACCGCGGAAGCCTGGGACAGGATGCAGGAGTACGTTCTCTCATGCCCACACCATGGCATGGAGGAATGGCTCCTCATACAGAGTTTCTACCACGGTTTGAGGCCGTCCGCTCGAGAGCACCTCGACGCCGCAGCAGGCGGCTCCTTCTTCTCCCTTAGCGTGAAGAACGCTAAGAAGTTGATTGAGAAGGTGGCGGCCAACCAGACTCATGGTGAACGCCAAGCGGCGAGCACCAAGACCCGTGGAGTACACCAAGTAGAGACGATGAACATGCTCGCCATCAAGCTCGATCAGCTACTCCGCAAGGTGGAGTCTCCACAGGACCTGCAAGTTGCGGATTCCCGCATGACATGTGAGGAATGCGGCAGCGTTGGGCATATGGGCATCAATCGCCCGAATACGAGAGAGGAATGCAATTTCCTCAACAATGGCAATGGGTTCCGCTCTCAGAACAACTACGGCTGGAATTCCAGGCCCGACCTCTCCTTCAACAAAAATCAGGGAGGTAACAATGGTAATCTTTCCCGTTATGAGCCCTCTATCAAGGATCTAGTTCTCGGCCAGGTCAAAATCAATGACAGCATTAGTAAGAAATTTCTTACTACGGACAAGGCTTTAGAGAGCATAGATGCCAAGCTAGAGTCTTTCAGCACTGCTCTGCAGAATCAGCTAAGCCATAACAAGATGCTAGAAACACAAATAGCGCAAATAGCTTCAGCTGTGCAGGCTTCTCGTACGAAGGAGAGTGTTAGTGCTATCACCACCAGGGGAGGAAGAGGTACTGTGGACCCTCCATACCCCAAGGGTGCAGAGAGAAAGACACTAAATACAGCCCCCAAGGAGAAGGCCGGTAAAAAGGTTCCAGAAAAGAAGGTCCCTGAAGAGGAAGACGCCGAGAAGGAGAGCTCCGAGGAGGAACCAACGACAGATCCTCCCGTTGAGCAAGCTCCACCCAAGGCAGCACCTCATGAGTATTTTGACACTACAGGCTTGCCTTACCCCGACCGCAGGAAGAAGCTCACTGTGGACGAGCGCTTTGATAAATTTGTTGAGGCTATCCGACATATATATGTGCATATTCCTCTGCTTGATGCCATGCAGGTACCTACTTACACTAGGTATTTCCGGGACATCCTCAACAACAAGCGCCCCATTCCAGCAATGGAGGTAGTGAAGCTTACAGAAGAGTGCAGCGCAGCCATTCTGAACATTCTTCCGGAGAAGAAGAAGGATCCAGGATGCCCTACGATCCCATGTTCGATTGGCAGCCAGCACTTCTCTCAAGCGCTTTGTGACTTGGGTGCAAGCGTGAGCGTTATGCCAAGGCGGTATATGACAGGTTAAACTGTCCATTATCGCCTACGGCTATGTGCTTGCAGCTCGCAGATCAGTCCGTTCGTCATCCTGCTGGTATTGCCGAAGACGTCCCCGTACAGATCAGAAACGTCTTCGTCCCCGTCGACTTTGTTGTGCTTGACATGGAAGTAGATGTCAAGACCCCTCTCATCCTTGGGAGGCCGTTCTTGAGCACCACCAACGCCAACATCGACGTGGGGGCAGGAGAGATCCACTTGGATTTCAACGGCAGGGAAGAAACGTTCAACTTCAAGCCTAAGGTTGAGCAATGCAAGCAAGTACGGGACATATATGGAAAGGACCCAAGGAGAGTGGAGAAGATTGAGATTACTCCACCCATGCCACAGCCAGACAAGCTCATTGCATACATGAGAGACTATCTGGAAAGAGAGAATGCAAGAAGGCTAGCAAAATATTGGAGGACTCCAAGGAGGATGCCTCAGCCGCCTAACACAACTCAAGCCCCTCTTACTCCTCCGCAAGAAGGAGTAGGCGAGTCACAATCGCCCAAGAAGAGGAGAGCGAGGCGCTCAAGAAAGAAGAAGGCAGCTACGGCATCAACCGATGAGAGTACAACAAAGGCGCCTATTGAAGAAAAGGTCGCCGCCACAAACACAAAGAAGACAACCAAGGTGTGGCGGAAGAAAGAAGGAACCTCTACCTCGCAAGATTCTCCAGCGAGCGAGGTCCAAACAAGTTGAAAAGACATGGAGAACGTCTAGCTCAAAGACGTAAAAATGAGAGCCCTCCGATTGGGGAGGCCATCCCAATCGTTATCCTAGCTAGGCCTAGCACTTGTTTTCCTTTTCATAAATCATAAAAACAAAATAAAAATTTGAAAAATTTAAAAACAACAAAAATAATAGGATTCCCGGTGATGCCCATTAGGGGCTAGCCACTTGTATCATCCTCACTCTTTTTTGCAGATCAAGAAGGAGGAGGAAGAGCCTGAATCAAGCTTAAGTCTTACAAAGACTCAAGCTTGGGGAGGGCACCCTCAGGTAAGAAGGAGTTCAATACAAGCTTAAGTCTTACAAAGACTCAAGCTTGGGGAGGACCCCCTGGTAAGTATTCCTAACTTTCTTAATAAATAAATGAACTCCCTGTTTCGAATAAATGCTAGAATCTTGGTGTTATGCTACGCTTAAGGGAAATGATGATCGAGTTACAAATTAGCTTCCCATGTGTCGCATAGATGCAACCTCTACTCCTGACATATGTGTTATTTTTACTTGAGCATGATCACATCATGAGTCTTGCTTATTTCCGTGGGTTGCATTTGTTACACCAAGTCTGAGCATTGTGGATTGTGATATGGCATGATTAGGACTTGTTGCAATTTCTTAGTATGGTTTCATCCAGAGATGTTTTTCTTGAATTGCTGCAAGTACCTAAAACCCTTCTGTTTTGGCACACTTCTCTTAGTGTGAGGATTTATTTACCTACCAGAGCCATATCATAATATTCGAAACAGCCCCACTCATAGCCGTTTGTTTATGCATTGAGTTTTGTTAAGGTTTGATGTACTCTTGAAACTAAGCACTCCTAATTTTGGTCATAATTCCTTCGCGTGTGTTTTCGAAAATTTCTCTCCACCAAATAAAAAGGGGAATGTTTGGATAAATCAACCAAACATTTTTCAGAGTTTGCAAAACTTTTGGTCCATCCAAAATGCTCAAGAATATTTCAAAATGTTTCATTGAACCATTCAAAATTTATGGCCCCTTGCACCATGGAGTAGTCAAAAAAAAAAAAAAACTCCATGGTTGCATGACAAAAGTCAATGGCTATATGGTTCTTATCATAAACATCTTGAGCAAAATAAAGGACCAATGTTTTTCAAAACCCCCTTCCATAAGCGTGAGTTCATTTTCTCCCCCTCCATCACATCATTTCCTATGACCAAAATAAATGGAGTTGCTATGTTGATTGAGACTCATTCTTTAGCTTTACAATATATGCATGACATTTGTGCATTCCTTACCAAGCTCCACATACAAAGCCTCATTTGGTAGAAGGTAGGATGAGTGAAGCTTGTAGGAATAGAACTCACATTGGTAGGTAAGAGAAGTGCCTACCAAAACGAAGGAGAAATTTTTGCACCTTACCTTGCAGCACATAAAAACTCTGGATGCATACCTGCTAGAATTGTGTACTTGTCCGGAAATGCCGTTCTAGTCTTCAATGCTGCGTGACAAGGTGTGACATATAAGCCCCACGATTTTCGCAACACTCATGAATATTTTGTGCTCTCGTAAACTTACCACTGTTTAGGGAGTATGTTGTTGCATCTTTATTACCCATGGGGCACTCCTTTGTAACTCCTGATCCGCCGGTACCCTGAGTTGAGTTTGCTCGGGACGAGCAAAGTTTAAGCTTGGGGAGGTTGTTGGCGGTCGTTAAACCATGTTTTGACCGCCACCCTACCGGTAAATAAATACATAACACCAAGATTTTGTGCATAGTAGTTAGGAATAATACTACTACACAGGTTTTGGTGAATATTTGGATGCAGAAGTGAATAATGGAGAAAAGTGGGCCCAGCCAGGGAAATTCCCTGGCCGGCCGGCCCCACCCTAGGCCGGCCGGCCCCACCTGGTGGCCGCAGGCCCCAGGCTTCCTCCAGTGGGCTGGAAACTGGTCCACAACATATAATTCAAGGCCCAACCCAGCGGATTTGCGCCGACTTACCAGAGGTGGGCCATTTGGGCCTTAACTTGGCCCCTACTTCAATCCTGCCGACCCCACGAACAAACCGACCTTCAGACCGCCTTCAGGAGTGCATCTGGAGCGTTGAGGCAGAAGGCGGTGGCCAACCGCCACAGGGGACGGCCGGCCGGCCGGCCGACTTTGGCGGCGCCGCCTCTCCAAAGTCGGCAGGCTTGCTTCCACCGCCTTGGCAAGCTATAAAATAGACCCCTCGGCTGCAGAAACAAAGCGCACCATCACACTTCATCCAAGTGTTCATTAGTTTAGTTGAGTAGTAGCTTTGGGAGTTAGAGTAGAGTAGAGTAGAGTGAGAGCTCTCTCGGGCTTCCGGAGTATTCTCGGAGTTCGGTATAGTTCTTTGTATCTTACTCTTGAGATATTATTTTATTTATTATATAATTAGTTTTATCTTTATTTATTTCTTTTAGTAATTCTTTTCTATTTAGTTTATTTATTCGTTAAGTAAGTGCTCGTAGAAGTCTTGTTGTGGGATTCGTGATTGTTGGAATAGCGAGTACGAGAGAGTGCCGTCGTCGGAGATGACGTCGTGTGAAATCTGTGCTTGTTCATTCTTAGATAGGACTGCTCCGTTGATCAAGAGTAGCTCCTCTAGGCGGGTTGTAAGCGTGGCGCTTAGATCTTGGCCTATGCACGTTTGGCACCCAACCCCACGGAGGATGGTAGCCGCGAGTGTATGTGACAGCTGCACCGGTCTCTGTAATCCACCACGTCCGGGTTGGACTCAGCAGGGTCTTAATTATAGCGGATGGATCCCCAGGGTGAACTAGCAGTATCGGTTGCCCTGTGTTGGCAGTCCTAAGGCCTAACAGAAATGAATCCGCAAGCGCACGGATACCGATGTAGCTTTCACCCCAAGAGTATTCCTAAGGTATCGAATCCACAGGGAACGAACAGTGTACTAAACTCGAGATCTATGCAGAATATCCGTAAAAAGGGACACGCTAAGCAGGGGATTAATACAGTAAAAAGATAGTCCTCTGGCCAGGTAATCTAATGCAAGATATTACATAACTGAGCAATGCGATAAGGGTTCTTCGATATCATCTACTTCGGGGCACGGCCGCCGCCAAGACACGCAACCCGAGAACTAGGTTCAACGTATCCGGTCAACGGACCGCGTCTAGGCCCTACACACTCAACCCGAACGTGGTGGACTACAGAGACCGGTGTAGCTGTCACCTACACTCGCGGCTACCACAACATCCCGTGGGGTTGAGGGCAACTCAGGATAAATTAAAGTATAAACACCACGTTTACACCTATCATTAATACCAGCAACTAGCAATTTCCTAGAGCTAGCACATGCAGTAAATAAGAAATACTTACTACACACCTGAATCCCATAGATAAAAAAGAAGAAAACCTTACTTTATTGCTCAATAAATAGTACCTTACATGTTACCCGGCCTGGAAGACTATGGCGACTACTCCCAGGCGGAGTATAGACCCGAGGCACCGAGGAAGCAGAACCCCGACATCTCCGGAGCTTCCGCCCTTCCTCCTCCTCTCACTCACTCTCTACTTCACTTATCAAAGTGTTTCTCTACTAAGGTGCGAGTTCTACCGTGGGAGCTACCACCTATTTATAGGCCTAAGTGAGGTAGAGTGGCGGTCACGACACGTCGGTAGTCGGTGAGGCGGTTTTGCCGAAAAGTCAGGCCGGCCGGCCTCCCACCTTGGCCGGCCGGCCATCCATTGTCCCGGATGGCCACCGCCTTCGCCGTGGACGTCCTAGATTGCTTCCCAAGGTCGGTTCCGAAGTCGGTTTTCGAGTGGGGGCGGCAGAAGTGCAGAAATCATCAAATTAAGGCCCAAAAGCCCATCTTCCGGATGTCGGTTGTTCACCCACCATGGAGACCACTTGGGCTTGATGTTTTATGATGCGTATAGCCCACTGGAGGAAGATCGGGTCCATTGGAGACAAAGGTAGGCCGGCCGGCCTAGGGGGCGGCCGGCCGGTCAGGAATTTCTGCATTTCCTGTAATTTTCGTTGAGGCATAACTTCTGCTCCCGAACTCCAAATTAGGTGAACCAAAAGTCAATCTTGACTATCTTTTCAAGGGCTTTCACATGGAGAGATCAAATATTTTATTTGGATAATTTATCTCCATGGCAAAACCCCTCTTTGTTTATAGTTTGTGGTGATTTTCCTTCATAATTGTACCTGCAATCAAAATATCACCAAAACTTGTGGAAAGCCATTAGTCCATAAAGAATGTTCATTTTATTCTTGATTGATGGCTTTTATAAGCTGGTGTTGGCGGTAAAAAGTAGTCGTTAAGGACCGCCAACATCCCCCCCAGACTTAGATCTTTGCTCGTCCCGAGCAAAAAGATTGAACCAAAGAAAAAGGCATCATCAAGGAGTTATGGCAAAGTTATTTCGACAATTACTTCAGGCTCACTATGTGGAAGTGGCTAAAGCTCACTGCCTTCAAGAGTTGAGAGATTGAATAGCACCAATCAAAGATTCTTTCAAACTCAAAATCCCTCGGGTTTCAAAAATTCCCTCTTCCTTGTATGTCACAAAATCCATAACACATGAGTCACTCACTGTGGTGAAAGAGCCTTTCTTCTCTCAAAAGATATCTTCCCTATCTCTAATAGGCTTGTATTTGGAGCTTGGTAGGGAGAGCACAATCTTTTTGCAGAATTTTGTAAGGCTAAGAAAGAATTCTAAAGAGAATATTGCACATCCTCATTGTTCAATCAAGATAAGAATTGATGCATGTGGTGGGGGAGAGAATGAACTCACACAGTGGTAGAATTTTGATCTATGTCTTGCCCGATTTTGAATTTTTTTTTTTTTTTAAGTCAGCCAAAAGTGCACCCTTTTTTTTTTTTGACATTGGGGAACTCTCGTCTCTTTTTTTTTTTCTTTTAAGAGTTCCCGCGATGTGTGAGGCAACTTGTGTGGCTCCTTTGACTTCCTTTCATGATTTTGTGGGCTTGAACATAGGGACAAAAATTCTCTGAAGATGATAGAATTCGAGAACACACGCGAAGGATAAAGATTGAACTTGAGGAGTGCATTTTTGTCAAGAGAATTAAATCTTAACCGAACTCACAACAGAAAGATTGGCTTTCGAGGAGTTCATATCTATTTGTCTTTTTGGCTCTAATAGGCTTTTTCAAGAGATTTTGTGACGACAAGTCCGAAGGAAAAATTTGATTCCCAAGAAAATCAAGAGAAGAAAGAAATCAAGATTTATGCATATATCAAATCTCACAACAAAATAGACAGGAGCGTCCTTACATTTATTTTTGTGAGCAAGAAGGAACAGCGAAATAATAATGCCATAAACCTGATGATTAGCAAGAGTTTTATTTGGTTCATCTTCAAAAATTATTTTGTTTTGTCTTCTGAGTATGTGAAACAGATCAAGGGGGTCAATATAAAGATTGAGGAAAAATTGAACCTGATTGGAGTTTGACCAAGGCCGGCCGGCCTGGGGCTTGGGCCGGCCGGTGGGGTCCCTCCCCTGTTCCTTCTCTGTTTCGTCGGGACGACGCGCCATTGTGTGTTCACAACTTTGTTCCTACGCACTCGGGAAAATGTGAGTGTACAAAGGTTGGTTTATGTGGTTGCCCCACATAAACCAACACTCAATTAAATAAACACTTCACATTGACATGTTAGATATTATTTATTTTTATTTTTTTTTTTTTTTAAGAAGAAAGGAAAAGGGTGCTTGGTTAAGGTCGAAGCCAGACCGTAGATGCAAGCATTTTTAGCTTTGGATAAATTCGATGACATCTACTTCCTCGAGAGCAGGCATGGAGGGTTCTAGGAATACTTTTAACCGCTGGCCATTTACCTTAAAAAGGCTTCCATCATCGCTCTGGAGAGTGACGGCCCCATGGTTGGAAGATTCCACGACGGTATAAGGGCCGTCCCATTTACTCCGGAGTTTACCAAGGCCAAATAATTTAGCGCGGGAATTAAAAAGTAGTACCTTATCTCCTGGCGCGAAGTGCTTCTCACGGATGCGCTTGTCGTGCCATCTTTTAGTTCTGTCCTTGTATAGCTTGGAGCTATGGTACGCCTTTTCCCTCCATTCTTCAAGCTCGGCGATTTGAATTTGCCGCTTGACTTGGGCTTGATCTAAATCCATGTTCCATTTCCGGATTGCCCAATATGCCTTGAACTCTAGTTCGACAGGTAGATGGCATGTCTTCCCATATACCATTTGGTATGGGGTCATGCCAATGGGTGTCTTATAAGCTGTCCTGTAAGCCCATAATGCTTCATGCAGTTTGCTTTTCCAGGACTTTCCCATCTTATCAACGGTCTTTTGGAGGATATTCTTGATCTGTTTATTTGAAGTCTCCGCTTGACCGCTGGTTTGTGGGTGATAGGGGGTCGCTACTCTATGTTCAATTCCATATTTGTGTAGCATTTCCTTGAAGGTTTTATCAATGAAGTGTGAACCCCCATCGCTAATAATCACCCTTGGTGTGCCGAACCTTGGGAAGATGTGTTCCTGGAGCATTCTCTTTGAGTGGGTGGAATCTGCATTGCGGCATGGTATTGCTTCTACCCACTTTGAGACATAGTCCACTGCCACTAGGATGTACTCGTAGTTTTCTGACTTTGGAAAGGGTCCCATGAAGTCAATGCCCCATACATCGAAGATATCGATTTGGAGGTTATTTGTAAGGGGCATCGCATCTCGAGAGTTTATCCCTCCAATTCTTTGGCAACGAGGACATCTCCGTACATACTCTTTGGTATCTTCATACATAGTCGGCCAGTAGAATCCACTCTGCCAGACTTTAGCATTGGTACGGAATGCTCCATAGTGGCCCCCATACGGTGAAGAGTGACATCTGTCAATGATCTGCATTGCTTCACAGGTGGGCACACATCTTCTGAGTAAGCCATCAGAGCAGACTTTATATAGATAAGGATCATCCCATAGATAGTATCTGCTATCCCTGATGAGCTTCTTCTTGTCCTCCCCTGGTGGTATGTATCCCGAAACGATATAGTTAACAATATTTGCATACCACGGGTCGGTGCTTGTTACCTTTAGTAACATATCATCTCTCAAGTAGTCATTGATAGGTAATGCATTGGGATCTTCAACTTGTAGACGAGAGAGATGATCTGCCACTGTGTTTTCTACTCCCTTGCGGTCTCTGATTTCTATGTCAAATTCTTGGAGGAGTAGAATCCATCGGATAAGTCGTGGCTTTGCATCCTTCTTAGTTAACAGGTACTTGAGGGCTGCGTGGTCAGAATAAACTATCACTTTCGCGCCCACCAAGTATGACCTGAACTTATCAATGGCATAGACTACTGCAAGCAATTCCTTCTCAGTGGTAGCATAATTGAGTTGTGGCCCTGTGAGAGTCTTGCTTGCATAAGCTATGGCATGATGCTTCTTATCCTTGGTCTGTCCCAACACTGCCCCAACGGCATAGTCGCTTGCATCGCACATGATCTCGAATGGGAGCTTCCAATCTGGAGGTTGGATAATGGGGGCTGAGATTAATGCTCGCTTGAGTTCATTAAATGCCTCCATGCACCTCTCATCAAAGACAAATGGTGCATCCTTAGCTAGCAGATTGGTGAGAGGTCTGGCTTTCTTGGAGAAATCTTTGATAAATCTCCTGTAGAACCCTGCATGCCCTAGGAAACTGCGGATCCCTTAATATTCCTCGGGGGTGGAAGTGACTCAATGACTTCAACCTTAGCCTTGTCAACTTCTATCCCTCTGGCAGAGACCTTGTGTCCTAAGACAATTCCCTCCGTTACCATGAAATGGCATTTCTCCCAGTTCAGGACTAGGTCGGCTTCCTTGCATTTTTGTAGCACCTTCTCTAAGTTTCGTAGGCATCCATCGAATGTCTCTCCATAGACAGAGAAATCGTCCATGAATACCTCCATTACTTTCTCAACAAGATCTGAGAAGATAGCCATCATGCATCTTTGGAAGGAAGCAGGTGCATTGCATAATCCGAACGACATCCTGCGGTATGCAAAGGTGCCATAGGGACACGTGAAGGTTGTCTTGTCTTGGTCATCAGGATGGATAGGAATTTGGTGATATCCTGAATAACCATCTAGAAAGCAGAAGAACGAATGCTTTGCCAGCCGCTCGAGCATTTCATCGATGAAAGGAAGAGGATAATGGTCTTTTCTTGTTGCCTTATTCAACTTCCTGTAGTCGATGCACATCCGCCACCCTGTCACAGTGCGCTGAGGGATCAATTCATTCTTTTCATTCCGCACAACAGTCATCCCTCCTTTCTTTGGCACAACCTGAACTGGACTGACCCATTGACTGTCTTGTACTGGATATATAATCCCTGCCTTGAGTAGCTTCAATATCTCCTTTTTCACTACTTCTCTCATGGCATTGTTGAGACGTCGCTGGTGTTCACGAACAGGCTTGTGGTCAGGTTCCATTGGGATTCTGTGGGTGCAAAATTCTGGACTAATCCCCTTGAGGTCTGCTAGTGAGTAACCTATTACTGATCGATATTTCTCCAGTAAGGCTACTAGCTTCTTCTCTTCTTCTTGGGAAATCTTGTCACTGATGATAACTGGGGTGCTTTGATTCCCAAAGAGGAAGCTGTACTTGAGACCTGGCGGTAACGGTTTTAGCTCGACAGGCGTTGGAGCAGTTTCTTCATGCTTGTCTAGTTCAACATATGGAGAAGCATCTTCATCTTCAGTAAAGAATTTAGTCTCTTCCTCCATATGGGGTGCTTCCAAGAATTCTCCAACTATTTCTTCAATAGAGGCTAATTCTTCCATAGTTTCAGGGTGCGTCTCTGCTTTGGTGTTGAGAGCACGCCTGATGTCAACGGGGAAGCTTTCTTTCCCAATACGAACATCCAACTTCTCCTGTAAGTACTTTATTTGGGAGAATGTGTAGATTGGAGTTCCGATCAGTAAGAAGTCTTGCTTGGGTATATCAAATATGTGAAAGGCGAGAACCATGGGCTGTTCATTTATCTCTGTCTCCACTTCCCGCAAAACTCCTACCGCTGGGTAATATTTATTCTCGAAGACCAACCATTTCTTTGAAGGTGTTAGGTTGTCTTCGGACAGCCATCCACTACTTTCAGCCATATACTTTGACATGATATTGACTTTGGCTTTTAAGTCATATATGGCTTTCCTCCTAGCAGTGGATTGAATATTCACCATAACGCAGTCGGGTTTTGGATTTAACTTGATTGTCTCCCTCGTGCATTCGGCTTCTTGAAACCAATCTTCACCCAGAACAGCTGACAGTTGATGTATTCTTTCTGTCTGCTCTTCTATATCTTCCCAATCCAGTTCTTCGGCGTCATCATTGTCAGGGTAACAATTTCTCTCTATCGGATATGATCTTGTATCCCCGAATTTGGTGAAATCAAATTCCTCTTCGTAGGGCACGAGAGGAAGAATTGGTTCCACCACCTGAAGGTTTTCAGCTTCGGCAAGAGTTTGACCACCTTGGAACAAATTTGGATTTGTTGGGCAGACATAGAATGGTTCAGGAGTTTCTTCCATAATCGGAGCTTCTTCCATGATTGGAGCTTGAGGAACCTCGATTTGAAGCACAGGTTGAGCAATGGGTACTTCTTCTTTTGGTAGCTTGGGTGTAGGTGGCACATAGCTGTCCAGATTGCTCAGAATTTTCCCAAGAAGTTCAAATCCTTCAGTTGGTGTGATTCTTATGAAAGATCCTCCAGAAGCAGTATCCAGAAAAGTACGGCTCCCTGGAGTGAGCCCCCACATGAAGTGCTGAAGGAGTACTGCTGGTGAGAGTCCGAGATCTGGTCCTTTGACGGTGTATGACATGAAGCGCTCCCATGAGGCTCCCAATGTTTCTTCACTGCTCTGCTTGAAGGTAAGAAGCTCCATACGAAGAGCAATGACCTTTGCAACAGGGAAGTATTTGAAACAGAAGAGATCTCTGAGAGTTGTCCAATTTCCGTTGGCCCCTCCTACTGACATAGCATACCATTGTGTTGCCTTTCCACTGAGTGAGAACGGGAATAACTTCCATTTGAGCGTGTCCTGTGGAAATCCCTGGGTCGAAACAGTGGAACAAAGCAGCTCGAAGTATCTCAGGTGTTCATATGGATTCTCATCTTCATCTCCGCGGAAGATGTTCCCCTGAACCAGTGCTATGAGTTCTGGACGAATCTCATAGCTCTGGGCTGTGATTGGTGCAGATGCTGGAGGAGGCTCCAGCAATTCTCCTTTCGGAGCATTGGCGTAGACGATGGAGGATGGGTCCATGGTAATGATAAAGAAAAAGAAAAACAAAAACAAAACAAAATAAACCTATTCACGGATGATCCTAGATTCGAGTTAGCACAGCTACCGTTCCCCGGCAACGGCGCCAGAAAGCTTGTTGGCAGTCCTAAGGCCTAACAGAAATGAATCCGCAAGCGCACGGATACCGATGTAGCTTTCACCCCAAGAGTATTCCTAAGGTATCGAATCCACAGGGAACGAACAGTGTACTAAACTCGAGATCTATGCAGAATATCCGTAAAAAGGGACACGCTAAGCAGGGGATTAATACAGTAAAAAGATAGTCCTCTGGCCAGGTAATCTAATGCAAGATATTACATAACTGAGCAATGCGATAAGGGTTCTTCGATATCATCTACTTCGGGGCACGGCCGCCGCCAAGACACGCAACCCGAGAACTAGGTTCAACGTATCCGGTCAACGGACCGCGTCTAGGCCCTACACACTCAACCCGAACGTGGTGGACTACAGAGACCGGTGTAGCTGTCACCTACACTCGCGGCTACCACAACATCCCGTGGGGTTGAGGGCAACTCAGGATAAATTAAAGTATAAACACCACGTTTACACCTATCATTAATACCAGCAACTAGCAATTTCCTAGAGCTAGCACATGCAGTAAATAAGAAATACTTACTACACACCTGAATCCCATAGATAAAAAAGAAGAAAACCTTACTTTATTGCTCAATAAATAGTACCTTACATGTTACCCGGCCTGGAAGACTATGGCGACTACTCCCAGGCGGAGTATAGACCCGAGGCACCGAGGAAGCAGAACCCCGACATCTCCGGAGCTTCCGCCCTTCCTCCTCCTCTCACTCACTCTCTACTTCACTTATCAAAGTGTTTCTCTACTAAGGTGCGAGTTCTACCGTGGGAGCTACCACCTATTTATAGGCCTAAGTGAGGTAGAGTGGCGGTCACGACACGTCGGTAGTCGGTGAGGCGGTTTTGCCGAAAAGTCAGGCCGGCCGGCCTCCCACCTTGGCCGGCCGGCCATCCATTGTCCCGGATGGCCACCGCCTTCGCCGTGGACGTCCTAGATTGCTTCCCAAGGTCGGTTCCGAAGTCGGTTTTCGAGTGGGGGCGGCAGAAGTGCAGAAATCATCAAATTAAGGCCCAAAAGCCCATCTTCCGGATGTCGGTTGTTCACCCACCATGGAGACCACTTGGGCTTGATGTTTTATGATGCGTATAGCCCACTGGAGGAAGATCGGGTCCATTGGAGACAAAGGTAGGCCGGCCGGCCTAGGTGGGCGGCCGGCCGGTCAGGAAATTTCTGCATTTCCTGTAATTTTCGTTGAGGCATAACTTCTGCTCCCGAACTCCAAATTAGGTGAACCAAAAGTCAATCTTGACTATCTTTTCAAGGGCTTTCACATGGAGAGATCAAATATTTTATTTGGATAATTTATCTCCATGGCAAAACCCCTCTTTGTTTATAGTTTGTGGTGATTTTCCTTCATAATTGTACCTGCAATCAAAATATCACCAAAACTTGTGGAAAGCCATTAGTCCATAAAGAATGTTCATTTTATTCTTGATTGATGGCTTTTATAAGCTGGTGTTGGCGGTAAAAAGTAGTCGTTAAGGACCGCCAACAGCAGCATCGCAGTGGGGGCCATGTTGCCCTGGCACTTCCGTGCCCCGAAACGACATGACTTGTATGTGTATGAGCTTAGCTAGAGTAAATAACCTTTGTAGAATTGACTGCTAGAAAAGTAAATAATAGATAAACATACAGGTAGCCTTAACTCTATCTCGTTGCTCTCCCAAATGTATACTACGATTTATTTTATTACCTTGGATTTGAGGATGTGTGTGCCACCCATATATATCATGCCTATCTTACCCCCGTCTCAAGTATAGTTGATACATTATTTCGTTCTCCAAATTATCCAATGCATAGCTATTATTCAGCTTTCTTTTGCTCTACTTCCCTGCGGAAATATAAATACGATAACCCTGGAATACTCCAAGGTGAAATGCTACAATGGTGATCCGTGCGCTTGCGGAATTAATGAATTTAATTTTATCGCATAAGAACCGCCAACAGACGCCGCAAAAAGCACCGGGCAAAAGTAACTTTATGTTGACCCAGCTCGTTCCGCCTTGCGCTCTCCTCGCGCGCTCGGGTGGTTCCCACGCTCCACGACAGAAACACCAGAAAAGGTAAGCGGAATGCGGGTTCACTTGCCTATTATAGGCCGCCGTGATGGAGGCTTAAAAGTACGGCCGCCATGCGTTAGCGCGGTTTAATTTTGTTTATATCAATTCAATTCTATATATGCATATACTAAGGTCCTGTTTGGATCCATCTAAACTCTTTTAGCTGGCTAATTCTAGTCAATTTGGATCTAAACATGGCCTTCTAAAAGTGACTAAACTTTCAGTTTTTTTTTGCACAACTAAACTTTTAGTTAACCCAACTCCTAAACTTTTAGTTCATAATTACCCAACCCTCCTAAAAGTGACTAAACATATAAACAAGGCAAGAAACACATGAAAAAGGCAGGAAAAGTCCAAAAACTAGAGACATTAGTTAGGGATCCAAACATATATCTTAAAAAATTAGCTGGCTAAATGTTTAGTTGACTAATTTTAGCTGGCTAAAGGATCCAAACAGAGTTTAAGCTCGTACACCTTTTTGACAACCCATCTTTTTGGGAAAAATTAAGCACCCAACTATCATAGATTCATCACCGTTGGAAGGCGGTTGGACAATAGAGTCAAACATACATCAATTCCCAAACTTAATCAGTGTTTCATGATAAGTCAATCATGGACTGATAAAATGGCATATCAGACGTAAATAGTCAACTGAAATAATCTCTTCTTTTATGAGAAATTGAAGCATCGTTCTCAAAATTCAACAATAATGATACTTAACAATTTTCACTGAAACTTTAACAACAGCTCCGCGACACCTTGGATTTATTGAGCTGCTTAGCAGAAAACAGATCCATTCCATTTGCCAAGTTGAATTCTCAAAAGCCTCATGGAAGATCACTCAGCCCCCACGCCCCACGGGTGATGGCAGCTGTCTGCCACTAGCACAACGCCGGTGACGGAAGAGTAGAGGCTGGCGCAGGAGGATCTGCCGTCGTTGTTGCCGGTGCCCATGAAGGCCACGCGGAAGGGACCCCCGTGGCAGCCGCTGTGGTCGCAGCATCCTCCTTCCGCGGCGCATAGTACCGCGGCGTTGCAAGGGTACCTCGGGATGTCAGGAATCTTCGGGAGGCAGTGCTGGTAGCCGGTGATGGGGTCCCAGGCGACGAGTTCCGTCGCGGTGGGTGCGGTGCTGAAGTGGAGAAAGAGTACGCGGCCGTGGCGGCAGTCGAGCACGTTAATGTAGCCCTTGCGGCCAGTGGTCGGGCGGCGAGCTGGGAGACGTACGTGTTCCGGAGGACGCTGAGAAGCGGCGGCGTCCGGTGGAAAGCGCTGTAGCGGCCGGGGAAGGCGGGGTCGGTGAGGATGCGGCGCCAAGTCTTGCACACGGCGGAGGCGCGGAAGAGGCACGCCGGGTCGTCGGGCGGGAGGCGGAGGAGGATCTCATCTACAGAATCATCCGTCAGCGGGGAGTGCCGGCGGCACCGACACCCGCCCGTCATACCCTACGCGAGGAAGGGGATCGAGGAGAAGACGGCTGGACACGGCAAGGGGTCTGACAAGTGGGTCTCAAAACGTTGACACTATGGCATCTTTATTTTTGACGAGCAATGCTACAGTCACGTAATGCACTCACGTAATTCCCACGCACATGCTGACATGGCATCACGCTATTGGTTCATCATTGATTTAGGTTTACAAAAAATCTGACGTCTCATCTGAAATAATAAACACTTTCCTAATCAAGCTAAACACTTTCCTAATCAATGCATGTGCGTGGGAATTGCGTGAGTTCATTGCGTGACTCTAGCATTTCTCATTTTTGACCGGCTGCTTTCTGTGGCTGGCTCGGACCTGAAGAATAAGCCGCCCAGGCAAGAAGAGAGTTACTATTTTGACCATTTCACGGCTCCGGGGCCCGGGCAATAGAACATCTGCAGCATCAGAACGGCCCTCCCCAACCCACCAAATCCCCCGTGCTGTGCATAGTCGCTCCTGCTCCGTCCTGATCGGCCACCCTTCCTCTCTTCTCCGGTGAGCTCGCCGGTGCTACGAGGGAGGGGGTCCCACCCTGTAGAATTTGTAGCTTGTAGATTACTAGCTTTTTAGTTTACTCTTGAGCTCCCAGTCCCGGCTTCATGTCGCTGACGCCGGCTGCCGTTCTATCGACGGCCCTATTCCTTCTCGGTGCAGGCGTCAACTATTACGGTGAGCTCCTACCTTTGAATAAGCTTTCCTATGTGGATGTAGGCGAGATGCCTTTAACCTTTCCCGTTGGAATCCTCCTCGACGGGTGTTCCTTTTTCTTTTGCTTCTCCTATGCTTTGGATTTTTTCGATCTGCTGTGCTGGAGTGTTGCTGCAATATGTGACATTGGGTTTGAGGTTCTCAACATATGGAACACCTGGTGGCATCAAGCTAGGCTGGGTAGATCACCGGCGTCTCTTGCTGTTGCTGATCCCCGATGGATTTCTGAAACCTCCGATCTTGATGAACATCGGAGGCCCTATGGCTCCTGCACTCCATTCTCGTCGTCGCCGTCTGCTTGGGATGCAGCGCCATGAACGGATCTGGAGACTTGTGGAGCAGATGTTATGCGGGCATGGCTTACTGTTCTTCCTCATCGTTGGTGCCGTCCGCTCGAGGACATGAATGTAATTTCCTTTTTCTTTTATGTCTTTCCTCAAATGTTCAAAGGTCACTCTGTAATTGGTAGACTTTATATGGGCCCGTTTGTAAAAGCTCATGCTCCTGTACGGCTGTTTCTCGAGTAATCCAAAAGCTTCTAGCCCTTTATGGGTGTATTTCCTTAAAAAAAAAGAATAAGCCGCTACAGCACGACAGACGAGACGATCAACAGACAACACGATGGATGCGCGTGAAATCCAAGCGCCGCCATGTCTGACTCCTCTGAGCACTACTGGTAAGATTGCGTGGCGCGGCAGAGGTCTCGTCGTCCGTGGCGTTTGTCGAGGTTTTGGGGCCTCGATAGTTATTTTATGGGTGTACGAGAATCAAGAACACGATGGTAACACAGGAGACGAGGGTTTATACAGGTTCAGGCCGCCGAAGGCGTAATACCCTACGTCCTGTGCTGGTATGATGTATTGTGAGAGAGTTTTCTGTAGGTCTCCTGCCCGCCTTATATAGTCGGGGGTGCAGGGTTACATGGATCTAAACCTAGTCGGTTACATAGTAAACAGCCTTATAGTACAAGTTGATTGATGTTTATCTCCTAGCCGAGTGGGCCGACTGACTCTAGGTCCGTCGGGCCACCCGGGCCTTCTTGGGCCGAACCGATCCCCCATTACTGGATTACTCGGCCTTGTTGTATCTTGAGTATACCCGGGTCTCGTATCATCGACAGTAGCCCCCGAGTTCTTTTTGATTGATCTTGAAGACTTCCGACTGGTTCCAACTCCATGTATGATAATTCTCAGCATAGCTGGTCAATTAAAAAGAACTCCAAAGAGTTATAGTTACCGAAGTAAACCGTATGAAGAAACTGAAACCTGGGAATACCAAGATCAGCAAGGCCTCGAATTAGGCATGAAGATGAAGGAACACCCAATGCCGACTGACGTCGGGAACAAAGGCTGGGCTCATAAAGCGTGTCCCTACCTGTCAGTAGCATTCAACTCGAAGTTGACCAAGACTTTAAAAAGTATGCTTACCAGCAGGATTTTTTAAAACACACCTGTAAGGTGCAGCCCCCGAGCTTCTGGGTAATCCAAAGGATTAGGCAGAAGTTCTAAAAAGAGCCTGGCATATAGACAAAATCTATTACCGTAAAGGGGAACTCCATGGGAGTTATGGGAACTCCCCACAACTGGTGCACTACAGCTGTTAAAAACCAGAAGTGAGTTGCAAGTCTCGAACCGAGCTTTCACTCGGCCAGAATCTAAGCCCATCCAGCAACTTGTGCCCAGGATGATGACAGCTCGTAGGTTTTGGCGACCGCCTCGCTCTTCACTGCAGTTCAAAAAACCGACTCAAAGAGCGAGTTCAATTCTGGGAATAACCTCCCGTAGGCCTTCAACGTCCGAATGAAGATCTTGTGCAGTTATAGCTTAAAAAACATAGCCACTGACCGGCCGAGTGGAGAAGCATAGGGTGCACGTCTAGAAGCATATGGTGCACGTCTAGTGCATCCTATGGATGTAGCCCCCGAGTCTATGAAGAAGTCGCAGAGTTGTTCATAGAATCTAATAGAAGCTGAGGAAACATATCCGCATGAAGACATCCGCTGAAGTTGAAATGAAGATCTTGCTCGCCGAACTGAATGAAGTACGACGTGGGCTCACGACAGTGAGCCCACGTGGGCTAGCCCCCGAGTCTATGAAGAAGTCGTAGAGTTGTTCATAGACTCCAAGAGTAGCTGAAGAAAACAATCCTGATGATCCGACTGCCGACTGTCCGAGTGAAGAAATGTAGAAGTGCAACGTGGGCTCACGCAAGTGAGCCCACGTGGGCTAGCCCCCGAGTCTATGAAGAAGTCGTAGAGTTGTTCATAGACTCCAAAGAAGCTAAGAAGAAATGGTACCAAACTCAGAATATGCCGAGTGAACTGAATGCCATCAGTATGCTGCCAAAATTTTACTGTGCTGACCACGGGTGTGTTGTCCCGACTGACTCACGAGAACACAGTAAAACCAATAATGCCCGAGGTACTGCCTGAATCGTCGTCTTCGTGCTTTCCACCACAGCATCCTTATCAAAAACAGTCACAGCTCTGCCATAAATAGGCTGCTACCGCAGCCCCCAAGTATCCACTGAAGTTAGCTGAAGATGAAGAACACAAAGAACACCAAGAACTCCAAGAAGAAAGGTGCCTCCAGTTCCAATAATCAGCCCCCGGCTGAACCGCAACCACCAAATCTAGCCATGCCAAATCTTGAAAACTTAGCCATCGTCGAAGCTCCAATAATACCTCCTCTCAATGTTGTTCTGCCACCTCCAGATCCATACGATCCATCTCTGCCTGAATACATTGAAGTCTCATCTGGAGATGAAGCCACTGGAAATCCTCGCCGTCGCTATCTGCCCAATGGTCTACCTCCATGGCAGCCCATCAGCCGTCCAGTTACAAGTCGCACTCGAAGCCGTACTCGTCAGGATCCACCAAGGAGAGAATGAAGAATGAAGATCTTGAAGAAATCCGCCAAAAACCTTGTATCAACTATGTGTAATGTTTGCCACCCTCTGGAATCTTGCACCATCGTGTCATGTACCACGGTGTGGACGAATAAAATCCACTTGTATGTGTGTTTGTCGCCGTCGTGGAGTAACTAGGACAATAGCCGAGTGATGACGGCCTCAAATAACAGCCAGCCGACTGAATTTGGTAGTTGCTGAAGAAAAAATGCCGAAATGAATGCACTATAACGGGCAGAAAATCTGGACCATCGAAATTAGGTCAACAGATCTGAACTGTTTGCGAAAATTTCCCGCTCCTTTAAGTTGCTGTATCGCATCACCTTCTTCATCTTCCTCGACACACTTGCGACAGTGCGCCTGCCTTATCCCCTTCCATTCCGGCAAGATCTAATCTTGCAATCGCGCAATCCGTCAATCACTGCCACCAAAGAAATTGCGCCGCCGTGGAAGGAATCGAAGTCGCCGGTGAAGGAATTGAAGCTCCCGTCGAAGATCCGAAGCCGCCGTTGAAGATCCACCGTCGTTGAAGATCCGCCGTCGTTGAAGAATCGAAGCCATGGCCGGAAAGAAGCGGGCCGCATCTCGGAAACAGAAGGCAAGCCCGCCGCCGCCGGCCGACGAAGACAACCGTTGGCCGGAATCCATCATGACCGAGGAGAAGTGCCAGGCGCTGACCGACGCGGGATTGTTGCCCCACCGGGAGGTGATTGGATGGCGTCCGGCGGCCGGTGAGCAGTTTCCTACTCCGTACCCTGATGAAGTCGTCATTTTCGATGCTTTCGTGCGCCGTGGATTAGGGTTGCCCACACATGCTTTCTTCCGGAGCATTCTGAATTTCTATGGTGTGGAGTTGCACAACTTGAACCCGAACTCAATCTTGCACATCGCCGTCTTCATCACTCTCTGTGAGGTGTTCTTGGGAATCCGGCCACATTTCAATCTGTTCCGGCACCTGTTCATTTTGAAGATGAAGACGAACGAGAACCCGGCAATTGTTGGAGGTTGTGGGTTCCAGTTAAGGAACAAGAAGATCTACTTCGACATGCCATTCCCGTCGACACTCAAGGGGTGGCACTTTGGTTGGTTTTATGTGAAAAACCACTCGCCGAGTCTGCCAGCCTTCAAAAGTGTAGCTCCTGTGCAGCGAGATACTTGGAGGAAACCTCTAACTGCTGATGAGAAAGCTGAAGTGGCAGATCTGCTTGCAATGATTGACAATTTGAAGGATAGTGAAGAACATGAGCCACTCACTGGACCAAGCATTGCTGTTATGTTCTGTGGCAGAAAGTTCCAGCCTCTAAAGGATAGAGCCGAGCCAGCCTGGAGGTGGCGCGGCAAACAAGATCCGAGCAACGAGAATATCCCTGGAGACACAGCCACCATCATTGAAAACCGAGTGAGGGAGTTCTTCGCTGTTGGAGCTGAAGTGGAGGTGCCACCCATAATTGGCTATCACATCAAGAATCCTCCTCCACCTGTAAGTATTCCCATCTGAAGTCAATACCAATGTTACTCATTCTGCCTATGTTGTAACGCATCCATGTGTATGATGACGCGCAGGCTTTGGAGATTGATTTTCGCTCGGATGGACCCAGCGAGCCCATGCATGTCACGCCGGCTCCCAAGGAGAAAAGGGCAAAAGACATCATGGACATCGACGCAAGTGAAGAGGAGAGAAACTCCGCGAATGCTGAAATTGATGCAGCGATACCGAGTGACGAGGACGAAGAGAGTCGAGAGACCCCTCAGCAACATGCTGGAGAAGACCGAGTGGAGGAGTCCCTGCCTGGGTCACCTCCACTGAAGAAGATGAAGAGAGACATTCGACGGCCGACCACTCGGGGAGCTTCATCCTCGAACCCGAGTGGTGGAATAATTGTATATGAATCGCGTAGGGCCACTGTGACTGTGAGCCCTTCGACGCCACCGTCGCCGCGAAGCCGAAGAACGCCTCCAACGACCCAAGGAGACCGAGCCCCCGAGGGGACCTCTGGTGAGCAAGATAATCAAAGATTGGCCTCTGCTCCTAGGGAAATATCGTATGAAGACCGTTTCGACATTACCCTCTCCACACTGTAAGTAAATCTCACAAGTGTGGTGCCGAGTGATGACTGCGAAGAAAAATCCAGCTGACAACTTGTGTGACTGCAGGGCTCCGTGTGCTGAAGTGCCGACAGATGAGCCAGAGCAAGACACTGCGCCAAGTCCACGAAGAGGTGAGGCTCCGATCCAGGAGACTGCAGAGCAAGTACCCGAGAGCGGAGAAGTGCTGATCAAGAACTTGGGTCCTGACGTGGAGAGGACAGCTGACCAATCGGGAGAAATGCCAGAAGAGGAGAATCCGCAAAGAAGTGCCGAGCTGCCCGACCGGACTAGTGCTGGAGCAAATAACCAAGAAGGGCGCGGAGACGAAGCCGAAGAAGAGCACCATGAAGTTAGCACCAACCGTGGAGAGAAGAGTACTACTGAAGAGGAAATCCGTGGTGGAGGCAAAGCAAATGCACCAAGTGGCGTGCAACCGGAGATTTCCACGATCCCTCCTTCAACCGCTGGAGCTGTGGACACAACCGTTCTAGAAACTGCCACAGCCGAAGTGGAGAAAACTGTCATCCCTGCAGTGCCGAGTGAGGAGACTGTTGCCCGAGTGGAGAGGGAGCAGACTGTGGAAGACTCTGAGCTCTGCCGACTGCTGAAACAGGTTGATGACCATCTGCTAAATGGAGCGCAAGCAGAGTGCAACAATGTGACGAGCTTCCACCATCATCATACAGCCCTCCACTCTGTGTTCAATGTAAGTGGAGTACAGCCTGTTGTCTTTGTGTTGGAGAGTGCTGTCCTGGTGATCTGAAGACTGACCATATTAATGCATAGGTGACGGAGGAGAACTTGAAGGCGAAGGACCAGTTGATCCGTGACATGAAGACGCAGCTGGAGAAGCAGGCGGCCATGGAGAAACAATTGAAGACTCTGCTGGCCGAAGCCAAAGCAAAAGACGACCTCATCCAACAGCTGCAACAGGAGAAGAACTTGGCGACGACGACGACCGGTGAGTATATTGTAAAGCTTTACCAAGCCTTGACTATGCCAGTCGGTTATCTGTTAATCTGACGAATTTGCAGGTCTATCAACCTCAGAAAGCTTGGAGCGTGTCAAATCCAGGGCCGACACATTGAACGAGCAAGTCGGCAAACTAAACCAAGCTTATAAAGCGAAGGAGGCCGAACTTGTCGAGATGCAGGGTCAGCTCACTCAGGCTCAAACTCAAGTAGAGGCCCAGAAGGAGAAAGAAAAGACCTACTTTGAGGAGCTAAGCAAAGCCATTGATGCCGAGAAGATAGCAGTGCAAACGTTGAGAAACAAACGAGCTGAATGGCAGTCCGCCATAGACGAAGTCGACACACTGAAGAAGAAGTATACTGAAGCGAAACGTCGATGGACGGAGAGCAAAGACCTTGCCATAGCCTTGGAGAAACAACTGTCGGTGAAAGAAGAAGAACTCTCGCAGATGGCTGTGCAGCGGACCTTGCTCATCACGAACCACAAAGGTAAGTTGTGTATGCTCAACACCCTTGCAAATGGTGATAGTAAACATGCTTCTTGTCTTGCAGAGGAGTTGAACAAACTCAAGAACGAGTTGATGGAGCTTGAACTGAGCGGGCTGGAGGTCGCACAGTACGTCTACCCGACTGCCGAGCGTAGAGGAGAGCGCACGTTGGCCGAGTTGCTGGAGAAGGTGCCGGTGGAGATGAAGCAGCACTGCGAGTTCGTCGCTCGCATGTGTGCCGGCGTAGTGCTGGCCAAAGTGAAGTCCCACTATCCACGCATCGATGAGGAGCGCTTGAAGACGGGCTTCGCCGGGGACCGAGCCAACGCTCGGCGAACGGTCGAGGAGACGAAGGCGACGGCAATCGCCATGATCTCTGAAGTAAGGGTGGACCCATGAACTCGGTGTGTATGCCGAGTCTGCAAAAACGTTTGTAAAAACAGCAGGGTGTATATATAACGTTGGTACAGGTTGTTTTTATGTAGTCTGTAGTTATGTTATAATGCCTCGTATGTGTAGTTCAATATTGCCCTTCTCAAAGCGTTAAGTATAAATGAACTCCACGGACGACGAACTCGGTTGTGGCTCAGCTGGACTCGTTAACCTAGGGTGTTAGCAACAGATGGCGTTGACCCGTCAGTGTTAGAGTGTGAGCATGAGCCTGATGTGAGTTGGCGTAACAGGGAAAAATTCACCAACTTGCTAGCTTAAAGAGAGACTCAAAACATAACATACGAGACAAAGGCGAATGAACACAAATATGGCGAAACAGGAGTGATTATTATGGAGCAGGTGATGTATACAAAATAACTCAAGCAAAAAAGCGACGTGGCTGATTGATGTTCCAGGAATTCTGCAACGGGGTTCCGTCTTCGGTAGTGAGTCGATAAGCACCCGGCCGAGTGACCTCAGCTACGACGAAAGGCCCCTCCCATATGGGGGACAACTTGTGGCGACCTTCAGTGGTTAATATCTTCTTGAGGACGAGGTCACCAACTCGGAAGGAACGTTCATGAACGTTTTTCTGGTGATATTGCCTCATTGCTTGCTGATACTTGGCCGACTTGAAGAAAGCGCGATCTCGCTCCTCCTCCAGCATGTCAATCGCTAATGACTGCTGGTCTTCTGCTCTAGCTTCATCGAAGAACTCGATCCTGGGAGCGCCGTGGTCCAGCTCAGTCGGCAGAACTGCCTCTGCACCGTAGACCATGAAGAAGGGTGTTTGGCCGGTTGCCGAGCTTGGAGTGGTGCGTAGAGCCCATAACACGGATGGTAACTCGTCGATCCACTTGGACGCATACTTCTTCAGTCGGTCAAATGCGCATGGTCTGATACCTTGAAGAATCATGCCATTAGCCCGCTCGACCTGCCCGTTGGACTCGGGGTGGGAGCGTGAGGCGTAGCATGCCTTGATTCCGACGTCGTCGCAGAACTCTTGGAACTCGGCGGCTTTGAAATTGGTCCCGTTATCCGTTATGATGCGGTTAGGGACACCAAACCTGAAGATAACGCTGCGCACGAACTCGATTGCCTTGCTTGCCGTCTGATCCTTGATCGGAGTGGCTTCAATCCACTTGGTAAACTTGTCAACCATGACCAGCAGATGAGTGTAGCCTCCCTTGGCCTTCTGGAAAGGACCGACCATGTCGAGCCCCCAGACTGCGAATGGCCATGACAGGGGTATTGTCTGCAGTTCCTGTGCCGGTACATGAGCTTGCCGAGCGAAAAACTGGCATCCTTCACAGGTCCTGACGATGTGCTTCGCGTCCCGACTGGCAGTGGGCCAAAAGAAACCTTGTCGATAAGCCTTGGCAACCAAGGTCCTGGCAGCTGCGTGATTGCCGCAGACTCCCGAGTGAATGTCCTGCAACAACTCTTTGCCCTTGGAGATGGGAACACACTTCATATGTATATCTTTGGCACTCTTGCGGTACAGTGTGTCCTTCACGACGAAATAAAGCTTGCTCTTCCTGAGGACTTGCTCGGCTTGTGCTGTGTCTGTCGGCAGCCTTCCGTGAACCAACCACTCGGTAAACGGTGCCATCCAGTCGTCTTGCTCTGATGGAGTCGCCAAATCGATGTTCATAGCCTCAAGCTGTTCCTCAGGGGTACCTGTGTCAGTCGGCGGGCGAGTGGCGGACTTGGCTTTCTCCTTCGTGACCGAAGGGTGGTGTACTATTTGAAGAAAAACCCCTGGAGCAACTGGGTCTCGACTCGAGCCTTTGTTGGCTAAGGAGTCGGCTTTGTGATTAAATTCTCTACGGATGTAGACAACTTCAAGGCCGTCAAAGCAGGATTCCATCTTGCGAATTTCTTGGAGATAGGCCCTCATGGTATCATCGAGGCAGTCCCACTCCTTATTGACCTGCTTGACTACCAGCATAGAGTCACCCTTGGCGGTCAGCTGGCGAACGCCGATGGACTCGGCGATCTTCAACCCGTGGAGTAGTGCTTCATACTCTGCTGCGTTGTTGGATGCCTTGAAGTGAAGCTGGAGGACATAGGAGAGCTCATCGCCTTGAGGAGAAACGAGGAGAATGCCAGCCTCCGCACCCGTGAGCTGCAGGGAGCCGTCAAAGAACAACGTCCAGGACTCGGACGTCTCGGGTTGGCCGGTACTTGGGTCTCCACGTATTCGGCGACGAAGTCGGCGAGAGCTTTGCCTTTAATAGCCGTCTGAGGCTTGAAGGATAAGTCGTAGGTACTCAACTCAATAGCCCACTTGGAAATCTTGCCTGTAGACTTTCTGTTGAAGAGCACTTCTCCAATCCCAAAAGAGGTAACCATGGTGATTGGGTGAGACTGGAAGTAGTGGATCAACTTGCGTGATGCCATGAGGAGGGCGTAGACGATCTTCTGAATGTGGAAGTACTTCACCTTGGATGCCGACAAAACTTCACTTACGAAGTAAACAGGGCGTTGTACCTTCTGTACATGGCCGTCTTCTTCTCGTTCCACCACAAGCACCGCGCTAACCACATGAGTGGTGACGCCAACATACAGCAACAAAGGCTCTTTGTCTCCTGGCGGGACCAGGGTCGGTGGTGTACTTAAGTAGAGCTTAAGATCTTCAAAAGCTTGTTTGGCCTCATCATTCCAGACGAACTTGTCGTGTTTCTTGAGGAGCTTGAAAAAGGGAAGTCCGCGCTCGCCGAGTCGCGAGATGAAACGGCTGAGTGCCGCCATGCACCCGGAGAGCTTCTGTACGTCTTTGAGATTCTGAGGAGTCGGCATCCTCAGAATCGTCTCCACCTTCTCGGGGTTTGCTTCAATACCCCGGTGAGTGAGTATATATCCGAGCAATTTGCCCGAAGGCACGCCGAATACACACTTTTCAGGATTCAGCTTCATGTCGTATTGTCGTAGAGCGTCAAAGACGTCCTTCAGGTCGGCGACGAGATCGTCACCTTCCCGAGTCTTGATAACCACATCATCGATGTAGGCCTCGACTTTGCGTCGGCGGAGCTGATCCTTCAGGCAACCCTGTATGCACCGCTGGTAGGTTGCTGCTGCGTTCTTCAGGCCAAAAGGCATAGTCAGATAGCAATAAGCCCCGAAGGGAGTAATAAACGAAGTCTTAATGCAATCGTCCACGTTGAGTGGAATCTGGTGATAGCCGGAGTAACAATCAAGAAAACTTAATAACTTGCAACCAGCAGTGGAGTCTACAACTTGATCGATGCGAGGGAGCCCGAATGGGTCTTTAGGACAGAACCTGTTCAGGTCTGTGTAATCTACGCACATACGCCACTCTCCAGATTTCTTTTTTACAAGAACTGGGTTAGCCAACCACTCTGGGTGGAAGACCTCTTTGATAAAGCCGGCTGCTAGCAACTTGGCTAGATCAGTCCTGATGGCCTCCTTTTTGTCAGGGGTGAAGCGGCGAAGGCGTTGACGAATCGGCTTGGCGGTGGGGTCAACTTTGAGAGAATGCTCAACCAACCTCCTTGGGACACCTGGCATGTCAGACGGTTTCCACGCGAAGATATCGCGGTTGTCCTTGAGGAAGTTGGTGAGCGCGAGTTCCTATTTGGGGTCCAGTGCTGCCCCGATGACCGCCGTCTTGGTGGAGTCTTCTTCGTTGATGGCCACCTTCTTGGTCTCCGGTCCTGCCTGTATGGCTGACTTAGCCGACTTCTTTACAGGGACAGAACCCGGGTCTTGAAGGGATGCGGCTGCTTCTTTGACTTGAGCAGCCCCCAGCTTAGCCTCGGCGGACGCGGCCAGCTTGAGGCACTCGGATTCCAGTGCGAGGCACTGCTTGATGTCTCCACGGATTGATATGACTCCGTTGGGTGCTGGCATCTTGAGGACCAGGTACGTGTAGTGAGGTACCGCCATGAACTTGGCCAAAGCAGGTCGGCCGATGATGGCATGATAAGCCGACTCGAAGTCGGCCACCTGAAAGGTGATAAACTCCTTGCGGTAGTTCTCAGACCCTCCGAACACAACCGGCAGAGTGATCTGGCCGAGTGGCAGAGATGATTGGCCCGGTATGATGCCATGGAACGGCGCGTAGCTTGCCTGGATCTCTGAACGTGGGATGCCCATTGTTGGCGGTCGTTAAACCGTGTTTTGACCGCCACCCTACCGGTAAATAAAAGCATAACACCAAGATTTTGTGCATAGTAGATAGGAATAATGCTACTCCACAAGTTTTGGTGAATATTTGGATGCAGGAGGAAATCCATTGAAAATGGGAGCAAAAGCCTACCGGCCGGCCCCATCATAGGCCGGCCGGCTTATGTTGGATCTCAACATGGTCCAGCAGCCCCAGGCATCTCCCAATGGGCTCAAACATCAAGGATCAAATGGCCAACAAATATTTCCCAGCCCGGAGTATCGACCACTGCGCAAGGCCCAACAAACAAGCCCATCAACCACTGAAAAAGGCGTCAAATCACCGGGCAAGACCGTGGATCTTAATGGGCACATCATGAGAGGCCAGCCCACAAAAATTCGAGGCATTCCGAGAGAAAAACCCGCCGGCCGGCCTAGGCCTAGGCCGGCCGGCCAACTATTTTGTCCGAATCGGCCCATCTTTTTCCAGTCGGTTCCAGAGGCGGTTGCAAGCTAAATTGTCGCGCCGACTAAGTAAGGAGACGTCGGGAAGTGAGGAATATCCACAAGATTCTCCAAGACCTTCTCCACTCTCCCAAGGCAACTCATCTATAAATAGAGGACCTCCCCCTCACTTCCAACCTGCACCATCACACTTGAGAGGAGAAGACCCAATGTAGGGTCACGCTCCGCTCATGGAATATCATTCCACTTGTGTAGTTTAGAGTAGGCTAGTTGGTCATGGGAGTTAGAGTAGAAGTGAGAGCTCCCCTCGACGTTCCGGAGTTTTCTTCGGACATTGGGTAAAGCTCTCTTGTATCTTTTCTTTTTTGGATATTCTTTAATATAATTATTTTCTTATTTATTTTCTTATTTATTTATTTTAGTTTTCTTTTAGTTTACATTTATTTATTTAAGTAATAATTATAGAGAACTTCTTGTGTTGGTTCCACGTCTGTGTATGGTAGGTCTATCTGCATGGGTTGTTTGCACCGCAAATGCTTACACAATCCACATAGATTTGTTATGCATGGTTGGCTTGCTCTTACGTACGAAGAGTAAGCTATCTAGGATATTTGCTTGTGTGGCTCAAGGAACTATTCTAGTCGTGAGTTTGCTCTACACCCCACGGAGGATGGTAGCCGCGAGTACGTGTGACAGGCGTACCGGTCTCTGTAATCCACCACGTCCGGGTGATGGTTAGTAGGGAGGTCAATAGCACGTAGTTCTCCAAGGTAGTTGAACCTAATTCTCGGGTTGTTGCCTTGGCATGCGTGTGCCCCGATATGCAGGAATGAATCTATAATGAAAGCTTAAGTAGATATTTGTAACCCCTAGGCTGATACCCTTCTTCTCGTTGTCCTCCCAGTTGACTAGTTCTATCTCTTATTCTCCATATGGAATCATTGTGTGTGTTTGGTTGCCACTCATCATATCATATATGTATCCCTGCTTTGGTCTAGTTTGCAAGTTATAAATAATAGATGTTTCCTTGTTAATTAATGATATTCTTAGCGATGCTTCCCTGTGGAAATATAAATACGATACCCTTGGAATACTCCTGGGTGAAATGCTACAACGGTGTTCCGTGCGCTTGCGGAGTTGATATTTATCTCTGTGCGTAAGAAACGCCAACAAGCATTTCTGGCGCCGTTGCCGGGGAAGCAATGGTTTAAGATATCTTTGATTGACATTGATTATCTGTTATGATTAATTTGCTGCTAGACTAAGCATCCACCTGCATTTTGTTTGAGCATATCACCATCGCATTTGCATTGTTTTCTTTCAATCCATCTGCATATTTAATTCCCCTCCATCCCACCCCGCTTCATTAAAAAAAAAAAACCGAGTGCCCAATCATAGGCCTCGGGCTTTCAAAACTAAAAAAATAAAAATAAAAAAAAATATAATAATAGAAAAAAAAAAGGAACCCGAGCGCCCAATCATAGGCGTGGAATTTGTTTCAAAAAAAAAAAAAAGAGAGAAAGGTTGGATTTTTATGACAGGAAGAAGAAAACATATGTGGCGGATCCAAGATATTCAATGCAGAAATCTAAAAGCTTAGCCTTGCATTCGATTGCAAAGGCTAAGCTTGGGGAGGAACCGCCAGGTACGCACACGCAATTATTCCCTGTTTTCTTTGTCATATACCATCTCCTTTCGAAATTAAAAAAAAAATGAAATAAAAATGCTGCCTGAAACGTTCAATGCTTTGTGAATGCAAAGATACTTTGACTTGCTCTCTGGTAAAAATATACTGCAGTTTTGACCATACCCGTGCTCTCGAATTTCTTTTGATGATGTGGGCTGTGGTTAAATTGTTGGTCATAAATCAATCGCCTGCGTCTCTTTCTGTTGGTTGGGTGAAGATCACTTCTGTGCCTCTGTTCTCCATTGAGATTATGCCCGGTGGCCGTTCAACCAACAGAAAAACACATACCTCTATGATGCTTTCATGGCAGAAGGAGAGTATCGTGACACTGCTCTCCTCACATAATTGATCGAATTAGACGTGGTGTCTAGGTTGATCAATGGAACTATAGAGATGTGTCGATTGTAGACGAATGGATTTGTACTAACCATTGCAGGGATCCTTTTGAGAGCAAACCAAGTACATCAGGCAACACGGAAGGCACATAATTCAAGAAGGAGAAACCAACCAGGCGGACTTAGTACCTTCAAATGAAGATTTAATCGCTTAGCTTTGCACATGGTTGCAAGAGCTAAGCTTGGGGAGGGACCGCCGGACACAAGAAGAATGGAGGAAGCGGCCTATTCAAGCTTAAGTCTTGCAAAGACTCAAGCTTGGGGAGGACCCCCAGGTAAGTGTTTCTAAACTTTCCTTGAATAAATAAACTCCCTGTTTCGAATAAATGCTAGAATCTTGGTGTTATGCTACGCATAAGGGAAATGATGATCGAGTTACAAATTAGCTTCCCATGTGTCGCATAGATGCAACCTCTACTCCTGACATATGTGTTATTTTTATTTGAGCATGATCACATCATGAGTCTTGCTTATTTCCGTGGGTTGCATTTGTTACACCAAGTCTGAGCATTGTGGATTGTGATATGGCAGGATTAGGACTTGTTGCAATTTCTTAGTATGGTTTCATCCAGAGATGTTTTTCTTGAATTGCTGCAAGAACCTAAAACCCTTCTGTTTTGGCACACTTCTCTTAGTGTGATGAATTATTTACCTACCAGAGCCATATCATAATATTCGAAACAGCCCCACTCATAGCCAATTGTTTATGTATTGAGTTTTGTTAAGGTTTGATGTACTCTTGAAACTAAGCACTCCTAATTTTGGTCATAATTCCTTCGCGTGTGTTTTCGAAAATTTCTCTCCACCAAATAAAAAGGGGAATGTTTGGATAAATCAACCAAACATTTTTCAGAGTTTACAAAACTTTTGGTCCATCCAAAATGCTCAAGAATATTTCAAAATGTTTCCTTGAACCATTCAAAATTTATGGCCCCTTGCACCATGGAGTAGTAAAAAAAAAAAACCTCCATGGTTGCATGACAAAAGTCAATGGCTATATGGTTCTTATCATAAACATCTTGAGCAAAATAAAGGACCAATGTTTTTCAAAACCCCCTTCCACAAGTGTGAGTTCATTTTCTCCCCCTCCATCATATCATTTCCTATGACCAAAATAAATGGAGTTGCTATGTTGATTGAGACTCATTCTTTAGCTTTACAATAAATGCATGACATTTGTGCATTCCTTACCAAGCTCCACTTACAAAGCCTCATTTGGTAGAAGGTAGGATGAGTGAAGCTTGTAGGAATAGACTCACATTGGCTGGTAAGAGAAGTGCCTGCCAAAACGAAGGAGAATTTTTGCACCTTACCTTGCAGCACATAAAAACTCTGGATGCATACCTGCTAGAATTGTGTACTTGTCCGAAAATGCCGTTCTAGTCTTCAATGCTGCATGACAAGGTGTGACATATAAGCCCCACGATTTTTGCAACACTCATGAATATTTTGTGCTCTCGTAAACTTACCACTGTTTAGGGAGTATGTTGTTGCATCTTTATTACCCATGGGGCGCTTCTTTGTAACTCCTGATCCGCCGGTACCCTGAGTTGAGTTTGCTCGGGACGAGCAAAGTTTAAGCTTGGGGAGGTTGTTGGCGGTCGTTAAACCGTGTTTTGACCGCCACCCTACCGGTAAATAAAAGCATAACACCAAGATTTTGTGCATAGTAGATAGGAATAATGCTACTCCACAAGTTTTGGTGAATATTTGGATGCAGGAGGAAATCCATTGAAAATGGGAGCAAAAGCCTACCGGCCGGCCCCATCATAGGCCGGCCGGCTTATGTTGGATCTCAACATGGTCCAGCAGCCCCAGGCATCTCCCAATGGGCTCAAACATCAAGGATCAAATGGCCAACAAATATTTCCCAGCCCGGAGTATCGACCACTGCGCAAGGCCCAACAAACAAGCCCATCAACCACTGAAAAAGGCGTCAAATCACCGGGCAAGACCGTGGATCTTAATGGGCACATCATGAGAGGCCAGCCCACAAAAATTCGAGGCATTCCGAGAGAAAAGCCCGCCGGCCGGCCTAGGCCTAGGCCGGCCGGCCAACTATTTTGTCCGAATCGGCCCATCTTTTTCCAGTCGGTTCCAGAGGCGGTTGCAAGCTAAATTGTCGCGCCGACTAAGTAAGGAGACGTCGGCAAGTGAGGAATATCCACAAGATTCTCCAAGACCTTCTCCACTCTCCCAAGGCAACTCATCTATAAATAGAGGACCTCCCCCTCACTTCCAACCTGCACCATCACACTTGAGAGGAGAAGACCCAATGTAGGGTCACGCTCCGCTCATGGAATATCATTCCACTTGTGTAGTTTAGAGTAGGCTAGTTGGTCATGGGAGTTAGAGTAGAAGTGAGAGCTCCCCTCGACGTTCCGGAGTTTTCTTCGGACATTGGGTAAAGCTCTCTTGTATCTTTTCTTTTTTTGGATATTCTTTAATATAATTATTTTCTTATTTATTTTCTTATTTATTTATTTTAGTTTTCTTTTAGTTTACATTTATTTATTTAAGTAATAATTATAGAGAACTTCTTGTGTTGGTTCCACGTCTGTGTATGGTAGGTCTATCTGCATGGGTTGTTTGCACCGCAAATGCTTACACAATCCACATAGATTTGTTATGCATGGTTGGCTTGCTCTTACGTACGAAGAGTAAGCTATCTAGGATATTTGCTTGTGTGGCTCAAGGAACTATTCTAGTCGTGAGTTTGCTCTACACCCCACGGAGGATGGTAGCCGCGAGTACGTGTGACAGGCGTACCGGTCTCTGTAATCCACCACGTCCGGGTGATGGTTAGTAGGGAGGTCAATAGCACGTAGTTCTCCAAGGTAGTTGAACCTAATTCTCGGGTTGTTGCCTTGGCATGCGTGTGCCCCGATATGCAGGAATGAATCTATAATGAAAGCTTAAGTAGATATTTGTAACCCCTAGGCTGATACCCTTCTTCTCGTTGTCCTCCCAGTTGACTAGTTCTATCTCTTATTCTCCATATGGAATCATTGTGTGTGTTTGGTTGCCACTCATCATATCATATATGTATCCCTGCTTTGGTCTAGTTTGCAAGTTATAAATAATAGATGTTTCCTTGTTAATTAATGATATTCTTAGCGATGCTTCCCTGTGGAAATATAAATACGATACCCTTGGAATACTCCTGGGTGAAATGCTACAACGGTGTTCCGTGCGCTTGCGGAGTTGATATTTATCTCTGTGCGTAAGAAACGCCAACACCCATGTCGTCCAGAGTCTTGATGAAGAGGATGTCGAGAGCGCTGCCTCCATCAACCATCACCTTGGAGAGCCGAGTGGTGCCGACGATCGGCGATAGTATCAAAGGATACCTCCCAGGCTGGGGTATGTGATCAGGGTGATCCTTGCGGTCGAAGGTGATGCTGACTTCTGACCACTTGAGGTACCGTGGTGTTTCAACCACCGTGTGGATTTCCCGGAGTGTTAGCTTATGCTTCCTCCTGGACTCGTACGCCGCAGGGCCGCCGAAGATGCTCAGTACCTTGAGTGGATCACGGTACGAGCCTTGGCCGTCTCTGTCTTCATCCCTCCTTTGGTTCTGTTGCTCCTCCGGCTTCTTGCCCTGGCTGTACTCGATGAGGGCCTTGTACTTGTAGCAGTCTCGCAACTTGTGTGGGCGCGAGACGTTGGGGTGAAAGTGGCAGGGTTTGTCTAGGAGATCTTCAAAATCGTCCTGCCTCGCGGGGCGTCTCTGCCGGTTCCTGTCCACAGCCGCCACCAGGTTGTCACCCTTGCGCTTGCGTTCACGAGGTCGGGTGGACTCGCGAGGTCGAGATGGCTCGGGGTCGTCTTGCTTCCTCTGGCGGCGCTCTTCCCGGCGGTGAAAACCTTCTCTGGCGTTCTCAGACCAGTAGTCTTCACCACCCGCGAAGGTGTTGGCGATCATAAGCATGTGGCCTGCGCTCTTTGGGCGTTTGCGGCCCAGCTTCTCGACGAGCTCCCTCCTGGAGCAGCCTTCCTTGAATGCCTTGATGACATCATGGTCAGAGATGTTGGGGATCTCGTTCTTCTTGCGGGTGAAGCGCTGGATGTAGTCCCGCAGGTTTTCCCCCTCTCGCTGTTTTACTCGGTACAGATCATACTCGGTCGGCAAGCGGTCAGCCGTGGGTTTGAAGTGGGCGATCATCTCTTCGCAGAGGTCGTCCCACGAACTGAAGCTGTTCGCCGGCAGGTTGGTGAGCCATCTCCTCATCGGTGGGGCGAGGACCACCGGGAGATAGTTGGCTAGAACACTGTCGTCACCTCCGGCAGCATAGATCTGAGTGGCATACATGCCTAACCACTCTTCGGGGTCGGTGGTGCCGTTGTACTTCTCAATGGAAGTGGCACTCGGCTTGAAGCCTGACGGCCAGGAGCCGTTAAGACGCAGGTCGCCAGCGAGGCAGCGCAATCCCCGAGTCTGGGTGCTGCGCCTCAGAGGGCGTTCCGGTTCCTCGTAGTCGTCGGAGTAGTAGGTCGGCGAGCGGTCGTCATGACGGCGCCGCCTGTCTTGATCATCGTGGCGAGGTCGGCGATCACGATCATCGCGACCGCGGTTGTCGTCACGACCACCACGGTGATGACGATCGTCTTGGCGGTGCTGATCTCGGTCACCTCTGGGGCGCCGGTGGTCTCGGTCGTCTCTATGACGCCGGTCGTTCCGCCCACGAGGGGCTTCTGGAGCTGCGAGTTCGACATCGCGTCGTTCGTTGCGGCGCCTGCGGTTGCGATCCTCTTCCCGATCCCCAGCAGTCACATGGCGAGGGTCGCCTCTGGGAAAGGTTAGGCGCTCCAACACGGGACGCCTAGCGGGTGACCGCTGTTGGTCCCTGTTGCGTTGATCTTCATGTCGGCCGAGCCGATCTAGGGCGCTGCGGCGTGCCTCTGGACATCGTTCATGAGCTTGGCGCCGCCGGTCATCTTCTGGAGAGTAGGACCGATCTTCCGAATAGGTCGCGGTCTTGTCGACGCTGTGGGACGACGCGACTCGTCCTCCCGAGTCATCCCTGGCTAGGGCAGCGTTGGTCATGGCGGCGGCTTGTCGGGCCGCGGCAGCAGTCATTGCCTTGGCCTTCTCCACCATCGGAGTGAGGGTGGCGGGATCCGGGTTTGCAGCCATTTGCTGGACGACTTGATCTAGGAGTGTAGTGGCGCCGACTACATTATCCTGTGGCGTCGTGAAGACTTGATGCCCGTCGTAGTCTTGCATGAGGTCGTTGTGGACTTGCCGGCCGCGCAACCTAATGTTACGCTGCGCAGAGTCTTCGTCGGCCGGGGGCTCTTCTTGCTCGCCGTTGGCGCCGGCACCCGCCGCGGCCGCTGCAGCCGCTGCAGCAGCTGCGTCCGTAATCGGAACGATCTGCGCCATGAAGCACTCGAACGGTGACGTACCGCTCAGAGTTGTGCTCTCCCAAGGAAGCGTGCGTAGCACGGATTCATCGGGGTAATATCCGAACGAGTGGATCCCGAAAGATCCGACCTGCTCGGGTGTTGGATCTGCTAAGGATCCGAAGATCTCAGGACTCAGATCTTGACAGATCTTGGCCTGGTTGTTGAGCCCGAACGGAAACCGAGCGGGACCTCGAGCGAAGCTCGGTGTAGCAGATCCAATCTTGACCGCCTCCATGCAAGCGCGCAACTCGGCCAGCGAGTAATCCACGTAGTTCCTTGCAGGGAGGGTGACTTGGCTCGGTCCGAAGCCCAGGCTAGCTGGATCCGGATCTTGCCGAGTCGATGAAGTTGGCCGCCGAGTGACCTCCGGTACCGCCGAGTTGACGGGATGGAGCTCACCAAGGCGGTCGGCGATGAAGTGCAGGCTCCCGAAAGAGATCCGGTCGCCGGCGATGAAGTTGCTGATGGGGTTGACAGCCATCGAGCTCGACATGGTGGACTCTCGTACTCCCCCTACCTGGCGCGCCACTGTCGAGGTTTTGGGGCCTCGATAGTTATTTTATGGGTGTACGAGAATCAAGAACACGATGGTAACACAGGAGACGAGGGTTTATACAGGTTCAGGCCGCCGAAGGCGTAATACCCTACGTCCTGTGCTGGTATGATGTATTGTGAGAGAGTTTTCTGTAGGTCTCCTGCCCGCCTTATATAGTCGGGGGTGCAGGGTTACATGGATCTAAACCTAGTCGGTTACATAGTAAACAGCCTTATAGTACAAGTTGATTGATGTTTATCTCCTAGCCGAGTGGGCCGACTGACTCTAGGTCCGTCGGGCCACCCGGGCCTTCTTGGGCCGAACCGATCCCCCATTACTGGATCACTCGGCCTTGTTGTATCTTGAGTATACCCGGGTCTCGTATCATCGACAGCGTTCCTCTCGGGTGCGGCCATCGCTACGAACGTCACGGCGGAGTCGTCATCGTTTGCCGTGCGCCTTCGCCGCGCCACACGCACTTCGGCCTCCCCCTTGCGTCCGTGCACCGCCGCCTGTGGTCGGAGCCGAGCCGGAGCCCCGTCCAGACCCGCGCGCCGCGCTCCTCCTTCATGCACGACAAGAACTGCATGCCGGCGGCCAACCGGCCGCAGCTCCCCGAGGACGTCGACGACGGGTTTCACCTTCGCCTCACCACTCCACTAATCCACGGTCCGCGTGAACTGCCTTCCCCTGCCGCGCGGGCTCTTGAGCTGCCGCCGGGTGAGGAATTATCACGTCCGCTGGCCGTCCTGCTGCGCGACTGCCGGCGTGAACTTCTTGGCGAGCTCCGTATAGCCCGCGGCGCACGGGTCGGTCTCATGGACGAACAGCGCGGCCGTCTTGCGTCTGGAGGCGGCGACAGAGGGGCGGAGGTGGCACTCCATGAGCGCCAGGCGGCTATCCCTGTTTTATGTACGTAGAGAAAGTTTCAGTAAAAATAGTACCAATTAATTTTCTATGAACATGAATCAAACTATGTTTCAGTGTTCGTTGCAAATAAAAAAATATATAAAAAAAGATAAGGGTGTTTCAGCTTAATACTACTTGGATCGTATCATTTCTCAGTTCATGTGTGGTACATCCACTAGGAACTAGTAGGAACTGAATATACAGTGTGATTCTGGAAATTAAAATCACTTTGGTTTTCTAGTTCAGTTTGGACAAGTTTCAAATCTGTTTAGTTCTTTTTTTTTTTTGTTTAGTTCTTGATAACAAGCTCATCATGTAGTTGAGTTATATCTTATGTTCTGATTGACATACGTGCTTGCACGTTTAACTTTGGTTTCTCAATAAAATCATTTTGGTTTCTCAGTTCACGTTTAGCTCGTTCATTCCTCCGTGGCTTATATGATCCGATTGACTTACGTGCTTGCATGCATCATGTAAAATGACTTTTCTTGTTGTGTTGTTGTACCTACCCATAATTCTTTGTGAGTTTGATCTTTTCTTTATCCATCAATGGACAAGCGCTTGATGGTGTACGCATTTAAAAATGATGTCATATTTTGTTTGGTCAATTATATAATTTATGTTGGATATTTTTGAGAAAAACTTTCCATGGTCGTCACTGTGCCACGTAACATTGTTTAACATATGTTTCTTTCACATGTTGAACATGTAATCTATAACATGTATAACCATACTATGGCATATCCATTGTTAAACATGTAATCTATAACATGTATAACCATAGTATGTCATATCCATTATTGTTTAACATATGTTTCTTTCACGTCACAATGTATCGTCTGAGGTGTAGGTTGCAGTTCCTCGTACCCTATTTGTGTGCTCGAAATTGTGGTCTCCTGACGACGGTCCAACTAAGCTTACATGCGATCTTCATGTGTGACTCAGATGGAATGTTATCTTTTCTTATTTAATAAAATATGTAACAACATATTACAGGAAAAAATAATTGTCTTGCAAATATATAAGGTTAGCAAGGAAGAAATAAACAGATTCGTTTGAAATATCATAGGGATCTCCTGACGACGGTCGAACTAAGATTAGATGTGATCTTCATATGTGTCTCAGATTTAATTTTTTTTCTCTTATTTAATAAAATATGTAATAACATATTATAGGAAAAAAATGGTTGTCTTGAGTTATATGTTCTCCCACTCCGTTTGTTTTTACCTGCGCATTTCGTCCGGGTACAGAGATCAAGGAAGAAACTGTTGTGGTTTAATTCTCCATTGGTTCCCACTTAAGTCGCCTCGCCACGCTTCGTTTCGGTGGAATACTCGCGCGGACCTTGCGGCTATATGACGGCATCACTTCAGCAGGCTTGCATATCAGGGATGAGGCGGCGGGTGAAACTCGTTGCATGGACGAGAGAACGCGATGCAGGGCATGCCGAGAAGATAGATAAATGGTCGATGGACTCCAGCCGAAACGTTGCGCACATGAGACGAGGCGTCCTTGCCAACAACCAACATAAATACGCGATTGTTTTGGAGAAAACAACCCCAGGCAAATGCACAGGTAAATGGAGGTATATGCCAGTTGGAACTACTATTTTGTGAAAAAATTAACATGTCTACGCTCTTAGTCTCATGCTTGGATCTGTTATGGGAAATATAGTGGTTGTAACTCTTGAGCACGCCCCTGTAGGCTGTAACTATATATTTCTGGATAGATTATCCTTTTTATTTTCAGTTTTCATTTGTTTAGGGGTCAGCTTAGGATTATCGAGTTCAAATTATTGAAAAATATTTTTTTTCAGTTTTATGGGTTGTTCGGGATTATACCAGCCGCACTCTGTTTAATTTTTTTCACTGTTACACTCTTTTTAATTGACCACTAGCTAGGATCCGATGCCTTAGACTGAAGATATTCAGAACTCTTTTCTGATCACAGTTGGGCACGCTGCTATGTCATTCTGTTGCATCTTCGGCTAAGCATTTTTTTTGCAGCTCGCTGAATATCTCTAGTATCCACATTCCACACTTACGGAAGACATCCGTAAAAAAAAAAACAAAAACACTTACGGAAGACATTTGGTTTGAGATGATGTTGAACACTCATAATTTCTCGACCCTTTTAGAGTTATTATGTCAGATAGTCATGTACAGGGGTTGCAAAGTACGCCCTCCATTTCTTTTACGACGTTGGTTAGCTCTGAACATTGCTATATCGTTTTGCTGCATCTTTGGCTGATCATGTCTCTGCAGCTCGGATTGCTAATGTCTGCATTTGTGGAAGACATCCAAATTCGGTGTGAGATTTTACCCTGAGCATTTTGAAGGAACACTTTGCAAGTCATGTCAGGTAGCAGGGCAGATTATAAATAGCAGGGCAGATTATAATAAATCATGTCACATACGATGCACGCTCCTTTTTAATTTGCCCAAGGAAGATCCTCTGAAATTACTTCTGCAGAATTGCATAGCATAACTGGAGATGCAGCACTAGGAAGTTTATGAACACGATCCATAACAATCCTCGTGCCGTTCCCGCGTGCTTGATCAAGAACTAGTAACCACCTCCCCATTCCCTTCTCGCCAGGTTGCCTGCGCAGGAGCTCAGTGGAGCCTGGAGCGGCTCGGATGGCGCGAATGAAGATTTTGATAGGTCTGGAGCAGGTGATTTGTGGGTGCAGATTTGCTGGGGCGGAACCGGGGACGACGGCGGTGGCCGCCACGAACAGCCGGCTTCGGCGGACAGAGGAGGAGAAACGACGAAGCAAGGGCTATTCGTAAATTATGGCGGCCTTTATGTAAATATTTAGCAAGGTTGCAAATAGCGGGCTATAGAGTTTAGCGGAGTGCTCTCAGAAAAGCTATAGGAGCTATAGCGCAGCTATAGCGACAGCTATTGACAATAGCGGTTTGCAAAATAAAGTAAACTTTTGGCCAAAACATTAGTAAATTTGTCAATTTAAACCCACGTTTCAAAAAGACATGCCATTTGTTGAAGCATGCTATCGTCTTAGCATGTATTTGTCATCTTTTCAAGCGGTAAAACAGTCCACAGTATCAAAAAAGCAAGCATCATTTGAACTATGAACGAACAAATTCATCACCTTGCTTGACTTACGATTTACGACTCATAAATCGTAAGTACATAAGTTCATGTCCTAGTTATTGCGGAATTAGCGGATAAAATTAGCGGAGCTATTTAACCAGAAAGCGGAGTTAGCGGCATTAGCGGTAATATTTACAATATCGTCGCGGCATCTATCTCAAAAAGCTATAGCGAAGCTATAGCGGAGCTATAGCGGTCTATTTGCATCCATGATATTTAGATCACGAGAATTAATCGCGATCCAAATTAGGGGTGTTTTTGAAAATAACCGGATCGCGACGCGATTAATAATCACGATCCAAATCGCGGGGGCATTTTGCAAAATTCTGAGGCGGCGGCGCGACGGCGGCCAACGGAACCGACGCGATTAATAATCACGATCCAAATCGCGGAGGCATTTTGCAAAATTCTGAGGCGGCGGCGCGACGGCGGCCAGCGAGGTTCCGCCGGCGCCGACGACCCCCCACCCCCGCGTCCCGCCAACCGCGAGGCGGAGGTCCCCCACGCGCGCCTGAAAGGGTCCAGAGATTGCGGGACGGCGGCGTCGGCTCGCCGACACGGCCGTGGGCGGGGGCGCCCGCGGATGCTCGCTGTAGTCTCTCCTCGTCGCCTGACCAACCCACCGTTTCGGCTTGTACGTGCAACGTGGCTCTAGGCTCGTAGAGCTGGTTCTTGGATTGGAACGACCGGATCAGCGGCGGCGCCGGCGAGATCGGTCTCGCCGCCGTGACCAGTGACCCCTGCTCGGAACCGGAGGAGAAGTGCGTGTGTGGCGCGTCGCTGCCTTGTAACAGCCACTACAGAGACGACGCCGGTGTGACACTGTGCCGTATGAGGAACAGTGGAAGCGGGATTCACATCAGGCGCTTTCAGTTACTTCTTTTACTCCTTATTATTTGGGTTATGAGTCCACTCCCGTGCGACGTGCGTCGCGTCTACAAATCAAAAAATTCGGCGCCGACAGGTGGGACCGCCTCCTCTCCGCGCATTGTCTCGCACGCCTTTTCGCTCGCATCGTCTCGCACACTCCGCCGTCCGCACGCCGCCTTGCTCATCCCCGCCTCACGCAGGCGGTCCTCGCGCGCACGTCCGCACGCACGCCTCGCTCCGTCGCTCTCTCTTCCCTCCCCGTCCCGACTTCTTTCAAGTTCTTTCCTCTCCCTCACCAAACCCTAGCCGCCGTCCCCAACAAATCAAGCTGCCGCCTCCCTGCTCCCCGGCGTCCTGCTGCGAAAGAACAGCGACGGAGGCTTCGTCGCCGGAGGAGAGGATGAGGAGCGCGGCTAGGGAGGCGAGGAGGAGGAGCGGCTGGGCCCCGAGTCGGGCCAGCGACGGCGGCGAGGGGGAGGCCGACAGGTGGGTCCCGACCCCGCCATCTCCCAGTTCTTCGTCTCCTCCAACACCGGCATCGCTCTGTACATCTTCGTCGTCACCAGGCCCTTCATCGGTTAGCTCCGCTGCAGCCCCTTCTCTGCCTCCCTAATTTATTTTTCCCTACTCGGTTTTGCTTCTTATTTTTGTGATGTCCGGGAACTGAGATTAGTCTGCTGTGCATTGATTCCCTGCTTCGTTCTCAAGCAGTGCTGTGCCCTCTGCACTACTACCACCAGAAGCATCCCGTCAACCTGCTCCTGCTTGGCCTCTTTACCGTCGCCATCAGCTTTCGCATTTTTTGGCATGACATGCGCCTTCACCATGGCAACATCTTAGCTTTCATTGTTCATTTCTTACTTGCTGTAAATTGTTGTTCCATATGACCGCGTGACTGAATTTATGCAGTTGATTCAGTTGAGTCCCTGAAATAGTATTAGTAGTTGAATTTGTTGGTTATTATGATGATTGTTCATTAGGTATCCCCTACTTTCGTGACCTGTTTCTGGATAACTGGATCCTTTCATTTAATATACTTAAGCATTCAAAACAGTTTGCAAGTGGATGTTGGATAGAATGATCAGGATTCACTAACAGGTATCACGGGGTGTATGTTGATCACCACCGCTAGCACATAATTGATATGGTGGTGGTGGTGTATTATGCTACTCGGAATTAATGACGCTTTCATAGAAGCATGTTGTGTCGCTTTTTCCATCTACGACATAATCGTGCTGCAGAAATAGAACTCACGTCATCTCTCTGTAGATATGTCGATCATATATATCTAACGTACCGGCAGCTGACGTTGTATTCTCCCATTGTTATTGTCTAGAATGGTCTCCAGTGCCTGCTGAAACTTTGCAATTCTGCTGGATATTAAGCAAGTGGCGGCGATGGAAGTGGTCCGCCTCCCTCTCCCCCTCCACTGTGTCGCCGTGGTCCTCCTCTTATCGCCGACACCGAGGTTGCCGGGCGTCTTGCCGGGCGCCGCAAACCATCAGTGTTCACTCACCACTTGCCGGGCGCCGAGGTGACCGGTGCGTATGATCTTGTTGTTCTAATAGTTTTTTCTCTTCTTTTATTGATCGCCTTAGAACAATGCCCTCACTAAGACTGTACATGCTGTTTACCGGCGATGGAAGTGATATGCCAGTTTCAGAGCACTCCCAGTCAAGCCTCTCATGCTTATCGAAATGTTTATTGATCTGTATGTAGTAATCGATAAAACCATGATTACTTAGTTTCTGCTACTTGCTTGACTTAAGGCAACATCGACAATGCATACCATGCAATCAGAACGTGCGTCACTTGTACTCTATTTTCTTATGTTTTTTGTTTATACCTCATGGTCTGCTGTAGACCTGTAATTCTTTTCTTTCTTTCCACCTGAAATATATGTTGCTTGTGTGGTCTGAAATCTGATTATTTCTTTTGTCTCATTTATGGTTTGATTCAGCAGCGCCCACAGTGAAGATTTCTCCATGTGTTATCAAGGTACATTTTGTAATTTTATTTAACTGCTGATTTAAAAATTAATAAAATTTCTTCTGAAGAAAGCTAGCCTTCAGGGTGCAACATTATACTTAAATTTTAATATGATGCACTAAAATACTTGAAAGATTTGTGATTATAAGAGTTTTTGACATACTCAGTTCTATAACTCCATGGCCATAGATTACAACAGGATGCCTACTGATTCATCACAACAGGATGCCAAAGAAAGAGGAGCTGACCGTGTCAATTATATGAAGTTGCTGCTAGGGTTCTTCCATTCAGGCCATCACTATCAGCCAAGTCTTTAAAAAATCTTTAGTCGTGGTGAAGCCACGCAGTTGGTGAACATTCTTGGTTGTTAAGCGAGTGCAGTCACTGTAGATGAACATGAAGGCTTCTATTTTATTTCATCCTATTATTCATCTAATCTTATTCTTTTGTCCCTTCTTGGTTCAGTGAGTGCAGTCAGAGTGCATTCTGCTTGGTTGTTTAGTGAGTGCAGTAAGAGCTGTTGCTAGCCCTCAGCCATCGTCCCTCGCCATGGTATTTGTGTGCTTCTTTACCATCATAGTATCATATTCTGCCTTCAGAATTGTTTTTCCATCCTCACTATATTTTCATTCCTGTTTTCAGTGATGCATCAGGAGAGAAGTGTATTGAAGGTAGTCCACCAGGATTTATGTTCACCTTCCTTTGATATGATAAAATCAACTCTAATTCTTCGTTGGGATAGTTTGCACGTGCACGTTTATACTATATATTCATTTCTATTTTTATAGAATTTACTTCCATTGGATCATTTATGCAAGATATGATACCTTTGACCTCCCCCGGAATAGTCTTTTAATTATGCATACATATTTATACTATATAGTGCCATATTCACTTTCATATTGTAACCATGGCAAAATTCTGCCCAGAAGTGCCTTTTCTGGAATTTCTGCTCATAATAAAATTCGAATCTGAAAGAAACATTACATACAAATTGCAGTGCCTTTCTTATCTCAGTCATGGCAAAATACCCAGGAATGACAGGCTTCTAGGATTTCGACTCATCTAAAAAGATTTATCAGAAAAAAGTTACATATAAGTTGTAATGCTTATATTCCTAGAGTGCAAGCCTATGTCCATTTCATCCACACTCAATGGTTCCTTCCCCTTCTTTTGAAAAAGTACTAACTGTTGCGTTAATTTTTTGAATTGTATTACCTATACTTTTATTTAATGGATTGTGCTAATTTTACAGGTGTTAAGTCTGTTTTGATGAATATGTTCATTCATAGGTTAAGATAAAGTGAAAGACAAAAGAAACTTTGAATAATTGAAATCAATCCATCATGAGTTTGGTGTGCTCAGGATTCCATGGAGTAAAAGTAAATTTTTGATCCTTAATTTATCAGTAATACTCTGTTGTTTAAACGAATTTTGGGAGGTCCTCATTTCTTTTCGGTTCCAATTATCATATTGTACATCTATCATATATCTTTTCTTTGAAGCATTTCTTGAGGGGGAGTGTTGCTGCCAGCAAGTGCATGACGGTGCACTTGGGTCATTGTGACAGCTACAACAGAGCTTTGGTCGTGACAGTGGGATGGGTACGGCTCCATGCTGATCAGACAGGTTTTTGGGCACAACAGAGTGATGGTGGTTGACAGACGGTGCCCTTCGGTCATTGTGACAGCCACAACAGAGCTTTGGTCGTGACGGTGGGATAGGTACGGCTCCATGCTGATCAGACAGGTTTTTGGGCACAACAGAGTGATGGTGGTTGACTGGATGACCTGCCACACATTTTTTTAGGCCTGTATTTTTTCTCTTATGGTGACTGTAAAGAAGCACAACTTTTGTCATTGAAATATTTTCAATATTTTTTTATCTTGGCAGCATTGGAATTTTAGTTAAAAATGTTAATAGTGAAAACACTTCCTGTTGGATATAGTCACTCTTAACCTCCGGAAAAGAATGTAGACATGACACGCTAACTTTTTGGATGACAACGGCTGTATTTTGTACATCTTTCAAGAACCGCAATGTGTGAGGACGTGATGTGCTATAAATGAACATCTGTTGAATCTATTGTGTCCCAATACAAATTATACAAATTGTTGGACAGTTTCCAGAATGGTTGTTTTAGTTCATATTACCCTGTTATAAATATTGTTTATTACTTTGTTATAAAGTTGTCAATCATAAAGTTTAAAACAAAAAATAATATTTTTGTTGGATTTTTTTCGTCAGCCCGTTGCAACGCACGGGCACTTTTGCTAGTGTTTGCATATTTGTGTAATGTGTTAAGTGTGGGCGGGAATTTGGCCGTGGGCCCTCGCTGTCAGTGTAAGCGTACCTCTTATATAGATGGCGCTCTGTGTTGCGTGAACATTCAGCTAAGTAATGAAAACAGAGTCATCCTCTCGATCTCATCTTGCGCTGCAAGTAGAGTAGGTGAACACCGAGTTCGATCTCACGCCCCAGACCTTCACCGCCGGCGGCAAAGGGAGCGTGACAGGTGGTATCACTACGTCGGGTGCGTGTGAGTGAAATCCAAGCGCCATGTCTTACTCTGCTGTGCACTGACAAGAACAGCGTATGCTCTCGTCGTCGTCCGCGGCCTTCCTCTTGCGTAGCGCGGCATAGCAGAGCTCTCGTCGTCCGCGGCGTTCCTCTCATCTCGTGTGCGGACGCCGCTATGGTACGAACGTCTCAGCGGAGCCCTCGTCTCGTTTGCATCCGCGCACCGGCGCCGCGGCCGCGCCAGATGTCTTGCCGTCGGCCGTCCCGTGGAGCGGCGTTGTGGTCGCTCTTTCGTCAGCGGCGTCAGCCTCCCCGTTGCGTCCGTGCACCACCACCATCGTCGGGTCTTGCTGCCGCTTGGCTCGCCGCCGGGGTGGCGCGGGCTGGGGCACACCTTGCACACAACGCGAACATCCTCTTCCCGGTCTCCGCGCTCGTGGTCGGAGCGAGCCAGAGCTGTCCGGACCGGCGCACCGTGGTAGTGTTGTTTGTAGCTAGCCTCTTTGTGAGTTTGATCTTTTCTATCCGTAATGGACAAGCGCTTGATGGTGTATGCATTTAAAATGATGTTATATTTTGTTTGATGAATTATCTCTTTTATGTTTGATATTTTTCAAAAAAAAACTTCCATGGTCGTCATTGTGCCACCTCATGTTATCATATTTACACCACTCACTTTTTCTTTCAATTATTTAGATATATGAAGTGTTGAATCTAAGGTGAAGGTTGCAGTTCCTCATCTCCTGTTAGTGTGCTCAGGATTGTAGTCTCTTGACAAGGATTGAGCGTGGGTTAAATGCGATCTTGATGTGTGACTCAGATGTAATTTTCTCTCTTATCATTTAATAAATATATGTAAATAGCATATTATAGAAAAAAATGGTTCGCTTGCAAAATATATAAGGCTAGCTTATACATACAATGTATTAAGGTAATATAGTGTTATAGTAGTTCACCCATTAATTTTGGCTCTAGCTAGAAACTCAAGTTGTAGGGTGGAGAGATAATTGAAGACATTGTGCATTACGGTGAAACCGCCGATGTTGTGATGTGGCATGTAAGGCGCTAGTCCATCACTCACTTCTGCTGCAGATGCTTGCACCTTACTCACGGCGTGGCCGACTGCTCCTCCAACACCACATCAGATATGGAAGGATGACTTGGTATATATAGGAGAGGTCACAATGAGACAAAACAAACACATTAATGAAGCATCTAGTTAAGAAGGAGTCACTTACCACAGGAAGTCAAAGATGACAGCGAGAAGGGAGTGAGGCGGGTGGCTTGACAATAATATTCAAACTTTTAATTTTTCTTTCTCAGTAATGGATAGTGCAAACCAAGCTGCTTTGTAACTACACAGGAATTCATGAATGGCATTTTTGTCCAGCTAATTCTTTGATCGATCACCATACTAGAGTACGCATTTGTGTTTGAGTCACCGTGATGCTTCTTTCAGAGTACACATTTTTTTATGATTCTTTCAATACATACCTTCTTCCATTCGGCTTGCCTTGGATTCACTACTGTCAGACACGAAAGTGTTAAATGCTTCCTCCTTTTCATTCGGGGTCAGTCAGTGTTACTGGACCGCCATAAACCCAGTTTCATGGTTGGCCGTCAACAATATAGAATGTTCGGTTGCACATCAGACCAGCACATCAATCCGTTTTTGCGATGGAAGGAAATAAGTACATTGCACTGACATGTTCTTATGATAATGATGGTTAACAGTATCTAGGATCTATTTTGGCCAACAGGGCAAAAAAAAAAAAAATCCCTGCTCAATGAAATTAATTAGACAAGTGATAACAGTCAATTTTCCTCTTAAGTGATCTATATCATAAAAAGTTAATAGCAAAGAAATTATTTTGAAATCGATGTGAATATACATTAATATTTGACTTGCGTGTTGCATCAATCTTTATGGCTAACAAAATGGTGCCGTTCTGATTTTCATTTTAGACGAGAGCTGAAATTGCCATGGTTAACATGCATGTATCATGAGAACAAGTTATCATCATCTTCACTCGTTTGCCTTTGAACCAGGTATTGTATAAAAACTAAAATTTTGACAACTAAACACTATGTAAGAAAGGCTGAAACTAGACACTGCACTCGCAGACGCGTTTTTAAAACGCGCCTCCGAAGTTAGTTTGGCGACGCGTTTATACCAGACACGTCTTCAATGTGTATTTTCTCGTTTTAGGCAGATAAAGTAGCAGACGCGTTTTGTTTGGTCCGCGTCTGCGAGTAGGAGGCTGCGTGACAGGAGACTCGGGTTTACAAGCCGCGTCGCCGAACCAATCCCTCGGACCCGAATTTTTTATTAGCTTCAGCTGATTCGGCCTCGCGTCCGCTGGCCCGAGCCCCCACCCCGCCCCGATCCGCAGTTCCGCACACTCCAACTAGCGCCGCTCGCGTGCCTGGCCCCCCGCCACTCCCCGCAGCCAAGCCGCCCTAGGCCATGGCCGGCGACCAAAGAGCACACCGCGCCCCGCCTCACCCTCGCCGGAGACGCCGCGCCCCTCCTCCTCGTCGACCCGAGCCGCCACGCCCCCACCTCGCTGGAGCAGCCATGCGTCCACCCCTGGCCACGACCTCGCGCCTCCTTGTCTACCCGAGCCGCCACAACCCTACCTCGCCGGAGCAGCTGCGGCCTCCTCCTCGCCCCGACCTCTCACCTTCTCCTCGTCGACCCAAGCGGCCTCGCCCCCCTCGTTGGAGTAGCGTCGGCGGCGAAGACCCTAGGGTTAGGGTTTGGTCTCCTCCGGATCGACTGGATCTGGACTCAGGAGATCGAGGAGGCGACCTGGACCTGGAGCTCAAGGCCGGCGGCTTGGACCTGAAGCTCGTGGGCGGCGGCCTGGATCTGCGCCACCTGCTCATGGGCGGCGTCCTCTTCCCTGTGCGTCGGCGACGATGGTCCTCCTCCTTCGTCTGCCGTGGACGCTCCCTCCTCGTCCCCCGAGCTCGAGGATCTAGCCGGAGGCGGGCGGATCCAGTCGGGCGCCGACGGGTCGATGATGCGGCTGCACGGTGAGGCAGGGTCCTCGGTGATGCGGAGGCGTGCTGAGGCAGGGTCCCCGTAGGCGGGCACATATACTTCTGCCTTGGATCCTCCGGCTCCAGCCTGCACAGGTTCGTCCTCGCCTCATCCTATGTAAAAATACTTATTGCCCTCTGTTTATCTGCTCGACCATGATTTTTTTACTCTCTTACTGCTTCTGCTAAACAGAAAAGAAATGCATTGCAGAGTTCGTCAACAGTGGCCTGTAGCTTTCTGTAATGTTAAAATTCTGCATGTTAAAATTTTTACCTGAATTAATGTTGCTGTAGGATACTAGAACAATAATATAATTCTGTCACTGTGTCGTCCTGGTTGAATACATACCTCTATAGCTACTGCCTGTACTGCTACTCATCTAAGATTAGTACAGTGATGTTTTTCTTGCTTAATTTCAATTGCAGTGATAATTTTTCTCTTCTTTTTTTTTTTACAATCAAATGCAGTCAAATGTTAACTGATATGGACTGAGCAGCTGTTGTTTAGTTCAGATTGATGTGACAATATGTCACTTGATATCGGTGAAACATTTTTTCACTTCAGATTTTCTTGATGATTGGAAACTGAAAATGTACCACAATAGTTACTGGAATAGATAATGCTGAATATATTTTGTCTGTACCACACAAACCCTACTTTTTAACTTTCTCCTAAAGCCAGACATGTATGGGTATTTCAATTTTTCTTCAAAAGACAGAAGCAAACCCTGTCTTTCTTACCATGTGATTCTGTTATCTCTGCAGGTGTTCCAGTTGTGGCCAAGTTGGCCACCATAGTTTACAGCAGGATGGCTTCCAGGTTTTGTATCCATGAAAAATTCTGATGCTATCTGTTCACTAGGCAACAACCATTCAAATGCTTGGCTAGATACTAGTTAAATGTGAGTTGTATATTTGCATAATACATTTCTTATACTGCCTTAACCTGTGCATGTACTTACTTGCAGAATTCAAATGATACTCTCAATCTTAGCCTGAAGAGACAGAGTTTATGCTACAAGTTCAGATATGCTGTTGACCAGGTATCACAAGTTTGGGGATGTGATAATCTAATTTTAGACATACATGCCATATACTGGTATCCACACCTAATAAATATGTTAAACTGATGCTAGCACACAGATGTTAAACTGATGCTAGCACAAGCTCTTTTCAAAATTTATTTACAGTTGCTAGCACACAGTGAATATTTTTTTGAACTGCACACAGTGAATATTGACAACATGAAGCCAAGAAATCCTGTGTTGGATCTACTAACACTTAAACATTCAGGGCTCGTTTGCTTCAAGTCCTCAGGCTTTTGCCTGGGCCAGGCAGCAACGCCAGGCGTTGGATTTTGAGTGCCTGGGGCTCAGATCTCTGCCTGGCCTAGGCAGCAAAACTCAGGGTCTAAACCAAACAGACCCTCAGTACTCTGTAAATTGATGTCAGTCCTATGTTGGATCTGCCAAGAAATCTGACAACATATTACATGAGTAGTTATGTTAGTCATTTCTAACTGAGTTCTGCACACCAATCGGTTCCAGGTGTATGCTTTGGCAGATACTAGTTAAATGGAGGACATATATGGGTTTTCTGTGCGTTGAAGAATAAGTCCAGGCTGTTTGCCAAGGTACATAATTGTGATAACTTTGCCACTCTAGGCTGTTTGCCAAGGTACATAATTGTGATAACTTTGCCACTCTTTTACATTTCTCTAGACTCCTTGAAGAAATATGCATTATGTTTTTCTTTCTTTCTGTCCACCGTGTTTTTCCTTAGTAGTAAATGTTCATATACATAAAGCTACAGATCGATCTGCAGAATCGATCTGCAGAATGTAAATAAAGCTACTATTAGTATTATGATAGATGAAAATCCATGGATGACCTTAGTTACAATTAGCAGTAGGCTACTAGTATGATCAATTCTTTCTTACTTTGCAAGTTGATTGATTCAGGTGATGCTCCACGTCGGTAGATTGCACTGAAAGTCTGAAACTCTACACTTTACACTGGAACTGCAGTTCTATGCTTAATTAGACTAGACTGTTATTATCCAAATAACAGGAAGTTGCTGCCTCAGAAGTAGTATTTATATCATCATTAATCAAGCATAGCTTTAAATGTTAACTGATTTGTTGCTGACTGAATGTTCACATTCTTGTGAACTGCTTACTCTGAAGCTTACTAAACTTTGACTATCTATTGTTTGCACTTTTATGATGCCTCTTTGACACTTTTATGATTGTACTCTGATGCTTGGTAGTGGCAGTTGTAGTAGTCACCTTATGTATTCTGATGCAACTTTTTGTGTCAGGTAGCATGCTAGGACTGGACTGGAAAGAGGTGGACCACAGTAGGTAAGATTTATCTGCTGGCTGGAATATAACTACCAGCTGAGTTTTCCTAGGAAAATGTGATTATGGCTTTAGAATTGATCTGAATATGTATAATGCTAGTTTTGTTGACACCAAACATGTGTTCTTGTGATAGCTGTAATGGATACAACCTGTATTTGTATTGTAATGGAGAAGCTTTGTAAATTAACTAGCTCCTCTTGCCTTGTAAACCTTTAGTAATCATGTATTGGCAAGTAGTATTGTATATAATTGAATCATTGGATCTTTACATTGCAGAATCAGTATTGTATATAATTGATAAACAGGTGTATTTTTTTTTGTTTTTTGGATTAATCATTGGAGACGCGTTTTGATCAAAACGCGTCTGCTATATACGTTCATTGCAGACGCGTTTGTACAACACACGTCTGCTATATATGTTCTTTGCAGACGCGTTTTCATCTATGCGCGTCTGCAATGTGGACACAATTGGAGACGCGTTTCTGCAAGACGCGTCTGCTATCTGAGGATCTTTGCAGACGCGCATTTCCGCGTCTGTGATTAACCCTCTTCGCAGACGCGATTTTGGAGACGAAAAAAAATTTCGTCTGCGATTAGGGTTAAGACGCGTCTCTAAATAGCTTTTCTTACATAGTGAAATGCATGAATATCAAGAAAAAGAAACGCACGCTAATCTTCTGATAATGCTACACTTCATCGCCGTGCATTGTTAGCAACAGTTCAATATTCCCTAAAAAAAAAAAGCAACAGTTCAATATCCCTGAACATTTTGAGGAATGCTTTGCAAGACATGTCACTTATAGATACACATCCTTTGTAAACTAGTACCGGAGTACCTAGCTCCTTCGAAATTACTTCTGCTTAAGTGCGTAGCGTAACTGGAGATGCAACACTAGTAACTTTGTGACCATGATACATAACAATCCTCGTACAGTTCCCCCGTGCTTGATCGTAACCCCCAAGAGCGCCTAAAAGGTCCAGAGATCCCGCGACGGCAGCGGCAGCGCGCCGACATGGCCGTGGGCGGCGGCGCGAGCGGTTCTCGCTCAACTTACTGCTCGCTCCTCGATCAAATCACCGCTTCGGCTTGTACATGCGACGAGGCTCGAAGATCTGGTGCTGGGAAGGACCGGTTGAACGGCGCCAGCGAGATCGGTCTCGCCGACGTGAGGCCGGTGGAGGAGAAGTGCCTGTGTGGCGCTCTGCGTTTCTGTAGCTCTAATCTGGAGAAGAAGCCGCCACCACACGACAGACGAAACGACCAACAAAAACCACACGTCGGGTGCGCATGAAATCCAAGCGCCACGTCTGATTCTGCTGAACACCGTTAAGAACAGAGTATGCTGTCGTCGTCGTCCGCGGCCTTCCTCTTGCGTGGCGCTGCAGAGCAGAGCGCTCGTTGTCCGCGGCGTTCCTCTCGTCGGAGCCCTCATCGTTTGCCGCCTTCTTGTTGCATCCACGGACCGGCGCCACGGCCGCGCCAAAGCTCTTGTCATCGGCCGTCCCGTGGCGCGCCTTTGTGGTCGCTCTAGATTCGTCGGTGGTGGCAGCCTCCCCCTTGCGTCCGTGCACCGCCGCCTTCGCTGCGGTCTCGCTGTCGGGGTGGCGCGGGCTGCGGCACACCTTGCACAGAACGCGAACATCCTCTTTCCGGTCACCGCGCTCGTGGTCGGAGCGAGCCGGAGCTTTCCGGACATGCGCACCATTGTAGTGTTGTTGTAACTACCCATTCTTTGTGAGTTTGATTTTTTCTATCCGTAATGGATAAGCGCTTGATGATATATGCATTTAAAATGATGTTATATTTTGTTTGGTAAATTATCTCTTTTATGTTTCATATTTTTAGAAAAAAAAAACCTTCCTTGGTCGTCATTGTGCCATGTCTTGCTATCATATTTACACCATTCACTTTTTCTTTCATGTAGATAAATGAAGTGTTGAACATGTAATCTTTTTTTTTTTTGCGAAGGGTTGAACATGTAATCTATAACATGTATGACCATAGTATGTCATATCCGTTGTTTAAAATATCTTTCTTTCTGTTCATAATGTATCATCAAGGTCTAGGTTGCAGTTCCTCATCTCCTATTTGTGTGCTCAAGATTGTGGTCTTGTGATGAGGATTGAGCCTGGGTTAGATGTGATCTTGATGTGTGACTCAAATGTATTTTTCTCACTTATCATTTAATAGAAATATATACATAACATATTATAGAAAAATGGTTAGCTTGCGAAATATATAAGGCTAGCTTATACTGTATAATGAGGTAATATAGTGTTATAGTAGTTCACCCGTTAATTTTGCCTCCACTTAGAAACTCAAGTTGTTGGGTGGAAAGATAATTGAAGACATTGTGCATTACGTTGAAACGGCCGACGTTGTGATGGGGGATGTAAGGCGCTAGTCCATCACTCACTTCTGCCGCAGATGCTTGTACCTTACTCATGGCGTGGCCTACTGCTCCTCCAACATCGCATCAGATATGAAAGGACAAAACATCAAGAATGATCAAACTTGTTTTTCTTTCCCCGTAAAGGATTATTGCAAAACCTAGCTGCTTTGTAACTACACAGAAATTCATGAATGACATTTTTTTAAGCTAATTCTTTGATCAATCACCATACTAGAAATATTTCGGTATCAAAGGATAAATTGTTGTGCTCGAGTCACCTTGATGCTTCTTTCAGAGTACACCATTCTTTTTATGATTCTTTCAATACATACCTTCTTCCATTCAGCTTGCCCTGGATTCACTACTGTCAGATAGGAAAGTGTCAAATGCTTCCTCCTTTTCATTTGGGGGTCAATCAGTGTTACTGGACTGCCATAAATCCAGTTTCATGGTTGGTCGTCAACAATATAGAATGTTTGGTTGCACATCAAACCAGCACATCAATCTGTTTTTGTGATGGAAGGCAATAAGTACATTGCACTGACATGTTCTTATAATAATGATGATTAGCAGTAATTAGGATCTAATGGCCAATAGGGGCAAAAAAAAAAATCCCTGCTCAATGAAATTAATTAGACCAATGATAACAGTAAAATTTCCTCTTAAAGTGACCTATATCAGAAAAAGTTAATTGCAAAGTAACACATGTAATTTTTTTGAATCGATGTGAATATACATTAATGTTTGACTTGCTTGTCGCATCAATCTTTCTGGCTAACAAAATGGTACCGTTCTGATTTTTATTTTAGACGAGAGCTGGAATTTCCATGGTTAACATACATGTTTCATGAGAACAAGTTATCATCATCTTCATTCGTTTGCCTTTTGACCACGTATTGTATAACAAACTAAAATTTTGACAACCAAATGCATTAATATGAAGAAAAAAAATCGGAACATACGTTACTCTTCTGATAATGCTACACTTCACCGCAGTGTATTATTAGCAAAAGTTCAACATCCCTGAACATTTTGAGGAATACTTTGCAAGTCATGTCAGGTAGCAGGCAAGATTGTTATAATCAACAGCCTTGTAAAGCAGTACCGGAGTACCTAGCGGCTAGCTCCTTTGAAATTGCTTCTGCATAAGTTTAATCTCCAAAAAAAAAAAAAAGTTCGTAGCGTTACTGGAGATGCAGCACTATAGGAACCTTGTGGCCACCATCCATAACAATCCTCGTGCAGTTCCCCCTTGCTTGATCAAGAACCAGTAACCAGTTACTCATTCCCGTCTCGCCAGGTTACCTGCGCAGGAGCAGCCACGGGGCTCCCAGACAGCAGCCGACGGAAAGCATTGCTGCGTGCCGGCAGGTAGCCTGGCCATCGTAGGAGGAATCCTCTCGATGAACTCTGCGGCGAAGCATTAAACAGGGGCAGAAGACCACCGGCCTTCGTGTTCGTGGATGGGGCGCCGCATACTTCATCAGCTGCCATGCCGGTCCGGTGCGAGTTCAGTGGAGCCTGGTGCGACTCAGCCGGTGCGAATGGAGATATCGATAGGTCTGGAGCAGGCGATTTGTGGGTGCGGATCTGCTGAGGCGGAACCGGGGACAACGGCGACCGCCACGAACGACCGGCATTGCCTATCGGCGGACAGGGGACGAGAGACCACCCAAGGCAAAGGGTTGTTTGTAAAGTTAGGGGGATTTATGCAAATATTTAGATCGTGATTATTAACCGCGATCCAAATTAGGGCTGTTTCTGAAAATATATTGGATCGCGATGCAAATCGCGGAGGCATTTTGCAAATTTCTGAGCCGGTGGCGCGTGCGACGGCGGTACAACCCCCGCCAACCTCGCCACCAGGCATCCTGCATTCATCTAAGCCCAGTAGTAGACCGAGGGCCCCCACGCGCGCCTCAAAAGGTCCAGAGATCCCGCGACGGCAGCGGCGGCGCGCGCGGCTGCTCGCTCGACTCACTGCTCATCTTCTCGATCAACTCACCCGCTTCGGCTTGTACGTGCGATGAGGCTCGGAGAGATGTTCCCTGGAACAACCGGTTCAGCGTTCTCGGCGAGATCGCCCTTCGCCGCCGTGACCTGACCACTGCTCGGAGCTGGAGGAGAAGTGCGTCTGTGGCGTGTCGCCTCTGCCTTTCTGTGGCTCGGACCAGGAGAAGAATCCGCTTCCACCACGCGACAGACGAGACGACCCAAAACAAACACGGTGGATGCGCGTGAAATCGAAGCGCCGTATCTGACTCTGCTGAGCAGTGAGCACTGATAAGAACAGATTATATGCTCTCGTCGTCGCCCTTCCTCTCTCTTTGCGTGACGCGGCAAAGCAGAGCTCTCGTCGTCCGCGGCGTTCCTCTCGTGTGCGGGTGCCGCTACGGACGTCGCGATGGCACCCTCGTACGTCGTTCGCCGCCTTCTCGTTGCGTCCACGCGCCGGCGCCTCCCAGGGGGCCTCGCCGTCGGCCGTCCCATGCCGCTCAGTGGTGGTCGCCCGCCCGAGACTCGTCGTCTTCCACCTCCCCCTTACGTCCGCACACCACCGCCGCGGGCTCGCTGGATCACCGGGGTGGCGCGGTGATGAGGACATCCCAGCCAAGCAAGTAAACCATGACTTATGCAAACCACGAGCTTGGCCAAGAACCAATTGATGTAAACAAAGAAAATGAGCACATGATCATTGGGCCAAGCTATGAACCAGCTGCACTGTAACACCCCAAAAGTTAAAGCAAAACAAAAAGTAATAAAAATCACCCCAAATTTAAATTTTTGTCCAACTCTTACCTTGCCATGAATTTTCCAAATAAAATTCACCAAAGTAATTCACATCTAGTTCGAATATGAGATTTTATGAAATATAAAAACACGTGCTCAAGTGTTTGCTTCCATTTAAAGTCCACTAAAAATTTGAACCTTTTAAATTTCCAACAAATATAATTAAAGTAGGTTAAACCCCAAGTTGATTTTTTTTTCTTTTCTTTTTCAAAATTTGAATTTTAAACTCGCACCAAAAACCTCATCATGTGCATTTCTGGTTTTGTTTGTGTGTTGGTTTGATTTCAGCTGCCTTTCGAATTTGAATTCCATTCAAATTCGAAGTCACTCGAATCCCTGGAAAAGTTCAAACCATTTCAAATTTCTAAACTCTCTCGGGCTGAATTCCCTTTTCTCCCTCACCCGCCGGCCCAGCCCAGCGCACCCCTTTTTGTTTCTCTCTCTCCTTCTTCTTTCTCCCGGTGGGCCGCGCGCCTCTTCGGCCCAACCGCCACAGCCCATCTGGCCCGTCGCCACCCTCCTTCCTCCTCTCTCCTCCGGTCAGCGCCGCGTCGCCTCGCCCAGGCCGCGCCCATGCCGGCTTGCCGCCCTGCTCCGTCGCGTCGCGTCCGGGCAGCAGGAGTGTCATGTGGAGCACGTGCCGCACCCATGCGTCCGTGACGCCGTCCCGCGTCGACCCTGCCACCTCGTCGCCTCGTCCCCATCAAGGCAGAACGCCCACGCCTCTTTTTGACCGACGACCGCGCGAGACCGGCGAGCTCCCATGCCGTGACGTCTCCTCCGCTCAGCTTCTCCCTCGCCTCGTCCTGTCCGACCTCCTGTGGCCATGCCCTCGCCCACATCATCGCGCGCAGGCGTCCATCTCTCCGCTCTCGTCGCGTCGCGTCGGCCTTCAATGGCGACGACCGAGCCGAAGACGAGCGACGACCAAGCCGAGCTGCTCCCGGCCTCAAACGCCTCGCTTCGACTATAAAGATCGACGCGTCACACTCTCCTCTTCCTTTCCCCACTCGCCGCTTCCCTCCTCGAGCTCCCGGCCGCTCCAATTCCCCTCTTCCCCCAAATCTTCCCCAACTCCGGCGACGCCCATTCGTCGCTGACGAGCTCCTTCCTCCTGCCCTCCCTCGCCGTCCTGCTCCTCTGTACTCCCCTGCCTAGTGCGCGCCCCTCCGCGCAGCTCGGAGAGCACTAGGGACGCGCGAACGCCAAACCCTAGCCGCGCCGCTAACCGCCGCCGCGCGAGCTCGACGACAGCATCGCTTCCGGCCTCGTCTCGCTCGTCCCGTGCGCGCGCCAGCTCCGCCGCACCACCGCGCACCTCCCCGACCAGCAAGAACTCGACGCGCCGCGCTCTTCCTCCTCCTTCGCCCTCCACGCCGAGCGCCGCCACGGCACTGCGTGCCGCCGCCGACGCACGTCACCTGCCGCCGTCACTGCAAGTCCAGCGACCACGCCGTGCCGCCCCGCACCGCCTTTCTATCACGCACCGCCCCGGCTAGCAAGACGTCATCGAGCTGCCCTCTTCCTTCTTCTCCGTCGAACGCCGCCGTCGGCTCCACGCCCCGCCGTCGCCGGCGAGCTTCCGCCGCCGCGCGTCGTCGACGACCCCGTGCGGTGAGCTCCCCATCTTCTTCTCTCTCTCGGTCCCACTCGCGCCGCATTTGGCCCACCGGAGCGCCGGAACGGCTGCTCCGGCGAAGCCCCGGCGAAGGCGCCGCCGCGCCAGATGCCGCCGGTCACCCGCGCCTCCTCCGTGCACCCGGCCTTGATAGACCGCAGACCCAGCACCCCCCTCGGTCCATCGCCCCGTGGGCCGAGTCCACAAAACAGTCAACAGCCCTTCCCCCCTTTTCTTTCCATGCACCCGGTTCACATGGACCAATGGCTCACAGACCACTCGGTTCATGGTGAACCCAGTTCACCATCTTTTCCCATACAAAAATAAATACACAAATTCCAGAAAATCCACGGGCCCTGTACATTTTACAGATAAGCCCCTGATCGTTTCTTTAATTCTGTTTAGGTCCTGCATTTTTGCAGAAATACCCTCAACCTTTTCTGTAATTACCTATCGACCCCTGTCTTTTTACATCGAGGACCCTAAACTTTTCTATAATTACAGATAGGTCCCTAGATTCTTTCTGTAATTAGAAATAAACCCCTAGAACCCTTCTGTTCTTACAAATAAGCCCCTAGATCTTTAAATCTCCGTAATTTCTCAACCCTAACTCCGTTTTGAGCGGTTCTTGCGCTCACGCGTTCGTAGAAACGCGTAGTACCCTTTGGTACTGATCTTGAAGCTCTAAAATATTTCTATGAGCCCCCACACTCTTCTAAGCAAATATCATCTTAGCAAATCAGGCGACGCCAATCTCGTATGTCGCAACATCTTGCGATGAACCTAATCATCTCGCCATACCATCTCACTACAAAACCTATCGTAACTTAACTCCAAACCTGACCTAGCTCAACCATCGCCCAACCAAGCTTAACCTAATGTTGCCACCCGCACCTACCGAAACTTATCGGTATATCATTCTTGCTTATATGGTCTTTATTTGGAGCTTATCAGAGTTATTATGCTTTGCTAATTTAATTGCTAGTTATCCTTACTTGGTTGTGGAGTTTATCTACAGTCGTGCACTCATACCATGCATAATCACGCGCACGTACCGCTGTCATGCGCTCAGCTCATGGCAAATAATTAAATAGCTTAGTCTTAGTAATTAATTTAACAGATAATATAATAGCTAATCACCATTAGGTAATACCTTAATCTACAGGTGAATAATTAAAGAGACACACCATGCACTTGTATGCTTGATGCATGAACCTTTATATAGGTTACGACCTATATAAAGCCTTAGTGCTGCAAATATACAAAGAACACGTACACCCGCTGTCCCCACTTTCACATACACTCATGCACTTATCATTGTGTTTAGCATCCCTCATGTACATCAAAAGCCCTAGTATTAATTCCATCACTCCTATTAGCCCTAAGATAATTAAACCTTTCCTAAATTAAACTTTATGCATCGTACATGATTTGTGTCTCTTATCCTTCTTTGGTGATTTATCGGTTCTTATCAGAGTTAATTGGATCTTATTTGGCTCTTTTCGATCTTTATTTTCTTTTGCGGTAGCTTGTTTATACGTAATGTTTTGATACGCTAGATCACGCGAGCTAATACGTGGAAGAGTCAGAAGAATACAAGCTTCAAGGAAGATTTAGAGGATCCAAGCTTGAAGGAAGGATCCGAGGACTTGGAATACGAGGACTTGAAGAAGAAGACTTTAGTGAAGGCAAGCCCTAACTCCCTTTGATCATGATTGATCCTATGATTTCAAATAATCCTAATTAGAGCCTATTTTATAAATTGCATGATGTTTAAATGCTTAGTATGTCCTAAGTACTTGCTGATTGCCATGCCTTGTTATTGATTACCCTGCTTCCATTGTTAAACTTAGGAACCAACATCATTAATTCTTTAATGATATGTTGGAATGCCATGCTGCTTAGGACTGTTACACATGAGTACGTAATTTTAATCTTGCTATACATACTTTTTGTGTTAAATGGTGTGAGTACTTGGTGGTGTGAGTGTGAATATGAAATGTGGGTGGGGCTAGTGACAACTTGTGAAACTCCTAGTGGGGATGTTACTTGGCGGGAGCAGGCGAGGTAGTCCTCAGTGGGGAAGGCTATCTCTGGGATGCGACTCCTCCGTGAGGATAGCTATTGAAGATGCCTGCTTCGGTCGTATAAGGACCGGTTCCTGTGCCGCCTGGCCTAGCACCCTTCGTACAGCCACAAGTCTTGTATGGGCAAGATTTGGAACCACACCCTACTATAGTGTTCACCTGGTATCTCACTCGGAGGCAGGAGTTGCAGCGGAAGCCAGGAGAAGACTCGTGGACAAGTGGGAAGCGGGTCCGGCATATGGATACTTTCAGGCCTTTATATATGATATGATTTGATGAAGCCCCTGGTCGGATGAATTTCCGTGGGTGGATGCCGGTGACACCAAGTAGGTACGGGACCTCAGTATGCCTGTCCAAACTGCGATATCAGGGAGGACAGGCGTACCTTGTGGGGAATCGTGTACAACCTCTGCAGAGTGTAAAATCTATCCGGATAGCCGCGTTCCACGGCAATGGACGACGCGAAAGCTTTGGCCACACAAGATTAGTATAACGGTGTGTGTTATCCCTTGGCGTGTCTTTGGAATTCACCGGTGTGGAACCGTGCGCTGGTTTCCGGCCAGTATTAAAACTTGGGAACTGGCGGGATGGATTGCATCTCCCCCAGGGCCAAACAACCCCACTAAATACCAAGTGTAATAATCTTGACTGTAGTTTGCAAACCGCTTTGCTTTTAAACAACCCCTGCATAAAGTTGGCTTTTCGCCGATATGATAAACCCTAGCCCAACCTTGGTTATATCCTTGCATACATCTACCCTTTATGTTAGGGCTTGTTGAGTACCTTATGTACTCACGCGTTTGCGATTGATGGTTTAGGCAGGAGAAGACTTCGTAGAAGACGACGACGTGTTGGTTTTCGGTTCTGCTCCTCAAGTCTGCTTGTGGTGTTGGGCCATGTTTTCCGCTGTCTGCTTCACCATTAGTCGGTCGGATGGACTTGGATGATTTTGAATCCTTGTCGTACCGTCGCTAAGGGTCTTATATCAGGTACTATACTTATTTACTTATTCGAGGTATGCTTTTGATTATCATATCTGTGTTCTTGTGCGTATCAGCTACTGATCCAGGGACTGATACAGGATGCACAGCAGATTCCGGAAATGGGGTCTGACAGAGTGGTATCAGAGCAATACTTGACTGTAGAACGAAAACCTAGAATTTGTCACGCTCGAAAATGTCTATTTTCAAAACTAGTTGCAAAACCTTTCATATAACCTTCCCTTCTTCCATTAAAATTCTTCGCTTTCCTCCCCAAGAAAAAGGTCTCATTCGGAAGTGTCTATGTGCAGGAGCTTCAACCCAATGGACAACCACGACTACGTGACTATAGAAGTGGACAACATATGGTACCAGGTGTACCGCAAACCAGATGTGGTTCCTAAACGAAGGAGCAAGGGCACTAGATCACAAAAGACATGTTTCAATTGTCGTGACCCAGGACATCAGTTCGCCGATTGCCCCTCTTTCGAGTTAAGTGAGGATGGAGAAAGAGATGTAGCGACCAACACGGAGAATGACATGCCTCAGCTTCCAGCCCCACCTGGAGAGATTCAACTTTCAGTACAAGAGCATGCAGAGCAAGGAGCTTGGAATAATATGGATAGAACGGACCTGACGTCAACTCCTGTCATCGCCAGTGTACTTGAAAGGTTGAGTAACCTAGAAAAGTCAATGAGAAAGGTCAGAGCAGAAGTCAACGATCTTACCAAAGCCATGCATCTCAAGAATGGAGACAAAAGCCCCGACCGAAAAAGGAAGAACACCCGTCAAGCTACGTCTGCGAAGATCAAGAAGCCAAGGTGTACAGCACAAGGAACTGCCCCTCACCCGCTGACCAAGGTTGACCGAAAGGCACCACGAGCAAATCAGAAATGTTACTTGTGCCGGAATCATGGACACCTTGCGGCAGATTGCCCTGAAGTGCTCGAACAAGGAAACCAGAATGACAATAAGTGATGTCAAAGGTTACAATCCCGAAGCCGACAAAGTGTCTCCAGTACCTAGCTATGCTACTTGTGTCAGACTCCCCAAAGTATGTCCTCATAAAGGATAGCTTGGGAGCTCCGCTCAGCACCCTGGAAGGATGTTACCCCTTGGAAAAAATGTCAGTAATCATAAGGAGTAAAAGCAGTACTTGTAAGGCACCTTGTAATCCTGTTGTAAACTTTTCTATGAGTAATGAAAAGTATCAGTATTTGTCCTAAACGAGCATGGATTTATGTCACAATCTGTGTTCCAATAAGAGTTGAGTTGGAAAAAGAAAAGTGAAAGGCTCAATGCCGTGTGAATCACAATGGCCATGCATCACACGCTCAAGTAACATCAGGCATCAAGGCAGTGAAGCCCTGTTTACGCAGAAATGTGAAGAACAGTTTCCTTTAAACCGACCAATTCACCTGACCCTCTCGATTCTTTTTGGTCAATAGGCTATTGGTCGAGTTCTGATGACAACAGAAGAAACGATAGTCTATCTACCCTCAAGCCTTAAACCTCGTTATTAGTACGCAAACACCTCAAACCACAACTAATAAAATCACGTTGTTTGTGTGATTTGATGATTTTGTTGATCGTTGCCTCTGATTCCTTATGCTTGTGCGCTCTTAATCAAACCAAACAGTATAATAACAAAAACATCAATTTAAGAGCAGCTTAATGCTAAAAGCCCTCCTAACCTACACCTAAACCCCTAGCACAGAAACCCGCCACCCAAGAGTTTTCAGCTCAGAAATCAAGTCAGTCAAGAGTATGACATAAATGCAGCTACAGATCACAGTTCAATTGGAAAGTTTACAAGAATCAGTGCTATAAGGATTATGGCGTCAGTTACTCGTCAGACAGGCAAGAACACATAAAGAAGAGCTTAACCAATAATGCAATGTGAAAAACAGCCAAGTTGATGACAACAGGTTTCAACTGCCACCAGAGTCAACCCAGCTCACCGTACTATGGCCCCACACTGACCGTGCAGCACGAACTAACAGCCCAGAATTCATGGAATCTTCACACTCAAGGAACCTAGCCAAAGATGAAGCTCAAGTCACCTGCCTACGCTTGTACTAATGAAGATCTGTTGGTTATGGATGTGTGCTTCAAAAATGTCACCTCGGAAACCCGAGGAAGACCGCCAATGACTTGGATTAAAGTAGAATGTGAATTAAAAGGGATCAAAGGCTACACCCATGGTATGCAACCTGAAAGACAAACCCTTGGAAAAAGGTACCAGGAGTCTGAGAACACCCAGGGACCACCCAGATCAGTTATCAGAATACTAGCTGACCAAGACAAAGAGTACATCTTTTAGCTCGTTCCAGAGCAAAATCCCGATAGCCAAGAGACTCTATCAGCTGTCAGCCAATGAAATGGCAGAATTAAAGGAACATCTAGCAGAAATGAAGAAGCCGCTAGCAGAGTTACAGGAGAAATGTCTCATCAGATCAAACTCTTCTCCTTAGGATCACCTGTCCTGTTCGTCAAGAGGAAAGATGACAGTCTCAGAATGTGCCTTGACTATCAGTTCCCTCAGTAAGGTCACCAGCAACGATAAGTACCCACTGCCCAGGATCAAAGATTGGTTGACCAGTTAAAGAAAGCCAACTCTGTCTCCAAGATTGACTTAAACACTTGAGTGCTAGCAACTGCAGATCTGAGAAGGAGACATCCTCGAGGCCACTGCTTGTCACTTGTTTTGGACAGCTTGAATGCAAAAATACAAGTGTACGCTAAGGGAATCAGAAGCTTCAAAAGTCAGTACTCAGTCTATGGATGGCAACTACAGACCATGGACAGAGATATGTGGTATATATTGGAAAAACAAGGTACCATGAACTTGCTATGACAAGAATTGACAAAACTCTACGAGGCGAAGATAACAGTATGAGGACTAATGATGGATTGTAAAATTTCCTAGCCCTGACCAGGACAGAGCAAGAAAGAACAGTTAAAAAAGGCCACTTATGAAGCAACAAGGGAAATCTTGAGTCCCATGAAAAGGCCGTTTGAGTGATAGATGCATTGAATCACAAGACTCACTGCAACTACATGAGGATAAGAAAAGGAAAATCTAAGCTACCGTCAAAATTCAAGCAGCCAAATCTCGCTTCACCAAACGAGGCCAGTTAAATACCTCGTGGATTGAGCCATTTCTGGACAGTCAGATCCAAAATAACTATAAAGAAGGTATCAAGACACAAACATTTGGGTTTTGATCTAGAAGATTTCAGACATCCGTTCCACGTAAGCAGATCAAGTCAACCCATGGAAAAGAGTCACCTGAGTAAAGTCGACATCAGAATGAGCCAGTGAAACAGTTTTCGGTAAAGTTGTCCCCAACTACACCTCTGCAACAATGAGAAAATTTTCCCGCTGAATGGATCAGGCACTCAAAAGGTTATTTAAGTCTTAAGCAATCAGAGGTCAAGGATTTTAAGTGGGGTAGGTGCCCCCACCTCTAAGTCACACAAAAAAAAAAAAAGGGGAAGAAAGTTGGAAAACCCTTCCAACGATGGACTGAGTATATGCCTCGAAATGGTTACTGGTTATGGGAGCCCTTTGATGATAATGGTGGGATATAAGAATTAAAGGTCCCATTGTGGTACAATAGAGAAAGCATCAGCATATCAGGAAGAGAATACAATGGTTCATGCCACACGGGAAAACTTATGAAGTAATGAACATACCATACCATGGATCCCGAAAGCTTCAGAATCATCGTTCCCCCCTCAAGAAAGATTGCAAAACAGGCTAAGGACCTTACCACTTGGAATGCCTCGAGACAACCAGGACTTGAGTAAGCAAAACATCAACCAGAGTACCCCAAGCGAAAATCCTTTTAAGTGGGGTAGGATTTTCTGTCGGTTAGTCCAATAGCCTTGAAACCAGAACTTCAGGTCCGCCATCCTTCGCCAAAGCAAGCGACACCAAAGATCATCAGAAGAAACAAGCTCTGTCATGTCCATCCACAGTTTCCAGTACTCATGCAATAAAGAGAATCTGCTATCAGAGCTTGCAATGCTAAGAAATCTTCGACGAAATTTTGTATGTTACCACCATCAAGCAAGAAGATGCAAATCAAGTTCTACACCAGCCGCAAGTTCTTTTGAATCTCGAGGACGAGATTCCTTTAAGTGGGGTAGCTCTGTAACACCCCAAAAGTTAAAGCAAAACAAAAAGTAATAAAAATCACCCCAAATTTAAATTTTTGTCCAACTCTTACCTTGCCATGAATTTTCCAATAAAATTCACCAAAGTAATTCACATCTAGTTCGAATATGAGATTTTATGAAATATAAAAACACGTGCTCAAGTGTTTGCTTCCATTTAAAGTCCACTAAAAATTTGAACCTTTTAAATTTCCAACAAATATAATTAAAGTAGGTTAAACCCCAAGTTGATTTTTTTTTCTTTTCTTTTTCAAAATTTGAATTTTAAACTCGCACCAAAAACCTCATCATGTGCATTTCTGGTTTTGTTTGTGTGTTGGTTTGATTTCAGCTGCCTTTCGAATTTGAATTCCATTCAAATTCGAAGTCACTCGAATCCCTGGAAAAGTTCAAACCATTTCAAATTTCTAAACTCTCTCGGGCTGAATTCCCTTTTCTCCCTCACCCGCCGGCCCAGCCCAGCGCACCCCTTTTTGTTTCTCTCTCTCCTTCTTCTTTCTCCCGGTGGGCCGCGCGCCTCTTCGGCCCAACCGCCACAGCCCATCTGGCCCGTCGCCACCCTCCTTCCTCCTCTCTCCTCCGGTCAGCGCCGCGTCGCCTCGCCCAGGCCGCGCCCATGCCGGCTTGCCGCCCTGCTCCGTCGCGTCGCGTCCGGGCAGCAGGAGTGTCATGTGGAGCACGTGCCGCACCCATGCGTCCGTGACGCCGTCCCGCGTCGACCCTGCCACCTCGTCGCCTCGTCCCCATCAAGGCAGAACGCCCACGCCTCTTTTTGACCGACGACCGCGCGAGACCGGCGAGCTCCCATGCCGTGACGTCTCCTCCGCTCAGCTTCTCCCTCGCCTCGTCCTGTCCGACCTCCTGTGGCCATGCCCTCGCCCACATCATCGCGCGCAGGCGTCCATCTCTCCGCTCTCGTCGCGTCGCGTCGGCCTTCAATGGCGACGACCGAGCCGAAGACGAGCGACGACCAAGCCGAGCTGCTCCCGGCCTCAAACGCCTCGCTCCGACTATAAAGATCGACGCGTCACACTCTCCTCTTCCTTTCCCCACTCGCCGCTTCCCTCCTCGAGCTCCCGGCCGCTCCAATTCCCCTCTTCCCCCAAATCTTCCCCAACTCCGACGACGCCCGATTCGTCGCTGACGAGCTCCTTCCTCCTGCCCTCCCTCGCCGTCCTGCTCCTCTGTACTCCCCTGCCTAGTGCGCGCCCCTCCGCGCAGCTCGGAGAGCACTAGGGACGCGCGAACGCCAAACCCTAGCCGCGCCGCTGACCGCCGCCGCGCGAGCTCGACGACAGCAACGCTTCCGGCCTCGTCTCGCTCGTCCCGTGCGCGCGCCAGCTCCGCCGCACCACCGCGCACCTCCCCGACCAGCAAGAACTCGACGCGCCGCGCTCTTCCTCCTCCTTCGCCCTCCACGCCGAGCGCCGCCACGGCACTGCGTGCCGCCGCCGACGCACGTCACCTGCCGCCGTCACTGCAAGTCCAGCGACCACGCCGTGCCGCCCCGCACCGCCTTTCTATCACGCACCGCCCCGGCTAGCAAGACGTCATCGAGCTGCCCTCTTCCTTCTTCTCCGTCGAACGCCGCCGTCGGCTCCACGCCCCGCCGTCGCCGGCGAGCTTCCGCCGCCGCGCGTCGTCGACGACCCCGTGCGGTGAGCTCCCCATCTTCTTCTCTCTCTCGGTCCCACTCGCGCCGCATTTGGCCCACCGGAGCGCCGGAACGGCTGCTCCGGCGAAGCCCCGGCGAAGGCGCCGCCGCGCCAGATGCCGCCGGTCACCCGCGCCTCCTCCGTGCACCCGGCCTTGATAGACCGCAGACCCAGCACCCCCCTCGGTCCATCGCCCCGTGGGCCGAGTCCACAAAACAGTCAACAGCCCTTCCCCCCTTTCTTTCCATGCACCCGGTTCACATGGACCAATGGCTCACAGACCACTCGGTTCATGGTGAACCCAGTTCACCATCTTTTCCCATACAAAAATAAATACACAAATTCCAGAAAATCCACGGGCCCTGTACATTTTACAGATAAGCCCCTGATCGTTTCTTTAATTCTGTTTAGGTCCTGCATTTTTGCAGAAATACCCTCAACCTTTTCTGTAATTACCTATCGACCCCTGTCTTTTTACATCGAAGACCCTAAACTTTTCTATAATTACAGATAGGTCCCTAGATTCTTTCTGTAATTAGAAATAAACCCCTAGAACCCTTCTGTTCTTACAAATAAGCCCCTAGATCTTTAAATCTCCGTAATTTCTCAACCCTAACTCCGTTTTGAGCGGTTCTTGCGCTCACGCGTTCGTAGAAACGCGTAGTACCCTTTGGTACTGATCTTGAAGCTCTAAAATATTTCTATGAGCCCCCACACTCTTCTAAGCAAATATCATCTTAGCAAATCAGGCGACGCCAATCTCGTATGTCGCAACATCTTGCGATGAACCTAATCATCTCGCCATACCATCTCACTACAAAACCTATCGTAACTTAACTCCAAACCTGACCTAGCTCAACCATCGCCCAACCAAGCTTAACCTAATGTTGCCACCCGCACCTACCAAAACTTATCGGTATATCATTCTTGCTTATATGGTCTTTATTTGGAGCTTATCAGAGTTATTATGCTTTGCTAATTTAATTGCTAGTTATCCTTACTTGGTTGTGGAGTTTATCTACAGTCGTGCACTCATACCATGCATAATCACGCGCACGTACCGCTGTCATGCGCTCAGCTCATGGCAAATAATTAAATAGCTTAGTCTTAGTAATTAATTTAACAGATAATATAATAGCTAATCACCATTAGGTAATACCTTAATCTACAGGTGAATAATTAAAGAGACACACCATGCACTTGTATGCTTGATGCATGAACCTTTATATAGGTTACGACCTATATAAAGCCTTAGTGCTGCAAATATACAAAGAACACGTACACCCGCTGTCCCCACTTTCACATACACTCATGCACTTATCATTGTGTTTAGCATCCCTCATGTACATCAAAAGCCCTAGTATTAATTGCATCACTCCTATTAGCCCTAAGATAATTAAACCTTTCCTAAATTAAACTTTCTGCATCATACATGATTTGTGTCTCTTATCCTTCTTTGGTGATTTATCGGTTCTTATCAGAGTTAATTGGATCTTATTTGGCTCTTTTCGATCTTTATTTTCTTTTGCGGTAGCTTGTTTATACGTAATGTTTTGATACGCTAGATCACGCGAGCTAATACGTGGAAGAGTCAGAAGAATACAAGCTTCAAGGAAGATTTAGAGGATCCAAGCTTGAAGGAAGGATCCGAGGACTTGGAATACGAGGACTTGAAGAAGAAGACTTTAGTGAAGGCAAGCCCTAACTCCCTTTGATCATGATTGATCCTATGATTTCAAATAATCCTAATTAGAGCCTATTTTATAAATTGCATGATGTTTAAATGCTTAGTATGTCCTAAGTACTTGCTGATTGCCATGCCTTGTTATTGATTACCCTGCTTCCATTGTTAAACTTAGGAACCAACATCATTAATTCTTTAATGATATGTTGGAATGCCATGCTGCTTAGGACTGTTACACATGAGTACTTAATTTTAATCTTGCTATACATACTTTTTGTGTTAAATGGTGTGAGTACTTGGTGGTGTGAGTGTGAATATGAAATGTGGGTGGGGCTAGTGACAACTTGTGAAACTCCTAGTGGGGATGTTACTTGGCGGGAGCAGGCGAGGTAGTCCTCAGTGGGGAAGGCTATCTCTGGGATGCGACTCCTCCGTGAGGATAGCTATTGAAGATGCCTGCTTCGGTCGTATAAGGACCGGTTCCTGTGCCGCCTGGCCTAGCACCCTTCGTACAGCCACAAGTCTTGTATGGGCAAGATTTGGAACCACACCCTACTATAGTGTTCACCTGGTATCTCACTCGGAGGCAGGAGTTGCAGCGGAAGCCAGGAGAAGACTCGTGGACAAGTGGGAAGCGGGTCCGGCATATGGATACTTTCAGGCCTTTATATATATGATATGATTTGATGAAGCCCCTGGTCGGATGAATTTCCGTGGGTGGATGCCGGTGACACCAAGTAGGTACGGGACCTCAGTATGCCTGTCCAAACTGCGATATCAGGGAGGACAGGCGTACCTTGTGGGGAATCGTGTACAACCTCTGCAGAGTGTAAAATCTATCCGGATAGCCGCGTTCCACGGCAATGGACGACGCGAAAGCTTTGGCCACACAAGATTAGTATAACGGTGTGTGTTATCCCTTGGCGTGTCTTTGGAATTCACCGGTGTGGAACCGTGCGCTGGTTTCCGGCCAGTATTAAAACTTGGGAACTGGCGGGATGGATTGCATCTCCCCCAGGGCCAAACAACCCCACTAAATACCAAGTGTAATAATCTTGACTGTAGTTTGCAAACCGCTTTGCTTTTAAACAACCCCTGCATAAAGTTGGCTTTTCGCCGATATGATAAACCCTAGCCCAACCTTGGTTATATCCTTGCATACATCTACCCTTTATGTTAGGGCTTGTTGAGTACCTTATGTACTCACGCGTTTGCGATTGATGGTTTAGGCAGGAGAAGACTTCGTAGAAGACGACGACGTGTTGGTTTTCGGTTCTGCTCCTCAAGTCTGCTTGTGGTGTTGGGCCATGTTTTCCGCTGTCTGCTTCACCATTAGTCGGTCGGATGGACTTGGATGATTTTGAATCCTTGTCGTACCGTCGCTAAGGGTCTTATATCAGGTACTATACTTATTTACTTATTCGAGGTATGTTTTTGATTATCATATCTGTGTTCTTGTGCGTATCAGCTACTGATCCAGGGACTGATACAGGATGCACAGCAGATTCCGGAAATGGGGTCTGACAGAGCTGACCCAGGGCTTAATAGGATTGATAAGAATACTCATACCAACAGTTGCAACTTCTTTTCCGGAAGCTCATCTCGAAAGACCTACGGGTTAAGCGTGCTTGGCCCGGAGCAATTTCGGGATGGGTGACCGACCGGGAAGTCCTTCCCGGGTGCGCACGAGTGAGGACAAAGTGCGCAGAAAAAAACGTGTGTTGGTCTGTGGGGACAGTCTTGAGATCCTAGAGAGCTGCCAGGCGTGCGGGCCCGGCCTCGTGGAGGCGGGACGTCACAAGTGGTATCAGAGCCGACTCTCGCGGTTTCACGGGCGCGTGTGGGCGCAGTTGCGCAGGCATGGTGTGCATGGCTGGTGTGGGCCCAAGTGGTCACACAGCATGGCACATGCGCTGGCACTGGACGCACGGACGTGGCCAAGAGAGGAAGTTCCTGGCCTGGGGTTGATCGACGAGGACGTCGATCTCCTAAGGGGGTGAGAATGTAACATCCTGACCCAGGGCTTAATAGGATTGATAAGAATACTCATACCAACAGTTGCAACTTCTTTTCCGGAAGCTCATCTCGAAAGAACTACGGGGTTAAGCGTGCTTGGCCCGGAGCAATTTCGGGATGGGTGACCGACCGGGAAGTCCTTCCCGGGTGCGCACGAGTGAGGACAAAGTGCGCAGAAAAAAACGTGTGTTGGTCTGTGGGGACAGTCTTGAGATCCTAGAGAGCTGCCAGGCGTGCGGGCCCGGCCTCGTGGAGGCGGGACGTCACATGCACAAAGTCGAGCACCACCTACACCGATACAAGGACCAACTTCACATGTTTGTGCAAAGGAATTGCAGCAAGAGGTGAACTCTATCATTATTGAATTTAATTCAGATATAAATGAGAGTTTTATGCTACCTAAATATTTTACACATGTCTTGCTAAGGTGTACACAAAAAGAAGGTGTTGTTGGCCTAAAGGAGACGAGTTGCACCAACGAGAATATGGTTTCCATGGAAGCTGAACCAGCACACTCTATCCTGTCATATGACCAAAGTTCCATGAGCCACACGCACCAACTGGTCCATGATCGATATGAATGCTGCATATGGATGGAAAGATAATCAAATCTACTTTCACCTCCAACAAACGGCTCGTCGTTTTGACTTCCCATTAAAGAGTAATGGTCATTTAAGTGAAGACTGCCAGGGAGGCTGAAGGTCACGCGAGGCTTCTCGGGAATTGCTGTTTCACACCTTTCAACTTCCTTTCTTCATGAATAAGTTATATCTCGTCCACACCCAGCTAGGAGGGTTGTTCCTAGTATAAATACCCATTGTATCTAAGCAAAACTCAGATTATTATGAATTAAGAAATCCACCACATGGTGTTGCAGCCAAGAGCTGAATGACTTACCCCAAATTTCTTGCGAGTTCTACATAGACTTGTGAGAGACCGATTCACCGGTATATGTGAAGGTTCCTCTGGATCCCCCTGATTTGTGCTCTACGGTTTCCAGTTAGGCTGCACCGTATTGTGTTGATCAGTCCCGGTTTGTGGTTCTGCGGTCGTTTGGAGATCGAGTCGAAGTCCATCAAGGTTTCGGTGCCTCTCTCCCCGTCGCTTGGTCGCAACCAACCTTGGCCAGGTATAAAGCTAGTTATCCCCGCTGCAATTTCAGCAAGTTATCTCTTGTCGTACCTACTGCCGTGAAGATCGGGCCAACCCACGGGTTTCCCCCTTATCATTTGGTATCAGATTTCAGGTTGCCACGGTAGGTACAATCCCCTTATCATCCACTAGTTTATTACCGTTTTAAAGTTCTCCACCTTATGTTATTCGTTCATATCCCATAGTCCACAAAAAGGCTTAAAAAAAAACCTAAACCTTTGTCTTGTTGGTCACCATCTTAATTTACATAATGCTATGTATTTTTGCACCCTAGTATTGTGTTAAAAAAAAAGAAAAAAAAGAGAAGAAAGAGAAATCAGAAAAAAAAAAGTATCAGAAAAAAAAAGAGAGAAGAAAAAAAAAGGGAACATCAAGAAGGGTTGCATAGCTGTTATCATCATTACAAATTTCAGATTGGTGCTAGCAACGTTTACACATCATTGTTGTGGTTTATGACACTTGATTTTCAGTTCTACAAGCCTTCCTTGTCCAGCCATCCAAGCTCCACCATATACCATAACCAGACCTCTCGACTCGTTAACCGTTCAACCGCTTAATCACAGCCGTGGTACTGCTGCACTAGCACACTCACAGTCTTTGAGAACGCGTAAGAAGTTTGGTGAGTAAGAGGTGAGGTTGTGAGATTCCACATATTACCTATTCCACTTTTTCTTGGATTGCTCTAACATGGCAGGATCATATTCGAGGGTTCGTGAGGGAGAATTTGAGTCGAGGACGACTCCTCTTCAAGTGGGGGAGGATGATGAGGAGGCAACCGTTGCGATGGCTGATCTATGCCAACTAAAAGAGTCTTTGTTGGATGCTATGGAAATGATGTTCGATAAATACCTCCCTGTTGTAAGAGGAAGTTCTCCACGACAACGTCATGACGGGCGTGTTGTCCATGTTGGGCAGCATCATGGAGGAGGTTGTGTTGGTTCCCCTATGCTTTTTGATGACGAAGAATTTCAGCATGTTACTAGTCATGCAAACAAAAATCAAGATGCCTTTGTTGAACGAGAGTATATGGGTGATCCAATATATGATGAATACCTGGAAGATGAATTGATTGGTTATGTTGCAATGGAGGAAAACGAGCAGCAGCAACATACAACCTTTATTGATAGCTCCTTTGATGCATCAAGCTCAATTGAGGAGTTTATGAATGATGAAAATCATGACAATGTTGGTCAGCAAGGTGATCACAATTATTTGTTACAAAACCTATGCGAAAATGAGAGCCACGTAGCCATATTGAGTGAGAGTGAAAATAAATGTGAGTTGTGTGATTCCACTAAACGTGAGGTAGAGTGCACACACATTGAGAGCATGAGAGATACACCACATAAAAAGAGAGAGAATGACCATGAGTCATGTGAGGATGATTTTGATTCTAACTCTCTTATCTTTAGTTCCATTGTTTCCTCTCATGCTACGCAGGATTGCAAGGAAAATGAAGATTGCTTAACTGAAACTTTCACCTTCAAAATTGTTGATAGAGATGAGATGGTAGCACATATAAAGAAGCATTTCCTTTCAATCCAAACACGCTTCCACGACGAAGATAAAGGTAAAAATTCAGAAGTGCAGCCCATACCACTAGCAAAATCATCGAGGAACAAAGGTATTGTAAATCATTCTCTTTTGGAAGACAAGTCTGTGAATTTTCTTGAGAGTATAACAATTGATCATACTACTGAACTAAATCAAACACCTTCTCACATGAGTGCTGAATATATGCAAGTTGAATATGAATGTTTTCAGTTTGACACTCATGATGTTGCTTACTCTTTTTGGAATGTTAATGCAAGTATTTTTGACCATGTGAAATTGATTACACATGCTGAATTGTTCACTGAGATATCCCATATTAATTATTTGTGTTATATTATGCTTGGTAAACATGTTGAACTGGATCAAATGCTTAAGAAGGTTTTTGAGATAATGTCTATGAGATCTTTGACTAGTGCATACAGCTGCAAGTATATATTCAATTTGATTGGGCATTTTATTGGAAGAAATTCTATGTTTACGCCATATGCATTACTTGTGATGGTCTTGCTGACATGAAGTTGGATGGAACTTTTGAGCATTGTTTTTCCCAGCATGAGTTGTTCAACATATTTAATAACTACTGTCTTGATGGAGTTTTGTGGCTAACTAGCATACATTTCATGCCATGAACAAACTGATGGTGCTCACAGGTCTTTCACAAGTACGTCTATGACTTTGGAAACAATTGATTATGAATGCTTCAAGTTTGATGATTTGAGCATAGCATCCAGCTTCACATCTATGAATGTGACATTTATCTTTTCCCAAATGGATGAAATCCTTGATATTTTGAAAACAAAAGTTGAAATAGCAAATCAGTTGTGTGGTATGAAAGAAATTGTCGTTGTCCCATCCACTAATTTGTTTGCAGATTTAGAAAACACATGGATGAGTTTTTCTAGTACGAGGGAGTACAATGCACATTGCATATGGTCATTGAAACATATTCTTTACTCCAAGCATGAAGCCAAGGTGGACGCTAAGCTTAACATCACGATTTACTATTTATATAAGGCAAAACTTTTACTTGGTTTATATGGTTGTAGGTTGAAGCATCTCGCAATATTAGAGGATAACGAACCAAAACACCATATCAGTACAAGAGAGGGCAATCAAGCACAAGAAATCAGTGCATGGAAATGGCATGCACACAATACTCCTTCAGAAGAATCAGAGTTGAGGACAACTCCTTTTCAAGAGGGGGAGGATGATGAGGACATCCCAGCTAAGCAAGTAAATCATGACTTAACTTGTGCAAACCACGAGCTTGGCCAAGAAGCAATTGATGTAAACAAAGAAAATGAGCACATGATCATTGGGCCAAGCTATGAACCAGCTGCACAAAGTCGAGCACCACCTACACCGATACAAGGACCAACTACACATGTTTGTGCAAAGGAATTGCAGCAAGAGGTGAACTCTATCCTTATTGAATTTAATTCAGATATAAATGAGAGTTTTATGCTACCTAAATATTTTACACATGTCTTGCTAAGGTGTACACAAAAAGAAGGTGTTGTTGGGCCAAAGCAGACGAGTTGCACCAACGAGAATATGGTTTCCATGGAAGCTGAACCAGCACACTCTATCCTGTCACAAGACCAAAGTTCCATGAGCCACACGCACCAACTGGTCCATGACCGATACGAATGATGCATATGGATGGAAAGATAATCAAGTCTACTTTCACCTCCAACAAACGGCTCGTCGTTTCGACTTCCCATTAAAGAGTAATGGTCATTTAAGTGAAGACTGCCAGGAAGGCTGAAGGTCACGCGAGGCTCCTCGGGAATTGCTGTTTCACACATTTCAACTTCCTTTCTTCATGAATTAAGTTATATCTCGTCCACACCCAGCTAGGAGGGTTGTTCCTAGTATAAATACCCATTGTATCTAAGCAAACTCAGATTATTATGAATTAAGAAATCCACCACATGGTGTTGCAGCCAAGAGCTGAGTGACTCACCCCAAATTTCTTGCGAGTTGTTCATAGACTTGTGAGAGACCGATTGACCGGTATATGTGAAGGTTCCTCTGGATCCCCCTGATTTGTGCTCTACAGTTTCCAGTTAGGCTGCACCGTATTGTGTTGATCAGTCCCGGTTTGTGGTTCTGCGGTCGTTTGGAGATCGAGTCGAAGTTCATCAAGGTTTCGGTGCCTCTCTCCCCGTCGCTTGGTCGCAACCAACCTTGGCCAGGTATAAAGCTAGTTATCCCCGCTGCAATTTCAGCAAGTTATCTCTTGTCGTACCTACTGCCGTGAAGATCGGGCCAACCCACGGGTTTTCCCCCTATCACGCGGGCTGCGGTACACCGCGTGAACTTCTTGGCGAGCTCGGCGGTGCCCGCGGCGTACAGGTCGGCCTTGTGGATGAACGACGCAACCGACTTGCTTAGAAGCTTCAGTAAAAATAGTACTAGTTAATTTCGTATCGACATGAATCAAACTATGTTTCCGTGTTTGGCGAAAAGAGATAAGGGTCTTTCAGCTTATTACTTTAGCTCGCGCGTCATTTCTCTGTTCATGTGTGGTACATCCACTAAGAAGTACTGTAGGAACTGAATATGCACTGATCATCTGAGAAATTAAAATCACCGTGGACTCTTGTTCAGTTTGGACAAGGTTCCACAAGTTTCAAACCTGTTCAGTAACTTCAGTTCTTAATAAAGTCATCAGCTCATCATTTAGTTGAGTTCTACGTTATGTCTCTGTTGATATGCCAATTGGAGCTGTTATGAAAAAAAGGTGCAATGGTTGTAGCTCTTTGAACGCGCACACCTGAAACTGAAACATAACAGTTTTCTTTTTCACTGCCAGTGCTCTGTTTTGCATGCAACCACGGATCTACCTGCTCCTAAGGTGGAATCGATTACCTATTCAGATGGGATTGGTAAATGTGGATACTCCCAAAAAAAAAAAAAGAGGCTCGGGGAAACACATTGTTGTGATTCTTTTCATCTGTATTATGTCTCCCTGTCAACAGCAGTTTGTCTACTGCTTTCAGTCAGAGCCTCAAATATTCAGTTGCATGCCCAGACAGAGAGGGCAACTTTTAATGAATTATACTTCTGTATATAAATCCTTTGTTATTTGTTTCGGATTATGGAGTTGAAATATTTAAAAAAATATATGTTTCAGTTTCATGGATTGTTCTGGGATTATCCCAGTCGCATTCTTTCTAATTGACCACTGGGATCCGATGCCTAAGGCTAAAGATACTGACAACTCCTTTTTCTGATCACAATTGGGCACGCTGCATCTCGGGCAGAATATTTTTATGCAGCTCGCTGAATATCGCCAGTATCCCTACCCTACTTTCGGAAGACATTCGGTGTGAAATTCTTGAACACACGTATGGTTCCTCAACCCTTTGAGAGTTATTATGTGAGGTAGGCAAGTTAAGGGTTGTGAAGTATACCAACATCAACAATAAAAAAAAAGAGTAAATACATAGGCCCTAGCAGGGCTTATTTCTCATCTTTCTCTACAGGAGTGCCAAACATTTGAAATAACATGTACCGAGAATGAACGAAAAGCAGTACTAAGCTTCTTTTCACCAACTTTTGAAATAACATGCAGCAGCTGTCTGGAGCTGTGCGAAACCGGCCTATACACTGATCTGGAATCATCCCTCCTATTACAAAGTAGCCTAAGAACTAAGCTATCCTAACTATTGCTTCTCACCGGCAGCCTCGCCTAACACGTTTTGGCTCATACGAATTTTTCGTTTGGGATATCAAATCTCACAAGGTGCTCTTCCGAAAGAATCTCACAAGAAGTGGTAAAACGTGTGATCCCTCGGCGGTGAAGAATCAGCACCCGTCTCACCTCACCTCCGTGGGGCGCGTCGACCAGAACGACCCCCGTCTCCGACTCGGATTTGCTGGGGCCACGCCTACCTGCGCCTGCGCCTGCGCCGCGTCGACGTGGAACCAGCACCCGCATTGGGGGCAGTGCAGCTTAATCGTCTGCGCGTCGTCAGGGCTGCTGTCAAATCCGTCGGCCTTCCTCCTCATCTTCTTGCGTGCCGCGTCAGGGCTCTCGTCATCGCCGTAGTACGCGGCCTGGTGCCTCTTGCGTGTCGCGGCGGAGCTCTCATCCTCGCCGTCCACGGCCTGGCGCCTCTCGCGTTCCGGTGCCGCCACCGACGTCTCGGCGGAGCCCTCGTCGCCCGCGGCGTCCTTCTCCTTGCGCCCGGGCGCCGGCGCACAGATCTCGCGTTCCGCCGCCTCAAGATTTGGCGCGGGGGAACCCGTCGTCGGCGCGCTGCAAGATTCGTCGTCGTCCGCCTCCCCCTTGCGCGCTAGGGGGGCGCTAGTTGCGGCGGCGGCGGCGACGAGTCGCTGTCGTCCCCGGGGTCCACGGCGGGGCGGTAGCGCGGGCTGCGGTACACCTTGCACAGGACAGGGGTCCCCTCCTCCAGGTCGGCGTCGAGGCGGAGCTCCGCCATGATCCACCCGGTGCGCACCCGCGCGCCGCGCTGGTCCGCCATGAACGACAGGGCCTGGCGCCGGCCGGCCCGTCGACGACGGGCCGCACCCTGGCCTCGCCGTGCCACCACCCGCGGCGCGTGGCCACGGTCCGGTCGATCCGCTTCCCGCGCCCGTGGATGCTCTTGAGCCGCAGCCGCGTCAGGAAGTACCACGCGCGCTCGCCGTCCTGCGCCACTGCCGGCGCGAAGGCCCGGGCGTGCTCCGTGGGCCCCGCGGCGTACACGTCGGACTCGTGGACGTACGCGGCGGCGGGCTTGCGGCCGGTGGACACCCACGGGCGGAGGAGCGTCTCGATTAGCGCCAGGTCGGAGGGCTGGGAGTCGAAGGCGGCGCGCGGCGGCGACTCGGCGCCGTCGCGGTTGGCGGCTGTCGGATTCGTGGGATGCGGTGCCATGGATTGATCTCGGGTTGAGGGTTAATTGGGGACGGATTCGGGGAGGGGAAGAGATGGAATGGTGAGGAGGGCGTTGGCGAGGGACGAGAAGACGCGTTGGTTTTTATGGGGTCGGATTTTTTTTTTTTGAGCAGAAGGGAAATATATTAATATAGATGAACAGTATATCCATGGAGTTTACAGAACCCACCCCGGACACACTGAGAATTACACACAGCCCCCTCAAACGAGTTTTGACTCGAAACATCTAGACTCCGGCGACGCTCGCCGGAGTTCCGAGTGCTCCGCCTCCTTCTCCCGCCGACGACACCTGCAATAACCAACGCCTGGAAGAGCGCATCTGCAAGAGCATAAGGTCCAACCGCTGCCGTCGCATAGGAGGAGGAAGGGGAAGAAGAGTCCGCAGCCGCCGTCGCCTCTGACACCGTCGCCGCCGCCGGCCGGGACCAAGAGAGTCACGTGTCGCTGACCACAGCGACACCGACAAAGAGTGTGCCTCTGGAGAGGCCCCACAACTCCACCCTTCCGCTCAGAAGGTGGAAGAGGATAAAGAATCTCACAACATCCATATCAGCGAGGCCCAGGAAACCGGCGGAGGAGAAGAAGAGGACGAACCCGAAGCCCAACTTGGAGCCGTCCTCGCCGCACCTCCGACGTCGCCCGCCGAAGACATCGCCGCGGAGAAGAGCAGACCCGCACCGAAGCACCGGTGCGGGTAAACCTGGACGCCGACGCGAAGCTCGCCAGGAGCAGCCACAGCCGCCGCCTGCGAAGACCCTGCCGGGACAAAAGGACCTCGCCGCAGTCGACGACAACGACGCGAGAAGACCTAACCCTAACCCTAAACTACCTAGAACTAAGACTGCTAGACAGAGACTTCACCGAGCTCGGTGAATACTACTCGCACGGCTGGTGCCATGGCGTTGTCAGCAACGAGAGCGCATGCTTGCTCGCTCGATTCCAGACGTGATGTGGCTGATTCCAACCGTGATGTGGCTGCACCGCCGCCTGTAAGGATCGTGTGACCGAGAGGGGGGGTGAATCGGGCACACCATGAACTAAAACTTTTTGCACTTCTAGCTATTCTTTCTAATTGCGAAAGTAAAGGATACATAACTAGAGAGTACATGTGCACTATGTGATAGTGATCAAGCAAGGATAACCATGTGCTAGGACTTGTACATGCTAGGAGCAAGGCATACATGAGCATATAAGAACAACCTAGCATATGATACAAGATAAGCACAACAAGTCCTACACAAGCTAGTGTATAAGGTAAAGGCACTCGAGCATTCTAGCAAGCATAAGGGTAACACAAACGGAAGCTCAAGCAAGTCCTATGCATGCTAGTGTATAAGATAAGATAGAACATAAACTAGCATGCATACAAGTAGCACATTGGGAAGCTCAAGCTAGTGATCATGACAAGATAGATACAACATAAAGCATAACAAGATCACTAGATGATATCAAGCAAGTGTATGAGCTATGAGCAAGTAAGTACACATAAGGAAAGCGCATATCACTAGAGATAACATAGAGCTAGCACACGGAAACAATCATCAAGCAATCATATGATAAGCACAAGGTCTACTACATGCATATAAGATAAACAAGATAGTAAGTGCAAGTAGTAGAGAGTAAGAGTAAGAGATTGCTCATCGATTTTTCCCGTGGTCTCGGAAGGATGGCGCCTTCCCCTACTCCACGTTGGGTCACTCCCGCCGGAGTCTCGACCCTGTCCCTCTGCTCGATGGCGATCCCCTCTAGAGCACACTCCACCCTTTAAGCCGGTGATGTCCCCTAAGAGCACGCTTCACTCCTTGAGTGAAGTCACGGGCTTCACCCCGCCGCACACCGGCGATGCTCTCCTCCTTGGGACCATCCACCGCTCTTGAGTGAAGTCGCGGACACGTCCCGCCGGGCTTCTCCCGGGTACTCCTCTGAAGGTAAGGCTCCGCACTTGATGCGTGCCAAAGGGCGCTCCACTAGTGATGCTTCTTTCGCACGAGAAGCTCCAAGACCGTGTACAAACTTGTGTCGGCTTCCACACTCTCTTTGGCAAGCTCAACACCGACGCCTAACCGGTCTAGGCCTTGCCATAGACCAAGAGTAACAGCCCTAGATGACTCTCTCAAGCCCACACTAGCCTAGAGATCAAAGGATGCAACTTGCTACTCTCTCAAGCACTAGGATCACTCTAAATCCTTCTCAAGTGCTTCACACTTCTTCCTCTTGGCTTCTTGGCAGCACCTCCCCTCTTTCCTAGGTCCAAGAGTACCTCAAAAAGGTAAACAACCGACTATATATAGGCCTCCAACCTCAAACTAGCCGTTGTCCAAAACTGCCCAGTCTGCGTGATGACCGTACAATAGACCGTACTGTCCGGTCCCCATTCTGACCGTATTGTCCGGTCTTCACCAGACCGGCTTCCAGGGAGTGCTGCTCCTCTTCTCAAAGCAGACCGTATTGTACAGTCCCTAGGACCGTACTGTCCGGTCTCCACTTCTTCTTCAGCCAACAGAAACTTCTCCTTCTCTGTTGCTCTTCTCCTGTAAGACCGTACTGTCCGGTCCCTGACCGTATTGTCCGGTCAACTGTCCAGTCTTCATTCTTCAACTTCCAGAAACTTCAGCTTCTCTGTCTGGAACACTCCAATAGAGACCGTACTGTCCGGTCCCTAGGACCGTACTGTCCGGTCAACTGTCTGGTCTCTATTCTTCAACTTCCAGAAACCTGAGCTCCTCTGTCTGGATTTCCTCTGTAGACCGTATTGTACGGTCTCCATGACCGTACTGTCCGGTCTCTTCTGACTTCGCAGCTTCGATCTTCTTCTTGATCTTCTTCTTCTAAACTTGAACTTCTTGGTTCCTTCAACTCTCTTCTGCCACCCTAGCCCCTGAGAGACTCACCATGCATCCAATGATCTCTATAACTATCGTGTACTAAGAGAACCACCTCGAACCCTCTTGATAGTCCGGTTTTTCCTATGGACTCAAGCTAACATCTAACCAAGCAACACTCGCTTGGATCTAGCATGTCCTTAGCCTTGATCCATATCTTCTCCGCGACTCCATCAAGTCCGTTCTTGTGTAGATGAAGACAACCAATCATCCTTGTCATTTAAGTTCATGGTGTGTTGGCGTTCACCACCAACGGACGGAGCTTTCTTCATATGACCTAAAGAATATGCATGAATACCTTTCCTACATCCAAAAATGTTAGTCACAATGATCTAGTTGTCACAAAGAACAACCCGATCGAAGCATCATATAATGTGCATAAGATATGTAACAGGAACAAGCACAATAACAACATCATATAAGAAACAAGATCATCATGGTATAGGATAAACGGTAAGACCAACATGATGATCAAGAGTATGTCAAGATATATGATACATACAAAGACACATGACATACTCATCTTGTCTCTTACCTCATGTGCGTAGTAGTCACCTCAAGTAGTCCTCATGTTCACTTCTCATCTTTATCAACTTCCTTGCAACCTTTGAGGTGTTGGCACTCCAATAGTATATCACTACATCCATGAGACTAAACATCTTGCACACTAGCAAACCTTGTTAGTCCCATTGACCATGTTGGCATCAATCACCAAAACCTATGAACCATGCTCTAGGTTCATTGATCTTACACCGCCCATCGGAGTTCATCATGCCGTGGTCCGTCTGAGCCTCGAGCGGAGACCCAGGGCGTCACGCCGCGCCCGCACGTGTCCTTCTCCAACTTGGAGACTCCACGGCCATAACAAAAAACACCCCTGCTCCAAGATCTAAGTTTGGACAAAACAAGTCAATCCCCGCTCAGATCAGAAACCCTACCCCTCGATCGTCATCGTCCCCGCACCGCAGCCTCCGTCTTCTTCGCACGTCGCCCTCGATGAGCTATTGGCCGCCCGTGGGCTGAGTCCGTTTCATGATCGACAGCATTTGAATCGCGGCCCTTGCTCAAAAAAAAAAATTGAATTGCGGCCCCATCTGCTTCTCCAAATTTTCTCAAAAAAGAAAAAAAAAGAATAGCAAAAGCTGAAAGACTTAAAAATGTGATAGAAACAAGTGTTTGAATAGGTCCATTATGAAAAAGTATGATGAGCTAGAATCATAAATATCTTCTGATCTTGAGTTTCGCAAAAATGAAAAATTGAAAAGTTGATTCTTATGCGATGTGCATGGATCTGGACCAAGCCCGTAAAGTGGCCCATCATCTGCTGGGCTGGAGGAAACTCTTGGCCCATTGGTTCTGAAAAAATAAACTTCCCGTCATCTGCGTCGCTGGCGGCGGATTAGTGTGGGCGGCGGAGCTCAGGGGCGAGGTGGCGGCGGAGCGCGGGATGGGGGCGGGCGGCGCGACGCGGCGGCGAGGGCGCCGCCCGTCGCCGGTGGTGGATTCGCGCGGGCGGCGGAGCGCAGGCAGCGCAACGCGGCGGCGCCATTAGCGCCGGCGGCGGAGCTCAGGGGCGAGGTGGTGGCAGAGCGCGGGGTGGGTGCGGGCGGGGCGACGCGGCGGCGAGGTGCCGCCGCGTCGCGGGTGGTGGTTATCGCCGGCGGGGTTAGGGGTTCGGGTTGCCGGGGGCAGCGGCGGCGGGGACCGACCTCCATTTCCGACGGCTATAGAAGGTTTGGGGGGGCGGCGGCCGGTACGGTGGCGGGCGGCGGCGCTGGCGCCGCCGGAGCCGCGGGCGGCTGGAGGGCGGTGGGCTGGGCGGGAGGGGCGGAGGTCGTCGATGTCGAAGAAGAAGGTGGCGCGGCGGCGGCGGCGCTCCGACCGGCGTCGTTCCGACCGCCGGTCGGACGCGTGGCGGCCCGGGGGAGGGTACGCGCGATCCGTTATCGCGCGTACGGACGCGCGGTAAGCTCCCCCAATGGTGAATGCCGCTAACATTTCGGCATCAACGTCTCCTATAAAGCAGGCATGATTTTTTCACTCACCCCATCTCTCTCTCAACTCCAATCTCACCTTTGTTCAACTCCGCTTTCCTCACTCCACTCTCGCCCCTGCTTCCACCATGCCGTGACTGCGCCCAGCAACTTGCCCCTTTGTCGTGATAGTGACAGAGATGGTATCGATATTCAGAGCCGCAAACACTAATGACAAGGTAGCGAGGGCCTAGGCTCGAGTTGCTCAACGACTTGAGGAGTCGGGGCGTAAATGGCTGCCACGCCCGCCCCTAGTAGGTTTGGGTGCTTAAGCCCCCCCCCCCCCCCCCCCCCCCCCCCCCCCTCCCAGCGTTGGATCCTCCTTGGCCCTCGCTCCACCTTCACCTCCGCTTTCGCCATGCCTTGGCCGTGCCCAGGATGCGCCGCCTCATCTAGATAGTGACAGAGATGAAGAAGCATCGGTTGTTAGCTTCTTGAGCAACTTTACCTCACACATCAGAGACATGTCTCACTTTTGTTTTGCGAGGGACAGGTCACAGATGGGTATCACTTGAGGGGAGTCCTTGCCAATACCGTGACAACGTTTTCCTTGAGGGGAGAACTTTGTGGACTTTGGTCCATTTTATACTGCGGTCAAAGGCAGCGAAGTTTTTTTTTTTTTTGGCATTTACGTGGAAATTGTTTATTCCCCTTTCGCGGAAACAGCGTGATGAACCACGAATGACGTTAAGTTTAAAAAAAAATATCATCGAATAGCTCTTTTTCTTTGTGATTTAATATCATCAAGCTCTCTTGACAACGACTCATTGTACAACACATTTTTGCTATCACCACCGGCGACAGCTCACTAGGAACGGGTCCGACCATGCCTTTCCCCGAAAGGCCACACACAATTGGCCATTATTGATAGAGTATTGCGATAAAGATTAATCTGCGGAGAGCTTAAGCTTACCATTATTACCCAAGCACCACTAAACTTGAAACATGGAACGCAGCAAACCGCAACGACACACAGCAAGCAACGCCCAACTGTTGCAGGAGGACCAGGCCTCCGGACAGCAGCGGGACACTCGCTCACAACATATGCATGCCTGCTCACATCAAATCGCATCCAAACAACTCGGCGCAGTCTGGATAACATGCTGGGACAAAGCGGCACCAAACGCGGCAACTCGCGTAGCAATTCTTGCACGCCTCAGTAACACATTCTTCGACCCCTCCATCGGTTATCAGCTTGGAGAGGACATTCTTCAAACCCTCCACGGGCATCTTCTGCTCCTTCTCCGGCGTTGCCCGAGCATGAACGGCCACCAGCTGGGGTCCCACGACGACGCATAGGACCAGCGCGCAGATGACAACCATCTTCAGCGCAGCAGCGGAGGAAAAAGCCATTGCAACCTTGACTGACTAGTGGCTAATAATGAGCGAGACTTCAGGAAGAAACTGTGTACCGATGGTGTGGAGTGTCAGGAACAAGGTAACGCAATTTATAGAAGCGATGCGCGCCGATCAAGTGGTCTGCTAGGATTTAAATTTTGTGAAGATGCATGCATGTGACGGGATGGCGTGTTCGTACCCGTTTCTAGCACGTCACTATCAAGACATGTGCAGCACGCATCGGTTAGGTGTAGCTCAAGTGGATATGGATGTACACTTGTACTGGATCATACATCCCCCCTTTGGCTACAGACTCGGGTGCAGTTGACCATGAACTTGGACGAAATGCAAAATTTCGAAGTGCTCGTCAGGGGATTTGATCTTGGAGCAAATCCCTTCATGAGCACTTAGAAATTTTGAATTTTGTCCAAGTTCATCCTTTTTGAGCTTTTTGAGTTGATTCTTATTTTTTTTAGATGATGGGAAGATTGCATTAATCCCAGCCTTGACTTTCAAAGAAGTTACAGCCATATTGGCCTTGGCTTCTGAGAAAGCTACAATCAAATACAATCACCGGCATGAGTCGGCCCAGATGGAAGTGCATATGCGCACACCCCGATACACATAACAGACTAAACAAAACAAAAAGAAAGAAAACATCTCCAAAACACAGCCAATCCGCCGATTTAGCTCTTCAGGTAAGGTCTACTCCGCAAGCTCCATCATTGAGCTTAAGCAATTGCCAATCCTAGACGAACACCATCTGTTGATTAAAGCACCATCTGTTGATTAAAGCAAGACCACCCAAGCTGCATCCGCTTCTATCGATAGCTGCCGAACATGTTGAAGTAGACTCCAAAGGTGACCTAATGATGAATCCATGCCACACATGGAAGATCTCCAAGATGACGCCTTAAAGAAGGTCACGACATTGAATATATCATCGTCATCCATCTCAAGTGAGACAAGGTTAGATATCTTCCATACTTGTAACACCTCGACGACGCTTTCAAGAAGGATTAGCACCCAAGAGTGTTGCCATCGTCGGCACTGACGTATAGTCAGGCGAGCTTTCACCCGGTGTTGAATGGAATCCGGACCACAGCTGCTTCCACCACAAATCAGTGGCCGTGAGTTGATTCTTATTGGAGGAGCTTTGTGATATCCTGAGGATCATCTGGGCCAAATTTTGCTGAAATCGGAGCCCGTTTGATTGTGTTTTGGCCGTCAATTTTGCGTGTTGTCTCGAACTTCAGCTCGGAATTTATTTATTTTTTTTGAAAATCAGACCAGAACTTCAGATAGCTGCCAGTTGGAACTTCCGATCTGACGGGATGGCGTGTTCGCAGACGTTTCTAGCACGTCACTATTAAGACATGTGCAGCACGCATAGGTTAGGTGTAGCTCAAGTGGATATGGATGTACACTTGTACTGGATCATACATCCCCCCCTTTGGCTAGAGACTCGGGTGCAGTTGACCATGAACTGTGGGAGATTAATTTCAATGTGTCTCTTACAAACCGTAAGAGATGTAGTTTGGATCATGAAGACAAATTTTATAGGAAAAATGAAGCTTTTTTTTAAGTGGAGGATTCTATTACTCATTTGATTATAAATCATCAGCTACAGTCACCTGGATACACGAAGGGAGAACATCCAGCAATGGATTAAAATCTCAGCCTCACACTCTATGGCTAAAGCAGCCAAAGCATGTGCAGCCTTATTACAATTTCTTAAACTATGATTCTATGAACTATCGACACAGAGACAAATTTGTAGCTAATAAAGCCTCCAGTTCTATCAACAGGTTACCCGCTTCAGCTGAATCAAAATCATCAGAGAGAGCAGAGATTGTTTCCACCACCAAGTAGCTGATTCCCATATTTATCGCAGCCTGGAATACCTTGTAAGAGCATCTCCAACGTGCTCATCATGTTTTCCAGGCAGATTGTTTTCATACTATTACTTCTGCCTGGAAAACACTCAGCAAATAATGGACGCTCCCACGGCCTGCCAGGATTACATCACCATGGGTCACGAATAATGGAACCCCAACCACCCCGTCAAGCTTCACGGGTATATGACGCATCACAATTCAGGTTCAAAACTCCTTTCACAGGTTTGAACCAGCCTTGCTTTGACTTTTTGTTCTGCGTCTCATTCTTGCTAAATACCGCCTATCAAACTTCGTGATATTATAAGTGATGTTTCAAGTTTATCTTAGTGATAAAAAAATCTTAACAAAATATATGATAATTTTTAAAATATTTTGAATAATAGTCAAACAATAACAAAAAAGTCAACATCGATAACAATTTAAGAATGAAGTATATATAGCATAGCAACAGGCATAACTCCCGTGGATATATCCTCTACTTGCTCTTGCTCGCCAAGGAAAATCTCCTGCCTGTGCCGGCACTAGTTATCCATGACAGGCAGGGAAGATCGCCATGCCTGCCGCGGGTATCCCGTTATCTCATGCCTAGCCTGGTGAGTGTTGCCATTTTTAGCTACACACTTAACCCTGGTCTTTCCGCCATTCGAGCACACCAGGCATGCTACACTTTGCTCCTGCATTTTAGGGATGAAAGTGGATCGGATAATGTTTCCAAATATGATTATTTGAATTATAAAGCATTTTAGATATCACAAATATGGGGTTAATACTGATAGTATGGATTATTCGATGATTAAACACGGATCATCCGAGATCCATAAATGGATTATCCAACAAATGAATCTAATGTAACACATCAAACCCATCCCATCCATATAGTAATGTAACCCACAAGCCCAACGTCTATATTCTTCTGCAAGATATATTAACCAAAAGATATTGTTGTATGTACAAAAAAAATCATGAATTATCATTGTAAATAATGTATGGACAAGTCATTATCGCGCAATAGACCGAGTGTGCATTCGGTGTGCATGCAACCAAGAGGAGGCGTCATTGTCAATGACGACATCAGCGCATGCAAAGAATTCTTTCTCATTAAAGTGCTATAGTTCTTGCATATACCATCTTTCTTTAATTTCACTTACACCATTGTGGTCTTCTTGACAAGTCGAACAAAACTAGATCCCAGTGGCACATATTTTGACAAAAAATTAAATTTGCCACAACATATATAACATAATTTGCTACAAAAATATGGTTCAAATGTTATAATGACTAAACTATCTCTACATACAAATTTTGCTACCACATCTGAATAAAATTTATTTTTAACACACAATACATTTTTAAATCTTCAAATAATATTTGCTACTATCTATTTATGGCAACACCCCAGGTGCCAAACTTTTGCTGGCAAAAAATTCATAAAACTTCTCAAGCCTCATAGCACTCAAATATAAAATTTGGGGCCAAATTCAAACTAGTTTGAATTTAAATTTGAGCCAAATTTAAATAGTGTTGAACTACATGTCAAAGGTTTTCTATAAAACATGGGGAAACCAAAACTATATATTGTAGAGCATAGAACAATAAAATTCTTGGCCAAAATGCATAATTAGTATCCAAGCCGCCCTAGTTAAATTCTAGAATCTTAACTTTACTCTTTTTCAAGAAATTTGTAAAATTAACCGGAGGGACTTTTGAGGTGCATATTGCTCCTTTGCAAACTTTGCATCCTTTATTTTCACAGGAAGTCCCAGAAGTATTTTATTATTTTAGATGAACTTGGATCAAACCTAATTCAGGAAATATTCAAATTCCGGGAATATCCCCCAGGCCCACTTGTCACCCTCTTCCGCTCACTGCCGCCCCCGCCCCGACCGCGTGCATGCCATTTGCCACGTGGCAGCCTTACACCAGACGACAACCACCCAGTCGGGGCCATATGATAGGTTTGCCCCCCCCCCCCCCCCCCCCCCCGGTCCTCCTTCACAACGTGTCTGAACTAGAGCTGCGGATAGTCGCGCACGAGGCTTCCCTTGCCTCTGCTGCCACTTTCTTCCCCTTCTTCACTGGTCAGCACGTCGAAATCCGACCACCTTAACCGTGCCCAACCGCCATCATCTCACCGTCAATCTCCCCCGTCGGTGAACCTTCTTCCGATTCCTTGCGTCCACGAGCTCCTCTCACCGATTTCCCTCTTCTTGGCAAGGTTGTAGCTCGTCACACCGCCCCACCTCTCGTCAGAACGCCGCCGCCATCCCTCACCGTCGGCCTCTCGCTGACATCGGAGTGCCCCGGTGAGCTTCGCCACCTCTAACCTTGCTTGGCCACTTTGCCTTTCCGTGCTGAGAGTGAAGCCGCTCACCACCGGCCGCCCTCTGCCCCTGCGCCGCCGAATCGAGCCACACCACGGTGCTGTGCTAGGCCGCAGGCCGGAGCGCAGCCCACTAGGGCCATCCTCTTGATATGTTCTATCCTTCGGTGTATTTCACATTCCATATTTCTACATGTATAAGGCTTAATAATAGTTTTTGAAAAGTTTGATTAAATTTTCAAAATTAATCTGTGTATCAATAAGATCCGGTGCATCCCACCAACTCCAAGTAACCTTGAGATTTATCGGAAGAGCTGCAGAAGGGAATTAAATGGAGACTGGCCAGGCAACTAGGGGAAACAGAAGATGGAGTCTTCAAGTGGTAGCCCGTCTGTGTAGCTTAAGGCCCACGTCATATAGCGACCACCCCAGCGACCGCGCGAGACGGCCCCTCTCTCCACATCATGCCGATGCGCCACCGCGTTCCGGACGTTACTTGCTTCCAACGCCTTCATCGTGACTGCCTCCGGGGAGCCGTTGTTGCTCAACGCACCCCAGCAAATCTCTTGAAACGGAGAAACAAAGCGGCCCGGCGTTTCGATCTCTGTCATCGCAGACCAAGGTTTCGTTCTCCACCGGGACGGCGGGCACGCGCCGCCCAGCTGCTGCGTCACGGCTGGCGCGTCCTCTGCTCGTCGCTGTCGTGCCATCGGCGTAGTCTCCCTCGCATACCTAGTGGCGTGACGAACAAGGGCGCGATGCCAGGGCTTTGCTATGACCTGCCTGCGCGGCTGCACCGGCCGGCCGTTCGTAACACATCCGCTGGTGTACCGTGCATGTGGTCCGCGTGTTTTCAGTCTGTCCGTGCATGGCTAAGCCATTAGCAAATGAATGCAGATAGCGTTTCTCTCGAATCGATGTGTGACTCTGTTCTAGTTGTCTCCTCATGATCACGATTTGACAACACCCTTTCCTGTTCAAGTCTCAGCCTAGTACGGATGGCAATTGGTCGAGTTCAGGGCAGCTAGAGCAATTCCACAGCTGCCCCGACATATGCCCCGGGTGAAGTTTGGCACCCGAACCCTGGGCCCGAGGGTGAAATTTGGCACCTGCGCCCGTGCCTGTCAGGTTTCGGGTGCCCGTTGGGTTTCAGAAACAAACTAATCGACCTCCAAATCCGATGCTAAATCATAGCAGAAATTACAGTAATCAGACATTAATCAGATATTAATCGTAGCACACACCAAATCCGATGCTATTCAACCATCGAATGAGAGCAAAAAATATACCGGAAATGAGATGAAAAGTAGAAATCACTTGAATTACACCAACCTCCTATAAAGCATGCAAAATTTCACCTCTCACTCAACTCCAATTACTTCACTCTCAACTCCGCTTCCCTCGCTCCTCTCTGACCTCTGCTTTCACCATGCCGCAGCGCAGCCAACGATCGTCGCTTCGTCGTGATAGTGATAGAGTTGGTATTGGTATTGAGAGCTGCAAACACTAATGACAAGGTATCGAGGGCCTGGGTCAAGTCGCTCAACGACTTGAGCAGTCAGGTGTACATGGCTGACACGGCCCCTCCTAGTAGGTCAGGGGGCTTAAGGCCCCCCCCCCCCCCCCCCCCCCCCAATCCCACATGTTGGATCCACCCCGGCCCTCGCTCCACTCTCACCATGCTGTGGCTGTGCCAGACATGCACCTCCTCGTTTAGATAGTGTGACAGAGGTGGTCTCTGTTTTCAAACTTGCAGAAGAAATGACAAGAGAGAGTTAGGGCTTGGGCTCAAGTGGATCAACGCCTCTGGGAATCCGGCATACAAGTTTGCCAAGGCCACTCAGGGGATGACTGCAGAGTTAAGCTCAAGAAATTTGATGGATACATCAGCAAAACCGGTGGAGGCAGAAATTTGATGGATACATCAGCAAAACCGGTGGAGGCGGCTGGTATATGCAGTAGAACTCGAGGCATTGGCAATGGCGCTTGCGGTGGTTACTCTCTTTGGGGTGCAGCCGGCGATTGCATTTGTAAACAGAGAGAGATAATATATATGCGTAGAAAAGGGAAAAAGATGTTCCTGTTGTTACCATTATAATTGTAAGACAAGTATATTGGAGCGTGTTAGTATTAAAATGTAGGGTTAGATTTTAATCATTTGAACGTAAAGGCATTGTTGCTTCATTTCATTTTGCACTAAATGACTGTGTAATGTCACTATGCTGAATTCACTGTGTGTGACTGATATGTGGCCCTGGGCCTCACCTCTCTTTTTTTTTGGCGAGGAAGGGCCTCGCGCCATCGTTCCACTGGATACTATTTGCCAATTTGTAGCTCTAAAAGGTCCGATGAGCCGCAATTGTAAAATTTATGTACGTCTTGAGTTTTCTTTTCTTTTCTTTTTGAAATGAATACATCATTTAATTTGGCACAGAGAACAAATAACTGCCATGTTCATCCTGGGATCACAAATGTGTACAACACGATCTTTTCGAAGGATGTTTTCTGGTTGAACGCTCAGTTTGACTGTAGGTCGTTGTTGCAATTAGGTGTTTGCATGGAGTTGGGCCAAGCCCGTTAAGTACAATGAATGGTCCATCCCCTCTTATCATCTGCTGGGCTAGAGCCAACTCTCGGCCCGGGCCCATCAAATTTGAAACCTCGTGCAGCGTGCTGGCGGACGGCGCCATTGAAGGGATCCTGGTCCGCACCGCCGCCACCTGCAGGACCTGGTGCCGCATCCACGGACACCGACCCCGGCTTCTCCGGCCGCAAGCTAGCTAGGCCTTCGCCGCGCGCCGAGCTCCGGGAATACCACTCGCACATACGGCTGCTGCCATGGCAGCGTTGTCCTCCTCACCGACCCCGAACTCGCGGGCCTGGGACTCGGTCACCGGCGACCAGCGAGGGCTCCCCGAAGGGCCAATGGACTCCTTGGCCTGCGATGGTGAGATGCGAACACGACTACCCTGCGGGGTGCAGCCCCTTCCTCCGTTCCTTGCGCAAGGCTGCCCTTATGCTCTGCTGTGGCTGTGAGGCTGTCCACCCCGACACGCAGCTCCTCAGCTTTACGGCGACGAACAAGGGTCCAATCCGACGGCTGTCACTCATCGCCGGCACACCTAAACTACTCCGGAACGCTGTCAAGTTACGGACGTTACAGGTGGTGGCCGTCGAGGTCGACACGCCCCGCACCATGATAGAAGAATCGGCCCGTTGTTGGCTGCATGGCCATAAACGCGCAAGTCCGGACACGGCGGCCCAGGCTGACCGTAGGTTCCAGGACGTTGAACACGACGTACGTCGGCGGCGCTGCCCGACGGCCGCAGATGGAAGAAGTACGTCGCCGGCGTTGGCGTGTCGTCGGTGGAAGTATCTCAAGCAAACTACTCCCGCTAGCTCTTCTAGTGAGAGACGCCGAGGGTGCCAGCGTCGCGCACCAGCCGGCGTCCACGTTCCCCTTTGTTGAATGGTCCCACCACCGCTGCCGGACAAACAAGCCGGCCGGCCTGGGAGGGAGTGCTCTCTTGCAATGTCAGTACGTAGTTACGTACGTTACTTGCGCCGATGCCGCTCCATGCGCCGGCGCGACTCCCGTGCAACAGACGTCCGTGACGAAGACATCAAACAGACCGACGTCCCTGCCCGTGCCTTTCCATGCTTTGAGCCACGCCTTTTCTACACGCCGCGGTGGGCGCGAGCTCGAAGGCCATGGAGCTCCGATCGATGCCGGCCGCGTCGTCGTGCTCTCCGTGAGCCTGGCGATGGAGAAGTTCAAATGCGATTGGGCAACGCGCGACGGAGACTATAACCCAAGTGAAGATGCCGGACGGCCTGGCCAGAGCCGACACGTAAGCAGATCAGAGCGAGGCAGCGAGCTAGTTGCAGGAAGCGAGGACGTACGAGGTTGCCAGCTGCGTTACCGGCCAGCGAGCTCCGCTGCGCCCGGCATTAACAAGCTCTGCCTCGCCATCTCGCGATCAACCGAGCCTTATCAATACGAGAAGACAAGTCAACTCATCCAATCTCGGCCGCACCAACTTCATCGGACGGTTGACAGAGACCAGGGGTGGTCGTTATTTGGAATAGCGACCACCCTAGCGACGTTACCTCCGCGCCACGCCAGATCGCCGCCGCGTTCCGGAAGTTACTTGCGTCCAACGCATTTATCGTGCGTGCCTCCGGAAAGCCGTTGTCGCTCAACGCATATTCTGCCCGCCCGGCGGCCCGGCGTGTTCTGATCTGTCATCGCAGCCGAAGGGTTTCGTTCAACACCGGGACGCGGGGCACCCGCCGCCCAGCTGCTGCGTCACGGCTGGCGCGTCGCCCTCGCCGTTGCCCTGCCACAAGGGCGCGGAGCAAGGGGCTTTGCTGATTTTCTCTGGCCTGCCTGCGCCGGCGACCGCACACATCCGCCAGTGTTCCCGTGCGCTCGGCGTGTTTTTTAGTCGACGCTTGGCTCAGCAATCAGGATATGAATGGACATAGGGTGTCGCTCGAATCACTGTGGTTGAGTTTTAGTTCGATGTGTTGGACACAGCAACCTATAATTTCCATTTCTGTTCTGAAAAAACACTCTGTATGTCTCAGTTTCACTCTCGGTACGTTTCAGCTTGATCGAACAAGGTTGCCCAAGCAGTGTTTGAGGTTTCTAGTAGACAGAACCTTGGAACTGAAAATATTGGAGTTTTAATAGTTCGTTTTCGGTGAATTCTTTTTAACACGTGGTAATAAAGAAACTAAAAACACAGTATCTTCGGCAGAAAGAGATCGAGCTCATTCTTCAACTGGAAGTTTTGAAAAGGTAATGTCGCCTACATATGTATATCCAAGGATGCCTTTTTGCTGAAGGGAAAGGAGTTATCAATTATTCAGTTACCACTGCAAGTTTCACTCTTGCTGTAGACTGTACTAGAGAGAGACTCCTGAAACGAAAGTGTTCTGTTTTTACATGCAACAATTGAACCACCACCATTGAGATAATCTAAAGATCAATATAGAGATTTGGCTGCCCATCCAGTTGACACGATTAGTCAACAGACTGAAAAATTCAATATGGTTACAATAATTATCTTTAGTGGTACTGAGTAATGTTAACTAAAATCTCCTTCAGAAAACAAAATAGAACTTCTATATGAACCAAACATTGTTTTCTCCAAATACGATCTATATTTAATAAACTAACTACATTTTTTGTTTCGATTCCTCATTCGGAAAATATGTCCTCCAAGTATAGTATACTTAGAAAAAACACTCGACCGGTGGAGTCAGGACCACCCCACGACATCCTGGACTAGAAGGAATTCTCTTTCTTGCCCGATCATGAAAAAGTCTCAAAGACTGGTTGTCCAGATGCACTGCCGATGTCCCCAGATATAGTTCCCAAGGAGCTTTCTTTTTTCACACAGCTCAAATATCTGCACCGGGAGTCAAACCCCCATCCACGGTCTTAGCCATTTCACCAAGGGCCCTTTCACATGTACAAGTATACTAATTTTTTCAACCAAACTTGATATTCTTACCCCTCAAATCCAGAAATGTAGAGAAATTGTATCAGGACAGGCAATTATTCGCTTAAGGATCTGGGCTCCATACTACTCATCTTGTAAATATCCCTTGATGGTGGGCAACGCCGCCTCTACTTGTTCAAGACTAGCCCCTAGAGCACACGAAGATCCATCCAGTCGAATAACTATGGTTTTGTTGACGATGCACTAGGATTCTAAATTACAAGCACGATGATTTTGGGTGGTTATGCTGATGTTACGAATGCCATTTGCAAGTGCAGAAACGATGGTAGCATCTTCAACACCAATCTCAGTTTGTTTCTGGCAACTAACGTGTGCAACACGGAAAAGATCAATGTGTAATTGTTGATGGTGCACACTACTATGACAGTATATTACCTCAATATTATGTACGTACAAGGTAAAACTTGTTTGAAAATCAAGTCATTTTTTTCTAGAGCTTGCGTTCTATACGTGTTTCACTAAGTAAGAAGTGATAAAATTACTTTGAAGTTTGATATGAAGGTTCACCTAGACCCTAGTTCGATCATTGCCAGACTAATAAGATTTTAGTTTTCACATTATACAAAGTGCATATTTAACACTTCAATTTTGTGTCAAAAGAAAAGGACCGCTCCACTTTTTGCTAAGTGCTCCCCTGCCTTGGGTTGGATTTGAAGGTTCTCACTTCAACTCTTCAATCCAGAATTACAAACACGAGCTAACCAGATTGATTTCACTACATCAAAAAGTTTCCACTATATTTGCAGCAAGAAATACTTCCAAGGAAATACCACCTGCATGCACATGGCATGACAATGTTCTACCAAATTTTCAGCAACCTCCAAAATTCTTTAGCATAAACCATGATACAGATTACCAAGCCTTGCTAGCAAATTAAGGTTCAGTCATTATGCATTTCAACATTATAACCCCGGTCCCATCAGAGTAAAGAACACACAGAAAATACGTACACGAATCAGCAAGGACTCATGAATACATAATCTTTTTTTTATGAAACACAGTACAGACACAAACACTCACAAATACGAACGAGTACTCACCCTTATAAATACACGCACGTAACAGATACCCCTATGAATACATGATCTGCCAAAAAGACTGTTGCAACATTTACATTTGCAGCCTATTTTATAGCGTCTTTAATATTCCAAACCACCATATCAACAGGGGGAAAAAACAAAAAAAAATCTACTCAGACATTGACGAAAATTAAAGGGGGTGGCGTTTAAGGCATGCATCAGTCATGTGTTTCCTTCACAGTTCACCCACGTTCTGTTTCTCGAGTGTTCTCTCCATATTCTCCATTGCATGCAACAGTGGTCGGTATGAAGAGAATAAGAATAGCACACCGTGCTTGCCTTGGGAAACATGTAAGAGAACTGAACATTTGCATCAAGGGAGGAATGCCCGGCTATAACCCATGTGAATAATTTAGTAGTACAGATAAAGTTCTGATCATTGCAGAAAAAAAAGGAGAAAAATTGTGCCCGAGAGCGGCTTGGTAACCCCTCTCTCTACAGCAATTGCATCCGAGATCATTGAGTCGAATAATGACAGGCATAAGAAATGCATAGTGTTATTTTGTTGTCGTTAACTTAAGACCATAAAGTTAGTTCAAATTTCTGCTAACATTTTTGTTGTAAAGACAACAAAATGAAAATAGATAGAGTACCAAGGAAGTGCTCTAGCCTATATCCCTGAACCCCAAATGATGATAAATGTTATTTCGATATCTCCTCTATGGACAATATATAGCGAAACCCAACCTAATAAACATAGCCTATGTAGTCTAGTGCCTTGAACTAGATCAATTCAGACTAAACCTCCAGCTTCTATACTGACGCCTAGCATTTGCATTTCCTAAAGTCTTGTGCCTGTCATTGGTTGTGGGCACTGCACACCTGCTCTTTCATTGCTTAGCATTTCGCACTAAAAATGATGCATCGCCATGTTTAGACAACCAGATGATCCTGCAATATGTCCGCTCCGGCTGATGTAAAACATAATTGGCTGCGTTTGATCTTACCGTCTCGGCCACTTGTTGTATGCTAACGTCTCTATGTTCTTTATTGCCTCCAATTATCTCGGCGCCGTACCTCTCCAGTTTCTTATCCACAGAATGAGGCTGGAATTCAGCTGTCACCTGAAGAAATGGCCTCCGATCTTGGTAAGGTTTCCACCCGAAGACGAGCTATGCGAGCTGTGTTCTGGTTCTGGAATAAAGCCTTGATAACTGAAATAAATAACGTGCTCTGGGAACATACGTGATAAACATGAAGAGACGAAGTTGTCAGCACAAGGTCCGTGCCCATTTTCTCTGCAACATACAGGATCTGGACGAAAACTTTGAGTCCATCTGGTATACGAATCTTGAATTCCAACTGGCAGACGATCATGCGAACGGGGAATGCCCTGTAAATTAGATAGTAGGGTGAGTTCTCCCATTGCAGTTGGGTTGAGATGCTTGAACTGAGATCCCGTTGACTGCAAGCACTTTAAAGTTGTCCCAACTATGTCCGTACTTTCAGAGAGTCGTAGTATCAATGTTAGATCAAAGCTTTTCTCTGGCATCTTTTGATCCTCATAGTGATAATCTAGCATTGTCTCTACACCGCGCCCTTCTGTAACATATGGACCACATATCAATACTGCGTAGCCGGCTTCCTTGTTGCTCGATATACACGATAGTTTGACCTTCAAGAAGATGCCTGACAAGAGGGCAACAAAATGTGTAGTGCCGGAGTGAGCAACCCGACTCCACATCTCTTATAAACTTGCTGGAGCAATCTGCAAACCATTCAAACATCCGAACATCATCCCCGTTCAAGCCGGCGAAAGATGACATGAACAGGTCCTTAGCACGAATACTACTTGTCCAACGTTTACGCTTTACTCCTTGTCCGATCTCTTCATGCCCATGCATTGCTTGCTGCTTGTGCTTGTTGATCAGATCTGTGCCCTCAATGTAGGCACGCTTCATCACCTTGGTGCGATGAAGCAGTGAGACATCTGTGATTGGCAGCTTTGCAGTCCTCTGTCACGATCACACTTATATTACAGATTATCCAGAGTAATTGAGCAGAATTTGGGTAGCGGGGATAGGAAGGAGGAAGAACTGAGGAAGAACTGAGGAGAAGGAAGTCGATCTCAGATCGTTACAGCCAAGCCGATTGACTCCTTCCTCACGTTTCCTATCTATAGACTCCACACATACCGAGCCCGTGGGCCGTTACAACTGGCCTGCCAGCAATTCACAGGTTTAAGCGCTCTACCGGCCTTTTGGTCCGCACACTCCTTCTGGGTTCTTCCTGGGCTGACGGTCCATCAGTGGTAGAGGTACGCTGGGCTGTGACATCCCCCTCCTCTTGAGAAGTGGCTTGTCCCCAAGCCACTGAATCAGGAAACCTGCGCTTCATATCAGCCAGATCTTCCCAGGTTGCCAATTCTGGAGATAAGCCTTCCCACTGTACTAACACTTGTGTAACAGCCTTGGCTCCACATTGTGATAATTTGGTATCCAGAACATGAACAGGTTTGACAACCATGTTAGCATCAGGAAAACAGATGGATGGGTCATCCGTACATACCTGATCAGTGTTTGGTATTGCTTTCTTCAGCAGGGATACATGGACTACTGAGTGAATCTTACTACCTTCAGGAAGTTTCAATTTATATGCAACGGCTCCCACCCGTTCCAGCACTTGATATGGTCCAAAATATCGAAAGGCCAATTTTTGATTAGAGCGATAAGCCACTGACATTTGTACATAAGGTTGCAATTTCAAGAATACCCAATCTCCAACTTGAAATGTTCTTTCTGACCTGCCTTTGTCAGCTTAGTGTTTCATGCGTTGTTGAGCTCTTTGCAATTGCTGCTGGATCAACTTATTCAATAGTTGTCGATGCTCCAACCAGTTGCTAGCTTCAGTTTCAGCATTCAGTGTAACATGACTGATCCCTAACTGTTTAGGTTCTTGGCCATACAATGCCTTGAAAGGAGTTGTTCCTAAAGCTGAATGATAAGATGTATTGTACCAGAATTCAGCAAGAGGTAGCCATTGTGGCCATTTGGATGGAGTTGCATGGATCAAGCATCTCAAATAGGTTTCCAGACACTGGTTCAGTCGTTCTGTTTGACCGTCAGTTTGAGGGTGGTATGACGAGCTCATGTTTAAAGTGGTGTTAGTAAGCTTGAAGAGTTCACTCCAGAAGTTGCTAGTGAAAATTCTGTCCCGATCAGATATGATAGAATCAGGAAGGCCATGTAACTTATATATGTTATTCAGAAACAACTGTGCCACTTGTTGTGCTGTGTATGGATGAAACATAGGTATAAGATGTCCATATTTGGAGAACCTATCAACGACCACCAGGATGCAATTGAAATGTTGATTCTTAGGCAATCCTTCAATGAAATCCATACTGATGGAGGACCATGCTTGACTGGGCACTGGTAATGGTTGTAACATTCCTGGCAGCTTTGTGTGTTCCACTTTAGCTCTTTGACAGGTTTGGCATTGTTGCACATGATTTTCTACTGATTTCTTAAGAGCAGGCCAAGCAAACAATGATTTAATGCGGTTATAAGTTGCTGTGACTCCTGAGTGTCCACCAATACCACTATCATGAAGAGCCAGAAGAATGTCGTGCTGGATCTGTGAGTTATTGCCTACCCACACACGTTCTTTGTATCTGATGATGCCCTCAGTCAGTGTATAATGAGTGTGATTGGCCTTAGAGGTAGATAGTTCCATAAGCAGTTTCTTTGCATGTTCATCATTCTGATAACCAGCAATTACATCAGACAGCCATTTCGGTTTGCATTCAGATATTGCCTGCAATTCAATTTCAGTCATTGGCATACGAGATAAAGAGTCAGCAGCAGTGTTTTCAGTGCCCTTCTTGTACTGAATCCGAAATTGCAAACCCAGTAATTTAACAAATGCCTTCTGCTGTAACTGAGTAGTCAATCTCTGATCATCAAGATGAACTAAACTCTTTTGATCTACTTTGATTGTGAATTCCTTGTGTTGGAGATAAGACCTCCATTTTTCTATTGCCATGAGAACAGCCAGACACTCCTTCTCATAAGTGGATAGACCCATCATTTTAGCACCCAATGGTTTGCTTAAATAAGCAATAGGATGAGAGTCTTGCATGAGCACAGCTCCTATCCCTGTCGCACAAGCATCAGATTCTACTACAAATTCCTTTTAGAAATCAGGTAATTTGAGCACAGGTGCAGAGGTGAGAGCTTCTTTAATAGCATCAAAAGAACTCTGAGTATGGGGAGTCCATGAGAAGACTTGGTTCTTTTTTAACAGTTGTGTGAGATTCTTGCTGATAGTGCCATAGTGTTTGATGAATTTCCTGTAATATCCTGCCAGCCCCAAAAATCCTCTTAACTGTTTAACATTGGTTGGTGTTGGCCAATCCTTAACTGCCTGGACCTTTGAAGGATCTGTAGATACCCCTTCACAACTGATAATATGGCCCAAGTACCCAAGTTTTTGTTGAGCAAAAGAACATTTACTTGCTTTCACAAAGAATTGATGTGCCTTCAATATGTCAAATACTTGCTGTAAGTGGGACAGATGCTCAGCCAGAGATTTGCTGTAGATCAAAATGTCATCTACAAAAACTAGAACACATTTTCTATTCAATTCAGCAAAAATGTCATTCATAATAGCTTGGAATGTGGCAGGTGCATTGGTGAGTCCAAATGGCATCACTTTGAACTCATAATGGCCCTCATTGGTTTTAAAGGCTGTCTTTGGTATATGCTCCTCTGCCAGTCTGACTTGATGATATCCAGCTCGAAGGTCCAATTTGGTGAACCATTGAGCTCCATGTAATTCATCCAACAATTCATCGACAATTGGCATTGGAAATTTGTTTTTAATGGTCATGGCATTCAATCCTCTGTAGTCCACGCAGAAACGCCATGTTCCATCCTTCTTTTTGACCAACAACACTGGTGAGGAGTATGGGCTTGTGCTGGCTTGAATTATCCCATTCTTGAGCATATTTCTGACCTGTTTCTCCAATTCATCTTTCAGTTGTGGAGAAAACCTATAAGGCTTTATATTGACAGGTTTCGAGCCATGCAAGAGAGGTATCTGATGGTCACAATTTCTTTGTGGTGGCAAGGATTGAGGTTCTGCAAACAATTGTTGGTGCTGTTGCAATAATGCTTCCACTTCTGGACATACAGGAGATGCATCAGTTTGCAAGCTGACTTGGCATAACTGTATTAGATTGGCCACTTCTCCTCTTTGAGTCATGCCCTTGAACTGTTTAGCGGTGATGAGCTTACATTCTTTTGTGTCTGTTTTCAGGCCTTGCAGTGTTACTCTTTTCCCTTTGTAATTGAACTTCATCTTTTTCTTGCCCCAATGTACCCACATAGGACTGAACTCAGGTAACCAGTCCATACCCAATATGATATCATAACATCCAATTTCTAGGACTCTCATATCAGTGAAAAAGTAGTGCCCTGCACCAGCCAATTGAGCTTGGGTACCATTTTGTCACTGCACATCTTCCTGCCATTAGCTATAATCACTTTAGCAGAAGGAACAGAAATAGTAGGGCATTTCAATTTATCAGTCAGTGCTTCACTGATAAATGTATTAGAGCTTCCTGAATCAACTAGCACCAGAACTTTCTGCTTGTTAATTGTGGCTAGCAATTTGACTGTTTTTCTGTGAGATACTCCATTAGCAGCTTCTTCAGAAATACTCATGACCACTTCATCAGAGCCATGAATGCTCTCAGTATCACTACCTTCAGACATAGAATCTTCAATGTTGAGTAAATCAAGCAATTCCTCTAAGATGCTAAGAGAAATTTGACTTGGGCACTTATGGCCATGTTGCCATTTCTCCCTGCACTTGTAACATAACCCTTTTGCTCTACACATAGCCTTCAGAGATTCATACTTGCCTTCCCAGCCTTCAGTTTCAGACTTTTTATCTTTGTTAGGAACTGAACCCAGAATACCTTTTGCTGAAGAGGATTTGATGTCCTTCTTGTAAGAGTCTCTGTAGTCATGCCTCTGATAAGGTTTCTTGCGACTAGATTGATCCTTCTCATTCACTTTTTCCTACGAAAGAGCCAGGGAAAGCGCCACATCAACTGTTCTAGGATGATGTAAATGAATGACATTGCTAATATCTTCCTTTAAGCCTTCTAGAAAACGAGCAACAAAGAAGGTTTCATCATAGTAACTGTTGTATAACAACACTCTATGCATTAACTCTTCAAACTTCTCATGATAAGCATTGACAGTGGTGACTTGCTTAATTCTAAGCAATTCTTCAACATGTTCTTTATACTTATCCTTACCAAACTTGGTATTAACTGCTACCACTAGTTCAGGCCAAGATGCCACAATATGCATAGCCTCATAAGTTTGTAACCATAAAGCAGCTGTACCACAAAAATGCATAGTAGCAAAAGCAACCCAGGAACTAGCAGGAACCGAGTACATGTCGAAGTACTTCTCACAACGATCTTTCCACCATTTAGGGTTATCACCAGAAAATTTGGGAAACTCAGTTTTAGGCATGCGAACATGAGAAGTGTGGTGACCTCCCCCAGAGTTCCTAGAGCCATTGCCCTTGGTAGAATTCTCACCCGGAATGGTAAACGAATGAGATTTGGTGAACAGAGGCTCACCATTGCCCAGGGGTTTCTGAGACCCCTGGAATTGCTCGTCCATGCGGTGGCCACTGGCCCGCACCTCCTCCTCGCGGAGCGGTGCTGATGGCGGAGCGTCAATTGGTGCCGCTTCCAACGCCTCGATGCGCGACATCATGTTGTCCAACGTCTTGCTGACGATGCTCAGGGATGATTCGATGGTGGGTTTCCACTTGATGATGGTGTCGATGCCGGTGGCGAGCTTGTCAAGCTTCGCACCCAGGTCGCTGATGTCCGACTCCGCCTTCGTCATCCTCGAAGTGAGAGTGGGCTTCTTCCCCCTCGCCAGACTGGATCTACACCGGACTGCAACTCTTTGCCGAACCAACCACAGCAGGATTTACAGGAATTTCAGTTGAATTGGAAACCCAATCAACCGAATTTCAACCGACCTTTTATGGGATTTTACGGTTCAAAGCTCCGAGATTACCAGCAATCGATCGGCTCTGATATCAGAATGTCACGGTCACACTTATATTACAGATTATCCAGAGTAATTGAGCAGAATTTGGGTAGCGGGGATAGGAAGGAGGAAGAACTGAGGAAGAACTGAGGAAAAGGAAGTCGATCTCAGATCGTTACAGCCAAGCCGATTGACTCCTTCCTCACGTTTCCTATCTATAGACTCCACACATACCGAGCCCGTGGGCCGTTACAACTGGCCTGCCAGCAATTCACAGGTTTAAGCGCTCTACCGGCCTTTTGGTCCGCACACTCCTTCTGGGTTCTTCCTGGGCTGACGGTCCATCAGTGGTAGAGGTACGCTGGGCTGTGACATCCTCTCTATAGCAAACTCCAACGCAGAGACAGCCATCTCGAGCCTCTCTATGTTGTTCTCTTGGGACGCCCTCTCCCCGCGCTTTCCCAGCACGAAGGAGGCGGCTTTGCTCACGATCTCCTGCGTAACGGCTGAAGCTATTCCGGGCTATGAAATCTGCCATGTGATGATGGAGGAGTTGATTCTGATCCACCTGCTGATCTTATCCATGGACAACAATTAATACCGAGTGATTGCATGTTGATGTTCAATGCAGAACAGAAATAAAATAGTGCGACCGCCTCGGGGTTTCCAAATACGACACTACACCAACCAACATATGCCTACACTCTCTACTGTTGTCAAAGGTCATCTTTACCGACATAAAAAGTGTAGAAGCAGTTGGGAAAACCTTTGACGACAGTTATTACCTACGGTGACAGATAATGTGATGGTGAATTTTTACACATTTACGAACAGACAATAGGTCAAGGATATATGGATACCCTTTGCCAACACTTCACTGCAGGGAAAGCTAGGACATGGTGTAGTGGACATTTATAATCATTAGTTATTTTTATTTCAAATACTACTTTTGAAGTTGTTTAACTATCAAGCCTAGTTTATGTGTAGTAGTTATCTATGATTTTAATTAATCCATTGTTTCAATCTATCAATGTTGCATATGCGTATGGTATGATTACGTATAGGGATGAAAGCAAAAACGGAATTTATCGGATAACCGAGGCTCGTTTCTGACTGCTCCCGACCGTAGTAGTTGGAAATGAAATACCGAAAAAATGAAAACAAAAGTGGAAGTATTTGGTGGAAACAAAAATGAAAACGATTTTAGACTTTACCGATCGTTTCCGACAATTTCCGTTTTAGGCCGGAAATTACCGCAAATATTTTACCGTTTTATATTAATCAGCCAACTAAATATATATTATATTTTAAATAAGCAATAAATCAAAAGTGATCTAAGCCTAATCTTATCATTCCCTTCCAACGTGCCAAAAAAGATTGTCTTCAGAGGGAATGCCGAATGTAATCAGGGAAAAAAATCAAGGCTCCTTCCTATTATGGGAAAACCGAATGTAATCAAAACTCATGCTGCAGTCGCTAATCCGCACATAAGCACTATCAATTCTTTTCTCGCTAACGCAGATCACCGCCATCGTGTAGTCCGGCACAGCCTCTCGACGTTGATGTGACTGTAAGCTACTTATATTTTTTACATTTTAATTTGAACATCTTTTTTCAAATATCTGTTGTCTTTTATGATACATTTATAGCTAGTTCAAATACCAACAATATATTCACGTTCGATATTTTTATACATGATGTGGTACGGCTAATATACCGATAATTATTATTGATTTCCGATCGATACCGCATATTACTGTCGTGGTAATTCCATTTCTGATATTCCCGTAATATCGACGCCGTGTTTGTTTCCGCCAGTACCGTTACCGGTTTCGCTACCGAGAAAAAATATGAAACTGAAAACAATTTAGCCTTCTTCCGACCATTTCCCGATCGCTTTCATCCCTAATTACGTAGGATTAATTATATTTAAGAAGGTTATAAATAAACTATTAAAATAAGAGTAAAATGGTTACAAACATAATTTCAAATGAGGACTCAAATGAATACATTTAAAATCCAAAGGTAGTGACTCCAGAGTTTTAGAACGTTTTCTGGATTTTGTTTTTGAACAGACGTTTGAACAGAAAAACGGTATATATATATATATATATATATATATATATACCACAGCGCTATTCTAGGTGCAGAATAACTATTCTACACCTCGAGCCAACAGGCCACCAGCCGACCGAGCCACCCAACCCGCCCGCGCGCCAGCCCCTGACCACTTCCGTCCCACTCATGGGCCCGCCCAAACCCAAACCCGATAACACCACCTACCCCACGCGAACGCCCCCGAGATGCCGACCAAAATCCCCATCGATCCCGGCCTTCATCGTCGGCCGCGGGAGCGGCGACGAGCTCCGCGGCGGCTGTCGGACCCCATTTCTGGAATCCACGTGCTTACCGTACCAATCCCTGGATCAGTAGTTGGTACACACAAACAAAGTGTTCCATTGCACATACACGAATAATTATTACATCCCATAAAGTTCAGAACATGGTCTTAAGTTACAAACCAGACAGAGGCTAGCATACTAGCCTGGATACAACAAACTTAAAGAAAACACTACGGAACACCACAGGCAAACTTGAGCAGACGTCGACCCTACTCGTCATAATCGTCTCCTGCGACCTCTTCCTCTTCTTCCTCTGAAGGGGTAACAGCAAAAATGAGTACATAAGGTACTCAGCAAGCCCTATACTACTCAAGGGTATAAGTACATGCATATTCGGTCTTAGCAAGGGAGTAGGCCAAAAGGTTTGTTTGAAGAAAGCGAGTTTTATGCAGGGTTTAGCAATTCAAGGAAACATAGATAAAACGGGAGTTTTGATTGTCATATTTTAGTTGATTGGCCCTGGGGGAGAATAATTCCATCCCGCCAGTTCCCAAGTTTTAGTTGGGCCTTCGGACCACAATGGCCTTACCGACCCGGCACACTTGCCATCATTTCCAAAACACGGGCGTCTAATACACCCACTCACACGTCAAGGAATTAAGAGAGTGGCTAATCAATGTGATCTCATAACATAAATGTGTCATATGCCGTGACAACTTCCAATCGATTGAATTTTATACTCTGCAGAGGTTGTACACTTTTCCCACAGGTTATGCACTCTTGCGCGAGAGAGCAACACAACGCTTCGGCCATCTTCTCCGAGTAGTCCCGCAAGCTCACCACGGAGGGTTAGGGGCTTAAGATAAGGATTAAGCACGACACTGCGGTCATAAATGTGCGGGGATTTCACTCCCAAATAGCCGGCAACGGGCGTTCAGTACCCGATGTGTTCCCCTAACCAGTCCGCTGCCACTACCGGCCACCAGGTGATAATTACTTGCAGAAGTACCAAGAAGGTAGGACAAAGTCCTGCCCAAGACAGGTTCTATGGTTGTACGAGAGATCATTATGTTTACAGTCACAAGAACCGGTCCTTATGCGGCCAGGGCGAGCACCAACATCCCACATAAGGTGGACTATCATGCAAGCATTAACTTCACTACTTGACCTCGCCCTCGATCCATACCCATCCCATGCTCATCACCATCACCTAACACCAGTTGTACTACTCCCAACCCCATATAGTACACACACCACCAAACTCATTTTAACGCATTTATAAAAGCAAGTATGTGTGTAAAGGTGTAGCAATGTAGAAACATTGCGAGGGGTCCTAAGCATGAATACTAGTATCAAGGTAATTACACTATCATATAATTAAGTCCAAACGATAGTGTACCCTAAGGTTATCAAGGCGACGGTAAACAAGGGGTAAACAAGGACTAGATATTTATGCCTAATTAATTTACATCAATATCACTAAGCAAGTAGGTTAATAACTACTCAAGCAGTAAAATAACAATTAATGCATAATAATTAAGATGGCCACATAGGTGCATTGCAAAAATAATAGGATCAATCATGATCAAGGAGAAATAGAGCTTGCCTTCAAAGTTCGGGTCTGAATCCTCCTCGTATCCCTCGTCCTCGGGGTTGTCCTCGTGCTCCTCGTAGTCTACACGCATCAACGCCAAAAATAAATACTAATGCGTAAACAAAATAAATTAAATAAAACCAAATACGAGTCAAATGAAATAAGAGAGAGATATCCGAGGACAATATGGAATGCAGGGAGCTAAGAGGGGATGAACGGAACAAGAATCGTCGAAAACGGAGTTAGAACGATGAAGATATGGCTTAATGAAGGTTAGGGGGGTAATCATGGCGGAATAGAGTGTAAACGATGTTTAGATATTTTTCTGGAGTAACCAAGGGTAGGATTGGGTTCTATGAATTATTTCCTATTTTCTGGTATTTTTGGGGATTTTTCCTATATTGGGAAAAGGTACGAAATAAGCTTCTGTGTACACTGAGCTGGGTGGCTCTAGCAGTTTGCTCGGTGTGTGGCTGACGGTTGGAGCCCGCGGTGGACCGGGCCCACGTGGCAGCGTGTGTGCGTGCGGTCCTGTGGACCGGGTGCAGGCGCGTGCGGGGCGCGAGTGCTGGCGTGGCGGGGCGACGTGGCGCGCGCTGGTTGGCTGCGGCGAGGTGAGCGGCGGCGTGCGGCTGTGAGCGGCGGGGGCTCGCCGGAGGGCTCGCCGTCGGCGGCTGTAGGGCTCGGGGGACGGCGAGGAGTCGCCGTGGAGGTGGATTGCGGCGCGGCGCAGCTGGACGGCCGGTCGCGCAGGTGCGAGGAGGGGCGGAACGACGGCGACGAGGTCGCCGGAGTTGGAGCGGCGGCGGCGCGGTGGCGGAAGTGCGCGTGGAGTGGGTTTGGTGGACTCCGTGCTAGCGCGTGAGGTGCGCGGGACTGTGGCGAGTGCGGGCGGCATGGTGGGGTCGCCGGACTCGCAGCGACGGCGGCCGGCGACGAGCGGAGGCCGCGGCGCATGGCGGCGCTCGGCGTTCGCGTTGCCGCGGGCCGGGACGCGACGAAGCGAAGCTTCGTGGAGGTTGTGCAGGTGGAGGACTACGCGTGGCACTAGGAGGTGGAGGTGGAAAGGGCTCGCCGGCGTTGAATTGCGCGGCGGCCGGAGTTGGGGAGAAAGGGGGAAATGGGAAATTGGGCGGCGATGGAGGGGGAAGCTCACCGTGGAGCAGGCAGGAGGAGGCAGTGGGGTGAGGCGGAGCTGGAGAGGTCCTTTTATAGGAGTGGGGGTGCTCAACGAGGTCGGAACGGCGGCCATGCCGCTCGGCGCATGCGCGCATGCGCGCTCGAGTGCCTGGCGCGGGCGGCGGGCCTCGGAACGCGAAGCGCGGCGCGGTGCGGCTTGTCGAGGATTCGGCGGGGGACAAGGCGGCGTCTGCGGCAGTGGCGAAGTGATGGCTCGGCGGGATGCCGCGACGGCCAGTCGGCGACAAGGGCAGCTCGGCGGCGCAGGCGACAAGGCGGCACGCGGGCGCGAGCTTTAGAGGCGGGGGCGCGTCCGCGAGCGGCTGGCGGAGATGCGCGACGCGACGGCTCGGCGCGGCGGCAGGCGGCGCTTGCCACGCGGCGCGGAAAGGCTGCGGCGCGGCGCGAGGTGGACGACGGCGCGTCCGCGCGGGCCGGGGCCGGGCTGGACTGGACGCGGCCGGGCCGGGAGAAAGAAAAGAAGAGGAAGCGCGGCCCAGCGGGGAAAGAAAAAGGAAAACAGGCCGGCGGGAAAGGAAGGAAAGAAATGGGCCAGGAGAATGCGGCCCGATAGCAAGGAGGGAAAAGAAATAGTTTGAACATTTTCCAGAACTTGAAATAATCATACAAAATTCAAATGAACTCCAAATCGAGTCAAACAAATTCGAATAAATTTTGTAAAATCAAGGTTTTAGCTAGCAATCATGTTAGCAAGTTCCATTTTTAATTCCTATTTCATAAATTCCCTTTTTCTAAATTCTTAAGCTTAACAAGGTTTGAACTTTTGTTTTCCAAAAATTCTAAATTGAATCCTAAAATCTACGAAATTTTCTGGAAGTGATTTTTATTATTCGGTTATTAAAATTTGGGATGTGACAGCGGCGCGTCCCCGGCGATCTCGACCTTCACCGCCGCGGGAGCGGCGTCCTCCACGGGCCCAAGGGATCCCCGGCCTTCTTCTTCCTCGTCGGCCGCGGGAGCGGCGACGAGCTCCGCGGCGGCGCGTCCTCGACGATTCTAGCCTTCTTCTTCCTCGTCGGCCGCTGGAGCGGCGACGAGCTCCGCCGTGGCATGTCCTCGTCGATCCCGGCCTTCGTTGTTCGGGAGCGGCGCCCTTCGCGCTCAGCGCCTGTGGGATTATTTTGGCCTTCTTCCCCATCGCCGATGGAGGGGCTACGAGCTCCGCGGCGTAGTGTACCCATCGATCCTCTGGCCCGGCGCGCGGGCGAACGATCGCCTCGTCGAGGACCCGCTGTCCTCGTGCTTCCTCCCGGTGCGATCTCCTACCGGGGCGCCCATCGCTTCCACTCAGGCACCGAGCGCACTCGGTGCCGCGTCCCCTTGACACACAGGCTCGACAGCACCTGGAAGCAGAGCTCAACGCACGCCTCTCTCAGCACCAGCGCCTAGCATCTCCCATGGCACCCGCCCAACACTCGACAGGTTGCAGCAGCACTCGTTGTGTAAGAGCATGTCGACAGCCTTTGATTAGCTACCAATAATCAGCTGGGCGACCTCAACGTGCTGTGTTTTTTAGCGAATCAGCAGGTAGCGTCCTCTGCGAGCTCCTTGGCAATATGTGTCTCTCACTCTCTCGTGCAAGATCTGTGGAAGAAAGAAGTTCAATTGCACGAGAATGGAAGCTGTTTGACTTCGTGGTGCGCTGCTGCACGCTTATTTGAAATGTAATGACCTGGGTACAAATCTGATTAGGCTCAGGAAGTCATATTTTGCATCCATATGGAGGTGCTCGATAGCAGCTCTGGCTTCATCAGAGAAATCAAGGAGGGGAACCAGTTTGAGGCACAAGTGCAATGCTGACGAAGGAAGAATTACTGCCTGACTTGGCAGCTACATTATACTATCTTTGTACAGGGATAAGGCACCGATGAGCTCATCGATGATTACAGACTAGGCACCGATGAGCTCATCCATGGCCAATAATTACTAAACTGATTCTGTACAGATTGGTGTTGGAGATGGTCAGTTTTTCATTTAGTGCTAAAGTGTGTATCATCTTGTTCACTATATTTGTATGATGGTTTCATCTTAAAGCTTCATTCAGAAAAAATATTTGTCTCCTATTGCATTGCTCAAACTATGAAGTTGAGCACAAATAGATCAAGATGGCCAGTACCTTATACCATAATCAGAACAGGCAACTTCCAGCACAATATAGATGGAGGGTACCAAATATTATCATGGACATAACCAGAATATTTCTTGGAACAGTGCCATAAAAATAAAAGAAATATATGCTGATAATTCAACACAACACAACCTAGTTTATCATAATCCTCCAAAATTACATCACACACAACCATCAGATGCACTACTTGTCCAGAGACGTATTTAGGTATTACATAAAAGGAAAACAAAAGGTTTTCATTCCATGCACATCTATCATTCCAGAGCTTCATTATTGTGGTAAGAGCTGAACAATGTCGCGCCCTTGATCCATAAGTGATATGAGGAATCATTGTAGGAAATATCACATAGTACTCCCCATCTCTTTTGCATTATGCAATAACAATTATTTATCAACAGCTTCCTGCATTTTGCAACAAGTATTGTTGTCAATTAATATGTTGAACACTAAATTATTGACAGATCATATAATAAATTACTGATAGATGATAGCTTTGATGCTATGTTGATACAATGCAAGTGGCAACAAATTTTGTCAAAAAAAAAAAAACTGAAGTGTGTTGTAAAGAAATGGAAAGCTAAAACTCTGTAAAATCAGTGAAGGAGTCAATAACATGTGAGAGAATAAATTACTAAAGCAAAGAAAATAAATTATTGTGGGCTAATTATGCAGTAATATCTTAGTGAAACTACTGAAGATTTTCAAAATAAAATTACTAAAGTGGGGACATAAGAATTTACTAAAGTGGGTGTTTGGTTAACTGCTGAACATGATGCTACTAATAGACTCCAAAGAATCATGTAACCACTGAAGATTTTTTAAATGAAATTACTGATGTTTGCCAAACCGAAATTACTCAAGTTGGTGTAAATCTTAGTGAAACAAATCATGCAGTAAAATTATAGTGAGACTACTAAAAATTTTCAAAATAAAATTACTAAAGTGAGACATAAGAATTTACTGAGGTAGATGTTTGGTTAATTACTGAATGATGATACTACCAATAGACTCGAACTAATCATGTAATTACTGAACTAGATTTCTTGTTAGTGGTAGTAGCATCATTCAAAGAGAAATTACTGGGCTAGATGTCTTGTTATTTACTGAATGAAATTGACTAAAGGGTCGATAATAAATTACTACAGCAAAGAAAATAAATTACTGAAGATTTTCAAAATAAAATTACTGAAGTGAGTGTTTTGTTAACTACTGAGTGACGATACCACCAACAAACTCCGAATAGTCATGTAATTAGTGAAGATTTTAAAAATGAAAATTACTAAAGTGGGCCAAAGTGAAGCTACTGAAGTGAGTTTTTGTTAACTACAAAACATGATATTATCAATAAACTCTGAACAATCATGTAATTACTGAATATTCAAAATGAAATTACTAAAGGGGGCCAAAGTGAAATTACTGAAGAAGTTATCTTTGCTTTGGCTCGCAACGAACTAAACCAAGAAATTACTGAGGTGGTTACCATTGCTATGGTTCCATATGTATAGTATCTAGTTCAAAAAGCAGAGCCGTGTCATCTGAACCTCTCCCTATATTTTTTGTATAAAAATATTACAGTCAATTGACTTATTTTTGAACAACAAATTACTGAGTGGTATATGCTGCGACGACAAAAAATATTGAACAGCAAGAAGCATGGAACAATTGACTAGTGAATCAACGCTTCACACATCCGGAAAAGCATGGAACTAAGGTCTCACTACAAATCATTGGTAGAATCAGGCCAGGCTGGTTCGTAGGGACAGAGAACTATATCACCAGCCTTGCTATCTCATTAACTAGCTTGAATGCTACATACAAGTGCAAATCCATCATAAAAAAGGCATACAATATATGTCTCACTGCTGCTTAAAAGGCTTCAAATTCAGATTTCTTGTAACTGTAGTACATAGAATTTCTTACGCTGGCATAGAAACAGGGCAAGCAGATGCAAAACTGTAGATGAGGAAAATCACCAATAACATGGTCAGAAAGCAATGGAATACCTGTGAGACACTTCAATCGGAGTCGTCCAGCGTGCCACACAACCAGTGTTGCTTTGAGGCAGTCAGCAGGTCCTCACCTGCATATTTCAGAGCCTCATTCAACAAACGAACAAATCAAACAGACCTAGTAAATCATGCATTCAGTAAATAAATCAATGTACAGATTGATTTCCATGGTATGCGTGTATCAGACTCATTCAGTGAACCAACACACCCTAAAATAACATGGTCAGGGATCGGAAAGGCCCTGAGCTTGCAATTGTCTAACCATCGCATGCTGCTTCCATCTAAAGCTCCCGTATCCCATTCATGCACTAATGCAGGTGCCTAGTGAGGGGTTGGACCCTTGGAGCAGGGTACAAGAACGTCATACAGGGGATCCAGATTTCGCACAATAGAGAGCTCCTGCCTCACCCAATTGCAATTGCTGTCAGGCTTCAAACAGAGGAATAGATAGAACCCTGTGAAGGGTATCAACATCGCCTCCCAATAAACAAACATAACCGCACAAATTGAGCCCCAAATCCCAAACTGCTCAAATCAGACCACTACATTATCCGGTAAAATCAACAACCGAATCCCTAAATCCACTCAAATCGAACCCGAAAATTCACTACACAGCATGCTTCTCTGCACCAAATCCATGAATCCAAACAGAGAGAGAGTGAATCAAAGTCACGGGATGGGGAGAAAATGGAAATAGGAGGGGAAATGTGTGTGCACCTGGGGGCAGCCTTCCGAGGGGTTCCTTCAAGCCTCCGTGGCCGCGGTCGCCCCTCGGTAGTCGCAGGAACTCCTCACCCGTTCGCCTCAAGAGCGGATTAGTCGCCATTGTCACTGAAGCCGCTGCCTCCGATGTGGATTCGCGAGGAAGAGCACTTCCACAGGAGCAGGTTGGGGGAAAATGGAGGGGGGAACGCACCTTTGAACCGCCGCGCAGCCAAAATTGTAGCCGCATCACGATTGCCTCCGCACCACCACGCCCCGATGCTCGTCGCCTCCCTGCGGACGCCGACGACCTCCGCATCGGCGTCACCACGCTCGAGCAACAACGCTGGCTGTGGACGAAGGAGAAGCCGCTGCCGAGACCCCGCACGGGCGGTGCTTCCTCCACATGCGCGCGGGAGAAGAGGACCAGTCGAGGAAGCTCGGGAAGCGCTCCGCCGCCTCGTCGACCGCCCGCCTCGCCCCACCTGCAGCGGAGGAAGCTAGGGATTAACCAGCAGGCGCTGCGCTTGCCTCCAGGCTCGAGAGAAGATGACACACCTTCCCCCTCACCGCCGCGCCGCGCTTGAAGCCGCTCCGCTCGCCGGAGCCCCCGCCGGAGTGGTTGCCGACGCGGATCCGCGGCGAAATGTGGGGAGCAAATCGAAAATGACAGCAAGCTGCTTCGGTGCGGGTGGGGTCTCTTTTATAGACAACCCTTTACTGTAGCAACAGGGTGTGGCGATTAGCGGGTCGCACCCGTAAGTGAATTGCGGGCCCGGTTGACTGGCTGCGTGCGCGTCGCGCGCGGGTGGCTGTCTCGGTCCAGCCGGCTTGGCTGGTTGGGTTGGTTTGGGTCCGTGGTGTAAAATAGTTATTCTACACCTTAGGTGTAGTATAGTACATATATATATATATATATATATATATATATATATATATATATATACGGCGAGTCTATTCTGCACATACGCGCAGACTACACTTGGACTGCACAGACCCCGCCAGTTGCAACGCATCGGACATCCAGTTGCAAACCACTCAATACCACAGTTGCAATGTATCTCGGTTACAATGAAGTTAACGACGAGTTGCAACACGATTACGCTAGTTGCAACACTTTATAATATATTTCGTTACATCAGTTACAGCTTCAGCGAGTCGTCAGTTGCAATGGTGGACAATATGGGTTGCAATTGTCGATCACATTGTAACTCACAGTGTCGGGTGTTGCAACTGGCCTATGTTGCGTGTTGCAACTGGGGGTCTGTGCAGATGTGACCTAAAATGCACGTACCCGCAGAATAGACATTCAGTATATATATATATATATTAATCCCTGGATACGCTTTCCGGGTGGACTTGAACAAAAAAAAAAGGAGGCAGGCAGGTAGGCTGGTTTTTCGAGAAAATAAAAAAGTCCACTGTGAATGTGATGTGTGGCTCTTTTCAAAATTGTTTCAAGGACCTTTTTTTTTTTGATAGGAAGGACCGGGTTTGTGGACTATAGACCGGACGGTGACATGTGTCTGTGTTCAGTGCACCGGGGGCATGGAGGATGAGAAGCGTGATGCTGGCGTGGCAGGAAGACCCAGTCAAATGCGATCGAGTCAGCAGCATGTGCTGCTACCGGGCGGACGCGGACACGCGGGCTCTGCACCGGAGCAGCTCGCCGGCCGGCTGCCAGCTGTAAAAGCGTCTCCGTCTCGATGAAGACCACCTGGCCGGGTGGAGCACTGGAGCGGGGAAGGCTGTGGCGGCGAGCCACCGAAGCAGCAGCGCGACATGGCCAGGCGCTGTGGCGGCGGCGTTCTTCCGCGCAAACGCGCGAGCATGGGCGTCCGAGGGACCGAGGCGAAAGGAGAGCGGCGCGGAAGGCTGTGCGGGGTGCTCGACCAAGCTGAGCTGCTCTGTACGTAGGTGGGTGGAGGGACGTTTGAACAAAAAACCGTCACTAAAGTAGTTTGGCGCTTATTAGCTTGAAAGGGATCCACAAAGTTGTTCTGCGCTTATTTGCTTCAAATGGCAGTAATTCGGCACTTATGAGACTCTTATTGAACTCTCATGTCCTCATCTACAGTTGGGAGGAGAAAGTGAGGGCGTGCCGATCTCTGTCGGCGGAGACGAGGATCTCCACCTCATATGGCCCGCATGCCGTTGGGAGGTGCGGTAGAACATTGTGCCATCATTTTTGTGTTTTTAGTTTCTTTAGTCTTTTGTGCAAGTTGGGTGAACCAACTGTCTCTATATCCTTTCAATATATGTTTTCATGCATTTTTCCTTATCTATCTTTTTTTTTTAGCAAAATTTTCCTTATCTATCTATTAATACAGAAACGTATTATAAAAAAAGAAGCCGCCAAAGCTGGTCCAGCCCAGCTAAGATACGGACCGGCCTTTCATAACGCCACCAGCCCAGCACCTCTTCCTCGCTACTCCCCCAATCCCTGATTCCGGAGTGGAGAGCACGATCGAACCATGGCGCCGCCGCGCCCGCCGCCGGAGCTTATGGAAGACCTCATCGCGGAGATCCTCCTCCGCCTCCCTCCGCAAGACCCCGCGTGCCTCGTCCGCGCCTCCCTCGTCTGCCAGCCCTGGTGCCGCCTCCTCTCCGACCGCGAGTTCCTCCGCCGCTACCGCGCGTTCCACCGCGCGCCTCCCCTCCTCGGCTTCCTCCGCAACCGCCGCCCACTCTGCAGCGGCGAGTTTCCCCGCTTCGTTCCCACCACCACATCGATACCGCCGCTTGCCAAGCCGCCGGCGGACTGGGGCGGTGCGTGGGCCCTGGATAGCCGCCATGGGCGCGTCCTCCTCTGTCGCTTGGGTGAGGATTTCGTCGTCTGGGACCCTACCACGGGCCACTGTCAAGAGCTGCCCAATCAAAACACCCAGCGGAACTCGTACGTCGGCGCTGTGCACTGCCGTTGTTGGGGACCAAATTTACTTCACACTTACGTCCATGAAGGAAATTCTGAAGTCTGACTTGGGCAAGCATCGCCTATCTCTGATTGATATACTAGATGTGTCCTGCCTAAATGGTGTTCTCATGGGTAGTGAGATTGGTTTGTTACGGCTCGCCGGCATTAAGGGATCCAGAATTTATGTGTGGTCGAAGGAGGTGGAACCAGAGGAAGTTGCAGGTTGGGTACAATGGAGAGTTATCGAGCTTGAGAAACTTGTCTGTACTTACGGCTCTCTTTGCGGATCTAGAGTTATTGGTTTTGCCGAGGATCTCAGTGCAATTTTCATCAGGACAAAGCAGGATGGTGTCTTCATATTCGAATTCAAGTCAGGGAAGATAAGGAAAGTGTGCAACAATGTGGGTTACAATTCTATCTTGCCCTTCACGAGCTTTTACGCTGCAGGTACGGTGACACTCTTGCTTATTTCTCATGATAGTTGATCCAATGTACAGCTTGTATTTCTTTGTGGATTATTGATATTTTAGTCAGCATGCAAATATTTTAGTTTCTGTATTTTAGTGAGATGCAATGTACAGCTTGTATTTGTTTGTGCATTTCCAATTTGAATCTCATGTTCACTAGGAACTGAAGAATATTGTTGATTTTTTTGACCGATAGCTGAATCTTGGTTCTTGACTGAAAGCGGAATCACAATGTTTCATTTCATTTCTTCTCTGAACAAGGGTAGCAGTTTCAGCGCTTTTGCTTATCTAGTTATCTGGAATATATTTAGAACAGAAAATTCTCAATGTTAGTTTGGCTTCTATACACAATATTGGTTTATCGGAGCACTTAGAGTTCTAACCTGCTATTATTTTCTTTATGTATTGAACACTACATTCCATATAGAAAATTTTAGCTTGTTTACTCAAAAAGAGAAAAAAAAAACTATCTCTTCTAGCTTGTTCGATGCAAACTGGAAGAGCTTCTAATGTTGTCTTAAAAAACTCAGCATGGCAATCTTTTCTGCCGGCCCTTGACCTGGGTAGCTACTTTGTAACTTGAAATCCTCAAAAATAGTAACTGCACAGGCTGTATATGACAATGCAACATACATATACGGTGTACAGCATTACTCTTCTTGAACTCGTGAACTGTACAGCATCTATATGGTGTTCTGATACTGATTCATAGATATTTAGTTGAATGGAATTAAGTGATTAATGTACTCCCAGTTAAGAAAGAAATTTTGAATGACAATACAATGCCACATAATCTTTCCTCAGGTTCATGCCTGTTTTGGGACAATTCAAGGCAAGATTTTTGAACAGTGTGAGCCAGCCAATCCTTGTGAACCTATGCAACTTCATTGATAAGCCATTGACTAATTTTTTCTGGCCGTTTTAGTTTGTGCATTATTTTATTATCCTTTTCGAATATTAGGTGTGACCGTGTGAGCGCTCCCTACCATTTCAACTTTGAAAACTCTATACTGATATGGAATACTTATATAACTTTATGCATGATACTTTTCCTAGCTCCAAATTGCAATTGCTAGCTGATACTTTTTTTGAGAGAGAGAATTAATTGTTCAGATATACAAATATTAGTTCTGGAGATAATAACTATATGCTTTAAAAAATTTAGCATGTAAGCTTGGTACTTTTCAGGTTGTGCTGACAGAAGAACTACAGTTGCCTGCAAAGACGAACTGATACTACTGTGGCAAAGTAGGACAATTTACAAATCCATCAACCCAAATCCACCGCCTTTCCACATTGCAGGGCCCATAATTCAAAATGATTAATGTGGTGTTGAGTAGTTTTATTAATGAAACTGTATGCTTATATGGTCAGTTGATCGTTGTTCTGCCTCTCTACTAGCTGGTTATCATCATGTCTATGAAGACTGTTTCAGGTTAAAGTTGGCCTTTACAATGATTGTGGGCTGCTTACGTATAAATCACGGAAATCAGATTGATGGCCATGGATAGGTCACGTAATTAACTGTGAAATGGACAGATCATTGTCTTCATGAAGACTGTATCAGGTTTACAATTAAGCTTACTATGGCTAGTGTTATCTTGTGTTATTATATCCATGGTTAGCAGTCCATTCAGAGATTAAGATATATTGAACATTTGTTTTTTTTTTCTGAATAATGAATCTCAGTCCTTCCGTTCAAGTCCTATTCGCAGAATGGGGATGGCTGTTTAATCCTTTCCAGGAATACAGCTTGAACAGAAAATGCTCAAATTTAGTTTAGTTCTTACTCTTATGGTTGCTCATATGTTGGTTTACTCTTATGGTTGCTCATATGTTGCTCATGTGCTCCGTTGTTCATTTTGTGGAGACTTCAAGGGCACTGTATCTAGACTCTGGCTTTGTTTCTTTCTGAAGGAGATAGGGGAAAAAGGCCTATTAACTGTTCCAAATTGTTCACATTTGTTCCTTCAAATACGTTAGAAAGGAGGCAAGGTAGGCGCTGCATGTTTTCTAGAAAAGGATAGACAGTACACGTTGGTTGCACGCATCAGGCGAGCCTGAGCTGATGCCTCATGGACTGACCACTGTGAGGCACAGAAGTAGTATCAATTAAAGTGAAGTGTCAGCAACTATATTATCATTTTATAAGCTATAGTGTTATATTGGATAGCAAATACCAAGCGAGTTGTACTTCGTACAATATGTACAAGGGAAAGCTAATATTTTTCTCCATGCAAGCAATAGCAGTATATCTGCACACATATGACATACATTGAACAAGAAAAACACGGTACAGGTAAAATACCATCGACATATACTACAATCATCCAAACACTTAAGACTACGAGACACCAGTACGCCGCCATACATGGAACACACTGCTGTGCGTAGGTCATGGCCTCAACACTGATGGGCTTTGCATAAAAAGAGAGAACGAAAGAAAACAATGACAGTCCACTGATTAGTTGTCTACCGCCTTCTCTTTGCGCTTCTTTGGGTCTTGGACCTGCCTTTGGTTTTTGGAGAGACATGCTCTTTCGGGTCTCTTCTTTGTCACTCTAAAATATGCAAACCCGTGTCCAGAGTACCAGCAGATTCTGTATTGGGTCAGCTGGGGCTGATCACCTGAGAAATGATCTATTGCTTCTGACCTCACTTTCTCGGCCACTTGTTGTACTTGTTGTATGCTATCATCCCTCCGTTTTTCATTGTCTTGATATGTCTCAATTGCGTAACTGTGGCCTCTACATTTCACGTTGTCTTCAAATGGCTCCCTCACAAAATGAGGCAGGAAGGCAACTGACACCGTCAGTCGTTTCCTCCGATCTCTCATAAGACTCGTACCAGCCTGACCGGGCGAGCCAGGCAAGCCGTATTCTTGTGGTAGGATACAGCATTCGTAACCGAAATAACTAACTTGCTCTGAGAGAATGTTTGACAAACTTGAAGAGACGATGTTGTTGGCACAGGTTTCTTTGCAACATACCGGATCAGGACGATACCATTCGAGGTCGTCAATTCCAACCGGTAGAGGATCATATGAGCGGGAGAAGTCCTGTAAATTAGATAGTAGGGCGGTGAATTCTCCCATTGCAGTTTGGTTTACAAGCTTGAACTGAGATGCCACAGCCTGGATGCATTTTATGGCTGTCCCAACTATGTCCGTGCATTCCGAGAGTCGTAGTACCAAGACTAGGGCAAAACATTTCTCTGGCATCTTGCAATCCTCATAGCAATATTTCAACATCATCTCTACCCCGCGCCCTTCTAAACATGCGGGCCATATATCAAGACAGCGCCGTCCGCTCCCTTGCTGCTTGTCATACCTGAGAGATCTCACTTCCAGAAGATGCCCGACAAGAGGGGGGCTTCCCATGGTGTAATGTCGGAGTGTGGAACCAGACTCCACAGCTCTTACAAACTTGCCTGCACAATCTGCAAACCATTCAACCTTTTGACATCATCCCTGTTCAAGACAGAGAAAGATGTCGTGGACATATCCCGAGCACGACGTCCACGGGTAGAGGTAAACCATGGTTTGCGCTTTACCCCTTGCGCGATATCTTGGTTGCCTTGCCGATGCTTGTTCTTGTTGAGCAGATCCGCACCCTCGAGATAGGCGCGCTTGAGCAGCTTTCGACGGCAAAGCAGCGAGACGTGTGTGATCGGTAGGTTGGCTGTCCTCTCCAGCGCAAACTCCATTTCGGACACTGCCATCTCGAGCCTCTCCGCGATGTGGCATTGGGATGCCGCGTCTTCACGGTTGCCCGCGATGAAGGAGACAGCTCGGTTCATGCCCTCCTGAACAAGGGCTGATGCCACCATTTCGGCCATGGAAGTGTAGTATTACCTAATAGCGACACAGAAACAAACATGAAACAATTTAACTTTATTTTGGACAGAATATTGTTGAAACTATATCATGTACTCCCTCTGTTTTAAAATATATGCAGTACTGGCTTTGTACGAGGTTTATAAAAGATGCAATGAATCTGGACACTCAAAACCATAGCTAAAACTGCATATATTTGAACAGAGAGAGTATAAATACGAGTATATGGAGTACCTTAATTCTCCTCTTGCCGCAGCACCAACTGCTGATCACACAACTCGTATGGCTAACTGACGGAATTCAGGGGATGGTCAAGTAGTGGTTGTGCTCAAGGAGATGTGTACAGGCGCAGTGGAACTGTGGATGCAGGAAGGAGCGCTGGGAGTGAGGGGTGTGAGGAACCCGTTGCCTTCTTCCCTGCAAGGAAACGAGTTAAGGCTCAAGGATATGAAAAGTATGGTTCCTGCAATCCTGTTACTCTACGAGACTACAATGATGCCACTTCAATTCACTGCGAGTGCAAAAGCTCATACTCATATACTCAATTCACTGCGAGTGCAAAAGCTCATACTCAATTCACCGCGAGTAGCTGTGTATACTCCCTCTCACGGGCACGCCGTCCTGTAGCGGTCTTTAATTTGGCTAGTCGTCGTCAACTCGCTCTCACCCCATATCCTTCTGGTGCTATGCATGTGCGGGTGCAGGTAGCTAGGGTTCACGCAGTGACGGCGTACGTCTGCCATCTTGTACAGGATACTAGTAGGTCTCACTTCCAGCCGGAGCTTTGTAGTAGCGTCTTTGGTGCCGACGGTACTTGTGAATTACCGGCATAAAGTTGCTGCCGGTCGGTCATCGGTCATCGCATCCACTGTGGTCCGTGGTCGAGAGCGAGGGCCATGGATAGAACAGCTGCCAAGCAATAGCAAATGTAGAGGACACTTTGTTCTGAACGCAAGGACGTGCGCCCTGCAATGCAATGCCGGTCTTTCTCCACTCTTTCACTTTGCCAAGTCTCCGTGGCGCGTCTTCGTCAACTTTTTTTTTTTTTTTTTTGCTGTTTGTTATTTTTTTGGCTCAGACTTACCACGCATCGTCATTTGTGTTGCCTGAGCATGGAGGAGTATCATTCATGCGGCAACTGCCCGCAAAACTCGGCGTGAAACATATTTCATGCAAGTTCCGTCGTAATCTGCCCACGACTCAAAGAGGCCAATGAAAGAGAAATGGATTGAGGGCTTCTTTGGCTCCGACCCTAAACTCTGGAGAAAGCTGCCTCAGCTAGGCAGCACTCCCAGGCGTTAGATTTAGCAGACAATCTCTACTCTCTACACAACAACACAAACGCACTATAGCGGCGGATGAGAAAAACACGTAGCGGCGGTTCGTGCATGTGTATTTGTTGAGTCACCACAGCCCGAACCGTGGGGCTCTTGTTGACACTTGACAATGAAATCTACTTTTACTCATTTGTCTACAATGAGTCTTTAGTTTAATTATATGTTTACATATAAACATATATGTATCACTTAATTTTAACTATAATCAGGCTAAATTTCATTTCATTTGTCTACAATGAGTTTTTTAGTGTAATATTGAGATAAGGCTCATTTAAAATAGATGTCGCTTTGAATCAAGACTGGCATTGTCCGGCATCTCAACCCGTATCAGCCGGTATTGATTGGTATCGACCAGTATTTAGGTCGGTATAGGATGGAACCTTTTGTGTGCTGGTTAGGACACTGAAATGGTACAAAACCATCCTTACCGATTGGTACCGGAACGGTATCGATAAATAAGCTTGAATGAAATAGACCATCTCTTAATGTTAAATGCCTCCACTTTGTCCTTGTTCTCTTAACACAAACCTAAATAAAAAGCATTTATCATTTGTATTTGACGCACCAACTTTGCCAGTAGCAAACTAGCAGTGAAATTAAGGATCGCTCGGTCTACGGCCTGCAAAAAAGATTGGGCCATTAAGGCTGTTGTGGGCCTACACAGCCCAGTTCCGGCCTCTCTCCTTTCTAGGCCTGGTCCAACCATCTACTGCTCTCTGTCTCCACCAGACTCCACACTCGCTTGCTCCGCCATTCCCCACGCAAACCCTCGCCTTGGCGACGCCATGGCGCCGCCGCCGGAGCTGGTCGACGACGCCTTCCGCGAGATCCTCCTCCGCTTCCCCCCGGATGACCCAGCGTGCCTCACCCGCGCCTCCCTTGTCAGCAAGCGCTGGCGCCGCATCCTCTCCGACCCCGTCTTCCTCCGCCGCTACCACAGCTTCCACCAAACCCCTCCGCTGCTCGGCTTCTTCCACGACGTGTCCACCTACGGAGAAGGCCCCCGCTTCGTTCCTACCACCGCGGCGGCCTTCCCGTCTCTCCGGACGCCTCTCGACCGTGGTTCGTGGGCCTTCGATTGCCGCCAAGGCCGCGTCCTTCTCCACGCGACGGGCTCGAACAAGGTCGACAGCTTCGTCGTTTGGGATCCAATCACCGGTGACCAGGTGGAACATCCCGAGCCGGACATCCCATACCGCTCGTTCTCCGCCTCGGTGCTCTGCGCTCGGGATGGATGCGACCACCTACATTGCGACGGCGGCCCCTTCCTTGTCGTCTTCGTAGGCTCTGATACTCAGGGCGTTCAGAAGGCGTGCATCTACTCGTCTGAGGCTGGTGCATGGAGCGCGCCGGCTTCTGTTCGCGTATCTTCTTGTTCCATTGTCCAGCCGAATCGTGGTGCTGTTGTTGGGGACCAAATTTACTTCAGACTTACGTCAGTGAAGGAAATTCTAAAGTTTGACATGGGCAAGCATCGCCTGTCTCTGATTGATACACCGGATGCCTGCTGCACAAATGGTGTCCTCATGGGTAGTGAGCTTGGTTTGTTACGGCTCGCCGGCATTGAGGGATCCAGGCTTTATGTGTGGTCGAAGAAGGTGGAACCAGAGGAAGGTGCAGGATGGGAACAATGGAGAATTATTGAGCTTGAGACACTTGTCTTCACTTTTGGCTCTCTTTGTGGATCTAGAGTTATTGGTTTTGCTGAGGATGTCAGTGCAATTTTCATTAGGGCAAAGAGGAAGGTGTATTCATATTTGAACTCAAGTCTGGGAAGATAAGGAAGGCGTGCAAGGATGTGGGTTACAATGCTGTCTTCAGGTCTTGCCCTTCACGAGCTTCTACACTCCAGGTTCGGTGCGACTCTCGCTTATTTCTCATGATGCAATGTACAACTTGTTTATGATTGTGGATTATTGACATTTGTAGTAAGAATGCAAATATATACATGTCAAAGACGGTATCCGTGCTTTACCTAACTTAAATATATGATAATTCTAGGCCACACCTAACTCGTCAGGTTTGGCTTGTTAAGGACCATTCTATTTTTTTTTTTTGAATGCTTAGAGATGATATGGTGTTGAGAGCCAGAGCATGCGGACAGCCGCAACTGCATTTTGAGCAGGATGGCCAGGAGCATCCCCAGATTAGCATGTAATAAGTAAAAGTGTAACTTGTACTAAACTTCTTTTTCTACCTTAATGAAAAGGCATCGCTCCTGCCCCTTTTTCAAAAAAAAAGGACCATTCTAAAATTGGCAAGATGTACCTGGTAACTAGTTGATGTTTCTTTCGTGACCTGAAATCCTTGATAGAATATTCTGACATATCCTCCATTGCCAATTTGAATCTCATGTCCACTAGGAACTGAATATATCTTGTTGTTTTGATAAAAGCTGAATCTTTGTTCTTGACTGAAACCAGAATCAGTGTGTATCGTATTGTTTTTTCTCTGAATGAGGATAGCAGTTTCAGCGTTTTTGCTTATCTTGAATGTATTTAGAACAGAAAATTTTCAAATGTTGGTGTGATTTCTGTACACAATATTGGTTTATTGGATCACTTAGAATTCTAAGCTGCTATTAAACACTACACTGCATATAGAAAATTTTAGCTTGTTTTGTTAAAAAAGCGCGAAAAGCCTGTCTCTTCTAGCTTGTTCTGGATGCAAACTGGAAGAGCTTCTGCGCTGTCTAATAGATGCAGCATGCTAATCTTTTCTGCTGGCCCTTGATCCTGGTCCGGGTGCCTTGTTTGTATCTTGAAATGCTCGAAAATAGAAACTGCACATGCTGTATATGACACTGCAACTTAGGTGAGACTGGGAACTACTGCCCGACATTACTCTTCAATCTTCATGAGCTTGTCACTCATGCACTGTGCAGCATCTGCATGGTGCTATTTCGTAGATATTTAGTTGAACGGAACTAAGTGATTAATGTGCTCCAGATTTAGAAAGAATTTTTTAATGACAATACAATGCTACACGTAAATTTTTTTTGGGTCCATGCCTGTTCATTGGGACAATTCGTGGCAAGATTTTCGAACATCATGAACCAAAACTTGCGAACTTTGCAGTTGCATTGATAAGCCATAGCTAATTTTTACTGGTTGTTTTAGCCTGTGCATTATTTTACTATCTTTTTTAATATTAGATGTCAGCAGTCCCTACTGTTTCATCTACGAAAAGTCCATATTAATACAGAATACTTATAATTTTTGTGCATGATACTTTTACTGCACCAAACTGCAATTGCCAGCTGATACCTTTTTTTGAGACAATTAGTTGTTCAAATATAGAGATCTTAGTTCTGGAGATAATAACTATATGCTTTAAATAACATGTATGCTTGGTACTTTTCAGGTTGGCAGTGCGGGGCAAAACTGAAGCTGGTCGAACCCAACCCTGTAAAGAGAAGGCAGCCTCACACGACAAAATGTGCGCCTGTTCCCGAATCGATCCCCAACCAAACCCTCGCCGCCGCAAACTGCGACCTCACCATGCCGCCGCCGCCGCTGATGGACGAACTCGTCAGCGAGATCCTACTCCGTCTCCCGGCAGACGAGCCCGAGCACCTCCTCCGCGCCTCCCTCGTCTGCAAGCCCTGGCTCAACATCGTCTCCGACCCCACCTTCCTCCGCCGCTACCGCGCCATCAACAGGTCGCCTCCCCTGCTCGCCCTCCTCTACAGGCGCCAGGTCCCGGACGGCGACCCCGACCCACGGTTCGTCCCCACCACGCTGGTTCTCCCCTTCCCCCACCCAGGCGCCGACGGCCGCCGCACGCGCCCGCTCGACTGCCGCCATGGCCGCGTCCTCATACACATGGTGGACGACGAGGAAGTGGATTACCTTGTCTGGAACCCCATTAGGGCGACCGGCACATGCTGCCCGAGCCTGATATCAACTGGATGGCCTACACTGCCGCCGTGTTCTGCGCCACCCCCGGCTGTGACCACCTTGACTGCCAGGACGGCCCCTTCCGGGTGGCCTTCGTGGGTTCTGATTACTCGAGAAATATCATCTGGGCGAGTGTGTACTCATCAGACACGGGAGAGTGGAGCACGCCGGTCCCTCTTGTCAATGGTGATGATTGGTATGTCAAGTCCAGGCGCGGCGCACTTGTTGGAGATCAAGTCTTTTTCACAGTTCGGAAAACCGGGATAGTCAGGTACGATTGGGGCATGAATCGCACATCTGTGATAAAGCCACCGCCTCCATTGGCGTACGATGCCTGGGTTGCCCTCATGGAGATGGAGGATGGTTCCCTGGGGCTTGCCAATGTAGTGGGATGGAGCCTCGTCCTGTGGTCAAGGAAGGTGAATTCAGAACATGCAGAATGGGTGATATGCAGGGTTATCGATCTGGAGAAAATTATACCCATTGCTGGTCCTGGTGACCAAGTATTTGTTGCTGGTTTTGCTGAGTGTGTGAATGTCGTCTTCGTAACCTCAGGTGTTGGCTTATTCAGTATCGAGCTCAAGTCCTGGCGGGTGAAGAAGGTTGACGAGCCAGGGGTCTACTATTCTGTCCTGCCGTACATGAACTTCTACACTCCTGGTATCGCACTAGCCCTCGCTGATCTGTCCTGCATTGTTACAGCTTCAATAGGATTGCTTTGCTGGTTGGTTCTGGTTTGTGAACAATTTATTGTAATGTAAGTAGCATTTGCTAGATTAACATGTAGTGATATCCTATACAGTATGTGTGTGTTAGAGAACACCTACTCAGTATTTGGTAGGGGAAATGAAACGTAATTTGAGTTCTGAACTTTGAATTGTTAAGGACCTTGCATTGATCGACTTACCATAAACTTGTTGATCTAGTATTATTCTGTTACTTTCCTTGGGATACAGATATTATTACATTTGTTTTCTAGCATAGCTGAACATCACCTCAGTATAGTAACCTTTGCAGCTAGCACTAGCTCATCAAAGTGTAAAAGCTGAGTTTGTCATCTTATATTTCCAGATCGTGCTAGGCTGCCATCAGTAGCGAGGAACCTTGGATTCACTTATTCTGATGTGCTGGTTGGTAGTGGGAGCTTGCTAAATGGTCGTTTCATCTTGGTTCTGCTGCTGCTGGCTTTGTGCGGAGCCTCTGCCGTCACATGGTTTCTTTTTTGTTGAGCAGTTTAATGAAAAGAGAACCGGGCAAGTTATTATGATCTGTTTTAGTTTTCTAGTGACTCTTGTCAAAATATTCCTGATCATGTTGCCGAAAACTTGTAAGAGCTCGCAAATGGCCATTGTTCATCCCAATTCTGCTGCTGTTGGCTTCATGCAGGGCTACTACTATGACATATTGTGCAGTTCCTTTTCTGTTGAGCACTTCAAAAATATGGTGCAATCTTTTATGTTATTAGTTTTATGTTGAGTCCATATTGTTTCCCTCTCCTGAAAACTTAATTTGACATTCAGTGTTGAATTTGTGCATTCAAGAGGTTGGTCAAGTAGCAGACTTTGTGCAGGTACAATTGGAATTTTGGAGATTTGAGCTATAGTTTAGTTTCAGCATGGAACATTTATAATTTCTGCATAGATTGAAAAGCTTCTTTTGTCAGTTGTGGAATTCGGATCTTTAAAATAACTTGTGAAGCTTGTATGAAAGCGTTTAGTAACCTGTCCTTCCTTAGCAGTTTAACAGAAGTAGGCCATGTTGGTAACTGACAAGCAGAAATGGATAAGTCCTACGAGATGAATGGCATGAGCTCAATGTACTGTTTTGGGCCAGGCGTGTTAAAATGCTGTTAAAATGAACTACAGCTGGTGCTATGTCGATTGATCGATGGATGCATAGGTCAGATCATAGTTAGCTAACAGTGCAGCTGCACGAGAGTCATCACATTAACTCCTTGATGAGTTCATGCCAAATTTTCTAACGCAGGCAATGGTGAGAACCTTTAGTGAGATTTGAGCTCCATTTCTGTTTTAGATATCGTGTTCTCCTTTGTCTTGAAAATAATATAGGGTATTTCTTATCTACTGCCTTCGATTCTCATATGATGGACAAGCAAACTAGTTCAAATTTGAACTAGCAATTCTCATACGAGACGAGTAGTTAATGGTCACTTATGGATCGATCGATGGATGCATGTAAAGATAGAACACTTTCATTCTAGGGGAAAATACTGGTTGGAGGCTCCTGTTTAGCACTGCAGCTGCAAGAGTTTATGGTGACAACCCCTTGATGAGTTCATGTCAATCCAGGCAATGACTAAAATGCATAAATGGAAGACATGAGCTTTGTTTATGTTTCACATTTCGTGTTCTCTAGGAGTTGCCACACACGCGCGCTCACTAGTATTTAACCATGGAAAGGGCAATACATTTGGCAATACACGCGCACAAGTTCTGAACCTTCAAAGGGCAAGACACCCTGATCAGCACAGAAGGCTGAAACCAAGCAGGATTGACACACACTGACTAGATGAACTGGTAGTACGCGAAGAAGACAGGGACGCCCAAGCGGCCCACGCCGGTGGTACGAAAGGTGGTAAGGTCGATGGTGAAGACCGTGTCGTCCCCTCCTCGCACGAAGAGGCAGTTCGCGATGTTGGAGAACCCTCCAAGAGCGGCCGACGCTGTAATGGGAGAAGGAAGAAGATCGTCAATCCTCACCACCTTTCGTTCCACCCACGCGGCGGCGGTGGCGGCGGCATCACGTGACCAGAAGCTGAGGTTTTTGCGGAAGAGGTAGGCAAAGCTCAGCCCACCGTCCTGTGACGGCAGGAACCTTATGTCCTCCAATCCCAGGCTGTCCTCCATGTGTGTCAGTCGGCTCGTGGTTTGGAACCCTCTCATCGGCGTTCTGGCAATTCGTTTGCAATCAACACATGCCGCATGGGCAAGCTCATGGTGTAATCACTGATGGTGCACACTACTATGACAATATATTACCTCAATATAATATATGTCCAAGCTAAAACTTGTTTAAAAAACAAGTCATTTTTTTCTAGAACGTGTGCTCTATACGTGTTTGAGTGTTTCACTAAATAAGAAGTGACAAAAATTACTTCGAAGTTAGATATGACCCTAGTTCGATCATTGCCAGACTATATGGTTATAAAGATTTTAGTTTACCCATTATACAAAATGGACTTTTTTTTTCTCGAACACGCAGGATAGCCGCGTATCAATGCATTAAGAAGAAGAATTTGGGTACAAAGAAGCCCCCGGTACACACGCACACCAACACTTAGAGCCTATATTACACAAAATGGATATTTAACACTTCATATTTTAAGCACTTGAAAGTAAACTATGTAAATATGATAATATGGGACAAATGGCACTATGGAGACCATGGAAGTATTTCTCAATAATACCAGATATAAATAAGGCAATTTACCAAAACAAAATATCACAACATTTTTTATTCTTAAAATCATCACCATTGACTCTAAATAAAAAAGAAATCAACTCACAGATATTGATTGGGTAAAACAACACTATAATCAACTTCTCTTAGCATGACACGTGCAAGCGGATCAGACAAAAAGATCGTATTGCTACGCAGTAGTTACGAGTGGCCTAGTAGGGAAATATGAAGGATCCTTCTTTATGTCTGATCCTGCATCTATTTTCTTTTCGGCCCGGCACGTCGTCCTCTGTCATCACCGCTGAAGGTTTCGTTCGCTTCAACCCCAGGACGCGGGGCACGCGCAGCCCAGCACCGTGCCATCGGCGTGATCACCCGCCATCTCTATTGGCCTGACAAGGGCGCGACGCCAGGGCTTTGCTCTGACCTGCCTGCGCCGTACTAGAGAGCAGCCACTGGGAAATGCTGAAACGAAAGTGTTCTGTTTTTTACGATCAACCATTGAACCACCAGTTTATCCAATCACAGGGAGATATTCTAGAGATTAATGAAAAGATCTAAAATCATGGCCTTGCGATTGACACAATTTGTAATGATAAAATCATGGCACGCCGAGAGCGAGGTAGCCGTGGGCGGCGGCGGCGGCAACGCGGATTTTTCGCGGCGGCCCGGACGTACGACCCCTCTGCTCGACGCCACGTAACAATTCGGCGGTCACGCGAGCGGTTGGGATTCATGGGATGGGAGGGAGTGAACGGATTCCAAACCTAAAAGTGCACGTGTCCTTATCTGCCCAGCGGCGCGGTCCATGCATTCGGCGCGCTCTACTCTCACTGCTCGTCGCCTCGATCGACTCACCCCTTCGGCTTGTACGTGCGACGAGGCTTGGAGATCCGGATCAGCGGCGCCGGTGAGATCGGTCTCGCCGCGTGACCACTGCTCGGAGCTGGTGACTGGTGTGGTTCATGGAGAAGTTCGTGTGGCGTGTCGCTGCCTTTTCTGTAGCTCGGACCTGGAGACGAGACGATCGACAACAACAAAGATGGATGCGCGTCAAATCCAAGCGCCGTGTCTGACTCTGCTGAGCACTGATAAAGAACAGAGTTCAGTGTGCTCTCGTTGTCGTCCGCGGCCTTACCTTGCGTGGCGCGTACGCACGGCATGAACGTGGGACGGGTTGCGGCTGCCCGCCCCGCCGCCGCAAGTCTGACGCGGGCTGTTGCGGCGAGCCCGCCAACGCCGCCAAGCAGATGCGGCTGCTTCGTCAAACGCGCAGAGCGACGCATTCCTCCAAGCAGGTAGACAGGCCATTTGACGAGAGGCACCGGTGGGCGCACAGATGACGGCAGCGTTGGCAGTGTGGCTCGAGCACTGACGTCCAGGGAACGGTCGGGCTCGCCGGCGGCCGGAGGCGGTGATGGGGCCAGGAGATCCCGGCGGCGGTCGCTCGCAATCCCCACGCCGCCGCGGCTTCTTGCGGGCTGTTGCGGCGCCACGGGTTGATGCGGGCTGCCTAATGGAACCGCTCCGATTTTGCGGGCTGACTTGCGGCGTTATGGGGGCCCGCGGCGCGGACTAGCCCGGCGGGTTAGCGGCGCGGCCGGCGCCACTTTCTACTGCGGCCGATCGGGTGCGGGCACCGCTACGGACGTCGCGGCGGAGCCCTCGTACGTAGTTCGCCGCCTTCTTGCTGCGTCCACGCGCCGGCGCCGCGGCCGCAATAGATTCGTTGACTTTGCCCTCCCCCTTGCGTCCGGGCACCACCGCGCGCCGCCGTGCTCTTCCGTCATGAAGGAGAAGAACTGCCTGCCGGTTTTCTCCTTGGCGTGGCCGTGACACCAACCGGCGCCTGCGTCGACGGTCCACGCGAACCGCCTCCTCTTGGCGTGTGCGCTCTTGCGCCACGCCCGCTCGCCGTCCTGCGCGCGTGAACTTCTCGGCCTCGTGGACCAACGACGCGGCTGCGTCTGCCTTGCGTCCGGAGGTGGCACTCGGTGAGCAGCCCCATGTCGGAGGTGTGGTAGTCGAATGAATGGACAGATCAGATCCATCGCTGTTAAGGCCTCTTTTGGAACGCAGGGATTTCACAGGAATCGCACAGGAATTTTACAGTTCGCACAGGAATTTCGCAGGAAAGGAAAAATTTTCCTCCAATCCAAACGAGCCCTAAGTGCTGATGCTTCCATCTAATTTTCCTAAGGAAAATTCAGCGGAGTACATCATCATGCAGAGCTGAGGCTTTAATTCTACTTTCCCAGATCTCTGTTTTTCTGTAGATAAAGGTTCAATAACAGTAGTAGTATTGGTCATCTTGGTCGATTAGATACTGTCTTTTGAGTTTTCTATGAAGACGCATCGAACTATATTTCAGGCCTCATTTGGAACGCATGAATTTCACAGGAATTTTACAGGAATTTCACAGGAAACGGTTCAATTTCCGCAGGAATGGAGAATCATTCCTCCATTCCAAACGGGGCCTCAGTGTTCGTCGCAGAAAAAAAGATAAGGGTGTTTCAGCTTACTACTCTGGCTCGTGCGCCTTTTTTTAAGTTCTTGTGTGGCAGTACATTGTTATGGTCGGACAGACCTACCACAGTCGCAACAACGTCAACGTGATCGAGGCTTCATCTGGTCGGAATTGTTTCAGTTGTTAGCAGAATCGTTTCCTCTTGTTTAGGAGTTTGTTTAGTCCGATGCCTTTGTGCTAAATATATTTTGAACTCCTTTTTCAGATCACAATTGGGCACACTACATCTTAGGCTGAATATTTTTATGCAGCTCGCTGAATATCGCTAGTATCCGTACTTTCGGAAGACATTAGGTGTGAGATTGTTGAACATTCGTATAGTTTCTCAATCCTTTCAAAAAGGGCCATACGTAAGTTCTTTTCAAATAATTCTGCTTCCAATGATAATCCCGAAGAGTTAGTAGGTTCTCTGATGCGTGTGCACGAAAATTTAACTGAAGAAAATGAGGACAACGATGCTAGAGAGCATGAAAATTTTTCAGTATTTCATCTCACATGAAAAGAGAAACGTTGATGAGAATCAATTAGAAAATAATCTTATTTAATTTTGAAAAAACCTGTTATTAGAACTTACAAGTTAATTTTATTAGTTGGTTTATTTGTTTGATGTTTATTTGCATTATCATAATATTCTTTTTGCAAACGAAGTAAATATGAACACGCAGCCTTAAGGGCCCCGGCGTCGTGTTCGCCCTAGGGCCTCCAAAAATATAGAGCCCTGACAGGGCTTATTTCTCAGAATCTGTACCGATAATGAATGAAAAAAAAATACAGTACTCGTAGCAAGCAAAAGCTTCTTTTCACCAGCTTTTCATATCATATTTTCTTATAACAAGCAGCAGATGTCTGAGCTGTGCCAAACGGGTCTATACACTAACCTGGAATCATCCCTCCCTATTACAAAGTAGCCTTAAGAACTAAGCTACCTAAACTCTTAATTATTTGCTTCTCACTCTTTCAGCCTCGCCTGGCACGTTTGGGCCCATACATTTTGTTCGGGATATCCAAAAAAAAAAAATCCTACAAGAAGTTGTAAAACACGGGATCCCTCGGTGCGGAAGAATCACCCGTCTCGCCTCCCTGGGGCGCGCCGACCAGAACAACCCCCGTCTCCGACTCGGATTTCGCTGGGGCCACCACGCCCGCCGCCTGCGCCGCGACGAGGTGGAACCCGCACCCGCATTGGGGGCAGTGCAGCTTGATCGACGCCGCGTCGTCGTCGTCAGGGCTGTTCAATCCGTCGGCCTTCCTCCTCTTGCGTGCCGCGTCAGGGCTCCTCTCGCCGCCATCGTCCGCGGCCGCCATGTGGGGCCTCTTGCGTGTCGCGCTGGAGCTCTGGTCGTCGTCCGCGGCCTGGTGCCTCTCGCGTTCCGGCGCCGCCGCCGAGGTCTCGGCGGAGCCCTCGTCGCCCGCGGCGCCCTTCTCGTTGCGTCCGGGCGCCGGCGCTGGCGCCGCGGCCGCGACGGCGGAGACCCCGCCGTCCGCCGCGTCCCGATTCGACGCGGGCGCGCTAGATTCGTCGTCGTTGTCCACGTCCCCCTTGGGTGCTGCGGGGGGCGTCGCCGGCGCCGGCGGCGAGGACTCGTTGTCGTAGTCGAACTCGACGGCCTGGCGGCGCGGGCTGCGGTACACCTTGCACAGGACGGGCGTCCCCTCCTCGAGGGCGGCGTCGAGGCGGAGCTCCGCCATGATCCAGCCGGTGCGGACCCGCGCGCCGCGGTCGTCCGCCATGAACGAGTAGGCCTGGCGCAGCCCGGCCTCGCGGCCCGCGAGCCCGTCGACGACGGGCTTCTGCTTGGCCTCGCCGTGCCACCACCCGCGGCCGGAGGCGATGGTCCGGTCGATCCGCTTCCCGCGGCCGTGCACGCTCTTGAGCCGCAGCCGCGTGAAGAAGTACCACGCCCGCTCGCCGTCCTGGGACACCGCCGGCGCGAAGGTCCGGGCGAGCTCCGCGGGGCCCGCGGCGTACACGTCGGACTCGTGGACGTACGCGGCGGGCTTGCGGCCGGAGGCGACCCAGGGCCGGAGCTGCGTCTCGATGAGCGCCAGGTCGGAGGGCTGGGAGTCGAAGGTGGCGCGCGGCGGCGACGACTCGGAGTCGAGGCGGTGGTTGGTGGCGGCAGGCGGATTCGTGGGGCGCGGCGCCATCGATCGATCGATCGATCGATCGGTTTGAGGCTTGGGGGACGGATTCGGGGAGGAGATGGAATGGTGAGGTCGTTGTCGAGAGAAGGGAGGAGACGCGTCCGTTTATATGGGGTCGGATTGGTGTTCCGCGTTGGAGTCGGAATCGGAGAGGCCCGCGTGCGATACACGCAAGGGGCAGGGGCTGCGGCGTATGGAAGGTCCCTGTTCGATTCGGTTTCTCCGACTCCACGTCCGAGTCGGTTCAGGTGCATCTGGAAAATGGGCCTTAAGCAGGCCTAGTGTTGTGATAACCGACCTCGCTGACGTGGATCCTAGTGGGCCTATTGGACCTTTCTTCTATAGAAATAGCGGCCTTTGTAAGCCTGATTTCACGATGATGTCCACCAGGCAGGCTGAGGCAACATGGGCTGTAGCTGCTTGAGTAAGTTTAGGGATATCTCTCTCCTACAACCTCTAAATAAGCCCACTAATAGTACATGGACCGGCCTACAAATCATGTACAATTTTAAATTTTTCTTTGTTTTGTCATTTATGTTTAATCACAGCAATTTATTTATAGTTATATTGTACTAATACTTTTTATTTCTATATAGATTCAACATTTTGAAATTGATGTATTAGCATTTTCAAAAGCTGATGTCAACATTTTCCAAAAAAAATTGTTGAAACAGTACATCAATGTTGATAAAAAAGATTAATATTTAATTAATTCTAAATATGTTCATATTGTACCTTAATTTGTAGAATTCATTCTATAGAACACGTAAATTCAAGATTCAAAAATGGTCTCACAGTTTAGAAGAAAATCATGTTTTAAGTTTAGAAATAAAACTCAATTTTCTCCTACCCAACCCGCGCCAATAAAAGCGCGCTGACTCATGCTTCCTAAGCAACCCGCAGCATGCACGCGGAGTTGGATTTCTTCTCCGCACTAATCTCGAGGTGATCTACAAATTGACTTCTATAAAATGATCTACGTGTGGGTAAACCGAAAAGTACATGCGCGATAAACCTCCCCATTAACTAGGGTACCATTTTAGCACAACATAGATGGGCAACTAGTTTTTTTTCTTTTTTTTGAACTGAAGATGGGCAACTAGTTTGGGCCAGGCTAAAACTCCAGGGTCTCTTGAAAAAAAAAAACCCCATGGTCTCGCACTGGCCGATTGAACCCGGTCCACTTGGCAGACGAGCCACAAGCGTTATCAGACCCCTTTGCCGTGTCCAGCCTCGCGTTGTCGCGTTCGCGTAGGGCATGAGATGACGCCGCCTCCCATGGTGCGCCGGTCCCGGACCCCGCGCTGGCTCCGTCGCCGCCGCCGCCGCCGCTGGCCGCCGCAGCTGATGGACGACATTGTAAACGAGATCCTCCTCCGCTTCCCGCCCGACGACCCCGCGTGCCTCGCCCGCGCCTCCGCCGTCTGCCGGACCTGGCGGCGCATCCTCGCCGACCCCGCCTTCGCCGGCCGCTACCGCGCGTTCCACCGGACGCCGCCGCTTCTCGGCGTCCTCCGCCACCGCGATCCCAACTTCACCGGCTTCGTCCGCACCACCACCACGCCCTTCCGCGGCTTCCGCCCGACCATCGGCCGCAAGGCGCGGGACATGCTCGTGTTCGACTGCCGCCACGGCCGCGTCCTCCTGTTCGACAAATCCCGCTCCGGGGAGCTCTTCGTGTGGGACCCCATCACCGGCGACCAGCGCGGCCTCCAAACGGATTTCAGCATCCTGCAGGATTCCCCCTGGAACGCCGCGGTGGCATGCGCCGCCGCGGGAGGCTGCTGCGACCACACCGGCTGCCGCCGAGGTCCCTTCCGCGTGGCCGCCGTGGCCAACCTCTGCAGGGGGAGCCTGCACGCCACCCTCTACTCGTCCGAGACAGGCGAGTGGGGCGACACCACCATCATCCAGACCGACCAATTCGTCGACACGACGGAGCCCGCCGTGCTCGTCGGCGACGCGCTCTACTTTCCCTGCAAGTACGGCGACGTTCTGCGGTACGACATGGTCGGGCTGGGCCTGTCCGTGATCGGCCGTCCCCCAGCATACGACGGAGGCGTCTTCGTCATGCGGGGAGAGGACGGCGGCCTGGGCTTTGCCGGCGTGGGTGGAGACAACAGGCTCCATCTGGGGTCGAGGAAGCCGGGTCGTCCCGATGGAGACGCCGGATGGGCAGCACCACACAGGATCATCGATCTCAACGAGGTGCTCCTGTTTGGTGTTGGCCACAAGCCACCAATTCTCATGGGCGTTGCTGATGGAGGCTACGCCATTTTAACCAACGCGGATGACAACGTCTTCATTATCGAGCTCAAGTCACTCAAGGCGAGGAAGGTTTGCAAGACTGAAACATCGTTCCGCGTATATCCCTACATGACTTTTTATACTCCAGGTGCTGATTTCCTTGGTTTCCTGTGTTTTGTTAACTCTAGTTTGCACTTCTGTTAGGGTATTATTATGGGAATATGTAATTATTCAGTATTTTACTATATGTTGGGCTTAAATCTAGAGAAGTAATAATAACATCGACAGTGAAATTTGTGATTTTTCTTTTTTTTAAAAAAAAAAGAGAGCACAGGAGGTTCTTGATCTCTTGTTCTGTTTTCTCACACTTGAGACCAAATTAAAGAATTAAGATCACACTGCAAACACAATGCTGTAAACATTCAGAATCAGTATGCTTCTCCTTTAGTTAATGAAATTGGGATTAATTGTTGATACATAATGTGGTTAATTGTAAATTTAATCTTTCATTAGTTTTTATAAGCTTAATTCACGCTTAATATATATTTTCAGCTTGTGCAAGTGACAAACAGCCATCATCACCCATGGCGCATGGGGACTGACCGATGTTCTATACTTCCATCACTGAAACTGTAGACGAGCATTTGAAGATAAGTGGGCGATCTGAATAAATCAGTCCATAGGGCTCATTTGGTCTAGTGGCCAGCTTAGCAAATCCATGGTTTCGCAAAGATTTGTATTTTTACCTTGTCAAATGGAATGGATCAATCCATTGTAGTGCAAGTGTTCATAGAATGTCCAGCGTTCTTGTTTTCTGTTGGGCAGCTCAGCAAATTTATGATCTCACACATACTCCCACCCGTTTTATTTTATTTTAATGTCATTAGGACATCACAATTAAGTGTCCTAGCGACATCAGAACGAAACCAGCGGTACTAAAGTTTAAGTGAAAACTCTACAATCTCATTATTATTGAATTTCCTATGAATATGAAATCAGGTTGCTGTAAGCATTCAAAATTACTGTTGCTCGTCTTGCTCATGTCAGTAAGTTTGACTGTTTCTCTATAACTTGGTTATACAAGCTGTATCCTTTGGTTATACAAGCTGTATATTTTCAGCTTGTGCTAGTGGCAGACAGCCATCACCCACGGGGCATGGACGACTGAGTGGCCTCCAATGAGGCATTTGAGATTTTAACTTGTCAAATGGAATGGATCATTGTTGTGTAGTGTTGGGGAACTCAAATTATATGCATGGCCTTGCAGAGCTGCTGTGAAAGTTTCAGTGATGTCATTATCGTTATTATTGAATTTCCCGTGAATATAAATCGAAAACTATGATTCAACTTCTCACAAGAAAAAAGGAAAAGGAGAGTTCATTTCAATAGACTATTTTCGTCTAATAAGCCATTGTTTTCAGTCCATGTTTGGTTCAGCATTAGGTAGGAAATGAATACATGCATAATGTTGACCATGAAAAATGTATTACGGTGATTCAATTCATTATGTTCTACATAAGGATTAGTGAGGCTACATTTCCTAAAACTAAAACGTGGACTGTTGAAAAAAAAAAGGCTCCGGTTTTCCAGTCTCTTTGTAAATTCGGCGCCAAAAGTCATTGAACAATCCATTGAAAATTTAGAAGGCAACTAATATGTATCCCAATCTGCTGGATGAGCATGGTTGTTTTAGAAATTATTAACAAAAGAATCCTGTTTATTGGCATCCATATGTATTCTTACGGAAATTAAAAGATCAATATGCTGGCGACCTTGGTGTACTATAAATAAACATATTTTGCACCAAATAGATATATTTTGACAGCCTGGACGTAATAAATTCCTTCTCCATCAGTCTAATATGTTTGCCTATATATATATACCTGAACCATGGACGTCAGCGGTTAGTCACAATTCTCTAACGATCTGATACTATCAGTGTCCATGGCAATCCACAGGGAAAATGCCGCCCAAGCACTTGTGATTTTCATGTTACTTCTTGGATGCGTAGTCACTCATGTTCAAGGTAAGTCATGACTTAGCTTGCATCAAAACTCTGAAGGATGTGTTCTTTTCTGTCCTTTTTTCTTCACAGCTTATAGAATTACCTGTACATACATGATGTGGCGTGATGATTTCAATGTCTACTGCAATATTATGCCAGGGATTTTAGTCATACAGTTAATTTGCAGGGCTTCCGAATCCATGTGAACTGAGACACGAGTACTGCAACCCGCCGTGGTGCTACTGCTGCCCGGCCACAAACGACAGGTGCTTCCAATCGGAGGAGGAATGCTGGCGGAACTGTCCCAGGGCACTCAACTCACAGCAGGACGCTCCTTCCACCCTTCCATCAACCTGAACAATAGGAAATCTCATGTTTCAATAATATGTAATGCTCTTCTGAACTATTGGAAGAGCTAGGGAAGACGGCAATCGTTTTGATAAAATTACTTGTTTCCAGAAGCATTTTGTGTTGGCTCTTTTGAAGAGAAAGAAATAGATCTGATGAGCCATTGATTTTTAAATTTGTTGGGGGCAATTAAAAGGTTCAATATCTTCTGTTTATTTTCTACACACAGTTGCTCACCAGATTTTACATGGGACGTGCTGCCATTATCTCCGTGATCCTAATACTTTTGGCAGGTTCCTTCTCTTCTCTCGTGCCACCGCAAAACGAAAGCTCATGCACACCGTTTCCCATTCCCTCCCCTTTCTTGATAATATCGTGCCATCTATTATCTTAGTATTTGAAGAGAAAAAAAGCCACCACGTTCGCTCTCGAGACCACGAAATTACCACGTTAATCGGAAAAAAGAAAAGCTATGAGCCGTTGGATTTTATGAACATCTAACAGTCTAGATTAGTAAGAGAGTCCATACAACATATGTCTATCAAAATCAGAAATTCGGAATAAAAATAAAGACCATGTCATGACGATGTTAGGAAAGGAGTAATCCTTCTATAGCGTACGGATTAATAAGACACTATATAAATATTTAGCCCATGATCGTTCGCATTGTCAGATCGATCCGTCGAGCAGAGAAAAAGAAGCCACCACGTTCGCTCTCGAGGCCACGAAATTACCACGTTTATCGGAAAAAAGAAAAGCTATGAGCCGTTGGATTTTATGAACATCTAACGGTCTAGATTAATAAGAGAGTCCATACAACATACGTCTATCAAAATCAGAAATTCGGAATAAAAATAAAGAAAACCATGTCATGACGATGTTAGGAAAGGAGTAATCCTTCTATAGCGTACGGATTAATAAGACACTATATAAATATTTAGCCCATGATTGTTCGCATTGTCAGATCGATCCGTCGAGCACGATTGGCTGCAGGACAAGAGATAATATATAGTCGATAAACTGATATGAGGCGGACTAACCGGACGCCGAGCAGGATCATCAATATATGCTGGAGTCCTGGAGAGCTGCTGCCCATGGACGTGACGTTATGCTTCAACGTTACTGAGAGAGATGGGCTCGCGCTCACAAACTTCATGCGTGAGATGGTGTGTTGTCGCCGCCGAACCACCGGGGAGCCTGCCGGCGCGTGGCCGGAGGACGACCAGACCAGGTATACAAAGATTTGGTGATGTACACGGGAGTTGTTCCAACAGGCTCTGACATTCTCATCATGTACGTAGTCAGCTGCCGTCGACAAATCGGTGGGCTGCAAGGCAAGGCGGACATAGAACCCACAAATGCTTCGTTCAGTGATGGGTGAGAGCACCTTGCATGGATGCAAGGCCGGTGGTACAACAGATCTTATCTTCGCTAATTAGAGAGATCAACGTCCTATGTGTACAACATATCTGAAGGAGTCACGGCTGCTCCGGGTTGCTCTATGTGCGTGACGAATAGTAAACTGGACGTCAAGATGGAGAATGTCTCACTATACCACAATTCCTCGGTCTAATGACTCATTATCAGGTATGGTCGTCTAAAAATCCGTCCAAAAGCTATGTAGTATTATTTTGTGTGGTACATCCGGCCAAATTTTTTCAGTTTAACTCTCAAACTCTAGAAGCAAATGGTAATTCAAGTGATATTAGTCATAAGATTTTTCTCAAGTTATTACTAAAGCATCTGACTTTAGGTTTTTCCATGTATCTGCTCTTTTGGAAGAGTATTATCTCTTCTTTATTTAGATTACAAATACTAAGGCCACATTTGGTTTGGCTCCTAGCGACTCCAACTCCTCTAACGTGTAACAAGTTCATGGAAGCATTTTTTTTTCCTCCTACCCAAATCAACAGCAAAACAACTAGGAGCCAGAAGAGCCAAAATTTTAGCTTCACTGGCTCTGTTTCATTGGTGCCATATAGTCCGCTAAAATGCAGGGGCAAAAAGCACCTCGAAGCCAAACCAAACAGTTCCTAAGTGCGGAGGCAATAAGGAAGCACGCATTGAGCTTCATGGAAAACCATGGCGAAAGGAGATGTTGTATTCACCACAACAATATGTACATCAGCTGTGCAGGAAAACCATGCTCTTCCAATAGCAGGCTGGCTACTGTGCATCAGCTGCTCAGCCATCAACCACTATTAGGGGAATTGAGATAGTTGCTAGGTTATAGGACAGAATTTGCAAAATATATTGACAGAAAGAAGATATAAGTTTTAAATATTTCTTGGAAACCAGAAACGGTTTCACAAAGAAACAAGAAACCGAGGCCTCGATTAGAAAAATTTGGAAAATGCATGTATTTTGAGATAGAAAACTAGATATCACTAAAATCAAAAAAAATAGAATTCATTTTTTTTGTATAGAAGGATATTTATACCTAGAAATACTTAGAGTTCAACACTTCTTTTATTGCTTAATGCACGCAAACATTATGTGTTTGCAATAGAATTTATATAACTATTTGTAGGTGTGCCTTTGTTGTCCAACAAAGTGAGATTATTGAGATATCCATAACAATAAAAAAATATTTCTACTTTTCCAAAAAAAACTTATGCCTTCAATGGTTTCAATACTAATACTAATAAGTATGACCATATCAAAGTGGAAATATTCCCCAAGGTAATTAATGCACCATTTTTTACATCAGTATTTCTAATACAAGTTATTACTAAAGCATCCGACTTTAGGTTTTTCCATGTATCTGCTCTTTTGGAACGATTGCGCAAGTAATGAACATGAACCAAAAATTAGTGGAGTTGTATCAAAACAGATTATAATAAAACTAGCCGCGCAGTTTGCGCGGGCCACCTTGCTAGTTGACTCAAATTTAAGGAGTATTACAAATATTAAGAGATGACCTCCTTCGATCTTGACTCGGGGCAAGGGCACTGTACGTATATTACCATATCAGCATTAATAGATGACCTGGTTGAAATCTTAATAGATACCCAATTAAAGAGCTCCATATTTTCTAATTGTATCTTTTTACAAACATTAATAGATGATCTAGTTCGATATTAACAGGTTCAAGAAGAATTCTCTTTGAGAATAAGGACCCATTTGATTAGAAATTGTGGAGGTCCTTTCATTTATTTCCCATTGCTTTGTTTTTGTGTAGGAGGAATGGGAGGCAACAACTATATATATTTCGAGCGCGGCTACAACTACGTAATTATTCACGCAAATGTTATGCACAGGCTGATGACAGCATTTCATTCATTAAAATTATGTGGGCCTCTGCTTAATTCACGGGGTGCAATGTATTTTTGAAGCCACCTAAGGCTCACTGCAGTGAAAGGGGTCTTAGCCTAATGGTTAAGGCATCCGAGTAACACCTCTCAGGTCCTGGGTTCGACTCCCCGTGGGAGCGAATTTTCAAGGATTTAACGGCATTTGTGCTTTCAGTGGTAGGCGACGCTCCCGTCGACAGCGAGGCGCCAGTGGTGACTTCGTATCTCTGAATTTGCCGGCTCAGTCTTCGAAGATGCTCATAGGGGTAGGGTTTGCGTACGTGTGTTCATAGGGGTGAGTGTGCGTGCGTTGTGAGTGTCTGAGTTGTACTGTGTAATCTCCAAAAAAAAAAAAAAAACCTAAGGCTCACTGCATAGAAAGTGCGTAAATTTTTTGTTGCTCCAGCATTACTCAGTGCGTAACTTTTTCAGGCCCTCAAAAAAAAGAAAGCTAGCTCGCCGGTGCCGCTCCGCCCTCGCTCGCATGCCACCATCGCTCGGCTCACGCTCGCTCACCGGCATGGCCCGCACGCCGCCTTCGCTCGCTCGTCGTGCTCAATTCCCCCACCTTTCTCCGTCGTCGCGTGCGCGGTTGCATGGACGGGAGCAGAAAGGTCGTCACGACGGCGTCCGTGCAAGTTCAAATGCAAAGCATCATCGGCTGCCTCTACCTTGCCATCATCTGGGAAGTTGAAACGAAAACCAAGTTTAGTACAAACGATGCTTGCAGGTGGCAAAAAGCAAGCAAGTGAACAAACATATAAGCAAGTCTAACGTGCAAGGCAAAAGAGAGAAACAAACATTTTACCAGGAGCCAATTGGTTTAGATCGAACTCCATGGGAGCAAGTTTTGGAATGGTTTCTATGGGAGGAAGTAAACTGGTTGGAGGCGTTTAAATAATGAGCAAAAACCCAAGCGTCACCAGCCTGACCGGCCAAAAAATGACCGCGACCTGCAACACGAACGAAAATATCAAGCGCCATGCAAACGAGCGCGCAAGTCACCGGCATGCAAACGCGCGAGAGTGAAAAAAACAAGCGCCAGCGAGCGGCAAAACGAACCCAAACTACGCGAGCCACACCACAAAATACCTTGCAAATTTCTATGTCCGCAGCACAGAAAATTGAGGCCGCCGAGAGTCGAACTCACTACATCGTGCCTCGAACCACTCGGACTGAAAAATTCTGGAATGGAATGAACCCGATAGGCAATTTAATAAGACCATACGGAGAAAATTATCCTATAATTAATGAGTCTTTGGTGTCCTAAACGTCTTCTTTTGTGAGTATGGAGGGAATATATCCCTATATCTTTGAAAATTCGGCACCCAGAAAGAATTAAATACGCAATAAAAAATTACTCCCTAATTTGGAGGGAGTAGAAGGCAAATTAATATGTGCATAGCTATTGATTTGGATGAGCAGGATCGTCTTAGAAATTTTATACAAAATCATGTTGATTTGTATCCATAGATACCCCTGCAGGAATTAGCAGATCTTTATGTATCTATATTTAGGTATCTATATGCTGGCAACGTGTTGGCGCTGCATAATACTTGGTATACTATAAACAAACATTTTTGCACCAAAAATATGTATTTACAGCCAGGATGTCTGCCTATAAATGCCTTAACCATGATCGATGGTGGTCACTACAATTCTCTGATCATCTGAAACTATCAGTGTCAATGGCAATCCAGAAGGAAAACGCCGCCCAAGCACTTCTGATTTTCATGGTACTTTTTGGGTGCGTAGTTACTCATGTTCAGGGTAAGTCATAATTTAGCTGGCATCAGAATATTAGTGCCTAAAGGATGTGTCCTTTTTTTGTCCAATTTTCTTTACAGTTTGTAGAATCCTGTAAATTGTGTAGCACAAAAGATGTCAATGGCTACGGCAATACCATGCCAGGATTTTAATCTTATCTTATTAATAATTTGCAGGTCAGTATTCATGTGAGTGGAGCCACCACTACTGCCACCCCCCGTGGTGCTACTGCTGCAAAGCCACAAACAACACATGCTACAAATCGTCAGAGGAATGCTGGCAGAACTGCCCCAGGTCACTCAACTCACAGCAGGCAGCGTCCACCCTTCCAGCAACCTGAATAATAGGAAATCTTCTGTTACAATAATATGTAATGCTCTGCTGAACCTTTGCAAGAGTTGGGGAAGTTGATAACAATTTTGAAAAATTCTTGTTGCCAAACTTTTTTTTGTTCGCTCTTTAATTTGAAGAGGAACGAATAGATCTGATGAGCCAATAAACATTAATTTTGGTGGGGCAATTAATTAAAATGTTCATATCTTCTGTTTATTTGCTGAACACCGCTAAACGTCGAGCGGTGCGTCCGACCACACGGTCCCGACTGCACATCCTGTGGTTCAGAAATCACACATGATGTCAGCTTAATCATCATATGGCCAAGGATAACGCCGAAGTACGCAAAAGCAATTCCGTTAATTATTTTCTACACCGAGTTGCTCACAAAACGTAGTACTGTCATTATCTCCCTCACTCCCTAACTTTTGGCATTTTCTCTCTCGTGCGACGCAAAAGGAAGGCGCCTGCGCACCTCTCTTAATTAATTTCCATTCCTACCCCTTCCTTGAAAATATCATATTTGATTAAAAAAAATAGGGAAATATCATATGGACAAGAAGTATTTGGTGCACATATGCACAAACTCATTGACAGCCATTGGATTTCATTTGCACATCTAAAATCATGGATGGAAATTTCCGCAAATGTTTTTGAAAACGCAATATGGATTTATGGTTGCTATGGTCGAGATTTTCAAACTTTCAAAATTTCAAACCATCAAGATTAGATCTTACAGTCTAAAAAGTTTGAGGACATGTGCACCAAATACTCTTTGCAACAATAACGTCGCATTCCATGGGGCCACAACTCAACATAATTTGAGCACCTACAGCCATACCATAAAAAGTATTCGCTGCAGCAGTCATGTCGCTGCAATGTTACTTGTCCCAAGCCTCGTCACTCGTCAATATTACATGCAAACATGAATACTTATTTCACTTGGCTCAATCTTGACCCTTTAGGCCCATTGAGCCATACCGCGTAAAATAGTGGGCTGACCTGTTTCAACTTACTGGACCTGCAATCAAACTGTTCCATCAACATGAGTGCTGCCCCCTCAATCGATCTCTTCTCAGCACGCACACAGAAGAATTTTGCACTCAATTTATTCTTCATCTCCTATGACCGATTGATGAGCAAAGTATTAAACCAACATGTTTGCAACCATTCAACAAGCTTAACCATGCATTTCCGTCATGACCTGTTCTGTGACCAAGGATAGACACATTTTCAGTAAAGCTATTACTATTTACTAATAACTGTCTGTACTGTTGTGAGCTGCTCCCCATATGGCCATATCACCATCTTCTCCATGCAATCTAGGAGGACATGCATGGACCATCAGCTGAGGCTGGTTTTTATTGGAGGAGGAGTGCTACTGCTTGCTAGTACCTTCCTTGTCTTTAGCAGAGCATGCACGCAAACGTTTATTCGAACAAGAAATGGAACATGTTTTTTTTAGAACAAGAAATGGAACATGTTTTTTTTAGAACAAGAAATGGAACATGTGGAGAGCCTGGTTTATCCGCAATCAGATTACACATGATGGGCCGGAGCGCTCGGTGACTGGGTCAGTTCAATTCCTGTTAAGCTATCATGATCTACTGTTTGCGGTCCGGCAACGGATCCTGAACCCGTCAGACAAAGGAAAGGAACAGTCATCTGGGCAAGGCACGAACAGAGGGGGTGTGATGAGCTGGTGCCGGCCGAGCCAGGGGAAGGTCAAGATAAATGTGGATGCTGCTTACTTCCATGACACGGGCAAGGCTGCAGTGGGAATTATTGCCAGGGATTCCGCGGGTGTCGTCGTCTTTACTTCGGGGCGAGCTCTATTTCACTGTGCTAGTGCAGTGGAGGCTGAGCTAATGGCATGCAAAGAGGGACTTCACCTTGCGCTGCAATGGATCCCAGGACCTGTGCAATTGGAGACAGATTGCCTGAATGCGTGCAAGGCCATCAAGAGTTGTGCGACGGACAGATCCTCATGTGCGATGCTGCTGATGGAGATTAAAGAGCTCATCAATGAGCTGAGGGAGGTTGAGATTTTGCATTGTAATAGGTTACAAAATAGGGTTAGTCATTTGTTAGCTAATAAGGCATGTGTGGAACCTTTTTCCAAAGTTTGGCTCCGCAGCTGCCCAGACTTTATCGCTGCTACTCTAGCAGCTGATTGTAACCCTGATGTGGCTTAATAAATCTCAGGGCCTGTTTGGATGTGTGGTATTTTTGGAGTTTTTGTAGGATACCATGGTTTTCCAAAAATACCGTGGTTTATAAAACTTTGAGGTGTTTGGATCCGTTAATTACGGTAGTTTCCGAAACGGCAGTTTTGTTGAAACCGCAGTATTTTTGGAGTTTCCAAAAATCTACTCCGGGCTTCTTTTTTTAAAAACCGAGAAGACGCGACCCTTTCCTCCCGACCTCTTCCGACCTCTTCCGTTCTCTTCTACCCTGCTGCCGCCTCCATGGAAAAAGACAGGCAAGGGCGCTCTGGAAAAAAAAAGGGTTTGTCCCCCCAAAAGGGTTCATCTCCAAGGAAAAGTGTGTGATCCGAGATAATTTCTTCAGCTTCCGTTTTTTGTTTCGTGGTGGCTGCATACGAATACGAGATTGAATCGAATTTCAAGATCTTCGTGTATGCATCTCTTCTTTCCCCATCCTCACGTCACCTTGGGATGGCAAAGGTACTCTGGAGGAATCAAGCCTAAAGGAATTGTGTATCGGGGGCGGTTGGGCCTGTACTTTCCTGTTTCTTCTAGCTAGGCACGATCTGCGTGAGGTGCAGATGCAGGTGCCAGTAGAGTTAGGCACTCGTTTGTGCATGACAAAAATTAGATACGAGAAGATGATCTTACTGCTAGTTTTGACAGTAATGACTGTATTGCATATTTAACAGTAATGCAAAGGCAATGCGCCTTCCAGGTTCACTTAAAAAAATATTGATGCTCACTCATTTATATAGATGCCCACTTGTTCTTCCACAGAGAAATTTCTTGTATCTTTCAGCAGGTTTCAATCCCAAATGCAGTTGACCAATCTGTTAAAGATGAACTTTTCCATCCTCCAATCTCTCTTGCTTCTTAATTCATGTCCCTCGAGAACTTCAGATACATACCTCTTTCCTGTGAGGATGGATGTATATGGGCAGGCTTGCTTGAGCTGCTAATCTGCTATCACCATTGTATAAAGCATCAAGGAAATAGAAGTCATCGTCTTCTCTCTGCTTCCGCTTCAGAAAATTACCGTCTAGGCTGGGTTTATATCTATTTATCTATAAGGCTCACGTGATATATGCTTGTAGCATGTAGATTTGTTTGTTTTTTGCAGCTCCAAATATCCAGTTCGGAGGTTAGGTGGCCTGATACTGATATGGTTTGTTCAGTAAATATACGTACATAGTTAAGATTCGCTTACATCTGATTTGATATCATAGCAGCGTTAATGACCTCTAGTGGGCCTGATTTGATTTTAACGGCTACCTCGCACAAATACTGAAACAAAATCCGTAGAGTGCCAAACACGTCCTGGTTTTCCTTGAAACCACAAAAACAGCGGTTTTCATAGACTTTGGTATTCCTTCCTGCAACTTAAAAATACTGTGGTTTTTGAATACTATGGTTTTTTAAAACCAACACATGCAAACAGGGCCTCAGTCTTTTCCCTTGCAAAAAAAAAAGAAATGGAACATGTGGTTCTCTTTTTTTTTTTAGGGAAGAACATGTGGTTCTTATGGCTGTTCTGTCTTCTCCTTTTCAATTGATGGGCCGCAATTCCTCTGCTTTCCAGCCTGGGGTGGAGCCTTACCAGAAACCAAACGACCGCAAGTTGCGGGCACCCTTGGCGCGCGTACCCACATCCCATGGGCCCATACTGGTTCTCTCCTGTCCTTGCGATCGCTCCAAATCTAAGCGAATCAATCAATCAGGTGCCTGATTTGGATCCTGCTTTTGCCAGATTATTGGTAGCACATGATCCTAATTTTGTCCCCTGTCCGTCGTCTAGCTTGTGATTGTGCCGTGTTCCATGACTTGAGTAGTTTTGCTTGAGATTTTACCGGGCTAAAATGCACCATATATGACTGCATGCGTGAAGTTGTAGCTTCATCGGTTCCTGTGGATTCAACCACTTTTATACTTTTTATTTGTCATTTTACCTGACTATTCCTTTGTTAGTATGTTCGAAAGGGGCGCTTGAAAAGATTATCATGTGTGAAATTGACTCTCCCTCGCAAAAAAAAAAAAAGAAAAGAAGAAGGGAAATTGACTATGAGACTGGAGGCTTTTAAAGCTGGGTAACTGATGACTGACTGAAACTGAAACAACACTACTGTATGAGATTCAGAAAGTCATTCAGTTTCAAGCACCCTCGGCTTAATGGTGCAATATTTGCCCTGTCATATCCACCAGCGTTTGATGGATCAGTAATTACATTTTACCCCAGAGATGTATTAGAGCCCAAGATAAATATTATGGGCCAAATATACCAAAATCAAATTAATTCGGCCGTGAAATAACGGAGGAAGGCCCAATTGGGCAACGCAGCTACTCCGCCCCGATCGAGTCGCGCGCAGATTGACAGAAGTATGTCGGTTTCGGTTTTAGCACCACATCACTCTGGATTATCGATCGCGCGTCCCGAGGTCGTGTATAAAGCAAGAGCTGCGGCAACGAAAAAAATCTGCGTCTTGACATTGTTGGGACGCGTCCTTGCGCTTGGGGCAATGACGTAGCTTATGAGGCTAATACCGAGGCACGTCAATTGCTAGTTGAAAACTATTTCCAAACCTCTTCTACGGCTCGCCGTAGAGAATTTTTGAAAGGGCTGCCTCTAACAAGGAGCCCAACAATTCATAATCCAAATTTTCATTGAAACAAGTAGTTAGCTTCTTTTTCAATGTAGAGTAAGTACGGGTGCACCAATTTCCGTATGATTAGGGGTTACAACTTACAATTGGAGGGGATTATACCAACGGATGTATTAGGTTTTTTTTAAACCTATTCCCGTGTTAGTTTGGGCTGACCACGTACGCCTCTATATTTTTCCGTGGGGGGAACTAATCTAAGGAACAGTGCCCTTGATCACCAGATACGTACTGCTACTTCTAGTACATGCATTATTCGGGACAGTACAGCAGCACCAGCTCTCCGGAGTGTGTACTCAAGATTTCCGCACTAAACAATACTCCCTCCATACTCATATTTCTGGGCGTTTAGGACATCATTTAGCATACCAAGGAGTCATTAACTATAGGAAATTTTTCCCTGTCTGCCCTTATTAAATAGCCTATCGGGTCCATCTCATTCACTAGAATTGTTCCGTCCGAGTGGTTGCCGTCACCAGTGCCGAGGCGTGAGGTCGCGAGTTCGACTCGCAGTGGCCTCATTTTTTTTTGCGCTGGACGAATATGCATGGTACTGTGCCGGACGTGAAGCCATGCGCCGCCCAGGGCGAGCGTGGGTCGTCATTTTCGCTCGCGTGGCGCGGTTACGATGGATTTGGTTCGCTCCTTTTTTTTTCGCTTCGCGCGTGCATGTCGTGTGGTTCGTTCCCTCGCGCGCGCAGAGAACGTTGTGCCGCGCCCGAAATTTTTTCTTCACGCGTGGGAGCGCTGTGTTTCGTCCGAAAAATTCACCTCGCGCTACTCTTTCGCGCTGCTTTTTGTCTGACGTTTGGGTTTCTTGACCGGGTATTTAAACACACTACTCCTTCATTTCCTCACATCAACTGCGTGCTCTAAACCAACTGCCTTGCATGGAGTTCGATCTAAACCAACTGCCTCCTGGTAACGACTCTACTTCTTTCTCATTTGCCTTGCATGCTCTAGTTGGTTAGCAGCGTGTTTTCTCACATGCGTGTCTTGTCTTTGATCACAGAGGCAGAAGATGATGGAGCAATCGACTTGATGCATGTGGAGCCTCCGCAGCAAGGTAAATGATGCATGAACTTGCCTTCCTTTGCAGATTTCATTTGTGCATGTATTTTTACTTTTTTGTTTTCTTAAATCATAGAGCGTCAAAATGATGCTATCATTTTTGTGCTCTTGACACTTGTGTTTCTTTTTCACAGAGGCACATGATGATGGTGCATTTGACTTGAACCAGCCACTAGAAGTAGAGGTGGAGGCTCCGCAGCAAGGTACACTTCTCTTCCTTTGCAGATTTCATTTTTGCTAGTATTTTCATGTCTCCTTTTATTTTTCAGATTCATTTGTATTCTTTTACTTGGGCATTCGACTTGCATGTTCTAGTGGGTTACTAGTGTGTCTTCTCACTTGTGTTTCTTTTTCACAGAGGCACATGATGATGGTGCATTTGACTTGAACCAGCCACTAGAAGAAGTAGAGGTGGAGGCTCCGCAGCAATGTAAACTTCCCTTCCTTTGCAGATTTCATTTTTGCTAGTATTTTTCATGTCTTCTTTTATTTTTCAGATTCCATTTGTGCTCTTTTACTTGTTCCTTCGCATGTCATATCCACACTTTTTCCCTTTCAACTATTAGGTGCCACTAGAGGGAAGAAAGATGTTCCTAATGAAGTTAGAAAGCAAATTTATCAAACCTTGTTGGCTAGAAGTAAGAATGGGATTTTAGGGAAGAAGGATAGGAGTACACATGAACTTGCATCTCGTTTTGGTTTGCATGTTCGGACTGTCCAGAAAATTTGGGAGAGAGGAAAGGAAGACCTAGCTAATGGAGTAGTGGTAAATGTGAAGAATAGAAAGAGAGGTCGTGCAGGCCGTAAGGCAATTCCTGTTGATTTGTCACCTTTACTCAATGTTCCTCTCGGTGAAGGATGACTCTAGAGGATGTTAGCAAGCATCTTGGAATTAGCAAGTCAAAACTGCAAAGATACATGCGCAAAGGTCTGCTTAGGCGCCATTCAAACCCCATAAAACCTTACTTAACCGCAGCAAACAAGAAGACTAGGTTGCAATGGTGTGTTGACATGATTGATCCAGATAGCACATCTAATGATCCACGGTTCAAAGATTTGTTTGATCATGTATTTGTTGATGAGAAGTGGTTTTTCCTTACACAGAAATCTTCCAAGTACTACTTGCTGCCCGAAGAAGATGATCCACATCGTTGTAGCAAAAGCAAGAACTACATCCCGCGCCTAATGTTTTTGTGTATAACAGCCCGGCCTAGGTTTCTTAATGGGGTTTGTATTTTTGATGGAAAGCTTTGGAATTTTCCCTTTTGTTACTACTGAACCTGCTAAGAGGAGTAGTCGTAATCGGCGAGCTGGTACATTGGAGGTTAAACCAATCACTCACATCAACAGAGAAGTGATTAGAGAGTTCATGATTGAGAAGGTGCTGCCGGCTATTAGAGCAAAATGGCCAAGGGAAGACATTGACAAACCGATCTACATTGTTCAAGACAATGCACCATCACATTTGCCTGTTGATGATCCTTTATTTTGTGAAGCAGCTAAGTTAGGAGGATTTGATATAAGACTCAAATGTCAACCTCCAAATTCTCCGGACTTGAATATATTGGATTTGGGATTCTTTCGTGCAATTCAAACCATTCAATACAAGAAATCAGCAAAAACAGTCCAAGAACTTGTGCCGGTTGTGCTAGAGGTAAAAATTGCTAGTTGATATTTCATCATTGCATTATCATTTCATACTAACACTTGTTCTCAAACTGAAACAGGCTTTTAATGAGTACTCACCAGTGAAAGCTAATCGAATTTGGCTCACACTCCATCTAGTGATGAAGGAAACTATGAAGGTGGCTGGAGCAAATCGATACAAAATTCCACACATCAACAAGAAAAGACTAGAGACACTACAAATACTTCCATTGTCCATTGATTGTGAGGCATCCATTGTTGAACAGGCCAAGGCAACTCTAGCTGCAGCTGAAGAGTAGAAGAAGATTAGAACTAGGCAAAAATAGGGTTAGCTTAATGCAGAAAAACAATGATGTACTTACCCTATTTATCAGTTTTATTGTTTGCATCTTGTTTCTTCTTCTTCTTCACCATTGCAATGTGTTCATCAATTTTATCCTCAATATGGTCTGGTAGTACAATGGTGTTGCCATCCATCACAAGAGCATCAACATCCGGAATGTAAAACTTACAATCAAAATTGTCGAAGTGGTGAAACCACCGTGAGAAATCGTCGTAATCTTTGTGGACGAGATGACAACGAGAGCACCTGCTCTGCTCCCTGCGAATGCGACGACATTCATCAAAGTCCTTCACGCCGTGCACTTCGCCGCATCGTTTGCAAAGGCAAACTTCGTCGTCGTCGGAGCCCTCGGAATCAGGTACGACGACGTCGTACAGGGACGCCGGCGCGACAAGCTTCACTGGATCGACAGACGACGGCGCGACGACCTTCGCTGGATCGACGGACGACGGCGCGACGACCTTCGCTGGATCGACGGACGACGGTGGCGCGTGAGCCATGCCGGCGAGCAAGTGAGAGCGTAGCGGAGCGAGCTTACGGGCAGCGGCGCAGGGGAGCGAGCGACGCAGGAGCGAGGTCCGCCGGGCGGCCAGCGCGGAGCGGCGCCGGCGAGCGAGCGTTAGCGGCGCGCGAGCCATGCTAACGATGCGGCGGAGCGCGGAGCGGCACCGGCGAGCGAGCGTTGGCGGCGGCACTAGCTAGTTGGTGGTGCGCGAGCGAGAGAAGGCTGAGCGAGAGGCGTGCGAGTGTTTTCTGGCGTTGGGAGCCGACGCCATTTATTTCTCTCGTGGAAGCCGAAGCGTACCGAGTATTTCTCGGGAGCATGCAATGCTGGGGGCAAAATCGGAAGGAGGCAACGGAACGACCAGAATTGTGAAATCCCTTCGAACGCCCAGAACGCCCATTTTTTTGAGTATGGAGGGAGTATATGCCTGTATGCCAACCCGGCGACTGTCGCAGCCGCCGGCTTTGGGATTTGGGAACCTGCACGGTGGCCGGCCGGCCTGCCGGCGATGCAGAATGATGGCCGCGACCGCGATATGTACTGTCCCGTACTCCTGTTAGAGTTGCATATACACTATTTGTTCAGGTCAGCAAATGTGTATACGGGCGAGACTGATACTGGTCGGTTGCCGGTGTTGAAATAGTACGTTGGTCGATAGCTAGCTCGGTACCCATGCAGTACGTGGGGGTACATTTGTAGTCCGATATGTTTAACTAATTGCTGACTGCAAACTTGTTAGACTTTTGTGCAGACTTCAAACACAATTTCTTTTCTTGAACCTGCAGTAGATTTCTAACACAACTGCTTGTGAAAAGATTGTCAGTGTGTACTAGCTTGCTGTTTCGATGGTTCTTCAAAAGAGAACTAAGGGCGTGTTTGGCTGGTGCTTCTTGAGTGGCTTCTTTGATAGCTTATGGGAAAAAGGCAATAAGCCCTCCCAAACACCTCCTGGAAAAACGGCTTATGGATGAAACAGGCGATAAGCCATTCTGGAGAATGAACGGGCGCGCTGAAGCCGAAAAAAGTGGCTCATTTGGGCTTACGTTCCGACGCGTTATCAATTGCCCTTGAACTTTGGTAGAAAATTACAGAATCTGCCACCGCCTGCCCCCACCCGGGACCGCATCGTTTCCTTTCGTCCCGTGACCCCCGCTCACGCTCCCTCTCTCTTTCGGCTCGCTCATCTCTCCCTCCCGCTCGCCTCTTTCTCTCTCTCTCCGATGAATCGACTGCGCCGGCCGTCGGCCAGCCCGTCGAACAACGAAGGAGGAGGGATACCGACCGGATCTGGAGGAGGGACGCCTGAAGAACCTTCTCCCGAAGCTGCAGATGCCGATTTGGCTCCAGGCCATGGATCGGCGGCCGGCTCGTCCGCCATTCCGGGAGGCGAGGTCGCGGCTGCTACGGGCCATTGCTCCGGCGCCGCGGGCGCGGCGTCTATCCCATGGCCAGGCGCGGGCTCGGCGGGGGCATGGCTTGGCGCTCCAGGCACGGGCGCGGCGGGCCCGTGGCCTGGTGCTCCGGGCGCTGGCGCGTTTGGGCCGTGGCCCGGCGTTCCCGGCCATGGCGCGGCGGGGCCGTGGCCCGGCGTTGCCGGCTCAGCCGCGGGCGTGTGGCCAGGCGGCCCCGGCGTGGGTGGCGCGGCCGCCGGCTTGTGGCCAGGCGGCCCCGGCGTGGGATGGCAGGAATTGTTGGCGGGCGCGGCAAATTGGCTGCAGGGTGACGGCATGGTTGCCGGTGCATCATCGTCAGGTGGAGCTTCGGCAGGTGGTCACTGTGCGGCAGCAACAAATGACAACAATGTGGATGAAGGAGGTGTAGGAGGGGGTCGTGGACGAGGAGGTCGTCGAGGACGTGGACGAGGTGGTCGTCGAGGAGGTGGACGCACAGGAAGGCCTCCCATTCCTCCTTCTGCAACAGCGGCCGTCGACATCGACGATACAAGGTGACGGCTATATGACACTGCATACTAGAATGTACATTATGTTTTTTGCATGTTACTGCATACTAGAATGTGCTATATGACAGTTGGAGAACATGATGAACAAAAATTTGAGCTAGCTTCCTATTTGTATGTTTCTATGGCTGGCAACAGTGTGGCAGATTGGAAAGATGACAATAACAGTAGAATAGTGGCGAGCTGTTTGCGGAGGAATGTAGAATTGGTAATCGTTCAGGCTCACATTTGAGCAAGCTTGGATACAAAAATGTCATGGCAAATTTCAAAGAGCAGACCGGTCTTTCATACACAAAAAAACAGATGAAGAATAAATGGGAGCGGTTAAAGGCCGACTACGGAATTTGGAAGAAATTGACTAAGCAGACGGGCTTAGGATGGGATGCAAGTCACCAAAATATTGACATGCCCGAAGAATGGTGGACCAAGACATGTGCAGTAAGTGTCATACACAAGTACCATTTGTCATGTTTTATTTCCAGCCATGGTGTTGTGATAAACTGATAAGAAATGTGTTTTCTCTTTATATTGTAGGCTATCAAGGGAGCACACAAATTCAAGGAAAAAGGTCTTCAATGGGAAGATCAGTGCAGCATAATGTTTGAAGAGTTTCGGAACACCGGTGAAGATCATTGGAGTCCTTGTACGGGTCTGCCACCATCTCCAGCAAGCAACTCTTGCGATAATTTTACCATCAACCTTGATGAAAGCCAAGATGACAACAATGATGATGATAGTGAACCGGAGGAGGTTACACCTGCAAGTGCACGAGGGAAGCGAAGTACGACGCCAAGTAATAATACAAAGGGAAAGAAAGCCAAGAGTAGTGGCGGTGTATGGATTCAAGAGCAAGTTCAAGAACTTATAGGGATATCTGAGAGGATATCAACATCTTGTGAGTCCATTGCTGCTAGGGGGAGCGAACAAGCAGGTTCTTCCATAGAGGAAGTTATGGCATTGGTCAAGCAGTGTGGTGCTACATATGGGACTAAGGAGCATTTCATTGCTCGCCAGATTTTCACCAAGTCAGCTGAAAGAAGAATGTTCTTGGCAAGTACAAGCACTGATGAGGAAAGATTTGTTTACTTGACCGAGAAGCTTGAATGGATGACTAGGAATGATGTGGCTAAGTAGAGCTATTATGCTTCCATGTTGCAACATGAAGTCTTGTATCTTTGCTTTCAGTTTTAATAATTATCAGACCCTTGTGCATTTCATGTCTATGAGACAATCTGTATGGCTATTTATGCTTGTATGCGTTAATTTGTTTCCTTATCACATGATCTTGTTGCCTTATCACATGATCTTGTTGCTGCTATGGGTCATATTTTTGCATTGTTTTTTGTTTCATACATCTAATTGAGCATATGTTTAATGTACAGATCTGACTCTTCAGATGATAGTAGCTGTAAGACGGATGACAGCGCCTCAGATGATGAGTGGACTGCAAATACTATGTCCATGATGGGCAATGCTAGCAAAATGATAACTGGTATTGCAATTTCATTGAGCGGCCACTATTTGACACATATTGACAAGAATGTGCCAAGGAGTCCACAACAGAGTGGATATTCTTGGGTTATGGAACATTTGAACACTCCAGGAGGAAGCCACAAGATGTTCAGAATGGATACGAGGCTATTCTACAGCTTGCATGACCTTTTAGTAAGTACTTATGGACTCAAATCAACCATTCATATCAGCTCTGTGGAAGCACTTGGTATGTTTCTTGTGACTTTGGGTCAAGGGTGGTCGAAATCTGCTGTATGGGGCACCATAAAGCATTCTACAGAGACAATAAGTCGAAAATTTGATGAGGTGCTGAATTGTATGGTGGCAATGTGCAAGCATTACTTAAAGCCAATAGATCCTAACTTCACTAGTACCCACTCTAGGATTACTAATGATCGTAGGATGATGCCACATTTCAAAGATTGCATTGGAGCAATAGATGGTACACATATTTCGGCAGTTCCACCTCCAAATGATTATTTGAGATACATTGGAAGAAGTGGTAAACCAACCCAAAATGTATTGGCTGTCGTTGATTTCGACTTGCGGATCACTTATGCCTCCATTGGTCAGCCTGGGTCTATGCATGATACAGCAGTGCTCTTTCATGCATTGGAGAATGATCCTGAGTTTCCACACCCTCCAGCAGGTACGAACTACTACTTGTATTTGCCAATATTATTCAGCAGTTTCATGTATTTACTAATGCATAATGTCTTGTACATGTAGGAAAATTTTATAATGGTGATGCTGGATACCCATATCGTCACGGGTACTTGACGCCATACAAGGGCCAAAGATATCACATTCCAGATTGGAGAAGGGTCCTGCGCCATGTGGTGAGCAAGAGCTTTTCAATAATTTGCATTCAAGTGTTCGCAATTGCGTAGAACGTGCATTTGGCGTGTGGAAAAATAAATGGAGAATCCTTTTCAAGATGCCAAAATACTCGATGGAAAAACAAATGATGATAGTTGCTGCTACTATGTGTCTCCATAACTACATTCGTGAGAATGATGCACAAGATAAGGATTTCACCAAGTGTGATCGTGATCCTGATTATGTGCCCACCATACCTTCGAGATATTCGAAGCATCTTCCTCCTCAAAATGCGTCGGACACATCAACTCCAGAATCAAGTGACCACACCATGGATAGGTTCCGTGATGATCTTGCGAGGGCAATCTACCTTTCTAGATCCACATGATCATGTATGGTTTGATGTATGACCGTATGCTATGTGAAGATCATGATGCTTTTGTAAACACTACCGTACTATGTTGGTGATGGTCTTTTGGACACATTATTGTAATGTATTATATTAAGACGAGTTGCAGGATTCTCAAGCAAACGAATAGAGAAGTGGAAGCGAAAGGCAAAATGCCTTATGCGCAGAGGCTCCAGTCCTCGCATTTGTTTGGCTGCAGCTTGAGAGCCATGCCGTTACAACTCTGAACCACTATGTGCTACCCAATCTTCAGAAAACTACCAGTTGCACCTTCTCTGTCTTGTACATCTTCTGCCCATGATGGTGGCCTGATTTTGTGGTCCGTGATTGCTTGGAACGATTACACCTGCAAAAAAAAGTTCTACTCTACTATTGTACTCTATTATTTTAGTGGTCACTATATAAATTATTAGTTCAGTTTATTTTGTTGTGGAACATTATTTCTTCCATTTAACAGTTATTACATGTGTATATCCATGTCTCAAATGGACAGGGGCACTTGGGTCATTTTGACAGAAAAAGCTGTTTTCAGAAAAGACAGGATAAGCTGTTTTGCCAAACAGTTTGACAGGATAAGCTGTTTTCACAGGATAAGCCAGAATGAGCCAGAAAAGCTGTTTTCGTATATAAGCCACTGGATAAGCTGTTTTCAGAATAAGCCGAAGCCCTACCAAACACACCCTAAGTAAGCAATAACAAACTATTCGGTGATTTTAGCAGTACCATTTTTCTTCAGTGTGCGAAATAGAAGAGTGTACCGAAGTAGTACTATGCAGTAGTAGAAGAAGATAGTTTTCCAATGAATGAATCCGTCCAACATCGCTGGGTTCGAGCCGCGTGAGAGTGGTTGGGCTGGGCCCAGGCCCGGGCCCAGCAGGCAGGCGAGGGTCCAACGCAACCCGCGGCGGAGGTGCGGCCACGTGAACCCTCCAACGAACTCGTGGTTCTCCCGCCGACGTGGCCTCTGACACTCGACTACTCGTAGCTGGGGTTCCTCAAAAAATTACCCACTAGCTGTAGCAGAGGTCACAGTCCTGCATGAATCATTGTAATCTACTGTACTGTAGCCGTCTTGTTATCATGTGATCCAGTGATTCGGACATGGACACGTACGTCGTCGGCGTCCCCTGGTCTACATCTGTGGCAATGCTACATTGAGGCGGAGGGCCAGGTGTCGTACGTGCCGACGTATTCTTTTGTATACTTGCTTATTATGCAAGTGGTCATGTGATGCGGGCAAGTTTATTTTACTACTCGATCAATCACTCGGCAGTGGTGATGCTAATGTTTGACAGGGGAAAGGGAAATGAAGAAAAGGATGAACTCCGAAGTCCGAAGAGATGGAGGCATGACGTTCGTGTTGGTAATTGACGAAGGCGTTTGACGATATATATACCTGTACTCCTTAGTACTCCGTTGGCACACTTTGCATTGGACGCCGAATATTTCGCAGACGGCGAAGATGCATGGGCGAGGGCATTGCTAGCTCGCGCGTGTCTTTAATTATGCACCAGCTGCACAGGATAGAAGACGATATCCACCTGACATCACGTACGTCCTTTCCCTACAAATTAAACAGCAAAATCTGTACCACCAACAGTCCAACAGTGAGCAGCAGAAACAAACACCCGGACCGCCGAATGCACCGCACCTTTGCTATACGCTGCGTGATCTCCGTACGTCGTCCATGATGATCTGTAGATCGGTCGCAGTTTGCTCGATTTCTGTTGGGGGGGGTGGGGGGGGGGGGGGGGGGGGGGGGGGGGGTCGCTAATTACGATGCGACGACGAGCCATGCATATATGCGGGCGTAAACTAGCACTGGGCACAAAACCCGAAACCCGAGCACCGAACCCGAAGTACCCGACCCCGAACCCAAACAACCCGAAATCCGAAGCCCGAAGTCCATTATCGGGTTGGCAATCTCGAAACCCGAAATTTTGGGGGCTGAATCGGGTTTTTATGTACGGTACCCGATTTACCCGAACAACCCGAGTAAGCAACAGCTCACTATACTCCCGTCCCTTTGAACAGCCCAGTTCAAAAAACTATTGGCGCTTTCAGCAAGTCCAATATACTCATGGGGGCTTTCAGCCTGGCCCAACATCAGTCCAGTCGTAAGAAACTTAGCACCGCACGCCGCACTGCCGCAGAAACCTATCGAAGCGGCAGAACGCCGCACATCCGCACCTGCCGCCGCACTGTTGGTGCTTTCTAGGTGCACATTTTATATGACAAATATGGTGTTTCTAATACCTTATTAAGTCATTATTGCTAACAATTAACCCCCATTATCATATATATGCGTAGTTTCTGTGTATTCGGAAGATTTACAGGAAACAGGTGAGAATTAAGAGACTACGAGTAAAGAGCTGCTGGAGGCCCGAAGAACGAGGAAATTGGAGACCGTGCCGATCGGCACGTCCTGTGTGCCGATCGGCACAACGGAGGTCGGGCCCGAACTTGAAGCCCACTCGGAGAATATGGAGCCCAGAAGAAATATCAGAGTCGGAGTCGGTGAAATCCAGCCCACAACCGAAAGAGACTATAAAGAGAAGATCTTGGTCACGAAGGAAAGGGGGCGGCAAGGAGACAGACACACATACGGAGATTTTGACCTAGGTTGAAGGTTGTGGCGGCGAAGACGGCGATCACCGATCATCACCACCAAAAAGGAAGACTGTGCCGACCGGCACACTGCCGTGCCGATCGGCACCTGTGGGACCACGCCGAATTCCCGCGTCCTACTGTACCCATGTTCATGTGTTGCAGTATGATGCGTGAGTAGATCTCATATTCTCTCCGTGGCGAGGGAAATCTGGTTATGTAACTCTCACACTTAAGATACTCTTTTGATACGTTCAGTCTATGTGATGCTTTGAATTCGTATCTGATCCATACGTGTTTATCACATAGTGCAAGAAACCAGTGGGGAACTATTAACCCTCATCGTGACAGGATCGGGGCGAACGAAACCACCATGTCTTGTAGAATACTAAACCTATCAATTGACCTATAACCTGAGTTGCATGCCAGTACCCCGAACCATAGGAGAGAATCCTTTAATAACCTTGATACAACCGCAGGCCCTTTCATCTCTAGCTGTTAATCATCCTTTCTCACACACATCTTTTGCTATATTGATTTAGTAGTTTAAATAATAGTTTAAGTCCCGCTTGTTCTCTGTGGATCGATATTAAACCTTGGAATACTCTAAGGGAAAAAGTGCTACAACTGTACACCGTCCTCTTGCGGTATATAAGTGGGTGCGTACGAACGACCAACAAGCACGTTTTCTGGCGCCGTTGCCGGGGAACAAGCCAGTTCTTTTACTATTTATTTATTCTACTAACCTCTAATCCTCTCTTTTCTAGTTTGTTTTTGTGTTTTCTTTCTGTGTTTTTAGGATGGGTACTCCTGAACCGGCTCATACTGTTAGGGAGCATTCACTACCGTCTCCGGGATTGCTGATTCCACAAACTTCCGATGAGAAAGTCACTGCTTCGTCATACGTTCTCAACCCGACCATCATCAAAATGGTCGAGAACAGCAAATTCTCTGGGACGAAGGACGAGAACCCGTACACACATCTGCAAGATCTAGAAGTTCTCTGTCAAACCTTCAAGCATGAGGGAGTGCCTCAGAATTGGTACAAATGGTTGCTATTTCCATTTTCTCTAGATGGAAGAGCCAAAGAATGGTATAAATCTGCAGCCCGTGAAGCTAAGGGAAACTGGGATAAGCTTGTAGGAAATTTCTGTTTGCATTTCTTCCCGCTTCCGAAGGTGCAGAAACTGAGAAGAGAAGTGGTTAACTTCGAGCAAATGAAAGAAGAGACCCTCACGCAAGCATGGTCACGCTTCAAATCTTTATTGAAGCAAGGCCCCGATTTGGGCATGGATGATAACTTGACTGCTCAGACATTCTACATGTCTCTTGAAGGAACCTCCAGGATGCATTTGGATAGTTCAGCTGGAGGGAGTTTCCTCGACTTGACTGCTACTGCAGGTCTGGATCTCTTGAGTAAGATATCGAAGACTGAAGCTATGCATAAGCATTGGGAAGAATTCCAAGAAGATCCAATTCCCCCTGAAAAGCCGACACCGGCAAAAGGTTCTTCGGATTTGAAAGCTAAAGCGGAAGGCTGTACAGTATCTGAAGCGGAATTAACAGTAAGAACAGAAGAACCAGCGCAAGGCGATTTGAAAAGACCCAGATTGGATGAGGTGCCGATCGGCACGGTCCCTGTGCCGATCAGCACAATCCAGGCCACAGTGCCGACCGGCACACATCCTGTGCCGACCGGCACTCTGAATGCTGTCAAAGGGATTTCCAAGACTGAAGCTGCCATATTAGAGGAGCATGAAAACAGCTTCGTGAATAAATTTCCAAGACCAGTAGGAGATCCAACCTTGAGCAACGCTAGACCGTTGGCCGAGTTCGAACCATTGGATTGGATTCCTATAGATTTCAGCTCAAATCTGCTAAGTATGAGGAGAACATATGATCCAAGGTATGCCTCTACTACAGGGGTTCAGTATAACTTCCCTAAAGACACTAGAACTTCAAAGATATTGGATAATGTCGTCATCGGAGAAGTATTGGGGAAGTTGTATAAGGACGATATGGAAATTGATCAGATGGAGGTCCAACAAGCAAAGAAGCTATTTGATACTTGTTTTGTCCCATCGCCGTATGAAGGATTGTGCGGAGTATATGCAGTTGGCCTTACGGAACGAACGGAAGTCGATCCTTATATACCGTGCGAAATAGGGCATGGAAGCTTTCCTAAAGCATTATGTGATTTTGGTTCCCGCGTCAGCTTGATGACGTATGAAGCATTCATGGATATGCCCTATGACATAAAAGGAAGATTGCTAGGAACCGAGCTTGAGCTAATCATGGCGGATGGAAGGAGAACTAAACCGCTGGGAGTAATCAAGGATCTGAACATTGAGGTAAGAAAGAATACTATTCCGGTGGATATTTTTGTTCTTGATAAAGGTGAAGTTGGAGTTGAAGATATTATTTTGGGAAGACCTTTCTTAAAGCTTGTACAAGCTGTTATTGATGCTGGAAAAGGTCATCTCAAATTGACTCTGGGCGGAGAGGAAGTCCTTTTTGAATTCGAAGACCCACCCGTCGTTCAAGAAAGTGACGAACCACCCTCTCTTCAGGAATTCTTTACAGAAAAAGATGAAGAAATCAGTACAGGATACTCAGACCCGTTAAACAAACTGTTTGAAGAGTCAGATAAGGAAGAGGCCGAAATCCAAGACTGTGCCGATCGGCACGGTGAGTGTGCCGACCGGCACGAAGATGAAAATCCTCAATTTGAGCCTTTGGGTAATCTGGATCCTGGTGCAGCACCAGAAGTAGAACAGAAGCCACTTCCTGATGGTCTGAGGTACGAATACTTAGGCAAAGATAAAACTTATCCCGTCATCGTCAATAGTGCTTTGAATGAAGAAGAGACAACACGATTGCTTGCTGTTTTGAGAAAATACAAGAAAGCGATCGGATATTGTCTTGATGATATCAAAGGAATAAGTCCAGCTTTTTGCACACATAAGATCAATCTTGAAGAATCAGCTAAACCAGTCGTTGAAGGCATGCGACGATTGAAAGAGGGCATGAAGGAAGTTGTGAAGAAAGAAGTGCTGAGACTTCTTAATGCAGGAATGATTTATCCAGTTGCTGATAGTGAATGGGTGAGTCCAGTGCATTGCGTGCCAAAGAAAGGAGGACTCACAGTTGTGCCTAATGAGAACAATGAGTTGATCCCTCAACGGACAGTTACGGGATGGCGAATGTGCATTGATTACAGAAAGCTGAATGCAGCCACAAAGAAAGACCATTACCCACTACCGTTCATCGATGAGATGCTTGAAAGGTTAGCCAAGAACTCTTATTTTTGCTATCTCGACGGTTATAGTGGTTTCTTTCAAATCCCTGTTAGACCTGAAGATCAGCATAAGACCACTTTCACTTGTCCTTATGGAACTTATGCGTATCGGCGAATGCCATTCGGTCTTTGCAACGCACCGGCTACATTTCAGAGATGCATGAATGCTATATTTGCTGAATTCATCGAAGACATTATGGAGGTATTTATGGATGATTTCTCTGTTCATGGTACTGATTTTGATCATTGCTTAGCAAATTTAGAGAAAGTTCTAAAGAGGTGCGTAGAAGTTGATTTAGTTCTTAATTGGGAGAAATGTCACTTCATGGTAACCGAAGGGATTGTTTTGGGGCATGTTATTTCTAACCGAGGTATTGAGGTAGACAAAGCTAAAATATCTACAGTTGAAAGGTTGCCACCGCCTAATGATATTAAGACACTGCGAAGTTTTCTTGGACATGCAAATTTTTATCGCAGATTTGTGAAGGATTATTCAAAGATTGCTAAGCCATTGACGGAATTGCTGCAAAAGGATGTTGAATTTGAGATGAATGATGAAAGACTTACTGCTTTCCGGAAGTTGAAAGAAGCATTATGTTCTGCACCTATTATGCAACCTCCGGATTGGAATTTACCTTTCGAGATTATGTGCGATGCAAGTGACTATGCAGTAGGAGCGGTTCTTGGACAACGAAAGGAAGGTAAAGTGCATGCTATCTACTATGCTAGTAAAACTCTCAATGAAGCCCAGATTAATTATACAACAACAGAGAAAGAGATGCTAGCTGTTATATTTGCATTTGAGAAATTTAGATCCTATATCCTCAATTCTAAGGTCATTGTTTATACGGATCATGCTGCTATTAGATATCTTGTCTCTAAAAAGGAGTCGAAACCTAGATTGCTTCGTTGGGTTTTGATGCTACAAGAATTTGATTTGGAGATTAGAGACAAGAAAGGGGTTGAGAATTCAGTAGTAGATCATCTGTCTCGTTTGACGCTTGAGAACAAGGAGGGATGCATTGGTGATGCCATGGCGCAAGAGCAGCTATTTCAGATTAAAGATCATAGAGAATCATGGATGCAAGATATCATAAATGGATTCAAAGGGAAGCTTGATGATTGTAGCAAGAATTCAAAAAGGAGGATTGTCAGTGAGATGAGGAAGTTCATATGGGATGATCCTTATCTATACAGATATTGTGAAGATGGAGCTGTTCGAAGGTGCGTGCCTCGTGACGAACGCGAAAGCATATTGAAAAAGTGTCATTCATCTGAGTATGGTGGACATTATGGGCACTTTCGAACACAGGCCAAGGTATGGGCTAGTGGATTTTATTGGCCTTCAATGCACGAAGATGCGAAAAGGTATGTTGCTAGATGCCCCCAATGCCAAAGAATTGGAAACGTTAATGCTCGTAATGCTATGCCTTTGAAGTATAACTTGCAAGTTGATATATTCGATGTTTGGGGCATGGATTTTATGGGACCATTTGTTAATTCGCATGGTTATGAATATATTTTGGTTGCTGTGGATTATGTCTCAAAGTGGGTAGAAGCAATACCATGTCGAAACAGTACAACTCGTGAATCCAAGCAAATGTTGGAGGAGTGCATATTTCCAAGATATGGTGTTCCTAGAGTCATTATTACAGATGGTGGATCTCATTTTACCGGGCATGAATTTACTAAAGCTTTGAAGAAGATGGGTATTGAGCATCGAATTGGGACAGCCTATCATCCACAGACCAACGGCCAAGCAGAAACTTCTAATAAACAGTTGAAGGGAATTCTGCATAAAATTGTTACAAAAGAAGGAAAGGATTGGTCAAACAAGTTGAATGGCGCACTTTGGGCTTATCGCACAGCATTCAAGACACCAATAGGTATGACACCCTATCAATTCGTCTATGGAAAGACTTGTCATTTGCCTGTAGAGTTAGAACATAGAGCCTATTGGGCGATCAAAGAGATGAATTTGGATTTAGATGCTGCTGCGGTAAAACGGAAGATTCAAATTAGTGAACTCGAGGAGATGCGCCTAAAAGCTTATGAGAATGCGGCCATTTATAAAGAGAAAACGAAGAAGTGGTATGATAAGAAGCTATTGAAAAAGGAATTTTACGAAGGAGATAGGGTGCTACTATTCAATTCAAGATTTCGGTTGTTCGGTAAAGGCAAATTGAAAAGTAAATGGGATGGACCGTATCTTGTTCATAAAGTTCTTCCTTCCGGAGCTGTTGTCATCATGGATGGAAAGCAAAATACATACACGGTGAATGGCCAACGATTAAAGGTATATCTTGAACCCGACACTTTTGAGTTAAAGTCATTCGATATATATTATGTGAATTGAGTGATTGGGTGGTCGAGCTTAACGACGTAAAACAAAAGCACTGTTGTTTTTACTGTTTTTTCTGTGTGTTTTGTGTCTCTTTGATTTTATTGAGTCGTTTGAGGCAACTTTGCCTCCGTGCCGACCGGCACAAATCTGTGCCGATCGGCACGGGAGAGTCCGTGTCGTTTTTTAGTCTAGTTTTTGCCCTTCCTCCAAGACATGCTTCGGTGACTTCCAAATTTACGAGATAGAGTCCGGTTCGACCAAGAGAATTATGGATATATATATGAAGGAGTTGTCTCGGATCTCATCATCAAACATCGAGCGCCGCCGGAGTTTCTAGCAAACCCTAGAGCAGAAGACAATGCAAGACGGCGAAACCGGAAGCGGAGGCGACTGTGCCGATCGGCACGACCGCCGTGCCGACCGGCACGGAGCCGTCTTTCGCCGATGAGCCCAACTCTGCCATGGGTGAGCAACAGGAGCATCAACCCCACCGAGGACGATCCAATCGTCTGGTCACACCTGAAGCAACGATGGATGTTGAAGAGTGAAGCGGATGCGTTCAATAGAGAGAAGAACGAGATGGATGACGCCCTTCGGAAGAAGGTCAGAGAAGTGCTAGTACGCAAAGGTAAATCCAAGATTGATGATAGCACACCGGTTTCCGATAGGTATACAATGGATAGGCTTCTCGCTATGGAACGTCCTTTGACATATGATGATCTTATCACTTTTGAATCGATCCTTACTGATAGCGAGAGGGAAGAGTTAGACAAAGACTGCTTTCTGACCATCCATAGGTCTCGGCTGAACGATGGAAGGAACCCTGATGGCGGTGCCGACCGGCACATCCTATGTGCCGATCGGCACACTGCACTCCCACGCGTCCTGACCGACTGGGAAGACCTCCAAGAGAAGATTCTGCACAGGAACACCCGAGGTTTTGGATGTAAGTGTTTTTACTGTCTAAAAGACCATCAGAGGCAGATTGAGAATTATTTAGCGGATCCTGAATGCATCCCCGCGGCCTTTGTCTATGATGATGGCTTTCCAGTTGCCAAAGGGCGCATGACCCCTAAAGAGATCAATAATGAAATTCAGAGGCGTATTGACAGAGACAACGCTGCACAGAGGAGAGCGCGCAACCTGGCAGACCTAGAAGCATATTTCGCAAGAAACGGCAGGAGTGCCGACCGGCACCACCTTAAGGTTGTGGATTTTGTTGAGATATCTGATGATTCCTCTGATGATGAGCCTCCACAGAAGCGATCAAAGGAAATAGAGGGAGTTCGGCGTTCCGTTCGTCTTTCTGCAAAGCCAAGAGCAAGATATACCTCGGAATCAGTGAGCTATATAGAGACATCTCCTGTGCAAGAACACCCATTAGCTAATCTTGTCGCACAGGATGAAGAAGATCCCGAAGAGGATCCGGAAGAAGATCCCGAGGAGGAAGCGATGGAGGACGAGCCAGAACCAACTGATGCCAAACCACCTAGTGCTGAAGGAGCTTCAGGAGACCTTTCAGGAGCTCAAGGCAATTCAGGGCCGCGTTACCAGGTGAATGGTGCCACGTGCCGATCGGCACGTGCGCCGTGCCGACCGGCACCTCGAGGTTCTGACACAAATTCGCCCCTGCGAGATGAGCGCCATGATCGTCCTGCCAACTGTTGCCCAATCTGCAGGAGAAACATCGAACGTCTCTATTATGATATGGAGAGATGCTATAGGCACCATCGGGACATTGATATACGGATTGATGACATGGAGAGCATGGCCGCGGCGGACTACTCTTTTCTCATGAGGAACATTCGAAGCATCTTTAGCATGTTGAGGAGGCATGGCATTTCAGATTAGGTTGGTCTAGTCGTTTTTCTTTTTGCAATAGGGACATTGCAAGGTTTGAGTGTGGGGGATTCGCCCTTACACTTCTTAAGGTCGTTTGCTTCGAATTTAGTTTGGTTTGAGTTAGTGTGTGCAAGTGTGAGAGTTTTCTTAGAGAGGTTTGAGATGGTGTGCTTAGTTAAGCTTCGAGGTCAAGAATTATTGCAATGTCTTAAATAAAGTTAGTGTTAGTTGTCAAATCGATGCGTTACCCCATATTCTTGATTTTGTTTTTGACGATCGTTTTGCCAATCTACTTGAGTTCATTGAATAATCGCTTGGCTTTATATATCCACTTTTCGAAAACCCCTTCTATCATCATAAGTTGAAGCATTTGGCTGAGGATTTGATATTGTGCCTATTACACTAAGCCAAATGAGATGAGAGAAACCTACACATAAACCTTTTGATAGGAAGACGTCTTTGTCAACTCTTTGCTCTTGATTACGACTAAGCTAGAAGGGAGAAGTTTCATTTGTTCATCTCAGTTTGCCAGCCATCTATCATCAAGTTCTTTCTACCCGAAAAAACCGATATTTCATCGTTTCTCCCTCCTCCTTGATACAACCTACAAGCAAATGTGAAATTTAGACAGATTTCGATCCAAAATATGCTCTGTTAGCAGTCTGCAAAGAAACAAAAGAAGAAAAAGAAGAAAAAGAATTAAATTAGTCAGGTGCCGACCGGCACGACACTGTGCCGATCGGCACGGAAAGGAAAAATAAAAAAAAAAGAGTCAAAAATAAAGATAAAAGTGAATATCAGAGGAAGCAGACTGCAGCAAGAGTCAAAATTCTAAAAAGATCTGTATATACTCCAAGCTTGATCCCTTCTCAATTCTATTTCGTTCATTCTCGATTGTTTTCTTTTCCCTTGATCCTTGTACTTATACTCTGAATTCCTATGATGAAAACTCCCTTTTAGAAGGCATGATAGAGCGAATTGTTGACTTAGTAGTTCTTTCGATTCAATTTGGTTATATACTTTCCGAGATCCACAAAAGAGCCTTATATTATAGAATAGGAGAGGGAAGGAAATACATTTGAGCGATTGAGTGAAGTCTGAAGCTTTTGCATTCTTCTTAAGTGATATGAAGGGAGACAAAATAATTGTTTGACAAGCCTTGTGATTGATTTGGTCGACTCAAGTTTTGAGGTGAAATTGTTTTCAAAAATTGAGAGAAAGTTTCGTGGAGGGATACTAATTCGATGAGATGATTGACAATAACTAAGTTAGAGACTTGTGAGAGTTTTTGCTTCTTAGCATGACGAAAGCACGGTGATGATTTTCATGGTTTGAATTGCTCGAGGACTAGCAATGATTTGAGTGTGGGGGAGCTGTTGGTGCTTTCTAGGTGCACATTTTATATGACAAATATGGTGTTTCTAATACCTTATTAAGTCATTATTGCTAACAATTAACCCCCATTATCATATATATGCGTAGTTTCTGTGTATTCGGAAGATTTACAGGAAACAGGTGAGAATTAAGAGACTACGAGTAAAGAGCTGCTGGAGGCCCGAAGAACGAGGAAATTGGAGACCGTGCCGATCGGCACGTCCTGTGTGCCGATCGGCACAACGGAGGTCGGGCCCGAACTTGAAGCCCACTCGGAGAATATGGAGCCCAGAAGAAATATCAGAGTCGGAGTCGGTGAAATCCAGCCCACAACCGAAAGAGACTATAAAGAGAAGATCTTGGTCACGAAGGAAAGGGGGCGGCAAGGAGACAGACACACATACGGAGATTTTGACCTAGGTTGAAGGTTGTGGCGGCGAAGACGGCGATCACCGATCATCACCACCAAAAAGGAAGACTGTGCCGACCGGCACACTGCCGTGCCGATCGGCACCTGTGGGACCACGCCGAATTCCCGCGTCCTACTGTACCCATGTTCATGTGTTGCAGTATGATGCGTGAGTAGATCTCATATTCTCTCCGTGGCGAGGGAAATCTGGTTATGTAACTCTCACACTTAAGATACTCTTTTGATACGTTCAGTCTATGTGATGCTTTGAATTCGTATCTGATCCATACGTGTTTATCACATAGTGCAAGAAACCAGTGGGGAACTATTAACCCTCATCGTGACAGGATCGGGGCGAACGAAACCACCATGTCTTGTAGAATACTAAACCTATCAATTGACCTATAACCTGAGTTGCATGCCAGTACCCCGAACCATAGGAGAGAATCCTTTAATAACCTTGATACAACCGCAGGCCCTTTCATCTCTAGCTGTTAATCATCCTTTCTCACACACATCTTTTGCTATATTGATTTAGTAGTTTAAATAATAGTTTAAGTCCCGCTTGTTCTCTGTGGATCGATATTAAACCTTGGAATACTCTAAGGGAAAAAGTGCTACAACTGTACACCGTCCTCTTGCGGTATATAAGTGGGTGCGTACGAACGACCAACACGCACGCACCATGCGGGGCACCTCGCCTGAAGCCCAATCCAGATGCGGCAACATCAAGAAGACGGTGGGGCTGCTCCGCCTCCCAGCAATCCGGTGCGCCGATGCCCAATGTTCGACGGCCGGCGCGCAGCGCCCGCAGGCAGGCATGCACACCGACGACATCGGGATGGAGGCGGAAGCTAGCGCGGGACCTCGACATCGGGCCACCCTGTGGCCAGGTACACCTCGTCCTCGGTGATACGCGGCCGTTGTTATTGGAAGGGAAGGGAGAATCGGGTAGATCGGGATAACCCGAACCCGAACCCGAAATGTCGGGTCTTCTAATTTTTAGCCTAATTTCGGGTGCTGATTTTAGAAACCCGAAGCTTGAAAGACCCGAAAAACCCGACCCGAAGTTTTCGGGTAACCCGAATGCCCAGCCCTAGCGTAAACGACGAGGAAACTAGCGGCGAGGGAGACCATTGGGCAGCCTCGTGAACCCCCTCCTCATATGGTGCGCCACGCGTCTCTGAGGCGACGAACCAGCACGTCCCAGCGCCTCAACCGCGCTCGTCGTCGTGACGCGTGCGTTGCGCGCGCTATGCTTGCATCGCGATGCATCGTGCATGCATGGCGCAATGCCGGTTGCATGCAGTGCATTGCACTACTTTGCGCTCTGCCCTTGCGTGACTTTGTCGAACGTGTCGCCTCCGCCTCGACCCGAGTCGTCCTCTTCCCGAGGAAAGAGACCAAAGCTTTACAACCTTTTTCTCGTACAAGAAACAAACTAAAGTTATCTACTGCGGATAGAAGTGTAGCTGAACGCCAACGAGTTTCTGCAAAACCATTTGATTGCGGTGCATGTGGCCTCTGCTTTTGCTACCCATGCGTACATAAAGCCCACTATACTAGCCTTTCCCTTTTCTCTTCTCTCGAGAACATTGATCGTCAACTCGCACACGTACCAGCAAGGTTGGACCTAGGATGGCTAGCTAGCATCAGCTGCGAGCGTTGCCCTCAAACTGATGAATGAAGCAAGTCAACCGGTACGTAGCGGCACGCTCTTTTGAGCTAGATCAGCGCGTCGATGCAACGAGGACGTACGCACTGTGATGGTCTATGCGACCTGCTGTACGGATTTTCACTGCTGCTTGAACAGGGCGTACTACGACTCTGTTGCACGTTACACGTACGTTGCCGTTGGTGCTAGCCGCCAAGAGATTTGTATACTGCCGTCTGCCGAGACCATACTCCCACGTATACGTACGTATCCTGTAAAACATGGAGTGTCACGTGCTCCTACATTGTTCTCCTAGCAAGCAGTGACTCAGTGAAGAAATCGAAGAAAAAAAAAAGTGAAACAAAATTACGGAAGAAGCAATCCCAAAAATAAACAAATAAATCGCCGACAAGTGGCTGTTGGCCCCAGGGCCTAGAGGGACACGCCAGCCTGTCACGCTCCTCCCTTACCCAGGGCCACAAGGCTCCAGTACGCGACAAACCTCTTCCTCCGCCAATAAATCAGCCAGCCACCCGCCACCACCCTCCAATCGATCGCAGCCGCAGCTATCTCATCCCCCTTCCACCTTCTCCATCACGACACATCGGCGGCGGCGGCGACGCACGAACCAGTTCCTTACCCAACAAAATGGGGCTGTGCTTGTCCAGCGGCGGCGCGGCCAGCGAGCCGACGGCGCTGTCTCCGAAGGACACGGCTCTGGTGCTGCTGCCCACGGGGGAGCTGCGTGAGTACCCGCGCCCGGTGACGGCGCGCTGGTGCTCGAGGACTCTTCCGACCACTCCGGCGAGGGATGGTTCCTGTGCGACTCGGACCGGATGGGGTTCGAGGGCGCCGTGGCGGCGGTGGGCGGCGCCGAGGCGCTCCGCGCGGACCGGATCTACTTCGTGCTCCCCGCTGAGGCGCGCCGCCGCGGCCTCCGGCGCGAGGAGGTGGCCGCGCTCGCCGTCAAGGCCTCCGCCGCGCTCGCCACTAAGGCCGGCGCCGCGAACGCCGCCTCCGGGAACGGCCGAAGGAGGCGCGGCGCGGCCGTGGCGCCGTTCGTCTTCTCCCCGCCGGAGGAGGACGAGGAGGAGGCCGTCGACGCGTGTAAGGCGGTTCCGGCAGCCGGGAAGCGGCGGCGGCCCGGGGCGCGCCCGAGGCGGCCGCACCGGCGGTTCGCTCCCGACCTCACCGCCATTCCCGAGGGCGAGATGAGTGAGTGAGCGAGTCGCCGGATCGGATTGTTGCTTCGCCTGATGAAGACGAACCGAAACGAGGCTTCGCGCCTTGCCACCCCGGATCGCCCAGCACGAATTCCATGAGGTGCTCTGGAATCAGTCAGAGGGCTTGCGTGAATGCGTGGGCGCCGCGCGGAGACAGTGACGAGTTGTGATCCGACGCGCGTGCGCAACCCAAGCTCAAACAGCTGATTCGGCAGTGGACGGAACGGATCATCGGCTACTGTAAACCATGGAATTTCGTAGGAATTTTAGCCTGAGTTGGTGTTCAACTCGAAATTGTGAGGATGCAGATGAACCGTGAATACATATTCTCCGGCACTCGTTTTGGTCCAACATTTTTGTTTCGCCTCTGCGTGTTCGAACTCGGCTCAACTCTGACAAACTCGAAATCTCAACGCCACTGCCGCGCGTTTGCAATTCTGCTGGTTTACACCGTAGCGTGCACGCACGACGCCGCCACCATGCGCCCTGACCTGCGCACGCGGTCGGTGACGCTGCGCTGCAGCCGCCTCCACGGCGAGTGATCGGACCGGCTCGTGCGCAGCGCACTCGCACCGCAGGGGAATCTCTGCTCGTTCTGTTTTCCAGCTGCAGAGCAATCTACTACTCTCTGATTTTTTTTCTTTCTCTCGCTCTACCTGCCGCCTTTTGCACCACCACGTGCAAGCCACAAGAGCAAGAATTGCAACACGTGACTTTACTTCCTCACTCATCTCGCGGTGCTTTCTCTGCAACACTCATTTGATGTGCCGCCTGCTTGCCTCTGCTTTCCAGGCTGGGGTTTCCGGCACCGGCCCGCCACTGGATCGCTCGATGCCCCCACGGGCCCCACCACAAACCAAACGAACGAAACGACCGCGCAAGTTGCAGAGCACCTGCGCGTTGGCGCGTAGAGTACTACTCCCTCTGTCCCAGAATACTTGGCGCCTTTCCCTTTTTAGCATCACGTTTGACCGCTCGTCTTATTTAAAAAATTTATACAAATATTATTTAATTTTTCATAATTTGTTTTAACATTCAAGATACTTTAATCATGTCAAGTTTGTTTTAGCATTTGCAAAAAAATTTTGAATAAGACAAGTAGTCAAAAGTGATGTCAGAAAGTCAAAGACGCCAAGTATACTGGACAGAGGAAGTACCTCCAGCCACCAGCCATGCATCCTCTCCTCCCGGTCCATCCACCTGTCTGTCGATTGTGGACTCTTCGATCCCTCCAAACCAAAGCAATCAGGCGCCAAATTAATTAGTACAGAATCTTAAAGTTTGTCGTTCGTTCGTGATTGAGCGGGACGGCTCAAAGTGCTGCTCGTTATGAGATTTTACGAGGCTGGGATGTCCGATTCATGCTGTGAAAAATGGCATTGGACGTCGCACTTTCTATCGAGGTAGATCGAGATGATTTAGAGTTGAATTGTGGTATGGGATTCAGTTAATTACTAGTAGAAAATATCCTTCACATGAATCATATATGTTGACGGAGATTGCCCCTCTTCAGTCCACCGAAATTTGTTTGGTCAGTAACTAGTAATAGTAGTTCAAAATGTTCGACAAGTGCTATACGTCCGAGCCGTGTCCAACGGCTTAATTAGATTATAAGATGCATCTAAGATGAGGCTCTGTTCATCCACCACATGTGTGATGTAGATATTGCATGCTTAATAACCTGAACACACATATTTCTTTTGCTTGTGTATGAATAAAAATATATGCGTATTTGTTAGAACTAATTTGTCTTCAGAAATATGTAAGGAGTTTTGCTGACTCAATTCAAGGGAGACGAACAAACACGGTGACATGCAAAAGATATCTAAGTTGATTTTTTTTCTTTGCAAAAATGTCTAGAACATATATTTTTTTTTTTGCGATTACACAGTACAGCTCAGACACTTACAACGCACGCACACTCACCTCTATGAACGCACATACGCAAACCCTACTTCGGCCTAGGAGCATCTTCGAAGACTGAGCTGACAAATTATCGAGATTGACGAAGTCACCACTAGCGCCTGGCTATTGACGGCCACATCGCCTACTGCTGAAAGCACAACACTGAAAAATCCTAGGAATTCGCTCATATGGGGAGCTGGACCGAAGACCTATTAAATAAATATGTCTACACTACAACATATTTATTTAATAGGATAATTAAAATTAATAGAAATGGCAAATTATAAATGATATGAGAATTTTTTTTTTTGTTGATATCGTTACGATGACATTCATCTAGATTGCCTCTAGTGGCGAACCTAGGCATTAAGTCAACATGTTGTTAATGTAACATATTTAAAAATCATTCCGCGTGTCTTTGAAAAGGCGTTCAGAACAATGAAGCACGCATTCCACTGCACTCTAACTGTGTCTTTGAAAAGGCGTTAAGAACAATGAAGCACGCATTCTACTGCACTCTAACTGTTTCTTCCTCCACCCTAAGTTTCGTCTCTATGGAGGTCTCGCATCTTTTGTTTTGATGTGTGTGTGCGCGCTCTGGGCTGGGGGGGGGGGGGGGGGGGGGGGCTTGAGTCCCCTGCCCTCCATTAACCTCTATAAGTTGCGAAGAAAAAAAAAATCACTTTAGAGGTTTAAATTACTATACCACAAGTAGCCATAGACCTCAGATAACAAGAAAACAAACGGCCAATAATCCAATCAATACCGACTTACAAAGTCGTTAGATTATATAGGGTTATGTGGAAGGGTTCTTCATTTTCTAGGCTTGGTAAAAGAGTGTATATATGCATGGGTACCATGCCACTGTAATGGTAGATATTGGCAATCAAGATGGTAGGGCGACGTGAAGCAGTCAAATAGGTAGGTCAGTGTTGGGACAAAGGAGCGTGATTTGAACGCTTTTAGCGTGGCGTCGTCAGCATCCTCATCCTCGCAACAGGAGGGCTAAAAGCAAGAGTACGTGAAGAATGCGACTGAGGCATAAACGTTCCATAACTGTCGAAACTTCTAAACCTGGTTATCTCCACGTAGGATTAAACTAATGTATATCTCCGCCCATCAAGGCACGCAAAGGACCGCACACGGGCTTTTAGATTACGTTAAGTGCATTTTGAAAGCGAATCTTAACTTACTTGAGTTTCATTAAGGTCAAACACTTTCAACTTTGACTGCAAATCACAAGAATACCACTAAAATTAAGATATGAAAATTGTTGTTGGTGATTCATTCTATTTATTTTATGGACCATGGATCAGAACCAAGAAAATGAAGTTTGAATAAATCTAAAAAATACATATATTTTATAATGGAGGTAACAAATTTCTGTCAACCTCTTTTGAGTCTTCAACAATACGAGCATCTTCAAGAGATTGCCATAAAATTAGCCTCATAAACTTGTTTTTAAGAGCAATTAAAAAATTATGCGGGGTAATTTTTCTCTCCTCCTCTCTAAAAGTAGATCAAATTTTTTTATTAGACCACGTCAGCATTTAGGGCCATAATAAAACATTAATTCTACTGGAAAAAACAAGGAATGGGCTCCCAATTTTTCTCCTGTTTCTAGCGACAAATGAGGTGAGTTTAGAGGGTACTTACCTCCGTCCCAACATTGCTGTCACTTTTGACTTTTGATCATCACGTTTGACCATCCGTCTTATTCAAAAAATTTGTGCAAATTGTAAAACAAATATGACATGATGAAACTATCTTTACTGAAAAAACATGTTATGAAAAAATAATTAACATTTGCATAAAAAATTTGAATAAGACGGACGGTCAAACGTGATGTCTAAAAGTCAAAAGCGACAACTATTTTGGGACGGAGGGAGTAGGACAAAGTTGGAAGTAGTTTTGGAGTACTGTTGAAGATGATTTTTTTATTAAATCGAATTATTTTGATTTAAGGGTAGTTTTTAGAGCTTTTTTAGAGATGCAATAACAGTCATTATATTTCTGCTGCTGGCAATCGTTCACGTTAGGGAGGACGGCTCGGCCCCAGCATGCAGGCAGGCACACAAATCCTACGTACGTGACGTAAGCGCGCGGTGCAGGCGCGTCCTCGTGAAAACTCAAACAAATTCGTGGTTCCCGCGAGCAGGCGCGCGGGCCCCGGGAAGGTTGGAGGCGCATGCATGCACGCCGCCACGTATGTGGGGACGTAACGGACGCTTGTAGGGTAGCGATTGACGACGTGCCATCACAGCGTTGCTGGACCCGACGGAACAATGGTTTGGTGCTTTCGCGTGTACCCTACTACATACAGCAAGTGTACAAATTATTGGTATTGTTCGGTACATGCTTGCCTCGCTTTCATTTCTCCTCTCTCTCCTGGATTCATTGCCTTGTCTCGGTCCGCCGGCCCGGATTACTGTTGCTGTAGGTCAGGGTCTTTACGTCCAGGTTGATCATCGTGTCGTCGTGGTGTACTGGTGTAGTGTAACAGTTGCCCGTCGTGTCATGCATGTAATCTTGTGATACGGGCTTTAGACACGTCGCTCGCGCAATGTGTGGCTTTGTTATATATAAAGGGCGGAGGGCCGGTCAGGTGTCGTTTCGTGCACAGCTGTATGGATCATGTCGCGTCACTCTCATCATGTACGCACGTGTTTGGAGCAGGCTTATTTTACCTTATTCTCCGCTTCAAGGCAAGGGTGACGATTAACGAAGAAAGTCCCTCGCAAAAAAAAAAAAAAACGAAGAAAGTCGGGCAGAGAAGAAGCTTCAACAACGACGACGACCGATCGTTGCGGTACGTTACCTAACAACGAATACGTGTGGAGACTGGAGCACGGTGCTATGGGGTCGACCGCGCGCGAAGGCGATGGAGCCACGTCGTAACGTGCATGGCATTGTAGTTCGCGTGTTTTTGGATCCTTGCTACGTACGCACGCACATAAGCGTCCGTCTGCGCCATGGTCACAGAGATCACCATTTCTCACATCGTCACCGCACGTAGAGCAAAGACCAGACGAGCGGCAACAGAAACCATATCCGGAGCGCCGAATGCAGTGCACCCGGTTGTATTGGACTATTCTCTTATCCAGAAGCAGATAAATTGTCTCAAAAAAAAAAACTAGGAGTAGCTAAACGCCAAGGAGTTTCTGCAAAACAACCCCGGTGTTCCTCGTCGGCGAAACTTGTTTTCGTGCACATTGCCCACTGTTTGCAGTAGCCACTTTTTTGCTCCGCGTTTGGTTTGCTTTTCTCGAGAACATACTCTTCTATGTTATCAAATTGTTGTCCTCGTCGACGTTTGATCACACTTCTTATTCAAAAGAATTAAAAATCTATCTATTATATATATAATTGACGAGAAAAAGGAGCCATCACGTTCGCTCAATCCGAGAAAATAAGAAGAGAAAATTACCCACCACTGCCATTATGAAAAAAATAGTCACAAAACTCCCTATAAATATTTATAAAATAGCTAAATTCGGAATAATAAAAAATAGTCAAAAATACCCCACAAACCTATTTCTAAATTACCCACCATGTCATTATGAGTCAAAAAATAGCTAAATTTGAAATAACAAAAAATAACAAAAATACATTTCACGCCTATTTCTAAATTACATGTCATTCCATAAATTACATGTCATTCCATTATAAGTAAAACAAACTAAATGTGGGTTATAAAAGAAAGCTAAGAATATCTCTAATTCTTTTTCTCTCGAACAAAATATCCCTAATTCTTATTTCTTATTTTCCCACCATACCATTATGAGACTGAAATAGCTAAATTTTGACGTGATGAGTAGGCAAGCTGAAAAACAAGCTATGACGATAACAGAGTAAGGGTGAGTGAGAGAACCAAAAAACAAGTTAGAAATAAGGACGGGAAGAGCCTTGAACGAGAGGGCGACGAGCAGGCAATCTAAACAACAAGATGACCAACCTACCAGTAGGAAGGCGAGGGGGGAAGGTGACACGTGAAGGTAGTAGCTCTTGCTGGAATGGGCGACAAGTAGGCGGGAGTCGCGGGACGGATGACGAGTTGGAAGAAGTGTATTAGAGAAACAAGTGAGCCGGACAACAAGCCAAGGCGACAAATAGCTGAGCATCATTACGAGCAAGAGGTGGATGCGGCCGTAGGAGAGAGCAGTTTATTACAAAATATCATAAAATAACTACATAGAAGTTTATAAATTTTATACTATTATCGTTATGAAAACAATCAACTCTAGGTGCGCAAATGCGCGGGCAGCCATATTAGTTACCATATATTCTACTATGGTCATCAAAGAAAAATGAAACATAACTTATATATTTGCATATTTACACTAATATTTTGAAATAAAACGAACGGTCAAACGTAATTTAGAATGTCTTTAGAAAAAAGTAAGTCAAAAAATGAAAAGAACAAAAGGAGTGAGACAGGAGAAGTAGCCAAAGCCATCGAAACCGTATGATCCGCCTTTGCTTTGCTTTCCTCGAGAACAATGATCATGAAGCTACACTACGCACAAAATAAGGCAGGAGAACCATGAGCTACGTGCTTTTGCTGCACCAAAAAAATCATCATATTTTACCCCAGTGGTCGAAAAGAGAATGAAGCAAGTCAGCCGGTAGTCCCCTTGCACGGAGGAAGTGGTGGTAGGACTAGGGCACGCAGAGCGCGCGCACATATTTCCATTGCATTTACGGTTGATATATGAAACTGCCAAAAAGGTTATCACGATCTCGCGTTCTCAAATTATAATTCGATGCCTGAATAAATGCCTTTGTCTTCCGTATTCAGTGGCTTACTCCTGCTAGTAATCCCAGTGGTAACAAGTGGTAAAACGGTTAACATCGTCAAAACAAGAAATGACAAGGTCCACGCAGGCAAAGCTGGCAGCGGGTCATGGCCCCGGCGACACGCCAAGCTGTCACGATCCCTCTCTCTCTCACAAAGCCAAGAGCCTCCATCCACACTATCACTACACGACGAACCTCTCCTCCCGCCAGCCTAGCTATAAATCAGCCAGCCACCTGCCTCCACCGGCATCACTACAGCAGCCGCAACACAAGCTCAAAACCGAATCGAGCGAGCAGAGCAATCCATCGAGCAGACGTCATCATCGAATCGTAAATGGGGCAGTGCCTATCGAATGGCGACGCGGCGACCGAAGCCGCGCCGTCTCCGCCTCCGAAGGCGGCGACGGCGCTGGTGCTGCTTCCGACTGGGGAGCTGCGTGAGTACCCGCGCCCCGTGACGGCGGCGAGAGTGCTCGAGGACTCTTTCGACGGAAGCTGTGCCGGCGAGGGGTGGTTCCTGTGCGACTCGGACCGGATGGGGTTCGAGGGCGCCGTGGCGGCGGTGGGCGGCGCCGAGGCGCTCCGCGCGGGCCGGATCTACTTCGTGCTCCCCGCCGAGGCGAGGCGGCGCGGCCTCCGGCGCGAGGAGGTCGCCGCGCTCGCCGTCAAGGCCTCCGCCGCGCTCGCGAAGGTCGCCGGTTCTTCCGCATCCTCCGGTGGCGGCCGGCGGAGGCGATGCGGCTCCGTTGCGCCGCTCGTGTTCGCTCCGTCGGAAGAGGAGGATGAGGAGGCGGTGGCTCTCCCTGCGCGCAAGGCGGCGGCGCCGGCAGCGGCCGGGAAGCGGCGGCAACCCGCCGCGGGCCGGCCGAGGCGGCGGTTCGCTCCGGACCTCATCGCCATTCCGGAGTCCGAGATGAGTGAGTAGCCGGACGGGATGGCTTCGAGACAGAGGATCGGAAGACGAATCGAAACAGGGCTTCGTTCGCGGCGCCGGACACGAACAACCGCGAGATGCGAGCACTAAGGTGATGTTTGGATTATGGGAAATATTGATTGGGATAGGGATAGGGACATGGGATGGAAAATCAAGACCTTTCATTTCTCCATCATATTAAATCTCAACCCTTCATTCCCTCAGGCATCATTTCTCCATCCCTAACCCACCTCCCATTTCCAATTATCCAAACACCACCTAAGGAATCAACCAGAGGTTGCGGGGCGCCGGGGCGGGAGCGCACGACGGCGTGGACGGTGGCCGTTGAGTTGTGATCGGACGGACAGTGTGTTCCTTGGAGAACACAGATTATCATCAATTGTGATGCGCCGGATGAGAGTAGCAATTCCTAATTGGCGGGAATTTTTGCATGTGTTATTAGCTTAGGTGGAAATCGAGATTGAGAGGAACTGTGAATACAAATTATCTTTCTTTTCTTTTTCACTTCCCCTGCATCTCACTGATCAGGTCAAATTAATTGTGTAGTAGAGCTACAGCGCGTGTGCACGTCTTTCATTTGATTACGTACATAACTTCGTTCTTTTAATTTTATTTTTGGTTTATAAATCAGTGGAGAGATGTTTACCTTCCATTCAGGTGTTAGAAAAGTAAATTAGATGCATGCGACAAATCTTCTCCTTCCTGTTGTTTACGCGATGATCAGTCGATCAGCGTGCACGGCTATAAGCAGCTTTGCCTAGCCCCATATATACCACCATCGATCACCACCACAGGCTCCATAGACGGAATGGTCCATCGCCTGCAGGAGGGCTGGTTCTTGGAGAACCCAGCCCTACCTACAGCCACAGATTTTTTATCCACCGCCTTTTGCAACACGTGCGAGCCACGAGAACAAGAATAGCAGCACGTGGCTCCCTCCTTCCCTTGCAACACGAAGAACCAGATCTACGGCCGGCTGGTAGTGCCACAGCACCACTGATGTCCTGCACCGGCAGCATTGCAGTGTCTGCATAATGCTTGTGTCTTCTTTTCTTTCCAGGCTGGGTGTGGCGCCCCTCCAGTCCACATCGATGCATGCACCACACCCACCGCAAGGCAACCAAACCAAAAGAAGAGCACCTGCGCTTTAGCTCGTTGGATCCCTCCAAATCCAAGCAATCAGGTGCAATGCTGCATGTTGCAGGGTTCTCCAAACTACAGAAGCTGCTCTTCTCTAGACGGGCTTAGTGTTTTCTCTCGATTTCGGGAGCTTGTTCCCGCTTGTCTTCTGTTTATTTTGAATTGTAAGGGTTTGTTTTGCCCTTCACTTATGTGTTTGTAACTCTTCACTACTTCGTTGTCGACTTTTGCTAAGTCTCTTAAGGGATTTAGCCCTGACCACGTTGTAATAAACTTCTCTTCTTCTTAATGAAAAACGTGCTCCGCACGTTCTCAAAAAAAAAGTTGCAATGCTGCATGGTTTAGATCCTGCTTTTGGCAGATTATCGTTTACACCGGATCTTAACAATATTTGTCGTCTTCTCGTGTAGTCTGATCATGTTCGTTGCCTCGATCGAGTGGTCTGCTTCATCAGGTCTCACCGTACGTAAGCATTGTTGTTGGTTCTGTGAAGAAGGCACTGATCAAGTTTAATATCTAGATTATAAAAATGCTCCTTCCGATATTATTTATTGTTTTAGTTTTGTCCCAAGTTAACTTGTACTATTATTTACCCGTGGCCATCAATGTCTACAAACTTGTACTACAATCTGACAAAAGCTAGAATAACAAACACTAATTTCGAACACAGGAACTATAGGTACAGATTTCTTTTCCAACAACTTTTAGTCATACTACAATTTAAAAGCTAGTATAACAAAAAATAATTTGGAACCGAGCAGCTATCGATATAATTTTGTTTTTCAATTATTCAGGTATTTGGTAAGAGTCATTGAGGTGATTAGTTCGGTCAACTGAACCACTTCATTTTGTAGTATAAGGACGAACTACAATTCTTTTTGTATCAAATAGAAGTGCAGAAAATTCTACTATTTGAATTGTAAGGGTTGCTGTGGGCTGTGGCGCAGGACACATTTTCAAAATTCTAAAAGCAGGGTAGTGTATAACCTCCAGAAGTACCAAATCATTGGTTGATGGAATTCAGTACTGGAGTGCTAGTAGCGTCTCAACTGATTTTCCTCCTTGTTCTGTTCATTTGGATCCTGATTACAGGATCAAAATAGGAATTTTGATGTACCAAGCAGCCAAATCATTGAGGATTATTAGTCGCTAACTAATCAGTTCTTCAAATAATTAAGATTGCTCACTGCTTAAACTTTGTTTTAAGCTTATTGTATATACTAGCTAATGTACGAGTGCAAGATCATCCGTATGATTTGGAGGTTACGGCAATGCCCGGTTATCATACTAACCACTGTATATTAGACGATCATGGTAGGGAAAGAAAAATTGTTTTGGTGCATTATATCCGGGGGAGTTGAACTCAACACGTACGACCTTTAATCTTTATTTCGATGGAAAAACGAGCCGATCGATCAAAATGCAGCGAAAAATCATTCACCAGATACTCGAACGTCGTTGCAGTAGTATAAGTACATTATTTGGGAGTTGCGACAGTGCAGCACAAGCTCTCTCTGTGCTGTCCAAGATTCCTCAATAGAGAATTCTTCTCCAACGACAACTGCAGTTCTGTACATGCTTGCAATTGAAAGCGCGCAATTCCAGACATACACTAGTACTAGTAGTATCCGCACATATATCCTCTATATAAAATGTGCGCACGAATACAAGCATCGCGGTACGGGTAGTACTGATAGAAATGGAATAAGCAAGGAGGTCATGCACAATATGATACGGGAGGCAAATTAGCTGGCGCAGGTCCGGAAATGGCGCGAGATGAGATCTATGCGCGGCCGGCGGAGATTCCCGTCGCCAGGCTGCGGTCGACGAACCGAGAGACAGGATCCAGCTGCCTTACGTACGTGTGCCAATTTACGCAGCGCCGTGCGCGGCGACCGTCGACAGCTCCGGGAAGCAGCGCAACGGCCGACCTGCTCGAGACGCACAATGCTGGCCGGCCGCGGCCGTGGGGTGTGTGTGTATGTAGGCGCGCGGCAGGATGTATACGTACGGGCAAAACTGATTGGTCTGCTAGCTGCCTAGCTGGTGCTGCCGGCCGGCCGTCATCGCCATTCGCCATATATATACACACGGCACGGACGAATCTACCTCTTGCGGCCGGAAAGAGTATTTTCTTCTCCTCTCCACGTACTGTTCCGCTGTTCTGTAATTATCGAACAATCATGTTCCTTGGATTTTACTCCCGCGCGCCTTCAAGCTGCAACAACAGAAGACCCCACCAGGCAGGCAGGCAGTGTCCAACGCAGCTCGCGGCGCGCAGGTGCAGCCACGTGAAAAGCCTCAAACAAACTCGTGGCCAGACACGCTGCTGTGAGTGAGCCCCGCCCGCAGGTGGGCACGAGCGGCGTTGGGCGCGCATGCACACCGCCACGTACGTGGGGTCTCTTGTAGGCTAGCCGTTGGCGTGCCAGGTCGCTCGCTCTGCTTTGTGTTCTTGTACACGCGGTACAAACCAGCCATGCATTATTGTATTCGTTCGCCTGCGACAAATCTGCATGCTCATGCTGGCCCCGCCGGGACCGGATCGAGGGCAGCACCGTAACTCGGTCCCTCCTGACAAATATTCGCACATGTTTTTCATTTCCTTGGACTCATATATAGGATTGTTTTTGTCCCGGGTTTACTGTAGCAGGTCAGGGTCTTACAGGTTACGATGATTTTATATAAGTTAATCATTGTTTGTACTATCTCTCTCGCTAAGTGTGTGTTTCTTCTCGTCTTGTCATGTGATCTTATGATTCGTGCTGAGACACGTCGTCCGGTTCCTGCACCGTGGGACAGTGCTAAATTATGGAATAGGGTCAGGTGTCGTGTCACGCATACCTGTTGCATGGATATATCGCAGTGGGCTCATGCATGCGTGTCTTATGGATCGAGTAGCCTCGACATGTGATTCGCAAGTTGGTTTTAATCGTCGACTCTGAGCCAATTAACGGGTGACGATAAGTTGAGAAAAAAAAAGAGCTCCGAAGATGTACTTGCTCAAGGGAGAGGCCTTGGAAAAATAAAAATGAACTTCGATGAGGGGTGTTCGTTTCTCTAAGCCTAATTTTAGATCTGCTAGAATCTTGTCATTTAGGGGTATTAAATAAAGTCTAATTAAATAACTAACTGCAAAACCTTGTACTAATTCGCGAGACGAATGTAATGGATAATTAAGCCGTGATTAGACAATGATTACTGTAGCATCACTGTAGCAAAACATAGATTAATTAGGCTCATTAGATTTGTCTCGCAAATTAGCGCACACCTGTAAAAAGGTTTTGTAATTAGACTTATTTAATACACCTAAATAGTAAGATTAGTTTTGACGTGACCTTTAGGCCTAAAGAAACGAACACCCCATAAGTTTATAGCGAAAGGAAGCCTTGACTATAGCACCAGGGATTCAATAAACGACCGAGCTGCGAATGCCGGACCTCACCGTTTTTGTCCAAACCGGTTAAACCGGTCAAATTTTGTCAAATATTCAAATTTGTTTCAAATTCGTAACTGAAAACAGGTGAAACCGGACCGGTCGCGATTATCGAACCGTTTTCCGCTAGTTTTGAAAACCCTGAATAGCACTTTATGCTCCGTTGCAAACTTGCAATGGAGCCGAGCCATGCAAAATTCATTTCGCTTATGATGAAGGAGAGGAAGACACGTGGATGGAAATGGCATTGTAGTTCGTGTACGCGCCGTTCGTTCTTGTTATAGTACGCACGACCTGCACTAGGATAAGACGAGTTTCGGTGTCACGTACTACGTGTTGTACTACTTGTACGAGCAGTCGAGAACTACGTACATATTGCAATTAATTGCAAAGAAAAAAAATCTGAATCTGCACTATATATTGGAAAAACGATATCCGGAGCACCGAATGCAGGGGACCTGGGCGCACCAGTTCGCCGTCGTGACCCGACGCATGCAGTTCTCCATATCGCATTCAGCCATTCAGGAGTCCTCCATATTTTGGGAGCGAGGAGTATGCGTTAAACGACGAAGAGGGACACCACTGGGCCGCCACGTGATGTCCATCCGACGGTCCTCACGCGCCGCGCCACGCGTCTCCAGGCCCGCTCCGCGCGCGCGGGAGAAGCGCCTGTCGTTAAGCGAGGAGCATGGCGCTTGCAGCGGCGAGCGTTGCAGTTTGCAGTTCCAGTGCGCTGCACCCGCCCCTCTGTTGATCGTGTCGTCTCTCTAGCTCGAGCCGGCTCGTTAGTCGTTCCCTTCCCGAGGAAACGAACCAAAGCATTTTTCTTCTCGAAGAAGCTAGAAGAGGAAACAATCTAGGCCCCGTTCGGTTCACCCTCTAAAGTGTCCTCTAAACTTTATACCCTCTAAAGTAAAAAGAATCTTACTATTTAGAGGTACTAAATAAAATTTAATTGCAAAACTTTTCTGCAGACGGGCGTTATTTTTCGAGACGAATCTAACGAGCCTAATTAATCAATGTTTTGACACAGTGATGCTACAGTAACCATCGTCTAATCGCCGCTTAATTACCCTCATTGCGTTCGTCTCGCGAAATAGAGGGGGGGTCCTGGACTTAGTTTTGTAATTTGACTTTGTTTAGTACACATAAATCGTGCCGACATCTTTGATGTGACTCCTACAGCACCCTCTAAAAAGAACCGAACGCTACCCTAGTCTATACGGCTCTGTCTAGAAGTAGCTAAACGCCGACGAGTTTCTGCAGAAACCACTCCAGACTCTCGAGATATATTCCTCTCCGCGGAACTTTGCTTTCGCTGCGGAGCGTGCGTGCCCAAAGTTTGCATGGTGCGTAGCGCTCGCCTTTTTAGTTTCCGTTTCTCGAGAACATTGATCGCCAATTAAGCTACAGTACTAGAGATAGGACGAATCGGGCGCGTACGTAGTCGGATGAGCTGTCTGTCACAAAGATTATTTTGGCCTGACGATTGAAAAAGCGAAATGAAACAAGTCAACCCCGCAGTACGTAGTGATCACTGGTCCGAGCTCAGCGTTGCGTCAGTCAGAGTGATCCAGTGGCAGCCGGGTAATGTATTTTTGTTAGTACCGTTATTTCACGTGTGTGGTCGGTAAAGTAACTGCCGCAATTACACGACGGTTAATTACTGCCGTAGAGTACTTTTATTAACCTTGCGAGATCCCGTTTTGGCGGCAATCCCTGCCGAGTCCAAACGCCCACGGCCCGCATGTATCCTGTCCAGCACGGCACCAGAGAGGAAGATACGGGTAATAACTGTGGTAAAACGGGTAAAAAATCAGGGTAAACTCTGAAAAAAAAAAGGAAATAAAATTAAAAACCTCCATGGGTGGTAAAAGCCTGGACCCAGCGACACGCCAGCCTGTCATGACATGCTCCCTTGTGCAAGTACTCCATTACACGACAAACCACCCCTCCTCGCCTATAAATGGCCACCTCCGCCCCATCGCCGTCTCATTCCAAGCACAACAGCAGAAGTAGGAGTACGCAGCAGAGCACATCAATTCCTCGAAAAAAAAAAAGAAAGACTCAACCACCAAATCAAGCTCGATTCGAACGGCTGGCGATGGGGCTCTGCGTGTCGAGCAGCGGCGCGGCTGCGGCGGCGGAGCCGCGGAGGGCGACGGCGCTGGTGCTGCTCCCGACGGGGGACATGCGTGAGTACCCGCGCCCCGCGACGGCGGCGCGGGCGCTCGAGGAGGCGGCGGAGGGCGGCGGGGAGCAGCAGGGCTGGTTCCTGTGCGACGCGGACGGGATGGGGTACGAGGGCCCCGTCTCCGCTGTGCCCGGCGACGAGGAGCTCCGCGCGGGGCAGATCTACTTCGTGCTCCCCGCCGAGGCGCTGCGCCGCGGGCTGCGGCGCGAGGAGGTCGCCGCGCTCGCCGTCAGGGCCTCCGCCGCGCTCGCCAGGGCCGCCGCGGCGTCCGGGACCGGGCGGCGGAGGCGCGGCGCCGTGGCGCCGCTCGTCTTCTCACCGCCGCCCGAGGAGGAGAATGAGACCTCTGTCACCGCGCACAAGACGGCGCCGGCGGCGCCGTCCGCCGGGAAGAGGTGCGCGACGAGGAGGACGCACCGGCGGTTCGCCTCGGATCTCACGGCGATCCCCGAATGCGAGATCAGTGTGTAGAGGAACGGGACGCGGGTTCGCGGGATCGATGAACTCGGAACATGCATGGCTGCCGATTCCTGATACGGAATCGCGGGATCACTTGAACTCCTTCCTGTCAATGGAGCGGAGGACGCGGACGACGGATGATCCGCACGGGACGCGCGCGCGAACGGTGGTGGTTTGGCAGGGAATGAGGATGGATCATCGAAGGGTACGCATCGGATGAGGAAACGATTTACTACCAAATCGTAATTCTTAGGAATTTTGGCCTGTGTAGTTGAGAGAGAGAGATGGTGCTCCAAATTCAGAGAGTTTTGTTGCAGAACGAGTTGTCAATACAAATTTTCCGGCTTCAGATCTTGAAACACTTGCTCCCGTGTTCAAAATCCGTCGTTAAAAAACATTCCCAGGCCCTCCCCCCATACATTGTGCCGCACTAATTATATACTCCTGAATTCGTTCAAGCTGCTGCAGAAACACAATGTTGAAATACTGACTGGCGCAACACAACACAGCAGGTTGTGTTATGAACGATGCAGTACGTGATGATTTTAGGAAAAAAAGACAAATGCAGTAGAGAAAATGCATAAACGAGATTTCGATACGCCATTTTCACCTCACGTTTTGGCTAGGTGATCAGCAACCTACTATTCCTGACAGCAAGCAGAGGAGCACGCACAGACCGTGTCTTTCCTCCTCTGTCCTGTTGGTTCCATTTTCTGATGATGACTGACGGCACGATGGAACACGAATTTTTCGCGGTGCATATGACACAGTGGAGTAACGTGACTATTTTCATCCTCTTGCCTGTCTCGGTTCCATTTTCGTCTTTCCACCTCTGTTCTGTCGGTTCCATTTTCTGATGACAAAAGTGACTCAACGATGGACACACGGATCTTTTGCGTTGCATGACAGAGTACGCGTAACCTTCAGTTTTCAGCGGTGGTCGGTCGAGCGAGCCGAGGCGTGACTGAGAGGGACTCGGCGGCGCACCGTGTGAGACGAGACGACGGTGCAGCCGCAGCAGACGAGAGGGAGCCCCTGTCCTGTCCTGTCCTGTTCCGACGAGCCGTCACCTAGTGCAGCAGAGCAGTACAACAAATGGTCTCCAGCTCGCTTGCTTGCCGTATCGTCTCGTCTCGCACGCCATGCTCCAAAAGCAGAGCAAAGTGCGACGCGAGTCCACACGGGCCGGCTGTACGTATACGCACGAACCTGTCCTTGTCCGGCTGTTTTGTTTGCGCGCAACGCAAGCAATCAAGGTTGCAAATAGCAGGCTATAGAGTTTAGCGAAGTGCTCTAAGAAAAACTATATGAGCTATAGCGCAGCTATAGCGGCGGCTATTGCCAATAGCGGTTTGCAAAATAAAGCAAACTTTGGCCAAAACATTAGTAAATTTGTCAATTTCAACCCACGATTCAAAAGTACATGTATTTGTCCAAGCGTACCATCGTTCTAGCATGTATTTGCCACCTTTTCAAGCAGTGAAACAATCCATAGAATCAAGAAAGCAAGCATCATTTGGAGTTAGCGGAGGTAGCGGATAAGAAAAGCGCAGCTCTTTAACCATAAAGCGGAGTTAGCGGCATTAGCGGTCATATATACAATATCGTCGCGGCATCTATCTCAAAAAGCTATAGCGAAGCTATAGCGGAGCTATAGCGGGCTATTTGAAACTATGCAAGCAATCCATGGCGACCGTTGGTTGGTTCGCGCCGGTTGGCTTTCACACGGGTATACTGTACTAGGAGGAGGTAGGGCGCGGCGAGCAGACCACGCGGAGAGGACTGGCAGGGAGGGGCAGCCGACTCGTGTGGACTCGCGTCGCACGCCGTTCATCATCGCTAATCTAGTCTAGTCTAGCAGTGTGGTGGCCCCCTCCATTGGATGATCGTGCGCCGATCGATAGGCATGGCATTTTGTCTCGCCACATCTATTATATATATAATTGATCACGAAAAGGAGTCACCACGTTCATTCTGAAGGCTTAAAAATTCCCATGTTAATCCGAAAAAATAAGAAAAAAAATTTACCCATCACTGCCATTACAAAACTTTTAGTCTAAAATACCCTCAACATGTGTTAAAAATTACCTACCAGTGCCATTATAAAATACTAACAAAAATGGCCTTTAGAATTGTACCCCTTAAAATATTAATATAAATAGCCTTTAAAATTATAGGAGAGAGAGGGAAAGAGATATGTTGAGACGTGCTTAAGAGAGATTAAAAGAATTGGAATTTTTTTTGCATATACGTACATCCATATGTCTCTCTTCCCCGTAGGCCACCTTTCAACAAAAAATGGAGATACTCATCTTGCAAAGACATATACGGGTCTGCACGGATCTCTTTTCAATACATATCTTTTTTGCAGGAATCTTATCAATATACAATGAGATATCTTGCTTGGGTTCAATGCACAATAGAAAAGTATATCTTGCCTGTAGTAAAATATATTAGAATCTATCAAACTACAAAAAGTCTAGTTTCGATTAACATATATGGCGAGAGACTATCAGTAATGTAGTACGTGTTTCTGAGACTCGTTCAAGAGACGAGAGATGCAAGAAATGTTCTTTTGTTTTCGCCGCTGAGACGCACGAAATGTCCGTGACAACAGAAAGAAAGGCAGATTCTTGCCGCCTTCAAATTCGTTTGGTTATGAGGAAAAGCAAACGGGAGCAAAAATGAAAAAAAGAAAAAAAGAAAAAAAGTGGGTGATAGCTGAAGGATGGGTCCATCGAGACGAGACGGTTCCGTCGGTTTTTGCAGTGTTCAGTAGTATTTTTTGAGGGAACACGTACGGGATTTCGCCATCAACGGGCGACGTCAAACTTTTTAGCGCGTACAGCTGTGTCTATCCGTTCTGTTCTGACGAGCTGCCCAAACCTGCACCAAATGGCGTCCAGCTCGCTCTCCTCTCCTTGCTCGTCGTCTAGTCTAGATCCGCTTGAACGCCGAACCCGCGAAGCAAGTTTCTATCCGTGTTCCTTCCCGTGCGCGCAAACCGGTTTCTTGTTTTGCTTCTCCCGCGTGCAAGTGGGTTTTTAAACGCATGGCACGCAACGCGACGCCGCAGCTGGTATTGTCCGGACGGACGGACGCACGCACACGCACGCGCCACCTTTAAGTGTCTGGCTGTCTGCTAGTGCGGCGCATGCACGGATGATGGCCAATTGGCCAGCTTCAACGTTTGTAGCGGCACAAGTCAACCGGACTGTCAACGGAATCGTTTGTGACGGCTTCCTACGGCTCTGCTTTTGGGTGTGACGATCGATCAATCGACCACGCCCCGCGCGGGCGTGGTGCACTGCTGCTACTAGTACAATCGTGTGGACTCGCACCGTACACCTTCTGTTGTGTCTGTCGTCTCGTCGCACACTTGCGCCCTAATATAGCGTACTAGCAGACTAGCAGTGTGGTGGCAAACGGAAAAGGCACGGATCGATCAAAGGGTCAACTCGATCGGAGCATCGCGCGCGGCCGCATTGAATCGGCGCACGCACGACGCAGGTGGTGCGTGGGGTGGCCTAGAGAGGGTTAGGGTGCAGCGAACGGGCCGCGCGCTCGATCGCTAGATTCTTCTTCCCCACCCATGCGCGTAGCTCTTGCGCCACGCACGGCCTTGCCTGCTGCTTGTTTGTTACCTAGAGCATCACATCGATCCCAGCCAGCCAACCATGGCAGATGTCATCCACGTAATTAAAGCAAAGGCATATTCCTGCGTGGCCAAAGTTGCAGATGCCCTCCCCTCTCATCACCCCTACCTTCTCTCGACGTACGACTGAACAAGCCATGGCGGCCGTTCCACTTGAGTCGCGGACGCCTCAGTTCAGTTGGTTACCTCTGCATGTGTGTTCATCGTATATTTTCAAAGGACACAAATCAACAGAAATTCCTCGGCAGGCCCGTCTTCGCTTCGCCAACACATCACCATCGATCTCGTGCGTGTGTTGTCTCCTGTTCCACAAGCCCTGGGTTCATTCAGATCCTTGCTCATCACGAAACAGAGTGAACACCATGCTCAGCTTAAATAGCTAATGCACACTCGATGACAACGAGGGACAAGATGTGGGTCGTGCATTTTGATATTTCGAAAAATGTTCATGCTCAGCTTAAACAGCTTAACGGCTCGTGTCGTGTGGACTCCTCGCGCCGGCCATCGCACGTGTGGCGGTGAAGGGGAAAGCGATGGCGGCAGCATGGTGCCAGGACAGGACAGCTACGTAGCGGCCGGCCGGTGTAGTGACAACAGTCGACGGGCAAGGCAAATCCATCGATGGTTGCTGTGTGCTTGCTCATGCATTAGCCGTCCATTGAATCGGCGCACGCGACGCGACCTCCCTGGTTGTCATCTCTTGTTCTGGATGTTTTACTCGCTCCGCACTTGTTCCTCCAGATCGTTTCATGAGCGAAGACAACCTCCTGCGCCGCTGGGGCGTCTGACACGCACGGCTCAACGACGGCGCCGCTCCTGCCTGCTTGCCGGGACACGCGCGGCTGCTGCTCTGGCCGTGCAGCTTCTCGTTCCCACGGCGAGCGTTGCAAGTGGGAAGCGAACGAGAGACCAAGTTCCTCGGCAGGCTCGTCGTCAACATCAGCAAAGCATCTACTAGTATACTTTGCTGTCTCTTTTTCCAGCAGGCCGGCAGCCTGAGCTGGGTTCACATTCCTGTCCCTTCTGCTAATTAGTACTACTACTACTAAAACTAATAATGCCTTCAAGTGTTTCGATGTAAAACGAACTTGAATTATACCTGCAACATACATCCAGGCACACCACCGTTTATGCCTTGGCCAAGCAGCAACAGAATCAGGACAACAAAATCTAGTGGGGAGCCAGTAACGTCCGGAAGCAGAGCACATCGCAAAACGAAACAGAGTGAAAAAAACATATGGACGTTATAAGTCACTGACTCGCTGTATATGAAAGCGGAAACTGTTAGACTTGATCTTTGTGTAGCTTTATCATGTAATCGTGTCTAGGTAGTGTTCTGTGTCCAGGTTCGTTATCGTGTGCATGAATAAGTGACAGGCTTTGCGTGAACGTTTGGCCGAGTAGTGCGGCCAGAACGTTGGATTCAGTCATGTACACGTACGTGTACTACTTGGATTTTGAGGAGGTCAGCCATGCAGGGATTAGTGGAGATGATCCTTCATGCGCGCTGGTTAGTGGTGTTAGTTGCGCTAGTGACTTGCCGGGTCGTGCCGCTAGACGTTGCAGCTCAACGTGTGTGTAGGTTATATAAACCTGTGTAATCATCCGTGGGTTAGTGTGGTGATAAGAAGAAAAAAGTGCCTGTGTGCGATGGTGTGCAGCGTAGTGAAAATTGCCTTGTGTCCTGCTGTGTGTTCTCTTCTCCATCTCCACTGAATCGAGTGCTGGTGTCGCGCGTGAGTTGTTGTGAGGGTGAGAGCTGGGCCAACAGAAACAGTGGAGCAGAGCAGTCAAATGTAACAACCACGAACAACAACTGGCTGATTTTAACTAACAAGGGCTTGGCGCGTGGTGCCCTGAACATGTCGTTGAGCATGTTCAGCAGTCAGCACCAAATATGCCGAGAAGAACAGAAGATGAGATCGGATCCAAGCAGGAGTGAGACTCGCCTGCACGCCATCCATGGCGCTAGCATTGTAGCTCCATCAAGTGATCGAGCAAGTGGTCAATCTACTCGGGCGCCGGCAGGGCAGACGCCAACTCATTTCGGCGCACGCGTGAGTGCGAGCCGCCCTTGCAACGCAGGTGGAATGGCTACAGGGTTAGGATGCGGCGAACAGACCGCGCCAGGGAAAGAAAGCCATGGCAGCTGTAGCGCAGGGAAAGAAAGCGTAACTGAACTACTTCAAATTCAAGGCGCTTATTTACGTTTTTCCTTTGGGTGCTTTTGGGAGAAAGATGGTATGGGCGAAGCATATTTCTGCATAAAGTTGTAGATGCCCTCCTCAGTGATGACACCGTGCCATGTAGTTCATCTCATCTCTCGATTCTTGGGACGAGCCGAGCCACCGTAACTGGCTAGTACCTCAAGATGAAATGCAAATATCAATTCTGTGCAAAGATATACGCTAGGCATCGAAGCTGTGCATCTAGTGGCAGGAGCTGAACGTGGTTGGCCCGCGCGGCATCAAGGCGTGGCCGGTGCTGGCGGAGAGCGGCGGTGACCCAGACGGCGGCAAGGGCAACAATGTCAGTTCATCCTAAAAACTTTTTTTTTTTTGAGTTGAAGACAACTTCTAGCCAAACATCTGCACAAACAGCTTCAGCTCTACAACAGAGCAACTCCGAAGTAGAGTTTTAGAATGGAGCTGCTCTGCTCAAGAGTCATGTCAAAGACGCTCTAAGACTCCAGGGATCTAGATGCGCACCCAAACAAGTTCGAAGACGGACCATACACTTTACTCTTTTATACTTATTTTGTTTGTCTTAGCTTTACCCATTGCCGGTGCCCTTCTTTAATTCAACATTCAGAAGTCCTTGCCTTCTCCGTCAAAAAAAGATGCTAGTGGTTATCAGGCTTCTTGTAACCCGCAACTACGAGGAGCTAATGGCTTTGTATCTCACGTTACATTATAATTGCCAAGTAAATCATGCCACCCAGAGGAATGAAATCATTTTTGTAGTCGAATTGGTGCAGTTTTATACTTCTCTGTAAGCGACACTATCTTCCCGAGACACTTCTATCTGTTGTGTTTCTATGTAACAGCACATTCATTTGTGATAGGCAGTTCTAGAGATCTCAAAGTGACTGCGATTGCTTCAAATGAAAGAGCTTGTGATTTCAACTTTTGTTCAGGATGCAGTCGGTAGAGTGTCCTCGTACGTCTTCAGCAAGCGTGGGGAGAGGGCGTCCACTGGGCACAACATTGAGAGACTGGAGATGGCACACACTGAGCTAGAGCTTGCACTCGAGAGAACTCGGAAGTTGCCAATCACTGATGTATCGTTGCTTCGTCGTAGGAAGATTGTAACGCGTGCTTTTGAAGAGTGCAGCGTCGTCCTTCAAAGTAGCAAGCTGCAGGCTCAAGAAGATGAAAAGATTGAGCGAGGGCAAACGGTAATGCAATCCTCTTTGCCTAAAAAGATTGCCCATGCTACCCAATCGTCCATTGCGTATCTGTTCACTACGAAAAAAGATAGTAGTATGTGTTGCTCCGATGTCCGAAGGTTTGAGTGGTTTGCAAATCGTGCTGGCAAGTTTCTAAGAGATGTGGAGTCTGGTTGTTCACCCCGACATCACACATTTTGCAACCCTCTGCTCAGGCAACTTCTTAAAGGGAAAACTCTAAGGTATGAAAAGATACATGGAAGCCAGCTTCGTGATATTTATTTATGGCCTGTATGTTTGGAAGGGCGTGGCGTAGAGGCAAAACTATCATATAAGTATGAGGATTACCAGATGCCAGAGAAAAACTTCCATCTTCGATTGATGCTTCGACTATCAGAAAGCATAGACATAGTTGGGATTGCTATAAAATGCTTGCAGTACTTGTCATCACAGTTCAAGCTTGTTGCCGAAACTGCAACCGGAGAAGTAACTCTGCTACATGACGTACATGATATTTCTCATTCATATGCGCCTCCTCCACTGGATGGTATTCAAGAATTGTATGCCCAACTTACCCAAGTTGGTAAGCCAGATCCGACATGTTGCAAATCAGAGGGGCCTGAAAAATGTGCTGAAAACATTGTCTTTTCCGAGTTGTCAAACAAATTTCCGGAGCAGGTTATTTTCATCTCTATTCAGTGCAGCTTGCACAGTTCAATTGATGAAGTGGGCAGACACTAGTTCATTGGTCACCATCTCTGCTGCTAAAAGCTGGATTCGCGCCTCATGCTGTGCCGGGTTGCCGGACGCAGAGTCATGGAATCAGTTATGCAGGCAGACCAGATCGTAGAGATGGCAATGTGGAAGAAGAGATTGAGATGATAAAGTCGAAGACAATCGATTGCTTGACTCGTCAGCCAGAGTTGACAAATTATATGACACTTTTGGCAGTATGTTCATGGTTTTGCATTCTTTCAACTGTTGACGCCTGCAGCCACCCAATTAGTACGTGTGCACGAACCCAAAGACAGGCCCAAGACCGAGAGAGTTGCAAAGAGAAGGCGGCAAGAAGTTTGACGCAGCTTGTTTATGCTTTGCTTTATATGAGACGTTGTAAGGCCCTGTCATTCCACTCTTCGATAAAGTCGCAACTTCTTAAACTAGTCCATCAACCCGTGAAGACAGCACGGCTGGCAATATTAAAGAATAATTTGTTTTAAAGCGTAACTATGATTATGTATTTCTATACGTTGCATTTTCAAAAATAAAATTATTTTCTGAAGAGTGTGGTCATTGACAAAGTTCTCTTTATCTTCTCTGTTTGCCGCATTTGTTAGTGTTTTGTTTCTGTAGGCTGTATTTATTATTTAAATAGTTTGTGTTAATAGTGGTATGCTTTTGAAATAAAAATCTCTTAAAATTTATATTTAAGAACTCTTAAAACTAATGGAGTACCTAATATAATATTAGCTGCACTCTTAAAAACTGAAACAAATAAAAAGCTCTGACCTGCAAGGTTTTCAGATTCCTTCCCCGCTTTGCCTCTTTTTTCCCAGGCAGATAGATACCCACTCATCCTGGATCTTTGACTTGGGACTTCATTAATCTTCCAATCGGCGACGCGATGCAAACTCCGTCTCTAATTGTCTCATGCTCATGAAGACCCAGACATTAGTTGAATGTCAGTGATTAATTCGATATTTTTTGCTGCCTGATCACCCACAGAAGGAATATGTGTTCGCCCAGGATGGTGTCGTTGTTCACCGTCGTCTCGCCCGCCATGCTCCCCAAGCAGAGTACGTAGAGCAGAGGTTCAAAGGGTTTAGGTTAGGGTGCGGCGAGCAGACCAAGCGGAGATCGACGTAGCATTGTGGCGGCAGAGGAAACCCATCCATTGGATGATCGGCGCGCGCGTGCCCGCGACATGGCATTTGCCTCGTCATGTTTCGATCGGATCGTTTTTGCACGCGGATTTTGTTGCACGCGCGGTTGCTTCGTGCTGGATTCACACTGCAGGCAGAAACATATATACTGGAACAGACAAAAAAAAACAACAGAAAATCCTCAGCAGGCCCGTCTTCGCTTCGTCGACATCAACATCTCGTATGCCGTCTCTTGTTCCAGAAGGCCGGCAACCTGCCCTGGGTTCAACTTCAGATCCTTCCTCATCGCGAAACAGAGTGAACACCATACATAATCGAAATCACTGGTGTAGTATACTCGATGACAGCAAGGGACAGGAATTGGGTGGTTTTAACATGGGCACAGACGGTACGTGGCCTGCACACCTCGATGATCGATCACGTTCCGCGCCAAATGCAGAGCGTAAAAGGATGATACAAATTAAGCAGCGGTATGGCATTTGCCTTGCCACTTACGTCTGACGTCGCTGCTAACTCCTTGCTCGTCGTCGTCTCGGCTCCATCGCACGTACGCCGAATCGGCGGTGATCGAAACAGATCTCACCGCGTTCCCGTCCGTCCGCTTAACCCAGTTTTTGTTTTGCTTTTTCTGTTTGCATTGCAAGCGCCAAAACATGACATGCACTGCTCGTGTGGACTCCTCGCGCCTTCGCACGCGCCACCTAGTACTAGCATTACCGCACCACCGGCAAGTGTGGCGGTAAAGAGGAAAGCGATGGCGGCAGCTATGTAGCGGCCAGCCGGAGCGACAAGTCAACGGGCAAAGCCATCATGGCTGCTGCTACACGTATAGCCGTATAGGGCGCGGCGAACAGACCATGCATGCATCCCTGCGCCTCCCTCCCGTCCGGTCATCGTGTTGGCTACTACCAGTAGAGCTGCCACCGGGACGGCCATGGTTGCTTTAGGCAGCTGAGGAGGTGATGCTAGAGCACCAGATGACGAAGCGTACCGTATAGGTGATGCTAGACGAGCTGAGACCTACTCCAACGGAAGACCAATTTGATGACTCATACCCAAACTGGGTTGTAAAATGTCTAAAACACTTTTCCAACCGATGACCGAAAAGCAACACCTATTTTTGGATTGGCAGAGGCCGCGACCCACAAATGGAGCACGCCACGGCGCGACCCCGCGCCCTCCTCCCCCTTCCTCGTTCTCCTCTCCGAGCGCCGCCGGCCAATGCCCCCACGCCGTCCCCATCCCCCTCCTCCTTCCAGGGCACCTCCTTCCCGTCCTCCTCCTCCCCGAGCTTCAAGGCAAGTGCGGTGGAGGCAGTGGTGGAGCTAGAGCTCAAAGAAGAGGGATGCAAAACGTTGTGTGAGGTTGCTTGCTCTTGTGTTTTTAACCTTACGGGTGCATAGCATGTAGTAAAGGGGGTGTGAATATGGCGAAAATTTGATCAACATCACTAAAATTGTATTTTGTTGTGGGTGCGGCTGCACCCACAACCTTGAATGTAGCTCCGCCCCTGGGTGGAGGTGGCCAGCGTGGGAGCGGCCGCGGTGGCGCGGGGCTGGGGCGGTTCATATTCCTCTCTTTTATTGTTGAGTATTTACTGTTTTTTCTCCAGAAAAGAATATAATTTGTCGAAGCATATTCCCGCATAATAAAGTCGTAGCCCTCATCAGTGAGTGAAGTCGGCGTACCGTATAGGTGATGCTCAACGAGCTAAGCTCCGATAGTTGGCTACCGTGCTGTACCTGAGAAGCGACATATTGTATCTATCTACCTATACATTGATTAGTTCAAAATAAATAAAGCCTGTAAATCACTGTAAATTCAACTAATTAGTACAACTGTTGCTGCACAATGCACATAGCTATCACGACCCACGGTTCCAAGCATGCGAACGCAAGCACCGCCCCCCTCTCGCGCACCACCTTCTCCTCCAACCCCAGCCGGCGCCTCCTTGTATGCAACCCTTCCGACCACCCACTGCCTCGCCGGCCGCCAACCTCCGCTACATTCTCGAGTGATACGTCCTAACGGCAACGGTGATAGTCAACCATTGTGATTGGCGCGTTCATGCGGCTCGCCGCTAAATTCTTCAATCCGACACCTTCCTCCAACAATGTGGCGGCCACCACTGAGGCCGCCGGCTCCCAACGCCCGCTCAAATAGCGGCGGAGCTAGGGGGAGGAGGGACCATGCCCCCCCCCCCCCTACCCTACCCCAAGTCGAATAAAAGTTTTAGCAGCGTTTAATCATATCTCATTGGTGGTAATTACCTGCGGCATGTGCATTTGTGTTTTCTAGATAAATTAACTGCTTTTTGACGTAATCCCGAAGCGGTTAAGACCGTACGCATTTGTGTTTCAAAAAAGTTTATTTTATTCTCCTGAATAATCCAGTTTGTTGGTTTCACACCATAAATAAAATGATGGCTCACTATACTCCTTTAAACAATTCTGATTGGTGCAATATACATCTTGTTGAAATTTGTACTTTTTATTTCTCAGTATAAAGGTGGAATTTAAAGCTCAATTTTGCACGGCGATAGATCCCACAATAGTAAAACTATGTTAAAATAGTTTTAAATTATTTTCTGATAGCATTTATATTCATATGTCGGTAATTGCAATATCAAAAGATGGACAGAGGGGTGCTCATGCGATGATTCGCATAGGCAGGCAGATGGATGCCCAAACCGATCGAACCTGCAAAAATAACCGCGTGCTCAAGAGAACAGAACCTGCGTGCTTTGCCGCTTCGCGCCAGCGTTAGTGAAGAACGGGCACGGCGGAGGAGAAGTTACCTCTGGGCTCTGGCTGATGGTGCCGCGCGCGGTTCTGAAGCATGATGTCTCATACGTGATACGTCCCTACATCTCTGATGTCCCCTGGCTCCATGCATGCCAAGGCGAGCTCGATTGTCGTTATTGGCAGCAGCGGCGACGAAGGCTTTACGACTTGCCCAGACCCCGGAGCCCTCAGCCCGCCGTCGAGAGCTCTCGCTTGCTCCGCTGCGTCGTCGAGCTCTATTCTCAGGTCGCAAGCATGCCCGACGTCGCGACGAAGCCCACGCGGCGGAATCCAGGTCCAATCCGAACCGCACATACAGGATTCGACGGTCGCTATTCCAAATAGCGACCGCCCGGTCGTCATTTGGAATAGCGACCGTCCCTGGTCGTCGCTTGTCTGCGGCGCGCCGCGGCGTTCCAGACGTTGCTGGCTCCACTCTTCTTCCCCCAGATCGTTTCATGGGCGACGGCATCCTCTTGCGCTGCTGGGGCGCGACGTCGCGGCAAGCCGGCGCGCTCGTCCGACACGCACGGCCAACCGCGCCGAGAGCGTCCGCCGGCTCAAAGAGGTAGAACCTACCGTGCGTGGCGGCGCGTAAGAGCTTCTCGCCAGGGCGCCGGCGATGGTCCGTCGCAGGAGCCTCCCGCCAACGCCTCCGTCGCTCATGTCCTTGCGGGTTGCGGCAACTTCAACAGATCATCAAGATCACGACAGCGCCGCTCCCCTGCTCTGCCTGCCAGGGCACGTTCCGAGCGATTCCATCGGTTCACGCGCGGTTACGTTGCTGCTGGCTGTACTGTGAGCTTCTCGTTCCCACGGCGAGCGTTGCAAGAAGCGGACGAGCAACGGAGTTCCTCGGCAGGAAGGCTCGTCGTCAACATCAGCATATCTCGGCGTTTGCTGTCTCTTGTTCCAGCCGGCCGGCAGCCACCGCTGGGAGTTTTTGATGTCACAACTAAGAAACTAATGCCTCTTCTGAAAATTGTATTCCTACGTCACAACTAAGAAACTAATGCCTTCAGGTGTTTTGATGTAAAACTAACTTTAATTATGTCATACAAGGCACACCGTTTATGCCTTGGCCAAGCAGCTACAAATTCATGACGATGTAGTGGGGAGCGAATAAAGTCCGCAAGTAGAGCACATCAACGAAACAGAGTAAAAACCATATGTTAAGTCGCTCTATACCATAGTAAGATAGTGGATGCCGAGAATATGAACAGAATATGAGATCCGATCCAAGCAGGACTCGAATGCACGCCATCCATCCATCGCTCCATGGCGCTAGCTTTGTAGCTCCATCAAGTGATCGAGCAAGTGGTCAATCTACTCGGGCGGCAGGGCAGCCGTCAGCTGAATTCGGCTGCGAGCCGCCCTTGCAATGCAGGTGGAATGGCTACAAGATTAGGATGCGGCGAACAGGCCGCGCGTCCGCTCGCCCCACGGGCTACTACCCGCCACTAGGCCATCCAGCCATTGCAGCTGGAGCTCTGCGGAAAAAACGTAACTGAAACTGAATTCACATCAATTCTCTTCATATTCCTGCATAAGGGTGTACATGCCCTCATCAGTGAAGTCATCGTCCCATATAACTCATCTCATCTCTCGATTCTGGAAACGAGCCGAGCTACCGTAACTGGCTAGTACCACGCAACACATCTGCATTGCTTTTTTTTTTTTTAAAGAACGTGCGGGTCAATGAAATGCAAACATCAACTCTTTACAAAGATTGATGCCAGGCATCGAAGGTGTCAGCTGTGCATCTAGTGGCTTGTAGTAGATGCTGACGATGACGACGCGAAGACAAGCTACAGCTGCTGCTTTTTTATCAAAAAAAAAAAAGACAAATGTTTCTGCACAAAATATTCGAATCCAATCAACGCGATCGCACACGGTTGCTAGCTGCTGCCTTGCTGTACCCGATTCACACTCTGCGCATTGCAAGAAGGGGAGGAGCAACGAAAATTCCTCAGCAGATCCGTCTTCCCTACGTCAACATTAGCATCTTGTGTGTTGTCTCTCTTGTTCCAGCAGGCCGGCGGGGCTCAGATTCTTGCTCGATAGTTGCAGGCCCACCACTTCTCACTAACGAATGACACGAACTAATGCCTTCAGGTGTTAACATATAAATGCACAAGAATTAGAGTGGTGATACAAAGTACCTCCCCCATTTTTCGAACAAAAAAAAAATGGTACTCCCAACAGGGTACAAGCAGAGTGCAGGGCACTGAACAACATCTCGAATAAAAACCATAACCAAGAAACTGGTGATCTTAACATGGACATGGTACATAGCTTGAGCATATCGGTGAGCATGTTCAGCATCAAATGCAGAAACAAAAGATGATCCAAGCAGGATATTTTACAAACCCCAGTCACAATTCCTACAGACTTCTCTCAGAGGCCAGCTAGATCCTAATATTTACAGAAGCCGCTATCATCCTAAGCCATAGCTTGCGCTTGGAGAGGCCAGGTTGGTGTCAAATGGTATCTCGACTCTTTCCTTGACGACACAGTGAGCCCTGCCATCCTCGAGCACCATCACCCTACCAGGAGGGCATCGAACAGTACTCTGCTCTTGCCTGCTGGCTGCCTCTTTACCGAACAGACGCCCGATGTCCAATTTGATGCTGTTTCTCGCAATCACGGGCTCGTAGCCAGAAGCCTTCATGATAGTAACAGCACCTACAACCATGACCGGTGTTTTGGCCATCCATCCAATTAAGGATCCGATTCCTCCCCGCGAACCGTGGTTTGGGGTCCTAGCATTTCTGTTCTCTAGCCCATTCGTTCTGGTATCATCTTGAGTCGTGCCATTGGAGTCCAATCCATTCTGTAAGCGCTTAGATTTGGACAGAAAGTTCAGAGGATACAGATCGTCGAGCACAAATGAATTGGTGATATGGTTGGAGTACGGGGGTAGGATGAGACCATCATCATGCTCAATCTTTTCACCAGCAAAAGCGGCAGCCTCATGGATTACCTCGCAGTCCTGTCCCTTGTATTCTTTGAGCTTGTTAAGTAGGAATCTCCGACTGCGGTCGATCTGGCTCAAGATGGTTTCTCGTTCGTATCTTTGTTGGTGTTGTAGGTCCTGGCAGTGACATTTGTGGTGTTAAGAAATTTAAGTTGTTTAAATGAATCTACTAAGAATGAAACAATAATTCTGAAAACAACAAAAACAGAATCGGTACTAAATTAACATGACGGAGTACAGTTCAAACTCTTCTGGAAACAGGTATCAACTATCAAGACAAGAGCTTATAGTTCAAGTATAATCCACACATCCAGCATACTGGTTGGTGTGAGGTGCCCAAAAGAAACTCTTTTTACTGAAATAAGCAGCACATATCAAAGTTTAAATGAAAAAGAAAAAAAAAAGAGACTCAACATAGAGGAGGACTCGGACCTGGTGGTAGGGACATACAAGCACAATTCACCATCTACAAAGAGAGCTAGGCTAGGGTCACCTCCTCAAAGTAAATGAGATCTGAACTATTGTAAACAAACAATATCAAGAAAGGATACTAATCAAAGGTGTCTTACATCTTTTATGCCTCTGTCAAAATGCAATCATCTTAATTAATCCTACTTGTGAGAGAATGATTAAAGGGATCCAGCTAGCAAGACTGTAGCAAAGCACAGCTGAATTCCACAACTCAATACAATCAAGAACTGACATACTCGGCTAGAACTGGCATGTTCAACTAACTACATCTCTCGGCAGCATCGCCCTTCTACACTAATGGCAGGCAGATTCCTTACCAAAGATGGCGAGCTCATGCAAATTGGACCATATAAACCTCTCCTGAGCTAGCGAAGACAACTAGTCAACTCTGTACATCATAAACAGCTAGTTCAACTAATGGCCAGTACCTACATTACCATTTATCTTTGCTTGGCCGACATTACATTTCTTGCAACTAGTCAACTCTGTACATCATAAACGGACCCATTCATCAGGCTATCAAAATACCACATCAAGATAAATCATTTCCTGTTTCCGTGGACCAGAGAAGCATTGATTTGATTATCTACTACAGATTTCAGAAATAAACGAAATCCGTTTTCAAATAGGAAAGAAGGCGCGACTAAATGAACCATAAGTTACCATATAAATCCACCACCCGCACCCGCCGTAGTACAGAGCAAGGAGAAAAGGACAACCTGCAGCGCGGCGAGCTGGCGCTCCAGCGACTCAAGCGCGTCGCTGATGCCTACCAGGCTCTCCACTTCCTCCTCCTCCTCCTCCTCCTCCTCGCCTTCCTCGTCCTCCGCCGCTCCCAACCGCTTCACCGCCTCCCCTGCGTCCCGCTGCGACGGCGGGCGGGCCGCGGCGGCGCAGGCGGATATCCTGGAGCGGAGGTCGGAGGCACGGGCAAGGACGAGGCCTATCTCCTCCCCCTCCATGACCGCCGCCGCCACCACCACCGCGGGACTGACAAAACCCTAGCTAAACCCCGGACCAGCCGCAGTGACCCAGCGGTGTGGCGCTGGTGTGGTGTGCTGTGCTGGTGGTCAGCTCCGCCGTCGGCATCGGTTGATGTCGCGTTCGTGGCTGTGGAGACGCCGAGGCGTATCCGGTGCCGGTGGGCCCCGGCGCAATCTGAGCCGTCGGTGCTGTTCTGTGGGCCTTTTTCAGCTTGGGCCTCAAAGGGGAAATGAGCCTGCTGCGGGCAACATGTATTGGCCCACCTAAAGAAAGAAATGGTGAGATGGGCCGGGCCTGGTTGAACAGCACCGAGTAGAAGTGACAAGTGTTCGTTACCCTCGCTACAGTACAAGAGCGGCGGCGGAAGGCGATTTCGCTCGACTCCGGTCGATTCGATTGCTTCCCCTTCCTTTCTGGCGTCCTTGTCGGCGTAGGAGAGGCAGGGGAAGCCGAATCGGCCGGAGGTTGTTCAGTTTCTAGTCCTACTTTAGTTTTTAGGCTAGGGTAGAATAAGATGCCCTCGGTGGTTCCTTTGCTGGGGGATGGTGCTTTCTTCGTCATCGGTGACGTTGTGGTGATCGCGGCACGGTGATGAAGCTTTTGATCCTCCTGGTCACTTCCGGAGATTGGGGTATGGTGTTGATTGTTGAGAGTGTGGTGCACAGCCTCGGCGCTTCTCTGGGAGGATTTGGCACTGGCGAGTTTTTCGTCATTTTTTTTCTTATGCGTTGGTGCTCCAATCCTTCATGATTTTCTTCTAGCCGGGTGTGCCCATTCTCTTAGCAGCCTCGCCGGCCTTGAAGCCACGGGAGGCCAATGGAGTTTTGTCTACCAATCTCTGCTGGGTTGGGTTCCAGTTCCCACCTTTGTTGGTGGTTTTGCTTCCCCTCGGGGTTCGTCATTCGTCGGCGAGTTGGGGGCTCTGATGTGTGGCGTCAGATTCCTATCCGGCGATGAGATGGCTAGCAACCATCTTTTCCAGCCGGGGCGTTCAGCGGGAAGAAAGCAAGTCATTTTCGACAAGCTACACAAGACGGCGTCCAAAAACTTTGTTGCTTCGCCGGAGAGGAGGTCGGCTTCAGGCAGTGTCCTCCGGCCGCCGGTGGCGAGGAAGACCGGGAGTTTACAAGGACCGAGTTGTAATTTTCCTTTCTTTCAGGAGTGTTCTTGTAAGATTTGGGATGTAACCACCAAACTCTTTATGTGAAATATAATACCCGGTTTCTCAAAAAAAAAAAAGAAGTGACAAGTGTTCTCTCTGTGTCTCGCACTCTCGCTTCTCTCCTGCGCCGCAATTCCCCACACTTCAAACGAACCCTCGCCGCCGCATCTCTCCGCCGGCCATGGGCAACCGCACCATGCCGCCACCGCCGGAGCTAATCGACGACGTCGCCGCCGAGATCTTCCTCCGCCTCCCACCAGACGAGCCCGAGCACCTCGTCCGCGCCTCCCTCGTCTGCAAGCACTGGCTCCGCGTCATCTCCGACCCCGTCTTCCTCCGCCGCTACCGTACCTTCTATCGGACGCCGCCGCTGCTCGTCTACGCCCATAGGCTGGAGCCTATAGTCCGCGAAGGAGACCCCGAGCCCCGCCTCATTCCCACTACGGCCTCGTTCGTTTGGCATGGAATGAAACATATTCCACATGGAACTATTGGACATGGAACTACTCCCAATTCAACTGGGAATAGCCGTTCGGTTAGGCATGGATTGGTTTGAAACCCAACATGGATTGGTCCATTCCATGACTCAAAGAGCTAGCATAAAACCATGACTTAGACCTCATGGAACGAAACCAACTCGATGGATTCATTCTTCACTTGGTTTGAGTGATACATGTGGTTTCACTCAATCCATACCTTGAAACTAATCCATGTGTATAATCATTCCATGCCAACCGAACAAGGCCTACGTCGGTACCTCTCTCCCCCAATCCCAACTTTCGCCAGGCCATCGACTGCCACCATGGCCGCGTCCTACTTCATGCCTATGATGAAGATTATTATTATTATCTCATCGTCTGGGATCCTGTCACGGGTGACCAGCAGCCCGTGCCGGAGCCTGAAATCGATTGGCTAATCTACTCCGCTGCGGTGTTCTGTGCCGTGAGCGGCTGTGACCACCTCAACTGCCACGGCGGTCCGTTCAGAGTGGTCTTCATTGCCACCGACGAACGTGATAGCAAATGTCGTGGCGTTAAAGCTTGCGTGTATTCGTCGGAGACAGGTGCGTGGAGCACGCCAGTAACTCTTGGCGATGGTTGTCAAACATATGTCCAGCACATGCAAGATGGACTCAACAGTGGATATTATGGAAGGTTCGACACACCCTATGTCCAGCCCAGGCGAGGTGCTGTTATTGGAGATGAAATCTACTTCACAGTTCGGAAAAATCACACAATTGTCAAGTATGACAGTGGCAAGAATTGCTTATCTATGATTAACCCACCGTCAAAGCGTCAGTACAACATTGCCCTCATGGAGATGGAGGACGGTTCCCTGGGGTTTGTCTATATTAAGGGTTCCAACCTTTATATCTGGTCGAGGAAGGTGAATTCAGAAGGAGCTGCAGAATGGGTGAAATTCAGGGTCATCAAGCTGGCGATGGTGATACCCATTGCCAATCCTCATGACAAATCATTTGTGGTTGGTGCCGCAGAGGGTGTGGGTGTCATTTTTGTGAGCTCAAGTGCTGGCTTATTCACTATCAAACTTAATTCAGGGCAGGTTAAGAAAGTAGGCGCGTCTGGGCTCTACTTTAGCATCTTAGGCTATCCGCACTCGTGTTCCTCTATATCTCCTCTAAAAGGAATATTCTGTCCTGGTCATCGAGATTCTCTCCTCTATATCAATTTCCTCCGCACCCATCATTCCTCTATATACTTCCTCTATACCCCACTATCCTATATTTTATTCAATCATCCCAACTACCATCTTTTTCCTTTTCCTTTTTTCTATTTTTTTCTCCCCACCCCCTTTTTCTCTCCCTCTCCGCCCGGGCCATCCCCATTCCCCGCTCCTTCTCTCCTGCTTCTCTCCCCGGCGGCGCCCCTCCTCCTCCCCCGCCGGCATCGAGCTCGTCAAGCTGATGGCGCGGGCCTCAAAGCCTTCCTTCCTCGCATCGATCCGCCCCGCCTTCCATTCTCCCCTCTTTCTCTCTCTCCTCCCCGCTTTCTCTCGCTCTGCGCACGCAGCACGAGCTCTCCGAGAGGGCGGAAGAGAGCGAGGGGCTCGAGGAGCGAGCGGGCGGGCGCACAGCAATGGCGGAGGCGGCGTGGAGTGCTCGGCGGGCGGGGCTCGCGGCGGCGCTGCTGCTCGTCCTCGTGGTGCTCGCCGGCGGCGTGGCGCTCCTGCTCGGGGGCGGTGACGGCGGGCGGGTGGTGCTCGACGGGCTCCGGTGAGTGCCCTCGCTCGACTTGTCGCTGAATGTGGGCGCGCCGGCGACCGCGCTGGGGTTCTGAGGCAGATTGATTTTGCTTGGGTCGTGAAGCGCACGCTGCCTCATCCGCCTCCACCGACTGACATCTCCGCGGCCGATTCGAGCTTGATTTGGCTTTTTTTCTTCGGTCCCCTTCTTCATCTTCTTCATCGTCGGCGGAGGACATCGCGGCGGCGGAGGGCGAGGGATGGCGCGCGGCCGGTTGGATGGCGCGCGGAGGAGCAGTTGTTGTGGCAGGACGGGGAGCGAGGAGCGGGCCCCGCACAAGCGGTAGCGTAGCAACGCTACTCCGCTTGATTTGGCGGAAACGGAAGCGAAGCATAGCGTAGCGGAAGCGATAGCGTGAGCCGGTGCAGCGCCGATTCCTCTATTTCCTTCCTGAAGGAACCGGTACCGGACGCCGGTGCGGAGAGCCTTACCTTACATGAGCTTCTGCACTCCTGGTATTATACTACCCTTTGGCTATCTGTTAACTATTATCATGCATTTTACAGCTTATGCGTTTGCTTGGATTTTGTTTGTGAACAGTTTTTTTGGTAATGTACTACTTCATACTCCGTTCGTCAACAAATGATCTACATCTAAGAGAAATCACAAAGACCATGGAAAGCAATTAATGGATCAACTAACCATTTAACCTTAGGAATATTACCAAAGGTAGCCATAATTTACCTTGTAGCCTCTCACCATAAAAGCTGTGTTCTCCTCAAAGTTTTAAATCTCCGGCTATAGCTGCCGCTATAGCCGGAGATATCTGCTGGTAAGTGCCACCGCTAGGCGATCCACATTTTGGCGCTAAGAGTTGTGATGCGCTATTAGCTGAGTTTAGCCCGATTTAGCCGCTAATTAATCTCTGTTTAGCGGGTGGAATAGCTGCGTGGCCCCAAAATTCCTAGCGCATGTTGGGCCCAAATTTCGGCCCGCGTATGTAACCAGCTGCTAGACCTAGCCCTCATTTGCGACTCCAATACTCACTCCTGAAAAGCAAAACAACGGCGGCGGCGACTGCTAGCGAGCGAGGCGGCGGCGGCGACTGCGAGCGAGCGAGGCGGCGGCGGCGACTGCTTGCGAGCGAGGCGGCGGCGGCGACTGCTTGCGAGCGAGGCGGCGGCGGCGTTTGGGAGCATCAGCTTCGTCCAGATCCTGCAGGGCGGCGGAGGCGCTTGGCCTGGGTGCAGCTGCTGCGTCTCCAAATCCTGCAGGGCCACGGCGGCGTATAGGAGCAACGGGAGCGGCGGCAGGCAGCCATGCACCTGCGGCGACCATGCATGTCCAACGAGCCGGAGCAGCAAACATCCTTGAAATAAAATAATGCTTCTACTACACATCGTTGAACTTTGTACTTTGTTCAGAAGCCATTGAGGTCATAGTTGTTTGCATTTTGCGGAGGTAATCAGTAAGTGCTTTGTTAAGTAATTAATCTGCCAATTTTTTGTAAAACCGCTAAATGGCTTAGCTGCCGCTATAGCCAGCTATAGCTGCTCGTAGCTGTTTTAGAAGCCGGCAGCTAAAGGCCTTAGCCGGAGATTTAAAACATTGGTTCTCCTATGAATCTAAGGACTGCATGCCTGTTACAGGCCGACAGCAGCCATAGCACCCACCTCGACGTGCAATTAACTACAGCCTCATGCAATTAAAACCAGTCTAAAATGTACTTGAATCCTTTGTGGACTAACAAAAAAGCTTGTATGTAGATCATTTGTGGACGGAGATGGTATTTGTTATATTTAATTGTAGAGATTGCAAAAGACTGTGTGTGCTAGAACAAATGGGAAAGGCGTTGAAAATTGAGCCTAATTTGAATCCTGGAAAATTGATTTGGAGCTGCTACAAACTCATTGATTTAGTATTCTCCTGTTTCTTGAGATTTTTTTGTTAAAAGATATTCTGTTATGTTTCGCATAGCTGAAGCTTGAGTTTTCAATCTAGTCTTGGAATCTTTGGAATTTGTTCTGGTTCTTAGCTCATGAAAATATAAATGCTGATTTGGCAGTTATTTCTGATGTTTGTGTATGGTATCTTTTCAGATTGTGGCAAAATCATTGGTCGCAAGGGTGAGGTCCGTGAGGACTCACTAACCTCCGATGTGCCGCTCAACTGAAAGTCGTTTCCAAATAGATGAATCCACCATCTTGCCTGTTGATGTTGTCCTCTTGCAGAGCTACTAATATTTGTGTTTCTTTTCTGTTTAATAGTTTAAAGTAGAAAGGGTGCGAACCATCATTATGCACTGTGGTTGTTGTCGCTTTCGTTGATAACTTGTAATATGTCTGGCACAGTTCTGGTACTGTCTGGCTAGTGCCTGGCTCAGCTACTTGGAACTAAAACTGTGCTATTTCCCTTTCCAGGAACTCATTATGATCTTCACTGTTTGTTTCATGTCAGTAAGAGGTTCGTCAGTTAGCAAGTTCAGCATTTTGGACACAAAATTGGAAATGCGTGATTGGAGAAAATCTTTTGCCTGTTTACTGTAACATGGAAAAATGATGTCTAGGCTATGCTGACATTTGAACATGCTCTTGTTTTTGTGGTTTTTTTTTATTTTATTTGAGGGCTCAAGTCTGGTTACACTTATGCTTGAAAACATGTGCCAAATATGGAGCAATGCCTGGGAAGCTGGGCCCGATGGATCAATAATCTGAATAATGTTTTCTTATGTCATATGAAATATTATGCTCTTGTCATCGTTCTTGTTTTTAAAGTCAGGGTAAGCCTGGTATTTCTTCTGCCTGAAAACTGTTATTATCTGGAGCATCCTTGGGAACAAGGACTAGTTGAGTGCCGGAATTCTTTGGTTGCAGTCCTCAGAAAACTGCCTGGCCCTGGCAGCAGTCTCAGGAGTCAGGAGTTGGATTTTGATGAGTGCCTGGGGCTTAGATGAGCTGCCTGGCCCACACACTTTGCTCAGGTCTGAACCAAACATGGGTGAAGTTGCCTGGCCCTGGAACCCTAAGTTATCACACAACTAGTCCTTGTTCTGATACTAGCTTGTGGTCTTTTCCATTGTAATCCAGATAAAAATTTGAAGAATACAAGGAACGAGTCTCCTTTTTCAGAGACTTGTGTGTCAGGCCGTACTTAAACATCTATTTCTACTATTCTTCTGTAGAAATCCTCATTGATCTTGTTTTGTCTAACATAGACTTTAGATTTTATCTATAAAGCACAAGTAGCAGCAAAGCTATGACGCTGAAAGTTTTGACTATTACAGAATGGACATCTTTCTATCACAATAACAGTATTAACTGAATATGCGCCGGAGTATATTCGAAACTGGTAGTGCGGCGGTATTCATGTGAACTCTTTTTTTTTATTTGAAAGACCGTATTCATGTGAACTTACATGTCACAGCAAACGCCCTTTTGTCACGTGTCTCATTAATGTTACATATTACACAGAGCAATCACTGTGAAAATATTCAGAGGCGCAGATAGGAGAACGCCACCCTGTTGAGGTGCGACGGTTTCGTGTTAATTGTGGTGAGGAACAGCCCCTCCCGTGGCTTGTACATATAGGCGTTACAACCAGCAAATATCTCGGTAATCAGGCTAGGAGTTGAGATTACAACAGAAGCTATCGATCTACAACTAACTGATATACACTATCACAACTCCTAGCCAGATATAACCGTGTAGTTCAGATTACAATGATGTACGCCTAATCTAACTTGTCATGCAAGTAAACTCTAATCTTCACAGCCGCCCTCAATCATAACCTTGTGAGGTTAAGATTGACTTTGAAGTTTTCAAACAGACGCACTGACAAAGCCTTCGTGAAGCCATCCGCAACTTGTTCACTTGTCGGAATGTACTCAATCTCTAGACGATTTTGAGAAACCCTCTCTCTCACAAAGTGATAATCCACTTCAACATGTTTTGTCCTGCCATGAAAAACTGGATTAGCAGATAAATATTTAGCTCCTAAATTATCACACCATAACCTTGCGGCCTTTGGACTCTTGATCCCTAGCTCATAAAGCAAAGTTTGAATCCACATAACTTCTGCTGTCGCATTTGCCACAGCCTTATATTCAGACTCTGTACTAGACCGTGAGACAGTTGCTTGTTTCTTTGCACTCCATGAAATCAAGTTACCACCTAAATACACGGCAAATCCTCCAGTTGATCTTCTATCATCAATGCTGCCAGCCCAGTCTGCATCTGAGAAAGCACTCACTAAAGTAGAATATGACTTCTGAATTTTCAATCCCAACCGTGTACACTGCTTGATGTATCTCAATATTCTTTTAACTGCAGCTAGATGAACTGTAGTGGGTGCATGAAGAAACTGGCAAACTTTATTAACAGAAAAAGATATATCAGGTCTAGTCAAAGTAAGATACTGCAATCCTCCAACTATACTTCTATATTTAGTAGCATCTTCCGGACCCAATAAAGTACCATCATACAGAGACAATTTTTCACTAGTAGAGAGAGGTGTCGCTACTGGCTTGCAATCTGACATGCCAACCTTTTTTAACAAATCAGAAGCATACTTATCTTGGGTTAGAACAATTCCATCCTTTACCTTGCTGACCTCAATCCCAAGGAAAAAGTGTAGTTCTCCAAGGTCCTTGAGAGCAAATTCTGCCCTCAAATCTTCAAGTAGCGCCATTGTAGCCTTCTCCAAGGAACTGGCCACAATTATGTCATCTACATATACTAGAACAAATATAGTGATGCCACCTTTATTATAGAAAAACAATGATGTATCAGCCTTTGATGATTGAAAACCGAGACTGATCAATTTTGTGCTTACCTCGAGTACCATGCCCTAGGAGCCTGTTTTAAACCATATAGAGCTCTGTCAAGCTTGCAAACATAAGAAGGTTTGGTTGAATCAACAAAACCGGGGGGTTGTTGCATGTAGACTTCTTCCTCTAGAAACCCATGTAGAAAAGCATTTTGAACATCAAGTTGGCGAAGACTCCAACCTCTAGATACGGCAATTGACAAAATAACTCTAATAGTTGTAGCCTTCACAACTGGACTAAAGGTATCTTCATAGTCAATGCCATATTGTTGTTTGAACCCCTTTGCTACTAACCTTGCCTTATATCTATCCAGACTCCCATCAGACTTCCTTTTAATTTTATAAACCCATTTGCACCCAATAACGTTTCTACCCTTTTGTGGAGGAACTAGGTGCCAAGTCTTATTTTTCATAAGAGCATCATATTCAATTTCCATAGCTTGTTTCCAATTTGCATCAGCCAGAGCATCAACCTCATTACGTGGTTCCCCAGAAATAGTAGTAAGATAACCATATTTAACAGTACCATCAGTATAAATTTTCTCCTTACGAATTCCACTTTGAAGTCGAGTCTTGTGTCTGATTTCAGCAGCGCCACCACCCTCCGCAGAAGATCCGGCGGTCGCTTGTGTCGTCTGCCGTGCAGGAGCGGTTGGCGCCGTTGTCTGACGCGCAGGTGATGCTTCCCGCGTCGCGGCAGGCCACGTGGCAGACGCTGGTTCGCTTGGCGCAGCTTCCGGCGCCGTCAATGATTGCTCGCCCGTCTGCGGCTGGCACGTGGTGCGTCCCGATGGGCGCGCATCCTCCGCGGAGGCTGGGTCGGCTGAAGCCCCCGACAAAGGCCGCGTGGCGTCGCTGGAGTGGCCGGGTGCATGCGGGGACAGGATCGAAGCTGATCCGCCTGGCGCAGCCGCTGCACCCGAACCAGATTCTGTTGGATCGCGCGCCAGGAGCCGATCAAAGGTGTCGTCCGGTCCCCTGGCAGCCGGCAATGCTCCAGATTGCTGTACGTCTTCATTTTCCTGAGGATTTTGACCCTGTTCTTCACAAGGAAACTCAACAAGATGATCAGTGCTGTTAGTTGGCACATCAGTCGTTGGATGTGCTGCATGTTCACCCCCATTACTCACGATGGAATAATCAAAAAGAGTTGATGGAAGTTGAGAGATTTCGGCTCTAAGTCTTGCACCGGCATTAGGGTGTAGTTGTGAGAAGGGAAAAATATTTTCATCAAATACAACATCCCTAGAAATATAAACACGTCCGGTGGAAATGTCCAAACATTTGAAACCTTTGTGAAGAATGCTATAGCCAAGGAAAACACATTGTTTGGATCGAAATTCCAACTTGTGAGCATTGTAAGGGCGAAGATTGGGCCAACAAGCACAACCAAAGGTTCTTAATGAGGAATAATCTGGTTCTTTGTGAAACAAACGCTCAAGAGGTGTGGACATGTCAATGACTTTGCTTGGCATTCTATTAATAAGATATGCAGCAGATGAGAAAGCCTCATCCCAATATTTTAGTGGCATTGAGGCATGTGATAATAAAGATAAGCCCACTTCAACAATATGTCGATGTTTCCTTTCAGCAGAACCATTTTGTTGATGTGTGTGTGGACAAGAAACGTGATGAACTATACCAACACGAGTAAAAAAGGAGTTGAGTTTTTCATACTCTCCTCCCCAATCAGATTGCATGGCAAGGATTTTCCTATCGAATAATCTCTCTACCATTACTTGAAATTCTTGAAATTTTTGAAAAACTTCAGATCTGTGCTTAACAAGATATAGCCAAGTGAATTTACTATAATCGTCAATGAAACTCACATAATAGCGTTTGCGACCAAAAGATTCACAAGCAGGTCCCCAAACATCAGAAAAAATGAGTTCCAAAGGATGAGAAGAGACACTATTTGATCGCACATAAGGTAGCTGATGACTTTTTGCTTGCTGACAAGCATCACACACTGAATCACTTGACTTATCTAAACAAGGAAGTTTATTTTTGCTAATGACATGCTCAACAATGAAAGGAGATGCATGACCGAATCTACTATGCCACCGAGAGAAGGGAATCTTGATGGCACTCCAGGCTTGTTTTATTGACAGCATGGCTACAACAACTCGCGTCCCCCTCCAGATGATGGCAAACCTCGCTGCCAAGTGTGCTTCAAGAAAAATCACACTGCCGCTGAGTGTTGGCATCGTTTTGAGGAGGACTTCGTCCCCGACAAACGACTCGTCGCCGCTGCTCACAAGTCTCACAACGCCGATCCATATTGGCTGTGCGACACAGGGGCCACTGACCACGTGACGGGTGAACTGGAGAAGCTACAGATCTACAACTAACTGATATACACTATCACAACTCCTAGCCAGATATAACCGTGTAGTTCAGATTACAATGATGTACGCCTAATCTAACTTGTCATGCAAGTAAACTCTAATCTTCACAATCACTTCACAGAGCTTAGGTTAACATCGCACGGCTTATCCCTCACGCACAGGGGCAGATGATCGTAAACCCTGGCCTAGATAGATATGTAAATCTTAAGCTATAAATCTATCAACACATCTGTAAGAACTAATCCATTCGTTGAGTCCTCAATGAATGCCATTGCTCTGGTTTGCGTTCAGTTCAGTCGAGGAGGGGAGACGCGAGGTTCTCAGCGAGCAAGCAACGGAAGCTCTGGCGGTGCAGCACCCCACGTCACGGCCTCGCCGGACAACCTGCCGGGCCTTCGCCGGCTTCGCTGTCCCGCCGTCCGAAGGCTCTCCGGCAGGCGGCGCTGCACGCCGTCGACGGCTGCTCCGGTTGATGAGATCTTGTGCTGGATGGGCCTAACGAAATCTGAACCGTCGTCAAAGCAGTGACGTGGGCTTTTAACTGGGCTTGGACATGGAAGAGAAATGAGCTACAGGCGAAATGTTGTTATGGGCTAGGCCTGCTCGAAACGACCCAGGTAGAAGAAGGCCGTGCGGTGCGTCTCGCTGCTCCTGGACTGCCCTCCATTCCCCAACGCGAACCTTCGCCGAGCGCACCATGGCGCCGCCGCCGGAGCTAAAGCTAATCGACGACGTCGCAGCCGAGATCTTCCTCCGCCTCCCACCGGACGAGCCCGAGCATCTCGTCCGCGCCTCCCTTGTCTGCAAGCGCTGGCTCCGCGTCATCTCCGACCCCGCTTTTCTCCGCCACTACCGCGCCTTCCACCGTACGCCGCCGCTGCTCGGCTACCTCCAGAGGCGCCGCGTCATCGAAGGACACCCCGAAGCCCGCCTTTTCCCCACCACGGCGGCACCTCTCGCCCCCAATCCCTACTTCCGCCGCGCCCTCGACTGCCACCACGGCCGCGTCCTCCTCCACGCGAATGACGATGGTTGGTATCTCATCGTCTGGGATCCCGTCACGGGTGACCAGCGCCGCGTGCCGGAGGCTGGCATCAGATGGCTAATCTACACCGCCGCAGTGTTCTGTGCCGTGAACTGCTGTGACCACCTCGACTGCCACAGCGGCCCTTTCAGAGTGGTCTTCATTGCCACCGACGAACGTGATGACCAGGTTAAGGCGTGCGTGTACTCGTCGGAGACGGGTGTGTGGAGCGCGCCGGTAACTCTTGGCAATGATTGTGAAACATATGTCAAGCACAGGCAGGATGCCCTCAACAGTGGATTCTATGGAAGGTACTACACACCCTATGTCCAGCCTAGGCGAGGGGCCATTATTGGAAATGAAATCTACTTCACAATTCGGGAAGATGATGCAATCGTCAAGTATGACTTGGACAAGAATTGCTTATCTATGATTAACCCGCCGTCAAAGGAAGAGTACAACATTGCCCTCATGGAGATGGAGGACAGTTCACTGGGGTTTGTCTATATTCAGGATTCCAGCCTTTATCTCTGGTCGAGGAAGGTGAATTCAGAAGGAGCTGCAGAATGGGTGCAATTCATGGTCGTTGAGTTGGAGACGATGATACCTGTTGCCGATCCTGATGACAAAGCATTTGTGGTTGGTGCTGCAGAGGGTGTGGGTGTCATTTTCGTGAGCTCAGGTGCTGGCTTGTTCACGATCAAGCTTAATTCAGGGCAGGTGAAGAAGGTAGACGAGCCTGGGGTCTACTTTAGCATCTTACCTTACATGAGCTTCTACACTCCTGGTACTGTACTACTCCTTGGTTAGTCGCTTAGTTGGTTATCTGTTAACTGTTATAATGCATATAGCTTATCCTTTTTGCTTGGGTGTTGTTTGTGAACAATTAGTTGTAATGTGGTATGTAAGATTTATTATATTTGCTTGTCAAGAATGCCAAAGACAATATGTGTGCTAGGGAAAACGGAATAACTGTTGAAATCGAACCTAATTTGAGCTTTGAAAATTATATTCTTTTTAGAATAATTGGAACTGCTACGAATTAATTGATATTGAATTATCCTGTCACATTGCTTGAAATTTTCGTGAAAAGATATTCAGTTATTTTGTAGCATAAGTGAAACTCTCATTTCAAACCTTTGCAATTGGTTCTAGAACATAGCTCCTCAAAATGTAAGTGCTGAATTGGTATGTTAGTTCCGACTTTTGTGTATGGTATCTTTCCAGATTGTGGCAAAATCATCGCTCGCAACGCCGAGGACTCACTGATATCTGATGTGCCGCTCAACTGAAAGGCGTCTCCAAGTGGACGAATCCAACATCTTGAGTCTGTCGCTGCTGTCATCTTGCAGAGCCACTGATACATGTGGTTTATTTTCTGTAGTTTGAAGTAGAAGTGGTGCGAACCACCGTCACCATCCGATGTGCTTGTCTTGTCGAATTTGTCGAAAAATAATAATGCCTAGCATATTTCAGTTACTTTGGCTAATGCTTGGCTGAGCTACTTGGAACTAAAATTAAGTGGTGTTTGCTTTCCTGAAAATTACCTTGACATTCAGTGCTTGTTTCTTGCCATTAACAGATTTGTCCATTTGCAAGTTCAGCCTTTGGGGAATTAAAACTGGAAATGCTGATAGCCTAATACCGTAATAAAATTTTGGTTTCAGTCTGAAATGCTTCTTGTCTGAATTGGTTGAAGAACATCTTTTAACATGTGTTTTATTTACTGACAACTGTGAAAATTGATGTCGATGATATGCTGTCTTTATAAGGTGTTGTTTTTTTCTGAGGTCGATTTGGAATTCAGAGTCAAGCTTGAAAACCATTCCTTTTTTTTTGCGATTTGCTTGAAAACCACTCTGGGAACCAGGACCAGATACACCGTTAACCTGAATAATTTTTACCCTTGTTACGGCCATTCATCTGTTAAATACACGTTGATTTGATTCTGGTCGATGTTAGACTTGCTGTTACAGATTTTGTACATGTTATTTATTTAGCACAAAATGTTCTTCATTGTGAACAGTCTGAATTGGAAATTTGATGTCTCGGAGTGGAACCGCATAAGGTCTCTGTTGCCATAACAAATTTTTATCGTGTTATTGTTCCCATTTTGGACGTTGGGGGCTCAGGGGAAGCATGGTATTTCTTCAGCCTGAAAGCCTTTTTTTTTTCTGGAGTGATCCTTGGGAGCCAGAGTTAACATGCCAGTAACCCTGGAATAGTTTTGCTCCCGTTCGATGGACCCAGTTGTCGGTTGGTCAGCTGTAATTGTTGGCGAAGAGAAAACTGAAGAATGCAAGAAATGATTCAAATGAAGTATGTATGTCCGAGCACGGAGCTCCAGCCCGGACTCCCTTTTTTATGCTGAATATATCAGCTGTGAGTGCCCGTGTTGCTGACATTTTATTGATGAAGCTTGAAGTAGCTGCAAGTCTAAAATGGTGATGAAAGCTCCAATGATGCAATTGCAAGTGTTTGAAAGAGACGCATATTTTTCAATCAATATGAGTGCAAATGTGCAGGCGTATATATATTTGAATCTGGTAATGCGGTGGTATTCATGCAAGTTCACAGCTCACAGTCACAGCGAACTACCTTTGTCATGTTTCTCATTTCTGTTACTTTTACAGAAATCGCTTCGCACAGAGCACAGTTTGTACCGGGAAAGCAGAGCACACTGCAAATCACTCCGTTCAGCGGAGGCGCGGGAAATCACTGCAAATCACTCTGTACGGCACCCACAAGACGGCCTTACCGGCGCCGCCGCACCGCCGTCCGCTGGCTCTCCGACAGGCACTGCGTCGACTAGTCTGTGGGCTTTAATTGAGCGCGTCTGGCAAGAGAAATGGGCTCACAAGATGGGCCGTGCTGGTTCAACCAGCCTAAGTAAGAAGAAGGCCGTTACCAGGGAAATGGGCTCGCTCCTCGGTCCCGACCAATCCCAAGTTCCCAACCCAATCGAAACCTCGCCGCCGCCGGAGCTCCACCTACCAGGGAGGGGCTCAACATGGCGCCGCCGCCGCAGCAGCTGGAGCTCATCGACGACCTCGCCGCCGAGATCTTCCTCCGCCTACAGCCGGACGAGCCCGAGCACCTCGTCCGCGCATCCCTCGTCTGCAAGCCCTGGCTCCGCGTCATCTCCGATCCCGCCTTCCTCCGCCGCTACCGCGCCTTCCACCGGACGCCGCCGCTGCTCGGCTACATCCAGAGGCGCCGAGTCGTCGAAGGAGATCCCGAACCCTGCCTCATTCCCACCACGGCGGTACCCCTCTGCCCCAATCCCTCCTTTCGCCGGGCCCTCGACTGCCGCCATGGCCGCGTCCTCCTCCACGTGTATGGCCGTCGTAGCCATTTCCTAGTCTGGGATCCCGTCACGGGTGACCAGCACCGCGTGCCGGATGCTGGCATCGACTGGCTGATCTACTCCGCCGCGGTGTTCTGTGCAGTGAGCGGATGCGACCACATCGACTGCCACGGCGGCCCATTCCTCGTGGTCTTTGTTGCCACCGGCGACCGCGACGACCTCGTGAAGGCGAGCGTGTACTCATCGGAGACTGGCGCGTGGAGCACGCCAGTTTCTCTTGGCGATGATTGTGAAGCCTACGTCCAGCATAAGCAAGATCCTCAAAACTCAATGTTTGGGCTGTTCTACACACCCTATGTGCAGCCTAGACGTGGTGCTGTGGTCGGAGATGACGTCTACTTCACACTTCGGGAGTCTAACGCAATTATCAAGTATGACACTTGCAAGAATCGCTTATCCATGATTAACCCACCATCCAAGGGTGCGCACGACCTTGCCATCATGGAATTGGGGGACAGTTCACTGGGGTTTGCCTACATTATGAGTTCCACCCTTTATCTGTGGTCAAGGAAGGTAAATTCAGAAGAAGCCGCGGAATGGGTGAAATGCAGGGTCATCGAGTTGGAGACGATGGTACCTGTTGCTAATCCCAGTGACAAAGCATTTGTGGTTGGTGCTGCAGAGGGTGTGGGCGTCATTTTCGTGAGCACAGGCGTTGGCTTATTCACTATCAAGCTCAATTCAGGGCAGGTCAAGAAGGTAGATGGGCCTGAGGTCTACTTCAGCATCTTACCTTACATGAGCTTCTACACTCCTGGTAATGGTCATTTCTTATCTGTTAATTGTTATCAGTTATTTTACAGCTTGTGTCTGTTTCTTTGCCTGGTTCTGGTATTTGAACAGCTAGTTGGAATGCTAGTAATATCTGTTATATATTCAAATGTAGTAATATATTGCCAAAGACAATGTGTGTGTTAGAGGAAACTGAATAAATTTATTTAAAATTGGTCCAAATTGACTTTTGAAATTTGACGTGTCCATGGTGTAACTGCGAGAAATTTCTTGATCTAGGTTTATCCTGTTGCCGTCAGATTTTCTTTAGATTATGCTCTCTGACTTTTCTAGCATAGCTGAAGCCTGCAAATCAAACTAGTCTTGCAAGCTCATGAATTAGTTCTAGTCTCTCTTTTTTTTTTTTCTTTTTTTTTTGAGATCAGAATTAGTTCTAGACGAGCATATGAAATGGTTCTAATCCATGGCTCATCAAAGTTTGAATGCTAAGCTTGACAGGTTTTTGTAAGTTTTGTGCATGGTACCTTTTCAGATTGTGGCAAAATCATCACTAGTAAGACGAAGGACTTGCTGATCTCTGATGCCCGCTCAACTGAAAGACATTTCCAAGTTGACGATTTCATCATAGAGTGACTAGAGTCTATTGATGTTGGCTTCTTGCAGAGCTATTACTATCTGTTGTTTCTTTGCCATTGAACAGTCTAAAGTAAGAATGATGCCTGTCGTCGTCGTCGTCAAATTTGGTTGTCTTGACGGATTTGTACTGATCATATGTCAAAATGCTGTAATATTTGTGGTATGCCTCAATTACTGTTTAGATAATGCTTGAAGCAGTTAGTTGGGACTAAGAACATGATTGTGTGGCTTTCCCTGGCATGAATAATTAATGAGACTCAATGTTGGTTGTGTGTCATTAGGCGCCTGGTTGCCAGGTACCAAGTTTAATCTTTTGGGACATGCAAAGAAATGCTAATGTCCAACTCAAAATTTAGTTTTGTGTTCAGTACAAAACGTTTGTCTCTCTGTGAATTTGTTTTTGAGGTGTGGAACTCAATTTTTTACTGTGAACTTGGGGGATTGTTTATTCATTCATATGCTGGCTGACTATTTGGATTTTTTTAAAAAAGACGAGTCTAAGTGTGGATATTCTTTCGTTTGAAAACCTTGTGCCTAGAGCAATCCTTGGAAAACAAGACCAGAAATGAAGTATGTTCGCACACGGAGCTCCAGGCTAGTCTCCTTTTTCTGAAGCTGAATGGATCAGCCGTGAGTGTCAGGCAGCAAAGCTAAAATGTTGATGAATGCTCCGATGATCGAATGACAAATATTTTAAAGAGAAGCCTAAAGAGAAGCCTAAATCTCGATCAATCAATATAAGTGCAAATGTATTTGAATCTGTTAATTGGGTGGTATTCATGCTAGTTCACAGCTCAGAGCCACACAGAACGATCTTTTGTCATCTTTCTCATTTCTGTTACTTGTGCACAGAAATCAATTCGCAGAGTACAGTTTGTGTTCCGTGCCGCTGAGGCGCGGAATGTGATGTTCCACGGCCTTGCCGGCACCGCCGCCCGCGGTCTCTCCGGCAGACACCGCACGGCGTCGACGAGCCGCTCCGGTTGAAGCCCGACGAATATCTGAGCCGTCGATGAAAGTGTTGTGGGCTTCAATTGCGCGTGTCTGACAAGAGAAATGGGCTCACAAGATGTCACAGCCACTCGCAAAATCGTTATATGGGCCCGGCCTGGTCCAACTGACCAAAGTAAAAGAAGAAGGCCCGCCTCGCTCGCTCCTCATCTGCCCGACGGATCCCAAGTTCCCAATCCCAACCCAACCGAAACCGAACACACATCTCGACCTCGAGTTTGTTACTATAGAGCAGGGGAGCGTACCGTTCTTTTGGTCCTCCCCTCTCTCCCTTATCTCTTGCTACAGTAGCCACCGGCGTTTCCAGGCGTCCTCGCCCCGGCGCTCGATCTCTTGCTTCCCCCTCCTCTCCGGCGGCCTCGTCGGCGCCGGAGAGGGCGGGGAAGCAGGATCTCGTCTAGGGCGGGCTCGCTTTAGCTGTAGATTAGGGTTAAGGTAGTTAGGGTTAGGGTTGGTTCCGGCCGATGTCGTCGAGGAGGCGGCGACGGCGTCGAAGGGTCCGGATCTGTCCCTCCGAGCTCCGTCGCGTCCCACTGGCGCTCCACTCTGGCGCTGGTGGCGAGCTCGTGGGGGCGGAGCTCTCGTCGAAGAGCTCCTTTTTAGGAGTCATCCGGCGTTTCTTCGTCTTGCTCATCGGCATGGCGACGACGACGCCGGCCTTTTGTTCTCTGCGGATGGGTGCGGTGATGTGGCTGCTTGGGTTGCGGATCGAAGGATGGCCGGCCTCGTCTTCCTCCGGCTTACGGCGACAATCCTTACTCCTTCTCCGGGTGCCAAGCTGCGGGATGTTCCCGGACGCGTCTTCCCCGGCGATGTGTTGCTTGTGCTACTCTTTGTGGGAAGGTCGTGGTCTTCAACGCCTTCGAGCGACGCTTCACTTGAAGAAGGTTGGTTTGCCTACCCGCTTCTTCGTCGGCTGCTGGATCCAGTGGCGGCGGAGATCTCCGGCGGGGCGAGGGATCCGGTGCGGCGGCGGCGGATGCGGTGGAGGGCCCAAGGGCGGTGCTGTGATTTCCTTGTTTCTCAGGGTCCTCTTTGCAAGTTGCTGGTTGCAGTCTGTATTTCTGTATCCTTTCCGTATGTACGTATGTCTGTACGGGGTTATGTATTTCCTTAATATCTAATACAGTTACGTATTATAAAAAAAAAAAAAACCCAACCGAAACCTCGCCGCCGCCGCGGAGCTCCACCGACCAGGGAGGGGCTCACCATGGCGCCGCCGCCGCCGCCGGAGCTCATCGACGACGTCGCTGCCGAGATCTTCCTCCGCCTCCCACCAGACGAGCCCGAGCACCTCGTGCGCGCATCCCTCGTCTGCAAGCCCTGGCTCCGCATCATCTCCGACCCCGGGTTCCTCCGCCGCTACCGCGCCTTCCACCGGACGCCGCCGCTGCTCGGCTACATCCAGAGGCGCGCAGTCGTCCAAGGAGATCCCGAACCCCGCCTCATCCCCACCACGGCGGTACCCCTCGGCCCCAATCCCCCCTTCCGCCGGGCCCTCGACTGCCGCCATGGCCGCGTCCTCGTCCACGTGTATGGCGGTGGTGGCCATCTCCTCGTCTGGGATCCCGTCACGGGTGACCGCCAGGTCGTGCCCGATGCTGACATCGACTGGCTCATCTACACAGCCGCTGTGTTCTGTGCGGTGAGCGGCTGCGACCACATCGACTGCCACGGCGGCCCATTCATCGTGGTCTTTCTTGCCACCGACGACTGCGACGAACTCGTTAAGGCGAGCGTGTACTCATCTGAGACCGGTGCGTGGAGCATACCAGTATCTCTTGGCAATGACTGTGAAACCTATGTCCAGCATAGGCGAGCTATTATAGATGCTCTCAGGAGGTTCGGTGGATGGCACTACACACCCTATGTGCAGCCTAGGCGAGGTGCTGTGGTCGGAGATGACGTCTACTTCACACTTCGGGATGCTAACGCAATCATCAAGTATGACTATCGCAAGAACTGCTTATCTATGATTAACCCGCCATCTGAGACTACGCGCAACCTTGCCCTTATGGAGTTGGAGGACAGTTCACTGGGGTTTGCCTGCGTTGCGGGTTCAACACTTTATCTGTGGTCAAGGAAGGTAAATTCAGAAGAAGCCGCAGAATGGGTGAAATGCAGGGTCATCGAGCTGGAGACGATGGTGCCTGTAGCTAATCCCAGTGACGAAGCATTTGTGGTCGGTGCTGCCGAGGGTGTGGGTGTCATTTTCGTGAGCACAGGTGCTGGCTTATTCACTATCAAGCTCAATTCAGGGCAGGTCAAGAAGGTGGCTGAGCCTGAAGTCTACTATAGCATCTTACCTTACATGAGCTTCTACACTCCTGGTAATGGTCATTTCTTATCTGTTATCATTTACTTAACAGCTTGTATCTGTTTCTTTGCCGGGTGCTGGGATTTGAGCAGCTAATTGGAATGCCTGATAATATCTGTTATATTCACGTGGAGATATTGCCAAAGGCAATATGTGTGTGCTAGAGCAAACTGAATAATTTGTTTATAATTGGTCCAAACTTGAGTTTTGAAATTTCACTTGTCCATGGTGTGACTGACAAACTTGTTGATCTAGGATTATCCTGTTACCTTCAGATTTTTGTTAAAGTATGCTATGTTATTTTTCTAGCATAGCTGAACCTGCAAATCAAGCTAGTCTTGAAAGCTCATGAATTGGTTCTTGTCTGGTCTAAGTTTTGTGCATGGAAATTTTTCAGATTGTGGCAAAATCATCGCTAGTAAGAATCTAGGATTATCCTGTTACCTTCAGATTTTTGTTAAAGCATGCTATGTTATTTTTCTAGCATAGCTGAACCTGCAAATCAAGCTAGTCTTGAAAGCTCATGAATTGGTTCTTGTCTGGTCTAAGTTTTGTGCATGGTACTTTTTCAGATTGTGGCAAAATCATCGCTAGTAAGACCGAGGACTTACTAATCTCTGATGCGCCGCTCAACTGAAAGACGCTTCCAAGTTGATGAATCCACCATATAAAGACTATTGCTGTTGGCTTCTTGCAGGGCTATTACTATCTGTGGTTTCTTTTCCGTTGAACAGTCTATAAGTAGCATGTCGTCTTCGTCAAATTTGGTTCTTGGTGAATTTTCCTGATCATATGTCAAGATGTTGTAATATTTGCGGCATGTCTCAGTTACTGTTTAGATAATGCTTGAAGCAGCTAGTTGGGACTAAAAACATGGTTGTGTGGCCTTCCCCTGGCATGAATAATTAATGACACTCGATGTTTGTTTTGGGTCATTAGGATGGTTGTCAGGTAGCAGGTTCAAGCTTTTGGGACATACAAAGAAATGCTAATGTCCAAGTCAAATTTTGGTTTCCTTTCAGTACAAAACGTTTCTCTATCTATGAAGTTGTTTTTGAGGTGTGGAACTCACATGTTTTACTGTGAACTTGGGAGATTATTTTAAATTTGTATGCTGACTGACTATTTGGAGTTGTTTTCAAATTCGGGTCTAAGTCTGGATATTCTTCACTTTGAAACCTTGTACCTGGAACGATCCTTGGAAACCAAGACCAGGTTCATCATTACCCTGAATATTCTTTTCCCTTTTCAGTACAGCAATTAATCAACTAAATATCTGGTCGATGAAGGTTTGAGTAGAACCCAGTCTAAAAATGAAGATGAAAGCATATATGAAACCAGAATGCCTCCGGCAAATTCTGTGGTGAGGCATCTGAAAATGCTTACGAACTATTTGAAAGGTCTGTATATTTCTCAATCGTAGCAGTGTTAGTGCAGTTTGATTATAAATTGGTAATGTGGTACTCGGGTGAACTCATCACAGCCAGTCACGGCATACGACCTTTGTTACCTTTTTCATTTCTGTTACCTATATACAGAAATCACTTTACAGTGCACAGGCTACGCGCTGCACAACTTCTCTCTCGCACACAACACACGATCATAAACCCCTGCCTAGATAGATTGTGTAAAATCCTAGAGCCAAATCTTTCAATCCATCAACTACTTTAGACTAATCAATCATTTAATCTCGCTCCAACCTCAACTAACGCGGTTGCTGAGCAGGTTACTACTGTGTTCTGTTCAGCTGAGGTGCGGGAACGCGAGGTCCCTGGCGAGCAGGTAGCGGAAGCTCTGCCTGTGCGGCACCCACTCGACGACCTTGCCCGACGACCTGCCCCCTCCCCGTCGGCACCGCTGCACCGCCGTGCGCAGGCTCTCCGGCAGGACCCGCTGCACGGCGTCGACGAGCCGCTCCGGCGAGAGCTTGGCGTCCCTGGCGTACGCCTCCACGAGCTTGGGCAGCAGCACCCGGTGCTCCTTCCACACGCCCACCGTCGCGCGGATGTACTCCTCCCTCGCCGCCTCCAGCTGCTGCGACAACCGCTTTGGGGTGTACACCCTCACCTGCATCCATTGCAGAACACACAGACACAGGTGAGCAAAACAAGGAATGGCAATGGCAATCATGTGTCGAGTGCTTTCGTGAACAGCATCGGTAACATTCCCCTTTTTTTCTTTTTGAAAGAAGCATGAGCAACATTCTTGCATGGTACACTACATACATACATTCTCCACAGGAAAGGAAAGTAGATACTAGGTCAAGCTTCTTTTATCATTGTGTTCGTGTCAGAGCTCACCCAGCTTTACCACTTTTAGAAACATCTGTACATTACTTCTCCACTAGGTCTGGTTGCTACCATATGTCTATGTTTGAGAGTTCCCAGGAATCACATTGTCTAATAATACCGATATCTACTACTAGTTTCATGGCTTTGTGTTTTGTCAGCAGAAAGGTGGACGTGTTCTCACCGCGGGATCGGAATGGCTCCCTGAACAAAGGGCGAAGCGCACAAGAGGCTCCGATTGATGAACGGCAAAGGCTTGCCACTCGCTCCCGGCTTTGCTCGCCCTGCTTTTGATCCTCGGGTGCAGCAAAGTCCGCAGCCACTGCGCGCATTAAAAGGATCAAACGGGTTCAATTAGCTGGCTAAACATTCCATCATTTGTGTAGTACTAGGAACATTGTGTCGTTGACCAAATGATGTGCTAGCCAATACGTACATGACCGGAACAGTGAGTGCTGCACCCAAGAACCAGCCCCTGGATGACTGCTGCGTTGATGGTGCGCCCAGCAATCTTGCATTCAGCCTGGAGTGAAAAACATTTGTGTCAGTGATGTATGTTTGGAGAAATTGTTTGTCTTCTTCGAGAAGGTTTTTGATGATCGCTAGAGAGTGAGGTTCTGCTTTACCTTGACAAGAAGTGATGTCTTCTTCAGATGGTTCTGTGGGATGCCATACTTCAGGTAGGCCTGTGGAAGTGAGTGCCAACGGATCATTAACATGCAGAGAAATGAGTGCCCTGAACAGTTACAACATCAGTACTAGGTGCTACCAGGACATACATGCATCAACAAGGCATTGTGTATGTTGATCCAGAAAGCGAGCTTCTCTTCGTTCGTCATCCTCCTCAGATCGACGGTCTCTAACCTATAAAGAATCAACCTGAAATGCCAATGTGCAGGTGCACAATGTTACAGTACTGAACAGAAGAACACAACATTTTGATCATTTGAAATTACAGCAACAGTAAGAACAACTCACTTATACGTTTGGAGCAGATCTTCAGCTTCTCGCAGCCTTCCACTGTCACGGGAAATTGACGGGACCTCAACCATGGTATTGTACGGTCCACTGAACTCCTTCAGACCCTCAACATGGAACGGGTTGATCAACCGGGAGTCGAGAGTCGCTTCTCTCCTGTAATTGGGGCTCCACATGTCCCCAAGGTACTGTGGGGAGACCACGCTTGTTGAGGAGAATGACGAGGTCGGCGATGATGATGGGCGATGGTGAACCAGAGGAGGATCAGCTAGCTTGCAGTACACTCCTGCCATGCACCTGACCATCTCCTCAGAAAGGTTGTTGGGGGTTTCAGGAATGTGGTCAGCTACATTAGTCCCCAGATAGTCAGCCAAGCTTACCACTCCTGACGTAGTAGCCTCCCCTTCCTGCTTATATATAACCAGAACAGATGAAATCAGAATCTTATAGAGTTTCCGAAGGTAATCAGCAATCTACATCAAACTGAAAACAAAAGTAACATCATCTGAATATTGGACATGTTCAACTGAAGTGTATGTTTCGGCCAGTTATTCTGGTATACTTCTGATAGATATGCTGTACTTAACTGTATCCACAAACTGAGTAAATTTAGGATTCTAAGAACTTTGAGATTATAGCATTACCTCCGAGAATGAGAAAGGTTGAGAGTGGCACGATCGAAGAGCCCTCGCAAGACTGTCCTCTGTGGGTGATATCCTGGATGAACATACTCCACGGAACGACAGCGCGGATTGGCTGCGGAGGCCAATGTCAGCATCCATGGTCCTCCTGGGGCATGTCGACGGCGAACAATCATCCACCGTACCATGCCTTCCCTTAGTAAGCGGTGGGCAGCTGTAATGTAGCATTGGATCACCTCCTTTCCTCAGAGGGGCTTTCGCCTTCGGTGTTTCTTCAACTTGCGAAGACCGTGAACTGACCGACAGCTTCGGCACCTCCCTGTGAGCATCTGAAGAGGGCAATGTGGGTGTTTGCTGCTGCTGCTCAAATGCTTTCCTGTAGAGCGTTAGCAAATGCTGCTCCAAGTGCTTGATCTCCAGCTCCAATGTGGCAACCTCCCTTATCAGTTGAGTAGCCGGCTGCTGATTGGGAAATAAAATCAGTACTCTGAATAATAAGAGGATTAAACACTAATTTATCAGGAAATAAAGAAGGCACCTTTAGCATTGGGCTCTCGTTTTGGAGAGTGACAGGAGCAGGATCAGGGCCCAGTGCTTTCTCCAGCGCACCGCGCACCACCTGCTGATCCTTCAGGTGCATCTCTAGTTGCAGAATCTGCATGTGAGCATCATGTCAGATCAAAAACAACAACTTGGTCTAGTCATTTAAAGTAATTTAAGCCAGAATTGTTCTGTGAACTATTTTTTCCCTGTGAATACTGAGTACAAGAAAAAGAAAGAGTGTACAAGAAAAGATTTTCAGCTGACTACAAAAGGAAAAATAAAATGAAGAACAGCAGCAAATTCAGGTCCTTGCCTCTTTCTTCAAGGAGTTCTGTGCCTCACTCTTGGGCTGATTTCCCTTCTTGGCTTCGCTTTTCAGATGAGGGTTTGAATTTCTACCTTGCTGGACGAAACCCAAGTAAACAAGACAAATTTCTGAGATTTTCGTAAACCAGTTCCATACGGAATCATAAAACAAGAGTTCAAGGGAATTAAGAAGTTACCAACTTAGGTTGATTAGCAGCTTTTTGCGAAGAACGCGGCGGAATCTTAGCATCCTTGTCTTCAAAATCACTGCCATTACACAAAAACGGAATTTCATTACAAACATTGCACAAAGCCAGAAACAAACCGACAGAATCTGCAGAAGCCAACCTCTTAGAACGCTTATGCCTTACTGGGGCAGTAGAGAGCTTAGTTGCTCTAGGAAAGGGTGCGTGCCCTTTCTTCTCCACAGCAGCCGCCATTTCTGTTCCTCAGACACCTTATATGAAGCAATCAAGAACTGAAACGGACATGGAAAACCAAACCAATCAAAAACTGCGAGCAAGAACCAATCAATCTCATGCGAAATAGCAGAGTATGAAACAACAACAGAACTCACAATTTGCTGCTGCTTACCGTTCTGAACTGAGAGAGAGAGAGAGAGAGAGAGAGAGAGAGAGAGAGAGAGAGAGAGAGAGAGAGAGAGAGAGAGAGAGAGAGAGAGAGAGAGAGAGAGAGGCCCCGGGGAGAGGGAGAGCTCCAAATGATACAAGCGAGCAGAATGGTGCCTTCAGTAGAAGGAAGCCGCACTAGACTCCAACAAGCCTTGCCTTCGCACTAGACTCCAACAAGCCTTGCCTTGTACATCGACCGCCACCAACAGCTCTTCAGGTCAAAGACCAAACTGTGACATTTTGCAAAGGGAAAGCCTCTTTAATTGGAGAATCACACGAAACCACTGACTGATAGGAGTAGTGTTAATGTTTGTGTGCCTACCAGCAAAAAGACATTGACCATGACACCTCAATTTTTTTTTTTTGGCCACAGACAGCTTTTGCTCTGTTTCTTTCCTTGTTGTGAGGAGGGGCAGTAGATGATGCACTGCATTAACTACTACTGAACCTTTTGGCCAAGGTCAGAGAAATTTATTCCTGCTTGCTCTAGTTCTTGAATCTTGATTCACTGTGACAGCTATGCAAAACTAGGAAAAGTTGCAACTTTTTAAACCTTGCTTGGTTATTTGTGTGTCGGTTTTGCCCTCTGTCTACACGGTGACGTTGATATAACAACGATTTCAGGTACTGTGAGCCAGAGACAGGCAAGAGATTATAGTAATAGAGTAATGCAAAATCATTGTCGCCTCCTAATAGAGCCAAGGTTTCATGCCAAATGACAACGCAAACGTTAGAGTTGGCCCCTGCCATGCCAACCTTTCTGCAAGATTTCAACCGTAGAATAGCACACACCACAATATCAGCATATCAGCCTTTGAAAAAAAAAATACAAGCCAGAAATATTAGTTAAAGTAGAATATTTTAATCATGTCGGTGCTTATCCTCTGCTAATCCTGGTAAACAGTTGAAGTGCTAGATTTCCAGATGTGACAGCGAGAACTCACTCAAAAAATACTTCTACTGTCATTTTGCTTTCTCGTCCTCGTCCAGATGGAGATCTTTGTGACGCTGATGGACAAACGCAGAACATGAATGCAAGAGATATGCTAGTACATCGTTTACAGCTACTCACAATGATATGATCTTTGACTGTGCATTTAAGTACTAGCAAACCTCTGGATTCGGCTAATCTTTGACTGCCCAATTATTACCATCAAATGAAATTTTGAGGTAGCAATATGCACTTATCTGTGCCACATTATTACTTTCCTCTTAAATACTTTGCTCCACTACCTATAGTATTTTAGTGGAATTTTAGTATTTAATTCAAAAGTAGTAACAAAGCATGTACTGGTATATATCAGTATATCCCATCCTTTACCCCCTCTTTTTCAAAAGCATGTACCCCAAAGATCCTTCTCCAATACCAGTTTAGTGCTAAAGCTCCACCTGGAAAGAATTGTGGCAAAAAAAAAAGGAGGATTCCTCAACATGAAATCGACAGTAGGCCCCACGCTAAGAGATGAACCAAGTCATTAGAGACAAAATGCTGTTTTGTCCTAAGAATGTTTAAACCTTCTTGAGGTGTACATACAAACCTAAAAGGATGGAAGGGAAAGGTGCCTCAAAAGTGGCGAAAGTGGGGATAAAAGGAGCTCGTGGCTGTTCCCCAAGGAGCGAAAACAAACCTCTCTCTCTTGGGTGTTTCCGCTTGTTTTAATTTTCGCCCTCTCAAAAGGAAGCCCCAATGCAACCACGTACTTGTCCTCTGTCATAAGGGAGCTTCTCGCTTGTCATTTGTCGCAGGAATAATTCTTTTTGCGGAATGTTTCATCTGCATGTCGCATTTGGATGAGGCATGGGCTTAGCGAGCAAAGCCTACTGCGACGGAGAAGAACAGAACAAAAAGTGACGAGTCTAGGAAAATTAAGTTTAACCTATGAATTGATCGTTCCTCTAATCTGTTTATCACCCATGTACGTTCATCTATCATAAACCAATATTATAATCTCTTTATGGTTGAAGAAAATTTGAATGGCATAGGACCACCAAGCAAATTGCTAAAAGGAATGTAGCTGCATTACTGTTCTCCAGTTGTAAAATAATGTACTCCTACATGGGATGTATATTAAGAAATGAAAACAGTTAGGATCGGATCAGATCGACAGAATAGAACCAAAAACTCGCGTCAGCATTCACGTTACCGGTTACGGCTCTTAGTATTGTAGTTTCCTTTAATTGTCCAAATGATCATAAGACGATGCGAAATTCATTGTTTATCTGTCCAGCATCAGCAGCCACAGGAAGATAACAAGATTGACAGACAGCAAGACAGCCGGACATACTCGCAGTCTGATGAGGCTTGGAATCTCAGGATCAATTATAAAATTTCCACCACTGCAAATCTCACATGGATCTTCACAGATCTGAGGCTTCATATCGTCTGAACTGAAGAGAGTTACTACTATGAGTCTAGTTGCTAAATTTGTGGTTAGCATAGATGCTGTTCAAGTCCTCTGTTTTGCAGGAGACCAATATTAAATATTTGCTTGATTTCAGCGACAAACATAAGAATTAAGAACAATTGATCTGACATGTTGCCGAAAGTTTTGAGATATTGTTCTCTTTTACTGAGACTGAAAGACCAACCCTCATGTGACATTAAATGTTCAGGAACTGAAATGCTACTTAAGCTCCTCCTTGATCATACCTAAATGTGCCTACCTCCAAGCGTGCAATGTTTAGTCTCTCCAAGGTCTTCGTCTAGGTTGCTACGCCGGTTTCTTCTTGTTTATTGCAAGGTCAAAAGACAGGAGAATCCAATGTCTTTTACCGAAGTCCACAGTGATTCCATCTAAGCAAGTTGTAAAGCTCACCTATTACCTTTCTAATCCCCTCTTTTTTAAATAGAAAATCCAACCGACAAATGAAAAGGAGAGGTCTTTTGTACATCTCCGTCCACCTTGTAGTGGCAGCTGTTGTGGATGGACTCGATAACAAACGGAAACAAAATTCCACCAATAATGTGTAAATAAAACATACTACTACGCAACAAAGCGCAAGTGCTTCTTCATTACTATATTATCCTTCATACTTAGTCCTTCAAAACCGTTTTTGAAGTCAATCATATCCTTGGACTCCAAATAAATAAGGTTTGTATTAGTTTGTTGTGCTACACAGCAAAAGTTCAACTAACTTCATCCAAATAAATAAGGTTTGCATTAATTTGTTGTGCTACACAGCAACACTTCAACTAACTCTCTCATTTTTCAAAAAGAAATACTTGGCGTTTTCTTTCTCTCTCTTTTTTTGCGATCAAAATACTCGGTGTTTTCAAAAGCTACAAGACGGAACTGAAGAACAAGAAGAACCTACAGGCTTCAATGACTTGAAAGCATCTCAAATTCTCAGTTACCAACATAACAACACTAGCTAGTACAGAGTGAGCACACCTAGTTTGTAGGGCTAAACCAAACGAGCTTTAAACAACCAGATTTCACCGGGAATCGTGACCCTCAGAGTGCATGCATGCACGTAAAAGGCAGAAAAGGTCAATGATACGTGCGCCCTAACTTTTATTTTTTCTTCTTGGGTGAACACACATATAGAGACATCAAAGAACACGAACGGTGAAAAAATCAAACCGAAAGGCCATGCAACAAAAGCCAAAAGGGGATGAACAAGCTAAAAGGGAGGCATACAAAAGGGGTTCAAACGCACACGGCAGACAGGAATCAAAATTTCGCAAAAAGGTAAAAAGAAGAAACAATATGAGGAAAAATTTCCAGTTTTTGCATCGTCTTTTTCGCCAAAAGATGAGACATATTGCGTAGAATAATTCTGCATTAGTGGGAGCGGATTGCCTAACTGCAAAAATTAAAAGGCAATGCGTGATTTAATACCAAATGTGCATGCGTTAGATATAAGAAAGTTAATTCACAAGAAAAAAGATATGAGAAAGTTGTTTTTTTTTGACACCAAGATATGAGAAAGTTGATTACAGGTCTGTGCGGAATAGTTGGTGCGTTTTTCGTGAGCAAGCAGGAAAATTGCATATGCCATTAGCTTATAGAATTAAATTTTAAACTCTCGGTGCAATATTCTAATTCATGAAACTTGAGTCAACATTCTCATTTTCAATGTCAGTTGTCCATCTTCTTAGAGCTCGTTTTGGATTGGAGGAAATTTTTTCCTTTCCTGCGTTTTTCCTGTGAAATTTCTGTGAAATTCCTGTGCGATTCCTGTGAAATTCTTGCGTTCCAAAGAGGCCTTAATCCAGTATCAGAGAGAGGAGCCTACATGTGGTATAATGGTGTCACTGACAACGTGTCAGATCCCAGTTACCGCAATTCAGTCATCTCTGAATCTCTGATCGACAAAATAGTGAGCAAATTTGGTCAGTTTTTTTTTTTGTGCCTTCGTCGTATTCTTGTTTTTTGACAAAAGACGAGACACGTTGCGTGCAATAAAACATCCATAGGGCATTAGGGTATATTAGGATGCAGTCATTAAATAATTTGGCGAAATGTGTGCATTTTTGTTGTGCATGCATTAGAATTTGGTGAGAACTACCAAATTAGAGTGGGGCAACCATGCCCGTTGTTCCCGGCCATGATTTTGGACGGCTTGCATAGCTTACCGTCGTCAGTTTCTGTTGCAAGTTACTCCAGTATTATCGGTGCGACAAAGTTCCTCAAGAGTCAAAGACAATGCGGCATGTTTATCACTAGTCATTACTGTTGTTTCTTTCCACCCTTTCCTTGAGATCAGGCTGTGCGTACTAAGCACGGGACCCTTCATGTCATCACTCACTAGTCACTACCCTATGGGTTTGCTGCTCACCAAAATGTTACCATATGCAGCTGGTGGTAGCCATGCATGTAAAATACTACAGCTTCAGTTCTAGGCCTGCCCAGCTGAAACATCGTAGCACTGTTCTACCTATGTACAGTGTGCAAAAAATACAGCTCGATCCTGGCTCGATAATTTACTCCTACCAGAGCTCACACTTCAGGCCCCGTTTGGAATGGAGGAATTCATCTCCATTCATGTGGGAATTGAACTTTTTCCTGTGAAATTCCTGTAAAATTTCTGTGAAATTCCTGTAAAATTTCTGTGAAATTCCTGCGTTCCAAACAGGACCTCAACAATTTCAAAACTCTGCTTAGTTACTGAACCACAGTTATTCACGGATACACTTGTAGCACTGACGACACGAACAGATGTTGGCCTGCTCTTTGAAACCTGAATCCAAACGGGCACTCCTGGAGGAAGCAGAGAGATCCCTGCGTCCGCGTGACATGCAATTCATTGCCTTCATTTCAACCTCACCAAATGCCTGGATACGGCGCAGAATCGCGGCAGTGTTGATAAATGCGATTCTGAACAGTGCAAGCAAGCCCAGCCTTTCTGATCGATTGCACAGTAGTAGCCCAAAGGTTCCGGGCATGCCAATTGCCATACAATGCGAAGTACTGGACGGTGACACGCCTCCGGCCTCTGGTCCCAACTCGTAGCTGTACAGTACATGTACACAGACATACAGTGTGCATCGGTACAGATTACTGTAGACCGTAGCATGTCAAGCATCACAAATGTGATTGTCATTGACGGGCACTGGACACTGGACTGGAGTACCAAATAACAGAGGACAGTGTACAAACCGCAAACTTTTTTTTTTTAGTCAAAAACGCAAACTTGTTGCTGCAGTGCTGCACATGTTCTTGCTTGCAAAAATGAGCACGCCTATGGCTATGAGCCATCGAGGCATTTCAGTTCAGTCTGTTCATCCAAATCTTTGGAAAACACATACATAAAGCCTCAGAAATATTGTTTTGCTCCAGTTACAATTGTTACAGCCGAATTCAAAGTGAAGTGTCTGTCATTCATGAGTAGCAAATCATCAAGGTTTGATTTTTGCCAAGTAATCAGGGAGTCTTTGCGACATTTCAGAGCATCACAATACAAGCAGAGACAACACACACCCCCGGTTAGAAAAGCACCACTAGTAATCCTACACACTCTTCTCCTCTCCTCTGCAACCTCTCCTAAGTAGACTCTGTTACAACTTTGTTCGACAACCATTGTCACTAGTCATTGCCTACATTGTAATCAAACCAACACATTATTATTTTGATCACAAATGCTTTGATCAGTGCCGCCCTGATCGCGACGACGAACTTGCCTGCTGCTCGGCGTAAGGCCTGACGAAGGTCCTCCTCCACCACACCTCGAACGCCCTCTGAAGGTTCGGGCAGCTGTCCCCGACCTTCAAGAACCTGCCCAGCCATGCGAGCAGCACCGCCTGCTGGTCCTCCAATGGCAGCGTCAGGATGGTCTGCCCGATCCCCTCCTCCACGGCCTTCCGGTCAAAGGACCGGCAGCCGTGCTGCAGCCACCTGTAGTCGTCCATGAGCGGCTGCAGCCAGACGTCCAACAACTGCTGCCTCGTCTCCTTGGACGGCAGCGCCTCGCCTTTGCCAATGGCGACGAAGAGCCTCGCGGTGACGCAGCTCACAAGGTGCCGGTGCATGACAGGTATCTTGCTGTGCAGTTCGGCCAGCTCGGTCTGGCTGGCCCAGATTACAGTCAGCTCATCAGCTGCGTTTCTGTCTGATAAAATCTCAGTTAACCAGAGGAGATTATCAGCCTCCAGAGTGATCTTTCGGAAGACCAATTCTTTGCTGTCTGAAGATTGATCAGCAAACTCCGGATCGGAAGCTTGCCGGAACAATGTCAGTAAGGATTCCAGGCAATTCCTGGAAGAACTGTACAATGTCATGACACAGGAGTCTGTTGAACTATTGGTGCAAACGTTGTTCTCCTTCAAGAGCTTCAGCACTAGAGATTTCATCTCGCGGCGCCCTCTGTCTTCACTGCTCGTAAGCACCAATTCAATGATGTGCGCAAGCGTGTCATTTGGCGGCTTTGCTAGGTCAGATGTCACTCTTTTCAGCAAAGGGTTAACTCTATGATTCTCATCATTCAGTTGTCGTATGGATGAAACAACATTTTCTTCCTCTTCACCGACCCAAGGAACTGCTTCCAGGTAATCTAAGCATGACATGATGCATGCACGGAAACCTAGTGATTCAGCGACCTGGGCAGAAAACAAATCACACAAATTCAAGTACCAAGCAAAAGTAGTGCATTACGAAGTGAAATTTTGCTTTATAAAATCCTGTGCATTGTCCCTGTCTTGCCACATTTAGGACAAATCATACTCGGAGGAATTGTTTCATCCGCAAGGTAGCCTACCTAAATTGAGACTGATCTTGACTACCTAAATTGAGACTGACCAACTATTTGACAAAAGTTGATAAATGATTTATTGATAAGTTATAAACTACACTGTCTATCAGGTACTAAACAAAAAGTGTTTGTATCATAAAAATATGGCTACAGATGAAAAGAGGCCCTAAGTACAGTAACAAGCAATGGACATCGAGATAGAACCAGATGTATCTAATCATAAATCAAATATTTGCAAGGACGTGTGAATTAGTGAATTTTCAGTTGGCACAAGGCACAGTTTTGGACTTTTATTGTTTTAATTTACCCAAAACATCTTGAGTTCAATAGTCACAATATGAATATAATTTTCAGTTGACGCATTCAGATAAGATCTACAAAATGCTGAATGAACAAGCTGTTTTATTGACCATATGGACGTGACAGTGTGAGTATGTGACAGAGAAAATGCCATGTTTTCTTTTGAAAAAGGACAATATTTTTATGCAAATTTTGGATTCAGGTGCTTTTGATAAATCTATGTAAAACCTAAATATCAATTAGGTTGCTGTTTATAAATCCCTAGCTAGATGAGGAATTTGTGGTATAACAGTCTAAAGTAGCATTTATTTTGATCTACCACAGTCCATATAACGCTTCAAATTTGCGAATAAATTGAAATAGAATATGTACATTATATAGAGATTGATCATATAGCATATGAAGAAATTGACAAATCAAGTAGCTCGTAGGAAAGGACCTTCATTATTCTCAGAACTCGTGAAACATTTTGCTTGATCAATCTTTGCTTGACATCCTTGCAGTACATCAACCCAACAGTCTCGACATAAATCTCCACATCCTCGCAATCCGGTACCTCAATGCACGACACTGGAGATTGCCTTGAGATCCTATCAGCAAAGAAAGTGCTATTTTCAGCAAGGATGTTCTTGTGAACAATCATCTTCACAGCAACCCCTTCTTTGCCATACAGCACAACCTTCAGATCACTGGTGCCAAGCTGCCCAAAACCGACAGAGATCTTATGCTGTTTCGGTCTCTTCTCGGGTGTTGGTGTTGGCTTTGGTGGATCAGGGGCAGCAGCATCTGTTGGGGGGCATACTTGCTCGTTTGAATTTTTTCTAGACCTAGTAGGAGTAGAGTGTGTCCCCTTCTCCGACGAAACGGTCGGCGCCCTCTGGACCGAGGAGGCCTTTGATGCAGCAGGGGATGCTCCCCCTCTAGGTCTTCCCTGCTGATTTGGGTTCTTTGTTGTCTTCTGGAGCGCGGCCTGTGATGGGCAGCACCAGAATCCTTCCGGGGTGACGGCAATAGGAACGTTTCTGATCCTTGGTGGCTGGCCATCCAGCCTTCCAATCTTGAATTCTGCCATGTCGATCTACTGAACAAGGTTGTATCTTCAGAGAAAGCTAACTGAAACAGCTTTTGACCTTGTGAGGTTCAGATGTCTTATGAATGTAAATTGTGTGCACACCTGAAATACAAGAGTTGAACTGTTTAGTTCATATTTCACGCGAGAATTACTTTGTCAGGAAATGTATTCTGTCAGACTTTTGTGAGTCACTGAATTAGGATATATGTAACTAGGAAAAAAGAGAACGTGACATTAGTGTTTTCAGGCTCTTTTGGTTTTTTTATCCCCCAGCAAGACAAGTAAAAATAGCCATCTAATTCCCATCCTTCCCCTGAAGTACAGTTTGAACAATTATCAAACATCAGCTCATACAAAAAATTTAGCAGAGATTCATCTGAAAGAATCAATTTCTAGTTATCTAACACTCCCCATCACTACCAATCTCCAATCACTGAGTGAACTGAAGAAAAGTTCCACCATCAGAACGCTAGAAGCCAACAATAATATTTGAAGCACGAAGAAAACGACAATCACAAATTGATGGGAAGGGGAAACAAGACGGAGCCAGGGACCAACAGACCACACGCACCATCATTCTTCAGCTCGTCCCCATCACACACAAATGCCCAACCTTTCATCACCCTGAGACAGAACTGAACCACAAAACCGCCCTAAAATCCCCACACCACTCTCACAATCCCATCACCGCCGCAAGAACCAGCAAAACATCACATAATGCCAAGAAATCAAGCAATAAGATTGAGTAGTAACTACCTCACTCGCATCCCAGCTCAGCTCGACCCATGTCACCCCAATTAATCAACACGGCGATGAAACCTCACTCGCAGCCACACCGTTCCTCTTCTCCTCCCGGAGTTAGCAAAGCCAGGAACCAAGAAAGGCAGGGAGAGAGAGGGAGCACAAAGGCAGGTAGCTGCCTATCAACCCATGCCCATCCCCATCCCCATCTCCTTTCCGCTTCGCCAATGAGTGATGTCCACCCTTTACCCCGCTACCACACCACACCTGCCATCATGGCTCCCCCCTCCTCTCCCTCTTCTTCCCCCGTCAAGATCTCCTTTTTTCCCCAAGCTTTCTTTCTTGCCTCCTCCCAGGCTCACACTGACAATGAGCTCTCACCCCCGCCGCGCTGCGTGTACCGGCAGCTACTGATTGCGTGCCAGAGCTCCGAATCTAACGACGCTGTAGCGCGTCGCGTCCGGTGTTTTGCCCCTCTGCTCTGATTGAGCTCGAGATGCTCCAGGCAAGCGTCGCCTCCTACGGCGTTTGTCTGTCTGTCCTGTCCTGTGAGCTTAACTGGGATTCTCTCGCTAATCTCAGTCCTGTCTCCGGCCACGCTGCTGTCTGTCGTCGCAAAGGTTTTCGTTTTTAGTACTTAACTGCAACTTTCACCACCAAGACTCTCGTTTACCGTGCTGATGCGCGGGGCCCACATGGCAGTGAGATTTCAGCCTGCTAGTATTTTACTGTGATCTGCGTGCGGCGCAACTAGGGGAGTTGGTTTCTCGAATCTGGATGTGCTTGGCTGATGCTGGCCGGAACTATGCGTGTACATTTCCCATTTTTCCAGAACACAACAGACACGTTGAGCAGAGGCTTTCAAAGGTGGCTTTGGAAGGTGTGGGCAAGAATGACATCAACGCAAGACATTAGCAATGGGAAACTGAAACAGATACCAAATGATCCAAAGTTTCTTCACATTCGAAGAAAAGCACACACTTGTAACTACGTATACTTGTTCGCTCTCTTTTGAAGCTTGAACGGTTTAATGGTAGCACATAGTTTATGATTGACAATTGTTTTTCTTCTCTGATTCTGTCAACTTCTGCTTTGTTTTGCTGCTAGTATCCACTATTGGATAAAGGTTGGAATTTTGAACTGATCTACGGGGTCAAAAAATTTCAAAGCTTGATCCGTTGGGGACGGAGACATACTGAAGCATATGGTCAACGTAGATTATGATGCAGCTTGTTGGTTTGCCTTGTCAAACTGACACGCTTGACGCTTGTGCCTCTATGGCCAGTTGGCAACTGGGGACAAATTCCGGACCCCATCGTTGTGTTCATACCAGGCCCCACATGCAGGGCAGTCTCCACAACCATTTCATTGTGATCAGGTTAGATCGGATGGCCCGCGGAGTACATTTCAGAGTAAGAACTACAAATACTGATATTGAAGTCATTTCTCTACACAATCTGGAGAATTGTTCCACTGAAATAAGCAAAGCATGACGATGACGTGCAACATTGACGAGTTTCGTGTTTGTGACTTGAACACCTTTTCAGCCCGGTTGAAAGGACACAAAAGTTGATGGATTTTAGTCCCGTCACCTGCCTCTTTTCTTAAGAAAGTTGGTCGTCGTTGAAATGGTACCGCAATTGCTTTTCATCGCTTAGGATTTTGGTGACGCAAGACCAACTTTTATACTATTTTTGACCGGCCTCGAGGTGACCAGAGACTGCAGATTTGGTGAGAATATTGGACCAAGGATGGGGTTGCGGAGTAGCTGAAAAATAACATTGTCACCACAAATTACCGTGCCCGTACAGCCGTAGTCTCTGGCATATATGATGAGTACCTAGAAAAATATTGACACCATAACGTACACATCTAATCCATTGTCGTCCAGTCCGGTTAGGATACCTGGCTTTCACCCAGGCGACCCGGGTTCAAATCCCGGCAATGGAAATCATTTTTTCTTTTTCTTTTTCCTTTTCTTATAACCGTCGTCATTTCCCTTTGTGGATATGTTTCAAAGGATTAGCTTAGCTACGAAAGTGATCTTTTTCTTTCCGTTTGCAGCCAAAAAAATAAAAGCCTGAAATGCTGCATACCAGCTGGTTCGATATGTTCAACGCCCCCTTGCCTAATCTGCTTTCCAGCAAATGAGTCCACGGATCATCCAATCCGTCCATCGCCAACTCGTCTGTAAATTTAAGCCACGTTTCCACCGCCAAAAAAAAAGGGTAAATTTAAGCCATGTTTGTCACAACTTATAAACAGCTTAACTTAAAAATCTTATGAATGCAGGTTTTGGTTTTCTCACAGGAGCCAATTCATTCCTCAAAAAGTAACGAATTACTCGATCCAGATCCCTTTCTTTTTAAAAAGAAAAAAAATCCAGAGTCAAGATCGACCGATGCTGCACGGAGTTAATCCTCCCTCCAAACACGCTGGTAAATATGGTTCGGTCTAAACAGATTTGCTCAAGGACAGCAGATGCGCTGCACCGAGTGCTCATAGCAACACCTTAGGAAAATTCATCAAAATAATTGGGATATGTTGGGGAAAAAATGCTATTTCTAAATTATTAGTACTTACGATTGGGATGCCCACCCGTGGAAGTAAACATACACGCATAAAGATTTTGATCGAGGGCAGATTCAGATTGCATGTCCAGCCCAGTTGTTCAGCTTACAAAAGTTAAGCGGACCAACCCACTAAGCCAGACTTCCCTATGATTACAAGGTGACAAATGTTCACAACCCAAAGCGCTTCAGAAGTCGTGGTAGCTCCTGGAGTACTGCTGAACTGCCTTGATGCAAAATGGGGCTCCAGGGCTCATGACATGAATTAGCCATGCAATGGTGCCTCCAGTGAAGAGGAAGAATCACCAATTGTTCGTGACCATCTTCTCATCTTGTTAGCAGCTCAATATCAGCTCCGACTTCGGCGATCTTCGAGTCCATGGAAGCTTTTGCGCTGTTTGCGACGCTCTTAACATCAAGGTCAAGAGCAATGGACTTCACAAGGCCATTTAACATCTAGGGTTAGGTAGGTTAAGGGCAACGTGTGCCAACGCATGAAAACTTTGGACAAAACAATGTAAGTAATAGAATCAAACCACTTGACATGAAACAGTGCATAATGCAACGTTGAAAAGGATACGAGAGAACCAATTGCAACGAGTGCCCGGTATTTTGAATCAAAATCTTGAGTATCATCCTCAGCAATCTGCAATTTCAAATAAGAAATGTAAGCATCAGAGTGGGGAAACCGCAATGGCTACATAGAAGTTGGGAGGGTGGAAAACTCACCTCAAGGGCAGCAGAAAGAATCTGCACCTGACACTGCTCGTCTTTTGATTCAATTGAAAGAACAGCATAGCTAAAAACGTAGAAAGAAAATATCAATGCTCACATTACAATATTACAATGTATCCATCGATAATATAAATATTAACAGGAAATTTTTTTCATTTACGGTTTTGTTTTTCGGTTTTCAGATTTGGGGAACTTTGGGTTGATAGAAGGGTTGCATATGCCAGGTGTGCATTCTTGGTAAACGATGGCCTGCAACTGGACACGGAATCAATGATCTGGAAAAAAAGATGTCAGTCAATAAATCCAAGCTAAGTTCGCCTTAAGCACTAATCAACCCGTGATAAATAGAATGTTATAGCAGTAATCACAATACAATCAAGTCAATTAAACAAGGAGCTACTTCCATGCTGAAGATGAATAAATGTAGTTCCAGAACTGACCTCAGCACAGTGGGTTCTCAACCATTGGTGTAAGCAAGACTTTTCAAATATGTTTGACACGGCTTTAAGGATTGTGAGCACATTTGCTGGCAGCACAGGTGAAGCTACAGCCTTGCGAAACGTCTCCATAAGTACATCTGATAGATAAAAGAGGGAGAAGCTTGATTCAGTAACAATAAAGTAGACAATCTGAGCTTGCAGATAATTCAAAAAAGAAGTAATGAACATTAGCAGATAGAGTGAATATCCAATTTGTACCATTTCCACTTTCAATGGTCTTGAGAAGTAAGGTAGCTCCATCAGGATGCAACACAAACATCCTCAGAAAATCATTTACTGCAAGGTAAAGAACAAGCCTTTTAGATACCCTGCAAACTGCCTCCACTAAATGAGAACAAAATGAAACTACAAACATTTGGACACGACATGCTAGCTGCAAACCCCACGCACTTGCATGTGGGCTAGCATGCTAAATGTGCTTTATAAAGTATCTCTACTAAAACTTAAGGTATCGGGTACTCAGGTGTGGATGATATGAGCACAATTTAGCAAGAAGGAATCTCCGTTGTCATATTCAAGTTGTGCTTCGTTGATTCGGAACTCTTGACTAGATGGTTTCAGCTAAGAAACTGAACCAAATATAGCTCCACTTGTACGGAAACTTATAAAGTTGCAACATAACAAACATCAAACTTTAGCCACTTGGTTCAAAGTTTTACTCCAAGATTAGAAATCCGTCGTCAATCATTATAATAGGCATCGCACGGTTGAATTGCAAATATAACCAATATTTATATCGTTACAACTGGAGCCAGCTTATGGCAGAGCTGCAGGTTTGAAAACTAAAGGTTATTATAACCATTAATTCAAAATTTTCATCTATGATGACCTCAAGCCAACAGAAACTGTGAGAGAGTTCATAGCAACTGAAGGACACATTCACGCTTCTCTTCTGATTATACTGAAATTCATGTGGGTTTTTCTTTATTTTCCATCGAGATGGGAATGTCCAAAGAGACCGATTTAGTAATCTCCGATTGGTAACAGGGCATGGAACCAAGTATATTATACTAAATGCATCTATAGGAATATACCTGGAAACATCATTTGTGGAGGCCAAGACTTCAACATTTTCAGCAACAAGTCCATGTCAGCACTTCCAAGCTTGCTTGTGTGATAAAATGATGTATCCTTCAGTACTTTCACTATGGCAGCCAATCTTGATAGCTCAGTCTCGGACAGACATATTTGTTTCTGTTCCTGAGTGGAGATAAGTTATTGTGGTAAGAATTAAATTACATGAGAGGACTATGGTTCTAAATATCCCATGTAAGGCTACAAGACTCTCCCTTAGCAGTTGTCATGGTCCATAACAATCCATTCACTACATGCAAGTTAACAGTTTTGTGCTAAATAAACCATAGTCAAAAGATAAACATACCTTAAAGGTCTTTCTTAATTCATCCAATACAACTAGTCTAGAATACAATATATCAAATACAAGGGGAACAATTAGTTATTAGTTATTAGCATAGTTATTCAAGTCATACTATTTTACTCAATCAAATATATACCACACTGTCCTATCCTAACCATAGTTTCATGGGTGAGGTTACCTATACAGCACCAGAATAGCTCGTAACATGTACCAAATACAAGGGAAAGAGATTTAGTTAGTTGCCTAGTTATTCAAGTCCTACTATTTACTTAATAGTAGGACTATAGTTTCCTAACCATAGTTTCATGGGTGAGGATACCTATACAGCGCCAAAATAGCTTACAACATACAGAATGGTGTGAACAAAACTGTTTTCTCAAGGTTTGAAAGCCACAAAAACCACTAAGAAAGAAAACTTGGAAATACCGAGTCTGCTGAAAGTGTTGCGTTGAACTCTGAAAGCTTCTTTAGGATTCCCTCAAACTGAGCTGTGTCAAATGACAGCATCCCCGTCTGCAAACCAAACAAGCAAATTTTGGTGAAGTTTGAAAAAATCGTAAGGCAACTAGGCAAGTATGATTTTATAAGGAACTTGTTTCTGGACAACGCTGAACTCAGCCATTAATCATGACGGTATTTAAAACGCTGAACTTAGTGGAGGCAACTAGGCAAGTATGATTTATAGGAACTTGTTTCTGGACAACGCTGAACTCAGCCATTAATCATGACGGTATTTAAAACGCTGAACTCAGTGGAGGCAACTAGGCAAGTAAGATTTTATAGGAACTTGTTTCTGGATAACGCTGAACTCAGCCATTAATCATGACGGAAATTTTGAGATTTCCTGCAAATGCATTCACTAAAGTGTGGTACCAGAATGACGGTATTGGTAAATCAGAAGGTTGACAAGTGCTGCCTTCACTGATTTGCATAAGGCATTGTTTGATTTGGCATGGACTTCTAATTCAAAACGTTTGATCACCCAGTATTTTCAAACATATTCTACATAACATAGATCACTTAAAATGTACATGAATCAACGGTATCACTTCCTATCACTAAACATAAGTATAATTGGGCTAATCATTAATCTAATTGTTCATGGTTCACTTCAGAAATTAATGGGCTAAGTAGGCATTGTATAAATGAAGGGACAAAAGAGGTAAGATTGCCACCACTATCGAAAGATGTAAATAAGGGGGAAATGAATATAGTGCAACAACAAGACTAAACACACATCGGCAAGTAGGTTCCACCAAATGGCCAAGTTTCATAAATTAGAGTTATCACTTAACTGATCTCAAGTTTATTTACAAAACTTTCACAAAGAATGTGACAACGGAAAATATTGGGAGTACCTTTGGAATGTGTTTGAACATTGGCTTTGGAGCACTACCTGCAAATCACAAGTGGAACGTTACATCATAACACAATATAAGGCCAACATACGGTAGGAGGTATGGTCATTTCATACAAACAAAAGGGGCGGAAAGAAAAACTCAATATCCAATAATTTAGGCATGAGTATTAAGTACATACCATTTGATGAAGATGGCTGCCCAGGCACATACGCATTAGCTGATACATTCATTTAGATCGTAAATGACAGCACCAAACAAAAAAACATGACCATAGCTAAAAACCATTACAAATGAGATATACAAATTCTTACCACCAGTATATGGATCCCAAAAAGACGGATCTGGAACAAAGTTGTTCTGGCCAGAATTCTGCAGTATAAATTCTACCACCTGTTGGCGATAAGTCAAAGGTAAATTTTCCTTCAGGAGCCACTTGTCGGCGACTGCATATGGATCATCTGCAAGTAAATGAACAAAGGAGTTTAGAAGGTATTTCAGATAGTGTCGAAGATAAAGACTCCCAACATGCATGCATATGCAATATGAGAAAGATTTCATATTTGATGGACTAACATATTGAAATCTTAATATTATTAAGTATCCCCACTACCATATTCTTATAGAACCAAAAGCAGACAAAATCACTCAAAGTAGAAATTAAGGAGTGAAATACCTGATCGATTATAGGGTAGTTTTCGGATAGGTTCTCCATCTCCAATGTCAACATTAAAAACTGCATCATTTTATAATACTGTTAGCAATCTGAAAAGGATAGCACACAGAAACATTCAAGTGAATCAACTTACCAAAATCATAGCGAACACCATCAAGAACTTGACCTTGAGCAGCATCCCCAGACCCAGGTCCATCGACTACTTCACCAATCTATTAATTTTGTTGGTAAAAAGATGGCATCAGATGAACTCAAAATTAACAGCCATACAACAAAACAACGATGCAATGCCAGGTCAAAAAGTGCAAGAAATTACAGATATTGAAGATCGCCCAAACTACAAGACAATCTCAAATTTTGGTTAAAATATAGTAATATTTAACGCGGCATGGTATTATGCACTTAATAAGTCTCATCAGTGATCCACTCTATCCTATTCTGCTCGAAGAGGGAAAAAAAAAGGCTTTACTGTATCACTTCTCTAGAGATGCAGTTAATCCTAAGAAACCCATCGCGTGCACAAAATCTTGCATATGAATTGAACAACTATCCAAATCAAGCAGGGGAAAACAGCATGCCATAAAACTATATTCTACTAAGCAAATTATCTGATTTGATTGGACAGAAATTCAGGTGAATTAATATTGAAAAGTCAGAATCACAGAGGTGCTTACTTTGTCCCATTTTAACTCTGTTGAATTCCAAGAATAGGCAACACCATTGTCCCCTTCTCTAACAATAAGAGTTTGACCATCAGAGTTTCCTGTTCAAAAATATGGTAAAGTTACTAAGCAAAGAATATTGGAACAAATTGACGCATTATTACTAAACTAATACATGGAACTACAGCTAATTCAGTTTGAAAACCAGAATGAAGCCTCTGGAGAGAATTATCTTTCATGCAGTTGCTCCATATTAATACATTTCGAAGTATATTGAGAGCAGTGGTTATCAGAAAGCTCCAAATATTTACAGAACATAGAGATTGTTTTTGAACACACGATGCAAGTCAATATTACTGAGCTACATAATAGCATTACTGCATCAAAAAAATAGCAACAATATGAAGGACCAGAAAATGTGACCTGGAACTTGCAGTGCCTCAACTCCTGGTAGATCCATCAACTTAAGTCCACCAACAGTCTTTCTGTACAAGCAACCAAGAAAATAAATCTTAATATGATGAAACTGTCCATGTACAAATAATAGATTGTTGCTTATTTTAAGGACAAGACAAAAGAGTATTTAGTCAACAGTAAACAGGCGATAATCAATACATATACAACCTGAGTGAATAGTCCAAGGTTCCCAATTTTCAGAAAATGGAGAAATTAATAACAGTATATGGTCCATGGTCAATAACAATACAAGCACGTGGTACTCTGATCTCTATAAAATACGGGTGACACAGTAAAATATGACAAACCTTGCAGAAAATAATAGTGAATTAATGTTTGAAACAATAAATGCCAACCTGCTAAGCGTGTATTGAGAAATAAGGTCTGTATAAGATGCAAGTTCCTCATCACCACAGGACCTGCTAGTATCAGTTGTCCAGATCCTCGCAGTTCCATCAGAACAAGCAGTTACAACATCTCCGTTTTCTAAGAATTTAACATCCCATATGCATCCGGGGTGTTCAATGGTCTGAACGCAGATCCCGTCTGCATTATTTTTCATGAAAACAAATATCAGATAACAAATTAATGAAGCGCTTAATCTGCACATGTTGGTTTATACCTACAGTATTTCCCTTCTAATTGCACAAGTTACAACACAAGTCTATTTCACACCAGAACAGTTTCTGCATGAAGCAAGTACTGAATTGAAGCAGGGAGACGGGAGACATTTGGTCATTCACACCCTTTTTTTAAGGGAAAACAGTGGGGGAAGCCCGGAGAAGGTGTACATGAGAATGTGTAAATGCCCAGAAAAAAAAGAAGGGAAGAAAGTTAACGGTCAAGAAAACTGTAAAGGAGGGAGACTAAACAAAAGTGTCTAGCCAGGCATAAGCAGAATTCTCTCGGCATCTTTGAAGAAAGTTAACGGTCAAGAAAACTGTAAAGGAGGGAGACTAAACAAAACTATCTAGCCAGGCATAAGCAGAATTTTGTCGGCATCTTTGAATCGATGCATTTGTTGCAGACATCTTTAACAATCAAAAAAAATATATTTCTTTAGCCAAGTTATCTGATAGAACGGGTTATAACTTATAAACTAATGAAATAAGGCTTCCAGGTATGAGTCCGACGCGACAAGAGATAACACTGCATTTAAAATTAAAAAACATCACCTTTCCATATCTTCAAAGAACGGTCCTCACTGCCACTAGCAATTTGACCTGACGAATGTGCATCAACAGAATATACAAGAGAAGTGTGCCCAATCAAATCCAACAGGGGTTGACCCGTTAACTCCCATAGCTTGATAGTGCTGCAACAAACCAGAATTGAAATGACAAGGAGAACAAGATTAAAAGAGATGGCTCCAAAAAAAAAAAACAGCAATCAGCAAACCCCAGGCAACCTTCTAATGAAATCGAGGAGCTTGCTTCCCTACTGCCCAGAAGATGCATATATATACTTGTAATAAGTGAATGGTGGGTACTTTGACTCACCTGTCATGCGATGCAGAAAGAATTCCCAGACCTGGCATAGGTGCTAAACACCTAACAGTATCTGCATGTCACATAAGGTCAAGTATAAGTAATTGCTCTAAATATCACTTAAAAGAGATTGCATGCTACAAAATGAAAATTAGTGTTTAAAAATTGATTCATAAAATGATATTTAAGCTCTTTTAGTAAAACCTATAAATGGTTAGCTTCTGGCATTAGTGCAAGTTTGCAACCAAAATTTTCAGATGCCTATCTGAACGTTACAGGACAGATAACAAATAAAGGACTATAATGTCTCAAGACACCAACATGACTGATACTGTTCTGCAAACGACACTCAAACAACGTTTTCTGCAGTAGGAATAAACCAAATAGAAAGGAACCTGCATGTCCTGAGAATGTCTGCAGACAAGTCCTTCCTTTCCAAAGTTTAATAGTGGAATCACTTGAACCTACACAAAAGGAAAAAAGAAGCAAATTATTAACCAATCATTTGAAAATATTTTCATAAATGTATGAAAAATCATAATGGGAAACACTGGTAAGAATCAAGAACAACTTTATGTTTTCATGCCTCAATGAACCGTGCTATGAAAAATATAACAGAAGCTCTACCAGTAAAGAGTTCTCCGGTAGGAAGCTTCAGAACAGTTTGCACTGCAACCTTGTGAGCTTCCCAAACCTCAATAGCATTGCCATTTCTCCAGCGTCTTACAGTACTGCATGCACAATGTGTATGTCAGGGAAATAGGACACTGGCAGTGGAACGGTACGTGGAAAATTAGTTTCTTTACTTATTCTTACATTAGATCAAACAGTGACAAGCATAAGTAATCAATAAAAATGTTTGTAAAATTAAGCAGAATATTGCTTATAGATTATTTATCCTGTACACACACAATAACCTCATAAAACTATTTTGCACATGTCAAATTATTATCAACAGAACAACTTGGCTGGAATACAAAAGCCATACTGAGAGCAGTGTCAAAATTAAACTTTTATAAGAAACTTACCAATCCATGGATGAAGAAATGATGTCGCCGTTACTGTCAACAGCAAGTCCAGTAACTTGCGAAGAGTGTCCCTTCATTGTCTCGACAACTTCTCCTTTATGCAAATCCCAGAGCAAAATAAGCGTATCCATTCCACCAGAAACGATCCCTCCTTCAGGAAAGCGTTCTGAAGGAGGAATCCAAGCCAGTGGGCCCACGAAACTTGAATGTCCCACGAGTGTCTTGGAGAGAACATATTCACGATTCTTTTCTGGGTGCCGTGTCCAGAATTTCACTGTACGGTCTCTTGATGATGTTGCAATGCCAGCATCACCACATATGCAGATGCCACGAACCTACAGAAGAGCAAAACACAATGAGGCAACCATGAAACTAGTCTACAAAATCAGAGGGCATTCCGACAAAATATGGGTGCTCACAATGAGAGGACTGAACTATACTGCATCAAATAGAAATTGAATAGCACAATAAAAAGGCTCTAACTAAATCAAGCGTAAATGCTCCGCAGGGATCACAATTATTTATGGTTTCTGAATTATCCTTTGACACATATTAAAGCATAATATTTGCTGTCTGAATAGTACTCAACATGACAATCTGAAATAGTACTCAACATGTTTGTCAAGAATTTGGGCTACCTTTCAGATGAACCTTAAATCAGCGCAACAATTAGAACATCGTGTAATTGCAGTTGGAGCATAACAAAGGAAGTCTCTATTATCTATTATTAGGATTGAATATACGAAGTAAAACTATACTGAAACAAAGTAATTAAAATTTAAAATAGCTAAAAACAGCCCAAACTGAAATTTTGGACACCAGGAAAAGAATCGTGGTTGTGTTCTCTCTAAGATATTCGTGGTACATTCACCAATCGACTGGCAATAGCAAAGTGAAAAACAGCATAAAGTGCAGTGATCACAGACCAACCGTCCAGGTTACTCACCAACTTTCCCTAGTCAGACCCTTTTTTTATCCACTCTCACAACCTGAATTACAACTAAGCATGAGGAGTTAACTACTTCTGATAATGTACAAGCACACAAACCGAACTACTCCATAGTGCACCAAACCCACCGAGAGAGCTAGCCAAAAAAACCCATGGACGCAAGTGAGCTAGATCGAATCACTAAGCAAACCCGAAGCGAGCCAGTGGATCGAAGAATCCACTGCTCCGCGGAAAGAATGAACCACCGTCGAGGGAGACCCCCCGGCGAGGGCACCGATTTCGTGGGCGGGGCGGATCGAAACTATGCAGTCTTGGAGAGGAAGCAAACGGATATGAAGTAAGAGGTGGAGAGGAAGAGGGATGCGGGTGAGAGAACGCGGCGTCTTACGTCATCCTCGTGCCCCTGGAGCTGGGCGCTGAGGCGGTACTCGGCCATGGCTCCGTCGGTCGTACGGCGCGGCGGAGCTCGCTAGAGGGCAGATTGCTGAAGAAGGTAGACGACGAGTTGGGATTCGAGGAATCGGGCCTTCTCTTTTGTTGGTGGTGTGTCGCTGCACTTATAAAGGTTGGGCCGTGTAAAGCATATACGGCCGTATGACATGTTGACTCTTATGGGCCGAGTAGGGATGCATGCTTGGCACAACTGCACAAGGCCGGGCTCGGGCTTCCCTCCGCCAAAAAAAAAAAAAAAGGCCGGGCTCGGGGAATCTTATACAGCACCCAGGTTAAGATGCTTTAAAAAAAAAAGGATTTAACGACATTTGTGCTTTCAGTGGTAGGCGACGCTCCCGTCGACAGCGAGGCGCCAGTGGTGACTTCGTATCTCTGAATTTGCCGGCTCAGTCTTCGAAGATGCTCATAGGGGTAGGGTTTGCGTACGTGTGTTCATAGGGGTGAGTGTGCGTGCGTTGTGAATGTCTGAGTTGTACTGTGTAATCTCAAAAAAAAATGCTTTAAAAATTCAATTAGTGCAAAAGCCAGCCAAATTTGTAGATTTTTAGTTTGAAATTTCCAGCAACTTATGGTTTCCATCAAGCTCAGATGGTTTCTACAACACCTGCTCTATCACCAAAAAAAGGGGCACAATTTTTAGAAGCCTAAAAGTATTTTTAATCAAAAAATTTGTGAGACTAAACTGTTAACCTGAAGAAATTCGAGAAAAAGAAAAGAGGGATCGATTCTTGTCGCCCGTTCACTGTGCTATAAGGTGGGGCTCACATTTGCCTACGTGACACCCTTGTCGCCCGGGCGACAGGGCAATTAGTTTTGCAAATTTTAAATCGGTTGATTATTTTTATTAAAAAAAAAGCAGGCATCAGGACTGCAGGCAGGTACATCAAATGGCAAGAATGATCTGGTCCAGCACGTGTCACGACTCATTTTTCTTCGTCCTCCGAACGTTCTTTTTTCTTTTGACGATGATCGTCAAACGAACGTTCAACGCAATATGCCCACGTGTGTGCCCTTCTTCATACTTGGATGAAACAACAGCGTTTTCGTGATCAAAATACCAGAGAGGGTATATTTGGAAAGACGATGGAGATTGCATATCCGAGAAGGAAAATTGTACAGTTGCCAATTTATGGTTCACTCATACATAGTGTAGCAGTCGCAAAAGACATGTAGCATAAGTAGTTAAGAGTCTCAATAACACTTCGGTTCTAAGTTCGATTTCCCGTGGAAACAAATTTTTAAAATTTAAGGACGTTGTGTTTTTGCGGTAGTCGACGCGGCCGTCGACAGCGATGCGTGAGTGGTGACTGCGTCAATCTCGAGGATTTACCTGTTCTGTCTTCGAGGATGCTTATATGAGTAGGATTTGTGTAATGCGTTCGTACGGGTAAGTGTGTGTGCGTTGTGAGTGCCTGAGTTTTACTGTGTAATCGAAAAAAAATACAGTAGTCTTCCAAAATTCCAATACTCTGAATTCGACCGGATTCTCATGAAGCCAACCAAACGAATAGTTCCACTGTATTTTCATGGAGCAACACACAAAGCAATAATCCAAAGGAGCAAGGATAAGACCACAGGCGCAGCTGCAAATTTCTGCAGCCTCCGGGGAAAAAGAAAAACAGACAAAAAAAAAGAATAGGATATGAACACTAATGACACGAACACATGTTCTGTTCACAAGTATCTCCATCTCCTTTCGCTGTCACCCGAGCTAAAGGATCAGGCGGCCAGAGCGGCCACCCTCCCCCGCCGCCCGGCGAGCCGGCCGGCCCCGACGGCGCAGCTCTGGCTCCGGGGAAGAAACATCGCCCCGGCGGCGGCTTCATCGAACTCGCACGGCCGGTCCTCGTCGATCCGCGCCATGGCCACGCTCTGGCTCCTGGGCACGGTCGGCGGCGCCGCGGCCGCGGCCGCCTCGGCCGCCCGCCGCTGCGACGCGGCGCGGATGAGCTCCCGCAGGTCGTCGTCGACGGCGTCGGAGGAGCGGCGCGACGACGAGGCGAAGCTGAACTCGCCGCCGTACGGCGCCGCGCCGAAGGTCGGGTACCCGAAGGCGGCGTCGCCGTGGATGTGGCCGGCGCACCCGGTCAGGCTGCGCACGTAGAAGTCACGCGCCGCGCCCAGCGCGCGACGCGGCGCCCGCCACAGCCAGCTCAGGTGGTGCAGCTTGCAGCTGCCTCCTCTGCTCATGCTTGCTGTTGCTGACACCACCACCAAATGATCACTGGCTCAATCCAAACTCAATTGGCACGGAATAAGCTTTCGCTGATCACACGAACAAGGCTTCTCCTTCCTTCTGTTCTTCGTGGCGAGGACGTGGCGATTTTTTACCGATAACGAACAAGAGATGAATGGGGATGCGAGGACGAAGGCTTATATATACAGGTGGAGATGGATAGGTGTGGATGGAGCGCTCGGCTGCATCATTACCTGGTCTTTGTTTGCTTTATTTTTCCTCCCAACACCTAATAGAATTGCTAGAATAAAATAGTAGGCACTGAAAAGCGAAAATTGCACCGGCATGGCGCATGCTATTGTTGACTAGTATTTCCTCGCTGTTAGGGTCCACGTTGGAGAAGGATGGATGGAGAACTTGTTTGGTGCATGCCAAATGACGAGCAACGGCATTGACACTTGACACTGACAGGAGTAGTGCTGAGTCTTATCTGTGTTTGTTTTCAGTGCTCCCTCTTCTTTTGACATTACTATCCATTGTCTTGTCTGCTTAGGCTCTGTTCGTGTTTTTAGGCTTAGATGTCACATCAAAACTAATCTTACTATTTAGGCGTCTTAAATAAGTTTAATTACAAAATTTTTTTACAGATGTGTGCTAATTTGCGAGACGAATCTAATGAGCCTAATTAAGCTATGTTTTACTACAGTGATGCTACAGTAACTATCATCTAATCACGGCTTAATTACCCTCATTAGATTCATCTCGCGAATTAGTATAAGGTTCTGTAGTTAGTTTTTTAATTAGACTTTATTTAATACCTTTAAATGATAAGATTCTAGGCGGCCTAAATTTAGGCATAGAGAAACGAACACCCCCTTAGTCTTATCTGCTTCGACCTTTAATTAACAGTTTGAAGGCTGTTTCTAATCCCTATCTGAGGAGGTCTGAAACGAATCATAAGATACAGGGGGTCATGCGGGGTTAATTCGAGTGGTTTTCACTTTTCAGTAGTTGATCCACGCTTTCAGCACAGCACCACGTTTCCCCAAACCGGACGCGACAGCTATCTGAATTTCCACCAAGGCATCTCACATCTAATCATATCAAAAGTGACCGTATTACTGGTTCACCCGGCCCATCCATTCTGATCATATATCAAAGATCATGACAATTGCGGGCACATTGTAGCGAGATCCACATCATCCATTATGCTGATCGTTTGGAGGATAATGCTAGTACCTAAATGCGCGCAGTTTTATAACACCGGTGTATCATTACTGTACTATATATAAATCAAGATACTTGTTTATTTTTATTTTTTGCTGATCCCCGTGCATGACCTCACCTCATCGATCGACCTCCAGATCGAGCTGACTTTCTGGACGAACACGCAGAGCCAGAGGGCTGCGATGGATCGAGAGCACGAAACAGTCTCAGCCTGACGGCGCCGAGAGAGCATTTGATTGGCGACACGTCGTCGTACGTGCCCGGCCGGGTGTGGTTTCAGTTGCGTGGACACAATAAACAGTGACGCGATGACCGTAAGTGATAGAACTACACCGTTCGTATTAATTAGCACGGCAGATATACTGTAGGAAAAAAAATTTGTTGATTGCTTTGTTCAGTCAGCCAAATAATTGTGCCCGGACCCAAGCATTTGAGAGGAGGGATCATCGATTGTCTGTTCTCCGGTTCAGATTGTTCGACGAGAACTCTAGATGAGACGAGATCGCCCTCCATTATCATTTATCCATGGTGTCACGGAGATCCATTTAATGGTCTTGACAAGCGATGGATTACGAGCTGCGGTTTCTTCCGGTTGGTTTGAAACTAACGGCAGAGACGACAGTGATATCAAGATCGATGTCTTTATATTGTATCCTTCTCTGAGAAAAAGACCTTCGTTAATTTCAAACTGTTCATTCGCATACGGAACAAAAGCTGGGTTAGTTTTCTGGATCAAGATGAGGAGATGATAGAGACCGACGATGACGATTCGAATCTGCCGTTGGTAATAATGATAAAATGGTCAGAACACGTTAACTGAACTTTGGAGACCATGCAAACAACGTGCTGGCGTGATGACTGGTGGTGATAGGGCGACATGCCGCGCAGCTGCCTTTTCAGCAACCAGCAGCGGCAAGAAGAAGAAAAAGGCATGCATTAGCGGTTGGTCAACAGGGCATCGGCACGAGGAGGAAACCCGCGGCCTCACAGCCCTTTTTTTTTTCCTTCTTATTCAGAGCTCTTACACGGTCCAATCCAGTTTTTATATACTGACTGTACAGTTTTTGTTTATATTTCTACACAAGAATGATAGTATTGCTTTCGATAATCATGGGGCAACTGACACGCGAGCGAGAACGCCTACCAGCCAGAGGGAAGAAGAAAAATATGGGCACGCGTGTCTTGCGTGTGGTCAGTCAGTGGAGCTTAAACAACGAATAGTCGAAGGTCTAAGCAGCAGACAACCGCGCACGCTAACCTAAGGGCAATCGCAATGTGGACTGACAAAGTAGTCCATATAGATGGGTCCCACTCCTGTGTGTTTTTACCTATTGACTGGTTTACAATGGTGAAGCGGTAAGGTGGGTCTCACCTGTGAAAAAATAATCGACCGTCTCCTGATTCCCCTCTTCTTCGCGCGACCCCGCGGAGTTTTCCATCCCCAGAGAAATCCCCAAATCCTCCCGGCACCGTACTTCCGACTCCTCCATCAATCTTCAAAATCAAAGCGTTCCGGCGGAGATCCACTAGCCGACAATGATTCCGACGAGGCTCTGTATGGCTGGCTTCCTCCCTCTTGGCACCGGCACTCCTCGTGGCCGGATCCATCATGGCCGCCGCAGCGAGGCCGGCGGCGCTTTCGCGCTCACGCGGCCAACCCAGAGGATCGCGGCGTCCCTGTACACCAGCGTCGGCAAACGAGCCCGCGGCCTCGAGGCGCAACTAGTGTTGTGCGAGGGATTCGGCCGCTTCGGCCTCCGGCACCCGCTATGGCTACACAAGCTCTCAGGTAATAAATCTCGTTTATTTAGTCCTTAAACAGAACTTGTGCTCGTTTGCTTGAGTTCTTTTTTGGTTTAGAAATTCACTACCGGGAACAAGTGAATTTGAAGTAATCTTTTGAGAACAAGCTGGGAATTGCATTGCAAGAGATGAAGCTGAGTGTGTGCAATGGATTTTTGGTGCAGTTTTGTAGCCGGAGAAGGAGAGCTCAATCGGCCAGCTGATCGTTGCCCTGGCCGTTGTCAACATACGCATAATCATAATTTTTAATTATTTCTGAACAGTGCATCGTAAAAGTAGTGTTTTTAATGCCTTTCAGCCAGTCCGTAAGCTTCCGGACGGCTTTTGTTACAGACTCTCTATTGACCAGTTTCACAATGTCTATTGACTATCTGAAAATATATTATATTCTCTATGAACTGCTTTACTGCAACATTGCGCTTTGCTCTAAGGGGCCTGGAAAATTTCTCAGTACACAGCAAGCGCACCCGTTCAGCGAAAAGGAAAATAGGTTGGTGCGTTTAACTTTGACAAATAGAATCATGATGAATACTTAGACCGGTCAAGACCGGTTGGTCGATTATTTGCTACTTCGCTTAAGCTAGCTAGTGCTTATAGTTTGCGCAAGTCCTATTTTTTAAGGAGCGAAATGTGGAAACACTGCTCAATTATGCTCCTGTTTTTGTCAATAGTAGAGAACGATAATAATGATCCCATTTGAAATGCTGCATGTGAGCTCACATAATTTCGACTGTATTTAAATATTTTACCGTTTAAGGCCTGTGTTGGAAGAGGTGTATTTCTCTCAGACATTAGCTGAGCTTGTTCAAGTTTGTATTAGAATCCTACTCCATCCTAGTATGACATTGATTTAAAAAAAAATCAACAGAAATTAGAGGGCTGCGTCTCTCACTATTTCTTACAGCTCGGCCCAACAGATCTTCCGGAGAAGCTACTAATGGGCCCAGTCTCACAGTTCAGATGTCGCCGGGCTCGGCTAGGTGCTGAGATTCAGTTTCCGTTGTTCTCTTCTCCAGTCTCCCAATCTCTACACTCACCAGAGATGTCCTGCCGCACGACCCTGCCGATGAGGAGCCACTGGGCACTGGTGCCTCAAGAAGCAGCAACTGACAGCATCCCAATTTGTTTTTACCCGGCAAAACTGCGAGCTTTTTTACTACTACTACAGCTCGAACCATAAGAGTCCAAGAACAGCTCAAACAGACGAAATGGATTGGCTACCAAAAAGGCTTTATTCATCCGTCTTATTGATCATATCGCAACAGGATTAATTTACAGACAAGCACACACAACGTGACATTCTCAACAACTGATCATCTCGCTACTAGTACTTCATTAGTTAATTATAATTAAACAGGCACCACAGCTCGATCACAAAAGGAACAACCACTTTTCACTCATCAGCACTTCATCATCAGTACTACAACACTGCTTCTAGCTAGCTAAGCTACGGGCACGCACGCATCGATCGATCTCATATCAGTTCAGCGCAGGCAAGCGTGGTGGATGGATTGGTTCAGCAGGAGGCGACGCAGCGGCTGGTGCAGTCGAAGGTGCATCCGCCGCCACCGCCGCCGCCGCCGCCGTTCTTGGCGCTGTAGCTGAAGGACCGGAAGCAGCGGGCCGGGCAGGTGAGCCGCTTCCCTTGGCAGGGCCCGCTCTCCGCGCACACCGTCGACGGCGGCACCACCGCGCCGCGCCGGTACCACGGCCTGCCCTCGCCCCAGGCCCCGCCGCCTTCTCCTCCTCCTCCACCTCCTGCTCCTGCTCCTGCTCCTCCGCCTCCGCCTCCGCCTCCGCCACCTCCTCCGCCGCCCACGTCGCCGCCGAAGAAGCCTCCTCCGAACCACGGCATCCCGAAGAAGCCCTGGCCGTCGCCGCCGCCGCCCCCGAAGTCGCCGTCGGGCCGGCCGTGGTGGGGACCGATGGCGGAAGCCAGGGGAGCAGACAGCGCGAGCAGGGCGAGGAGTACGGCGGCGGTCTTGGGGCTGGCCATGGTGGTGGTGGAATGAACGGGCGCTGGTTGGATTTGGGAGTTTGGGAAGATGCGCGAGCACAGAGAGTGAGAGAGGCTTCTGTTCTGCGCCTGCTGCTACTTATGGGCTATGGCGATCGAGGCGCCACGAGCTCTGCAAGTGGAGGAGAGGCGGGAGAGACTTTATGGAAAGTGGAGGAGCGCGTAGTGGTGGGGCGGTGCTGCGTGGCGATTCGCGTCGCCGTGCAGTGCAGCGCCTGTGATGGCGATGAGCCGATGAGTGCGGTCTAGCTTCTGAGCAGCTAGCTGTCACTGCGGCAGTGGCACCAAATCCGTCAGCCGAAAAACAGTTGACTTGCATCAAGATAACCATGGACTGGACTGGAACAGACGGTACAGTATTGTTTAGCAACGTTTTCCTGCCCGAAAAGCAAAACACAACAATTGCCATTTGTCTACTCTACGCAAATGGCCCTCTGCTGCTTATTATCATCGTAATTCGCAGTAATTGTGAGTTATCTCTGCGTGCTGTACATGGTGACCGGTGGGAGTTAATGCCGTCGAGTTCGAGGAGTATTTTCCGAGTTTTTGACCTGCCGACCATGAGCTGGTTCCCGGCTCGGGAGTCCAAAACTAGAACCTGCTCTGCCGCAAGCCATGCTGCCCTGCCTCTGTCCCCGTGCCTAGCTGCGCTTGCTTGCTTCCCCGGCCGGTCCGGTCCGGCCGCATCAGCTGCTCCACGCCTGCTGACATGGACTTCATCCATAATGCGAGCGGTGTCATCGATCGACATGGCCGTTTGATCTGATCCCATGCCCGTACCAACTTTAACCTATGTGCTGAAATGGATTGACTAGGGGAAACAGACATGTCTATTTTCTTCTTCTTGACGGCAAATGGATAGAAAGTCAAGCTTGACTGCACAAACAAACGATCAGCACAACGGAACGACATTTCTGTTCAAGAAGCAATTCCGTATCTGAGCAAACCGTTGGACAGCAGGACAGGCTGCGTGCGTGCACGCGTCCACAGAGCAAGGTGCCAGCGGCCGTTGACAACGAGGAGAAACACCACGGATGGATGGATATTTGTGGACGAGTAGTACTACTTGACTGGCGACCCGCTCAGATCAGTGGTCCATGCTGCCTGCCAGCCGACGAGTCCGCCGCCGCCACGCGCGCTGCATGCATCTCAAGGAAGGATGGCGCGAAACGTGTGTGTGTTAATTACCACAGCTGACAGTCTGATAATACTTTATCGCCATTGTGTTAGGGCTTGGTGATTAACACCTGGACCCAGCATGGCCTTCCGTCCTTGAAAAATGTTTGGATTGGGTCATGAACCAATTCAAACATCGAGTCAGGTTAAGTTGAAATTTTCCTTATTTGCGGGTAGGTTAAGTTGAAATTTGATCGTTTCGTTCAGCTTATGAACCTGAATCAGATTTTTGAAACGCTTGTCGTTTAAATATGTTCGTAACAGTAATGAGGTTAATTACTCCTTTGATATAGGTTTGAGCTTTGAGCTGCGTCATCAAGGAAGGCACACGCACAAGCAGCGTCGGTGTCAGACGTTGTGGGCCGGCCTAGTTGATTCGCTACTATCCTCCGGAACAAATTCTAATGGGCCTAGTTGGGTTGCAACTATCCTCCGGAACCAAATTTGGTAGGCCTTACTGGATCGCGATTATTCTCCGCGATCCAAATTCGAGTAGACATTAAACTGGATCGTAGTTATCTCTCCGGCTTCCGGCTATCCGGCTATGTGGGCCGTGCATCTCACCCAAATCCAAATTCCCAAAGCAGTCCCGGCGGCGACTGCGCGTTCCCATCATCCGCCCCCAGGACTCCGACGGCCATGTACTACCACCGCGTGCTCGCCTTCTCCCGCCGGCGCCGCCGCTGGCTCCTCTACGCCGGCGCCGCGGCGGGGGCCTACCTGATCTACCACCACCCGGCCGTGGCCGCCCGCCGCCGCCGCCTCGCGCGCCTGGCCTCCGCGCTCGCGTCCCTCGCGGACGCCGTCGCCGCCGTCGCGTCCGACCTCGCCGCCTTCCTCCGATCCGACTCCGACGCGGTTCCCCAGACCCTCAAGCAGATCTCCAAGCTCGCCGCCTCCCCCGAGGCGTCGGCATCCGCGTCCGCGCTGTCCGGGGCGCTCGCCGCCGGCGTGCTCCGCGGGTACGCCGCCGCGTCCGCCTCCGGCTCGCGATCCTCAGGAGGTGATGTGGCGTTTTCGGACCATGTGCTGGAGAAGATGCTCTCCCCCTCCGGCGAGCGCCTCGCATCGGCCGTCGCCGGCAGCTTTGGGCACCACCTCGTGCTTGCCTTCTACTCAGCCCCCTCGGAGCCTTCGACAGACTCTTTGCCGACTAGCTGGGTAGATGTCCTCACGACGAGGAGGTGCAAGAGGGCAATCGGCAGCTGGGTCGAGGTCTTCACGGCCACCGCTGTGGGCGTCTTCATAGACAAGACCATCCACATCAACACCTACGACCAGCTCTTCGCCGCTGCCACGAACCCTGCCTACGACTCCAGGCTGCAAGAGCTATTCGTTGCACTCTGCAGCTCCTCCGTCGAGACATTGGTCAAGACCTCCCACACTGTGTTGTCCAGTGCCAACAGTGCCGATGTCAGCGGCACGCCCAGCAGCAATGGTGGCGTTGGGGAAGGGTGGGTGGAGACTTTGTCAAGTGCATTGGCGGTGCCGAGCAACCGCAAGCTTGTTTTGGATTTGACGGGCAGGGCGACATTTGAGGCAGTACGTTCATTCCTCGAGTTTGTGCTGTGGAAACTGCACGCTGGCGCGAGGGCTGGAGGTGATGCCACACTTGGAGCTGGACTGCGTGCCTTGAGGTATACAAGTGAGAGGTCTATGGTCATTGCCACGATCTGCATAGCGCTGTGCTTGCATGTCTTGAACGGCTCGTGGCTCGCTGTGCCAACTTGAGCATGTGGTTATTCCTCAGTTTTGACAGTTTACATTTGTTTTCTCATTGTCTATATGATTATGTACAACTAATGGTGTATAGTAGATACCTCAAACTGTAAATTCAAAAGGGTGGAAATGGGAATGGGAGTGGATTGTCTGGTTTGCAAGCTTTGTGTAATAACTCTGGCCTGGTATCCAGTTGAAGGAATTTCTGTTCATATCATTTATCTGTGATCTCTTGTATTATTTGAAAAAGTGTGATCAGAGGAGTGAGTAGTTTCCTATGCTTCTCAGTTCAGTCTTCATTTTGTTGAAACTGCTTTAACTTCTCTTTGTACTTGAATACATTGTGCCATGTTCCTCAATTTACTCAGGAGAGCCAATGAGGTTCAGGAGAGTCGTAGATCTTCTTGTTTCTTTTTGGGTGCTTAGGTAGTCACACCTAATTCTGATGTCATCTATTTAATTTGATTTGCCTCATCACCTGATCTGGAATGCAGTGACAACAAGGTGACAACTAATCAACCAGCAAATGTTCTTTTTGGCAAATCAGGTTAGAGCACATCTTTTTGTCCAATACCAGATTGTCACTGCCTGCGCTTATTCTGTCATTTTCTTTATTTTGGCTGTGGTTAGGTTAAATGAATCGTATTGGTAAAGTTTTCGATTTGCTCACTTAGGTTCATTTGTTTTGCTTAGTTTGCGCGAATTACTGAAACATAACTGTCAATTCGTAGCAGCTTCTGCCTACCTTGTCCCGTGGAAATTCTTGGTTTGGTTGATAGATTAGACAAGGCCCCTTCAGATACTTTCTTTCTTCATACTTTGTCATCAGTCTGAATGTCGGTTGGGACCTCAAGAAGGGTCTGGTGTTCAATCTAGTACTGTCCAGTCTGATTATTTTTCATGATGAATGGACCGACGTATGCATCTGGGATCACAGATTAGTTGACATTTTCTCAAAAGCATTTATTGTGGAAGCGTCGATTGATACAAAATGTCAGAGTAAATACCCTTTCTGTTAGGCCTTACTTTATGCACCGGATGTTTGGCAACAATAGAATGGATTGAGGTGTCCATATACTGTAGTCACACTTAATTCATTATGTCATTTGTTTTATTTAAACCATTGGAGGATTTCAGGCATAATTCAGGGTTTGCCCACTTGTGCTATTATTCATAATTTTCCATAGTTCATATTTCACAGTATTGATTTACCCATATTGGTTAAAGGTTTTTGATGTATTTACTTTACTTTGTAATGAACTGCTGTCACATGTGTGTTCAAAGGTTTTGCATGTATTTTTACTTTACTTTGCATATTAAACTGCTGTCAGATGTGTTTAATTCTAATAAGTTTTTTTTATAACCTTGTCACTAGGAATTGTTCTTCCATTACGTCCTGTCTTGTGCAAATCTATATTTGTCTGCAACTTGGTAGATATCCCTTCAATATCAGACTTTTTTTTTTTTTTTGCGATGGAATATCAGACATTGTTTGGCCATGCTGTAGTGCAGTTTGTAAGTAGTAACAATCTAGCCAGCTGATTGATGGCCTCTGACTTTCTCCAAAATTAATGTGAAAGATGCCTTGGTTGAATCTTCATTCAAGGTATCTTTTGTTCAAGATTCTGATGCGGGGGTTCATACGGTATTTCTCATTTTGCTGCTGGTTTCATCTGGAGTAGCAGAGCTGGCAGGTTGGCAAACCTGTGCCGTTTTCAAATTGTACTGTCTCCAGCTACAACTACTTCCACAGTTGTGAACTTGTTTTGATGCTTTGAAAATATCAGTGGCTGCAGGTCTATTTAGAACTTTCAGAGAGTGGGTCAGAAGAACCTTGCCAAAAATCCGCGTCGCCATGTCAAATTTGGAGTGCCTAAGAATCTTCTCAGTTCAGGTTTGAAACAGTGCTTAGAGTCCCCTCGCCTATTTTTCCACGTTTCACGATCAGCCCCTTTCTAGAACATCCGAATGTGTACGGAATAAACAGATAGGTACAGGTAATGCTGTTCCAGAACCAAAGACCCTTTGTTAAAATTGTGTGCTGCTGGCCTGCTTTTCGTAATAAAAGATGGTTTGACCTGGCACTGCTTTTCCCTAGAATTGCACGAATCACGTTGCTTCTTCACCCCACCTATTTGACCCCTCTACAGTAATCTGAGCTGCTTCTTATGTTTCATGCAGACTCTGAAGATCTACGTCAGCAAGTGTGCCGATCAGGGTAGGGGGGAGATGCACGTCGTCATCAAACTTACACGTACGTGCACTTTCGAAAACGATGTGCTGTTCTAGAATTTTCATAATGGTTCAACTCTCCTGTATCCATCACTATTCACTCACCCAGTCATCCTGATGGCTTGTCCATCTAATCCACCATGTCACAACCAATGCTTCTAAAATCTTGACTATCACAGCTGAGATGAAGCGAGACGATATATATGTAATATGTCAGCATCTGCATGACAGCTTCACATAGGCAGTGTAAACTCTCTGCCTTAGGAGGGGCAAGTCCAAGTGAAGACATGAACAGGTGTTAGCTTGAGTCAGTTGCTTAAGCATAAAGTATTGGTATCAAGAGATTCTGATGTATGGATAGAAGTAAATGACGGCATCAAATGTTCTAGACGAGCCCATGCTTATCTGCGTATCCATCGGCAGGTAGGTTCGTGTCAACCGCATTGATACAAAACTGCTTATATGATAAATATAGATATTAGCAAGGTCAATGGCTCCTTTGCCATGGTGCCAAGATTCGGCCAAAATCTGACGGCAGGACTGATGTTTGGTAGTACTATTTTAGGCAGCATTTTTTGTGGCTGGTTGACCTGTTGCATCTGTCAGGAAGTCATCGCTTGGCCATACCCGTTCAGGCATCTGGAATGCTGCCGACGACGACGCATCCTGCATCAGCAGGTCTGGCGAGATTAGTTTACATTTGGTTTTATTGAAACTGAATGATGTCATGGCTCCATGCGAATTGATTGTTTTCTTTCCTGCAGGCTGGAAATGAAACAGACTCGGAGAACGCGAGCGGTGCGGATTCAGGATCATTAGTTTCACTGTTTCAGCACAAATGAGCAGGTCCCAGATATTTGAACATGAGCGGTGAGGATTCAGGCCCATTAGTTTCGGCATCAATGAGCAAGTCCCAGGTATTTGATCACAAGCGGTGTGGATTCAGGATCAGTAGTTTCAGCACAAATAAGCAGGTCCCAGGTTTTTTAACACAAGCGGTGATAGTTTGAGTACAAATCTGCAGGTCCCAGCAATTTGTAGTCTGGTGGAGAATCGTATCGTTCGTTCGTACTTATGTATCGCCCGATCTAACAAAGAAAAATAAAGCAGAATCGAGATTAACGCTGTTTGCCTTGTTGAATTTTGGAGCACATGATGAATTTCTTCTAGTTCCAGATTCATTATGGTACCCAAAAAACGTTGTAAAAAAAAAAACGGGATCGATGCATTGGTATGTCTATTGAGTTGTCGATCGTTGTGATCGTAAAGAACGGTCGTCGCAGCATGCATGACTGAAATGACGGTACCATAATAATTCAACAAAAACTCTTAATCGGACGCATGTACAGTGAGCAATATATCATACATGAAACCTGTTTATGAAACGAAATGACGCATCGATCATGTACGCACACATCGAGCATAGACGACAGCAGAGGCGCGCACGCTCATGCATGGCGGCACAATAATCAATTGTGATGCCCCTGCGTGTAGATGTAGTCGGTGTGCGCGGCGAGCGTCCTCCTCGCCATGCACTCGTCCTCGTCGTTGGCACCCTCGCAGCCGCCCTCCGCCGCCACGTCGGCCGCCGCCTTCTTCTGCACAGAAAAAAATTAGATCGATCGTCAAACTAAACACATCATTGATCGTCAGAGGAAGCCTGCAGATGGATGGATGGATAGATAGAAACGTACATGGTGAGGGGAGACCGCGTCCCCGGCCGCCTCCGCCGGGTTGGTCCGGCCGGCCATGGCCACGGACGCCGACGACGACACCAGGAGGAGCACGGCGAGCGCCGCCGCGAGCACCATCACCGTTGCCCTTGCCATGGAGGATGTCGCTCAGACAGATCACCACCTCCTGCGCTGTTGCTTAGGTTTCTTTGAAGCCGCGTCAGTTTCGGGGGAGAGAAATGGAAGGTGAGAAACTGACGGAGGGGAACGAAGCGCGGCATTTAAAGCCGGCAGCGGGAGGAGACGACAGGGCGGAAACGGGCGTGGTGATGTCGCGGCGGGGCGTGTCCCGTCCGCGCGGCGCGCGTCCTTGACCCGGCCTTTGACGTTGACGAGCGCCGCGAGAATCGCGTTGCCGAGCGCGTCACGCACACCCCAGCAGCAGCAGGCGGCAGCTAGCGCCGCACAAGCCAACCGCCACGTGTGCGAGCCACCTCATACGTGACTGTCCAGGGTCCACGACTGGTGTGTAGTACTAGCATGCAAACAAAGGGCCCAGGTGTCAATGACCGGCTGTCTCGTCGCCTCTTACATCTGCAACGGCTAGTTTCCGAACATTGGCTTAGGGTGTGTTTGCTAAATTTTAGAGGGTTTTTTAACGAATATTGTATTTATAAATAAATTTTAATAACAAAATTAATTTTTAGACTCCGCTCGAATTCGCGAGACGAATCTAATGAGGGTAATTAAGGTGTGATTATAAAAGTGTGTTTGTTGCATGGGGTCTAAACTTTAGAGGGTTTTTGCAATGAATATTGTGATTACAAATAAAATTTAATTACAAAACTAATTTCAAGACTCCGCTCGAATTCGCGAGACGAATCTAATGAGGGTAATTAAGCAGTGATTAGACGATGGTTACTGTAGCATCACTGTAGCAAAACTTAGATTAATTAGGCTCATTAGATTCGCCTCGCGATTTAGAGGGGTCATGACATAGGTTTTGTCATTAAATGAATAAAAATATTCTTAAATAGTAAGATTCTCTTTGATGTGACAGGTCTAAACTTTAGAGGAGGGTGCAACGAACACACCCTAAGATAGTTACTGTAGCATCATTATAGCAAAACATAGATTAATTAGTCTCATTAGATTCGTCTCGTGATTTAGGAGGGGGTCGTGACATAGGTTTGTCATTAAATAAATAAAAATATTCTTAAATAGTAAGATTCTTTTTGATGTGACAGGTCTAAACTTTAGAGGGGCGTGCAACGAACGCGCCCTTATACTACCAGAAAATGGATGTGGTTCCCGGCAACCTCGGTTGCCTGATCTTGCGCCGTTCATTCGCGTGGAGATCCGCGCCGCCCCACGTATTTCCACCGTCGCTGTTTTTTTTTTGCTTGTATTGCTGTCCGGGGCAGTGTGTTTCCTGTGCAACTTTGCAGTGCATTCAATGAGTGAAGACAAGCCAGCTGGAGTCACTTTCATTTGATGCATTTTTAGTGCCGGTTCGGTTGGTGGTGGTTTGGGCCGGACGAGTGTTTTTTTTTCGAACTATTTGAACTCTTTTCAGTTGAGTCATATTTGTTTTAGCACAATACTATAATTTTTTTTAGCACAATACTATAACTTTTTTTTAAAAAAAAATGCTTCAAGCTGTGCCTCCTTTAAAATTAAGCTGTACCACAGTGAGGATGAAATTGTTCCACAATATCTCAAACCGAATTGTAGAAAAACGTAGATTGCATCGATTATTTTTTCTTTTAATCACAAGGTTCTCAATAACCGTATGGTTAATTAATAGTTTTAAAAAAATGCTTCAAGATGTATCATACTAAAAATTAAGTTGTACCACAATTAAAATAAAACTATTCCTCGGTATCTCAAACTGAAATTTGTAGAAAAAACTAAATTGCATCAGTATTTTTTATTTTAACTCTGCGGTACATCTGATGTGCTCTGCCAGCCAAGCCCCGATGATCAAAAATCAGGTGAACATCTACATGTGCCCCACATGTAGATAAATATCTATCCATGCATGCCAAATACGGAGTACATTATTATTGAATTGTACAGATAATTGGCCTTACAGTGCATTTTACGTACAATTACTGTACCTTCCAAAATTAATATAACCATTTAGGTACAATTACTGTACTTCCTAAAATCTTACAAAAAATGCTCTCTTGTTTCTGCAATAATCTTAATTTTGTGAACACAAAATTGTTGCAGTACATGGCATGTACACATGATCAACATCGGAACAATCTGCACCAAACAATTGAAACCATCCTTTTAAAAAACTTCAGATTTTCAAAAAAAATCACATGAACAAATAAATCTCTCATGACCTATAATTTTCCTTGTTTGTAATGCATATGCAAGGAACACGGCACACCTTGAAATTCCAATTTGAACACATGAAGAACACCTATGGTGGACATGCAGAAAATCAAGTTTCTTTCTTTTGCACTACATTTCCATGCTCTAAATAGATCAAATAAGAAATAAGAACAGCTAAGAATCAAGGAAAAAAACTAGATCAACTATAGCCTTTTCTGGAATCTCAGAGAAAAAGAACGGCTCCTTGATCACAAACACTTTAAAAAAACTTCCAGATTCTATGAACAAGAATAAATTGCATATGGTACGTACATTTTTAATTATTCCATGTAAGAGATTGCTATAACCTGGAGATATATATTGTTACATGTACTCTGAGATCGTTGACAACATGTGCGGATTCTGTGACCAGAAAAACATATCATAAAACCCAATCAAAAGTAAAAATGATTTAGATCAAGCAGTTCTCTAACATTTCAAACTGAACACAAGATCATCAAAACGAACTCCTAAAATAAACACTAGCTGCCATTTTCTAGTTTCACTTTCTCAGCAGTGGACCTTTGAAAATCTCAAAAGAGCAGTACTACCATTTCTTCTTGGAAGAAAAAAAAAGGCAAACATGAACAAATCTTTTTCTAATTTCAGAGCTATCCAAGCACACAGAAATGTTGTTTCTATATGTCAACATGTGTGCTTCACCAGCGAACAATTTGTACATAACAAGAGTTATCTACCAGAAAAAAACACGGAATCAGCACTCAACAGAAGAAACCATCTATTTTCACTATCAAAATTTCATCTTGATGCACATCTGGAGTACAGATGACGCTTAAAAACTCGTGTACACACAATGATATAGCATGTTGCTGAACTCTTAACACATTCCAACAAAACTAAATTGAACTGTCATATAAGAAAAGATTGATAATTAGAGGCACCCTTAGTATTCGTTCAAAAACCAAATATCATTAGAGGTATCCTTATTGTACTTCTTTAAAAAAAATCCTTACTGTACCGCTCCAATCATGAACCAATCTCTTGCTAGTGAATCACATCCAGAGAAAGAAACGAAAGGATAAGGTAAAAGCATAGCAATCTCAGATCCAAGAAACGGCCACCGTGCGCTAGCTTGAGCACTGGATAAGGCCCAAATGAGATTAAGCACAGCTTAGACTGACTCCAACAGCTCCTACCCAAATGCCTGACCTAAACAAGTGAATGGGTAATCGTTCTGCTGGAGGGGCACCATCCAAATTTGTCGATCTCCAACAGATGTCCAAAAATCGGGTCTGCCGCCTCCTCTTCCAGCTCAGGCGGGCGCAACGCGCAGCCACCAACGCCGTCGCCGCCGTGCGCCGCCGCAGCCACCGCTTTCTCCTCAGCCACGCGCGAGCCACGGGCCGCCGCTTCTTCCTCGACCTCGCGCGCCGCGTCCTCGCACTCGCACGACCGTGCCCGGGCCGCCGCTCCCTCCACGAGCTCGCGCGGTCGCGCGCAGGCCCCGCCGCGTCCTCGCGCTTGCATGGCCGCGCTCCCGGCTCCCTCACCGCGCCGCCGAAAGTGGAGGAGGTGGACGCGAAGGGGCGCTTCGAGGTAGCAGGGGCTACGCGGGGCTGAGATCTGAATCAGGCGAAGACGGGCATGGCGCAGCGGGGGTGGCGGCGGCGGCGGCAGCGGGATGCGGCGGCGTTGGGGGCGTGCCGACGGGGAGGTGGTGGAGGAGAGGGGACCAGAGAGAGCGGTTGCGTTGGAGCTCACCCGCACCCCCACCGTGTCCCTCCGGGAGCGCGCGCTGCACGCAGTAGGTGCTTGACGAGGGGAGGGGAGGGGTGTGGGGGCGGCAGCGCGGCGCTTCGGTGCCGGGGGCGACGACGCACGGCGGGAGGGGAGGGGAGGTGGAGGGGGAAGGCGGCAGCAGACGCATGGGTCGCCGCGCGAGACGCCCTATCTGTGGGTCGCGGGATGCTCCTTGTCGAAAATGGGTAGCCGCTTTGGGTCATCTGTTGGAGGGAGGTTTTTCAGGTTCTAGTACCCATTTTCGATCTGGGGTGCCCAATAGGTCACCTGTTGGAGTCGGTCTTACATGGACATCTCATCTTCCGATGCACATAGTTGTGCATAAGCAAGGGAGAGATCGACCATCTGAACATGACGCCGTACCTGCAGCCGCAAACGCCTCCTCTAGCGTGGCTCCACACCGCCGTAAGACGCACCACTTCATGGGCGCGGTTCTCAACGAGCCCGGAGAGCTCCGTCCGTCGACGTTCCGCGGGCCAGAGCTGGAGCTCCGCGGCCGGGAGCCACGAACTTGCCGTCGACGAGAGCCCCGCCATGGAAACTGCTCTCTCGTCGGCATCGCGTCAAACCGCGGGTCAGATCCGGCATCGCCTTGAAAGATTCGGACGACGTACTGGCACGCTCGCTGATGTACCTCGGCCGCCCGCTGCCGGAGTCGTCGACGGCGAGGGGCACCCCCAAGGTACAGGTCGTCGTCGCGTGCAGCACCAACGCGGTCCCGAGGTTGCCGTCGCATCCAGCCGAGCGGCACAACGCGCGATGGAGACGGGCGCGAATGCCGCTGCGACGGTGGACTGCGCCTCCAGCGCCGCCAGGATCCCGAGCCCCTCGCCCGTCTTTAGGGTGTCACCACCCACAGGGCGACGCCGCGGTCCCGTGATCCATCGTGCTCGTCGGCGACGGGAGGCTTCAGATTTGGAGGCGGACAGGTTGTGGAAGAGCAGATCTGGAGCTCCCTGTCCCTCAAGCGTATCGTCAGCTCGTCGGAGTACGTCGTCGCCGCCTCAAGTGTTGCCGCCGCCGGGGGGCAGACCCGGAACAGCCACCGAAGTACTCCGTGCTAGTCGTCGCGCCCGCCACAGCTCCCCAAGGTCCAGATCTGGACTCCCTCGCCATGCCGCAGCTCCCGGGGCTCAGATCCACCACCGCATCGCCCAGATCTACCGCCGGCAAGAAGAGAGAGACAGGCGGCGGGAGGAATGGGAGGGGAGAGAGATAGGCCGCCGTGGGGAATGGATGAGGATACTAATGGCCGGCTATTTTATTCCGTATTGACTGCGAGACCCACCGTATGTACAGCTTGTATAGCTGCAATCATCTGTACCACGGCAGAGCTGACAGGCGTTACGTGTCGCGTCCAGGATTAGGCAACCCGGGTGACCGGGTACCAGAATTTCGCCCTCCTTATACTACCTCCATCCCAATACACTACAAGGGATACTGGGATCTCTTCATCTGGAGACACTATTTAAACTCTAAAATCCATTAAGCCAACGCACAACAGTAACGAGAAGCCACCGGCTTTGCATTGGACCAAACAGTAACCAGCCTCCAGTAGCTGCTTGTGTCGCTGAACGAAGCTGTCAAACGCAGCAACAGAACAGCGCACAGCACATCAGGTCATAAACACTATTTACATAAACTACTGCCGCAGGCGCATCACCCAGTTTAACAGCCACATATCCAAACCACCGCCAGACCGGCGGGGCGGTCCAAAAAGCATCTAACCATCGACAGACAGCCGAGGCGCACGCGCGGCAAGCAAAAGAATCGCCATGACATGGCGGTGCGGGTGGCGAAAGCTCAGCTGGTGAGCGACGAGAGCATGCCGCCGCCGCTCTTGGTCGGCACCACCACCTCCCAGCCGGGGCCTTTCAGAGGGACAAGAGGCGCGCCGTTGGCAGCTCCAGGTGGGCCTGTCAGGTCGCTCCGGTCCATCAGCTTCAGAAGGTCTTCGTCGCTGATGTCGGTCTGGATCATCCTGTCTTCCTCGTCCTGCTCGTCCCTGAGCAGAGCCAGCAACTCACCCTCCTGCATTCCAATGACCAAACAAGGCAAATAAGCGACAAGCAATCACTTTGTAATCCAGTGTTATTTGTGGCGTTCCCATGACGAAAAAAGTCAAAGGCGACAACAATTTAAAAATAGGGGGAGTATATTACATCTAAGGCATTAGGCTTCGCTCTTTCTTGCTCAAACTGGCCCTTTCCAATCACCACATGCTCAAGCTTCAACTTCCCAAAAGCTCTCTTAATGATCCGGCCCTGCAACGATGAGAAGGTTAGCAAGCGTAGCCAACAACGAATAGCCAAACAACATATCTGAAGATAATCAAACTGCACCTCAACAGAATGTGATGTAGCCAGCCTGTATACATGCACTGGGCGTGTTTGACCAATCCGGTGGCATCGGTCCATAGCCTGCAGATCCATCTGAGGATTCTGGAGGGTAAAACAAAAGTTTGGGGCATGAGAACTATGACAGGTAACTAAATGAACATGACTAGCAACAAAGTGATCATCTTTTCAAACAGGAGCATGGCATGCAGGGATAACACATGTAGCATCTGAACAGTAGGCATGAAGGGATTAAGAAAGAATTTTACCCAGTCACTGTCATATAGTATACACGTGTCAGCAGAAGTAAGGTTGATACCAAGCCCACCAGCCCGTGTGCTCAGGAGGAAAATGTTAAAACTGCTCTTCAAATCATTGAATTCTGCTATCTACCACAACAAATAGAAGCAAACAAAATTGTCAGGAAACAACGATGATAGAACCATCTGTTCATAATGAAGATTATTTCCTCGCTGAAGGAGATGTAACAAAGCCAAAGTGTCATAAAGCAGCTTTTAGTTTTTAGACTCATTTTTAGCAACAAAAAATAGTCATGTGCCTCCAAGCTGTATACGTCACCTGCTTTGCACAGATGCTGAACTGAATAGACTTAATTTGCAGAGAAAAGGACTAGTGTGGTGCTGAAATAAACAATCTTGTAATTGGAGTTTAGTACAATGTATTCTGACCCAGATTGCAAATTTTGAGATTTATATGCAATCAATCACACGATTCAGTACTTTAGCCAGTAAAATGTAATTAAACACATGTTATTAGTTCACATGCCTTGAAGACATGTTGTCAATTCACATGCCAAACTCTTGCTCATGACTTCATGAACATGATTACGAAAGTAAGCATACATGCATACACCAATTGCCAAAAAGAATACAGCCAAGTATAGTTCAATTCTTCGTCAGGTAGATGCTATCAAGTAAAATAGTAACATATTGGCACAGACTACAACATTACCTGTTTCCTTCTGTCATCCAACTTAACACCACCATCGATTCGGCAAACTTCAAGGCCTTTTGAATCTAAGTAGTACTCAATAATATCCAACACTTTTGTCCATTGTGAAAATATTAAAACCTACAAGGAACTACAGTTCAGATCTGAAAGGTAAAGGTATCTAAACTTGAACTACTGTGTCCATAGACACGAGGACAAGAGGTGAAAACCATATACCTTGTGCTTTTGTTCAAGCAGGAAATTAAGTAACCTGTCAAAAAGCTGGAATTTACCACATTGTTCCAGAAGCTTCTCAACAGGTGGATATAAACCTGCAAGACCCCCCAAAAAAGACAAAGATGGAGTTAGGAAACAAGAATATAAAGCAAAAAAAACAATAATCACATGCATGGCCAATAGGGGGACAAACCTGTTGATTCATACGGAGATTCCAGTAGATCAGGATGGTTGCAGTTCTTTCTCAGCTGAATCAATAGGTTATGCAACTTTGCCTTAATGCCAGGCCTCTTCAAAACTGCAGTACAACAACAAAAGAAAATGAGTCAATTGAGAAGGTTACAAACACTTAGGCACATACTGGACTGAAAATCTTCAGGGCCACAATACCAATATCTGCTTCCTCTATGTAGTTGTCAAATGTTTTCTTGACCAAGTGATCCTGGATTTCCTTCTGATGTTCAGTCATGTTAGCATAAATGATTATCTCTTTCTTCCGTGGAAGCATTTGTTCTACATCTTCCTTCATCCGCCTTAGAAGGAATGGACGCAAAATGGCATGAAGCTTTGAAACAACATGCACCCTTCTTTTCTCTTCAGTCTCTTCTTTTAGTTCCTCATTTCCTTTCCCAGAAAAATCAAACCTTGAAAGAAGACAGTAATCAGAACAACAGAACAGCTAAAAAAGAGCATGGGATATGTAATAGCAATGTCCGACATGTTTTGGTGATCAAATTAATGTAACATGTCAATATTATTAGCAGTCATCAGTAAACATTTAAGTGATTAGAACAAATTGTAACGAAATAAAACTGAGCAACAGTATAAAGTATAAATTCCTGCTGATATCGAATGTAACGGACATTTTAACACATACAACATATCAATACATCAATATACAATACAAAAGAGCAAATAATTTGTTGTTCTGTTTAAAGATGGACCAAGCTTATGAGCAGAAAATTTCACGTTTAAATAGGAAGGTGAGGATTAACGGGTTGTGATGATCAGTACTGCAAATTCATAACACACACAAGTGTATTTGTTTCAAGAGTAGAACTATGCCACTACAATTGTGCAATTACAGAATTTTATGGACGAAATACATGGTGATGGAAATGATATTGCACTTCAGTCATTTTAAGTTTTTAACAGACTCATTGCGTGTTGCCTTATCTACATACTAATGGATCATAAACCAATCAAGGTACAGGTCATGGCAATCATTTTACTACAAGTAGCAACAAATATGTTCTGTTCGACAGAAAACCACATGTGAACTAGCCAAATCATCAAGACAACTAAACAAGAGGCCCCAGTCAGAGCAAACCTAAATAAAAGTCATGGGAATCATTTTACTACAACAAGCTACAAATATGTTCTGTTCAACTGAAATCATATGTGAACTAGCCAAATCATCAAGACAACTAAACAAGAGGCCCCTGTCAGAGCAAACCTAAATAAAAGCTGACCCAATGCAATACTTGGACGTTCATTGACCCATGATTTGTTATGAGTGTGGACCAAAGCGCCTTGGACCAGCTGGCAGCAGTTCAACAGCTTGATTGGCAATCAGCCATTATCACATTACGATTTTTTATTGATTGGTTTGTCAGGAAAACAAATAAGTTCAATTTGCTAGGCAAAAGCAAAGATTTCTGCATGGTGTAAAAAGGGAATCAAGAGGAAATAATCAATTAATTCCTTCCCCAAGTTCTCATAGTTCATATATAATAAGCTGGCACTGGCCATCCTTCTAGTGGGGTTTATCCCCTGTCATGGCTAATGGATATGGATAAAAATCTATGTGAGACAATAAGGCATCAAGATGGCAATCAGTCACTGGTGAACAATATGTATTCTTAGTAAATCACATTTGCCCCTCAGTGCTGAAAGTCAAGACTGCGAATTGAAATACAATAAAAAAAGATTACAAGATACAAATCTGAATCATACCATGATTCAAATTCCTGATGTGAGGAGAATATATCAGGCAAAATGAAGTTCAACAGTGACCACAGCTCGGCTAGATTATTCTGAAGGGGCGTCCCAGTCAAAAGGAGCTTATTGTCCATAGGTATGCGCTTTATCTCCCTTAGTAGTTTACACTTTGAATTTTTTAATCGGTGGCCCTGTAGAAGTTTGGAATTGATACATAAATACAAAAGAGAGCAAAAGAAATACAATACAAGGATTATAATTTAGTGTTAGCTTTTCCCTCACCTCATCCACAACAACATACGCCCACTTGTAGTGAGCAAGGAATTTAGCATCTGACATTGCCATCTCATATGAAGTCACCACAATCGGAAAATCAGGGCCAGGAGTTCTCGGCATGAATTTTCTTCTTATCTCTGCCCGGGCCACTTTATCCCCATGATAAATGATACTAGACAGAGACGGAGTAAACCTGAGATCAAAAGTCTCAGCATTAGAGTATATATGAGGACGGTAAAATAATATCTTGAATGATTACCTTGAAATTTCATTCACCCAGTTTGATAGAGTGGACAGAGGAGCGATTATCATGAATGGACCATTCATGCCTTTCCCTTTCAAATGAGCAAGAAATCCAATGGTCTGGATTGTTTTCCCAAGGCCCATTTGATCAGCCAGTATCCCATTCAGCCCATTCTGCCACAATGATATTAGCCACTTCACACCCTTTATCTGGTATGACTTCAACTTTCCACCAGTCATTAGTGGCACAAGATTGGCCTGCTCTTTTTCCCACCTTTCTTCTTCGGAGAGAGTGCAATCATCAGCAAGGCGATCTTCGCGGGATCTTGTAAGCATGGCTGCCACTGCAGTCTTAGCCTTTTTCTGAATGATGTTTTATTTACGTTGTCAGAGCTAATAAAAACTTAGCATAAGGTTTAATCTATGCACAATAAGGATTTGCGCAATATCTTATATTGGAGATCATACATGGAAAATATTTGAAATAGCTCAACAAGTATGTAGCCACTAGATCAGCATACATCAGCAAGTTTAAACAGCACAAATAAACCATAGAGCATTATCCCTATATCCCGATTCTTACTGAGAAATAAGAAAAAACTGTGCTGCAAAAACTTTACAACAACCCTTTCATCATACTTTGTGAATCTATAAACTAAAACAGAAGGACGCTACTGCTAGAACATGATCACCAAAGCAACATCCTAAGCACAATTCTAGCATCAACACAGGTTTCATTACATATTGATTAACTATTGGGGACAGATGAGCAATCCAGAGCCAAGAATTTGGTTAACCGAGGCTGAACATAATATTGCATTAGCATATGTCCAAGGCACCATATAAGACAGGGGGACAATATATATTAACACGTTACAAAATATGGAGAACGATATACAAAGCCGGCACTTACATCATTGTACTGTGGCGCAGCATTTGATTTCCTCTTTCGGCCACGCCCTTTCTTTGTTTCTTCCATCTGTGGTTCTTTAGTTTCAACATTCTCCTCCTGATCATGCAACACCATCATCATCAGCAAAGAAGGAAACATAACTAGAAGGGACATAAAAACAGTCAGGAGATGGTGAGGAACTCGTACATCAGCAATTTTATCCATTTTCTCCAGAAGAAACTCAGAAAAGAGCTGTGTCTTCGTCAATAGCGCATCTAACTTGCTATAATTCTCTGCAGGATCAAAAGCAAGTCTTGCAGCTTCTTCCCTCCTCCTGGCTTCTTCTTCTTCCTCTGCCTTGACTCGGGCCTCCTCAAGTTGCTCTTCTTCCTTCTTCATCGTTTCTGTGATCAGGAATGCATCACCATTCTTGGCCTCAAAGTCAACAGGTATAGATGAGCTTGAATCCACGAAATCATCAGCTTGCTCCTCCTTGTCAGGCTGCAAGAGCTGCTGTTCCTCCTTCTCCATGAGGTGGGATGCATCAACATTTTTGACCTCAGGCTCAGCAGGCAGGGACAAGCTTGCGTCCACAGAAATATCAGCTCTCAAGTCCTCTTGCTTGATTGGCTCGGTGCCTGCGAAAGCATCTCCCTCCTTGGAATGTGTGTACTCAGCACAGGGCATGGACAGTGTCCCCATTTTCTTGTTCTTTGAAAAACTGAATCGATTGCTCCGCAGGTAGATCTCCGCTCAGTTCCTGGAAATGAATTCAATATAAGAAATCTTAGAAGCAGTTTCATTTATAGCTGAATTAGAACTGAGCTGCTGTGGCATTAATTGTTGTTTGGACCATGCAAGAAATTCGTTTTTGGAATCCAAATCCTATGCAATCCATAGATGAAAAGCTGTATAGCTGTGCTTTCCACTTCGGATGGTTGAGAAATCAGGACCTGGTACCCATCATACAGACCTCGCAGCAAAAACAACCACCTAACGGGAAAAGAGAAGAAAAACCGATTTTCTCGTCGTCACCAGATGCAGCAACCTAATCTCCTTGAGCGCTCTACCGCAACAATCAAAGGGATAGTCTAGGCAACAAAACCATAAACGATCTACTTCCTCTCTCGAGATTAGGCGGTTAGGGTTTAGGGAAATTGGGTCGATTTGTAGGGATTTCAGTAAGAGAGAGGAGAAGAGGCGGAGAGAGAGAGGGGGGACTGCGGCGGAATGCCTTACCTCAGTCGCCCCCTCGTCGCCGCGCTCCGGTCCCCGGCCCTTCCCCCGTTCGCCAGGGAGAAGTCGCACGAGGGGGAGAAATGCGGGCGGCGCGGGTTTAGGTAGGGTTCACCGCGCTGGGCGGGATCTCTGAAATTGGGAGTGAGGGGGCACCCGCGAACCAAGAAAAGCGAGAAGCTCTGAGTGAGGGCGTGAGACGTAGTGCGCTGGGCCGCTGATCCGGGCCAGATTTTGGGCCGATCCCGCCCCGACGAAGCCCAAAGTAGTAATAATTGCTATTTATTTTGCAATAAATTTGTTTTTCTTTGGAGAATGTAAATGAATGAACTTTTTTTTTTGCGAGGAGTAAATGAATGAACTTAGTTTTATTTTGCGATGAACCAATGAACTTGTTTTACAGCAAGTATAATAAATCCCACTCAGCAGTCTAAATAGTTGTCTACATCATAAATAACCTAGTTAGAGGAGACAAAAGATAAGAGAGAGAAGAGAGGGGACTGTTGATCACCTAGCTGAAGCAGGCTGCGAAAAAGCGCGCCACTGGTACCGGTGGCAGCCGTCCATTCCATTAATGGCCCTGTTCGGCTAGTGCAAAGACTGTTACCGCTGATTGGTATACACTCACGAGGACTGTTGTTGCTGGCTGCTAGTGTGACCGGAAACAGCTGTGACTGGCTGGAAAATATATACCAGTCGAACAGGGCCAATCTTGTTCTTCGAGATGATACTGTACATTTCTGTTGGCATCTATCGTTTGCATAGGAAAAAAAAGATTGGTGATTCCTGTTGACACATATAGACATCGGTGCCAATAATTTCTTTTGCGAATATCTGAGCCAATAATTTTGCTAGCATTGGTACAATAGAACCTTTAATGGCAGGTAAAAATGGACTGATTTTCAGTGGACGTCATCCCGCCAAAATGGAAACATGGGTTGGGCCAAGCCCAACTCGCCGGCCTCACCGCTAACGCTCCCGGAGCTTCCTCGCCGGAGCAGCAGCCACACGCTCTTCCCCGCCACCTCGCCACGCGCCCTCCCCGGCCGCCGCGCTCCTCCTGACTGCCAGATCTAGCCATTGTGCCCGAAGCCGCCTCGCATGGGAGGTGTCGAGCCAAGAGCCGCATGCGACGCCCATAGGTAGAAGGGGAAGAGGGGCATGGGGACCAGCACGCGGCATGGACATGGGTACACAGGAGAGATGCGATCATGGGAGAGGTGGCGGATCTGAGAGAGGAAGAGGAGGGTGCGTGGTGGATTGAGCGGAGGATGGCGGTGGAGGGTGCGGCGCAGTGGAGAGGAGAAGGGTGATGGAGGGTGCGATGTGGTGGAGAGAAGTGAGACATGCTAGCCCTAGCAGTCGGTTTATATAGGATGCCAGACACTACAAGCTCAAAAAGCCTGAAATGGGCCGATTCACACTAGTAGCGGACAACTGACGTCAGCAGGCCCACCACTGAAGTGTTAAATTGGTTTTAGGTGCTTATATCATGTTTGCTCATCACAACTTTGGTTTTCAGCCTCACAAAAGTTGCAACATTTTCCCTGGTATTTCGTACGCTGTTACCACTAACCTGTTTCAAAACTGATTAGTGATTATACTAGTACAAATTGAACCTGCGGTGACGAATCTTTTTTTCACCCCGAAGTCCGTCACTAAGGATGAAAAAAGTTAACGGTAACTAGTACAGGGGTGCTCGTCACCGGTTTGAATAAAACTGCCATCTCCATGCAGAGCTAAGGCGTGAAGTTTGCTGGGTTGTTTGACCGAACTGTGGTTGAGACCTCTTACTTCATCTTTTCAAAATGTAAATATTAATAGGTTTGATTTTTAATGTAAAGTTTGGGTTTAGTTAAGATCAAACTTTCTCAACTGCGACATATGTTAATGGCAAAAATGCTGCCAATGATCTGTTTGACATATGTTAAAGGGCCGCCAATAACATGCTCCTTTGACAAATGTTCAGTGTCTTCAGGTGCACTGTCAAACTCTCGAACGGCCGGCCGACCCATCAGGTCCGAGGAACATGCGTCGTGACGGTGTCGTTGCAAAGCGCACACACCTGATCTCGAAGCATCTCTGAGCCGTCGTCGTCGCCGCAGTACTTTGTATTAAGCAAAGACTGAACTGCAGACGCGTGTCGAACAGGCTAATCGAGAGAAAGTTGCAAAAACCAGAGGGATCAACCGTCGACGGGGCTCCAGGAAAACGCGGCGCCACACATGGCATACCTGAGATGGCCCTTGTGATCGCCTTTTGCCGAGCAGTGTTTTACTCAGCCACCAGTCGTGTTCCGGCTTTGTGTGCATGTGTGTCAATAGCGCATGGCCCTCGTCCTCGAAGCTTTGCTCACCCAACGCGTAAAAGAAAGTTGATAGCAACCGCGGGGAAGATCAGAAAGGAAGGGATCGAATTATCAAACAAAAGCAGCGGCAGCGCGCAGAAAGGCGACAGCTACTAATATTTGAACTTTGAAGAACCTTCCTTGCACGTGCTTGATCGTTCTTACTCTGTCTGGATACTGAGCGATGGTTCCAAGTTCTGAGACCGAAGTGCCTACTATGCTTCGTGCGTCGAATTCGAATCCATCAGAAAACGGCAAGAGCAAATCCCCGAAAGAGTTATACTAATCCCGGGTTTTTTAAAACTTGCATCCAAATCTCCTAACGATTCTCAGCTTTTGGCATGTTGTAATAATTTTATCTGAAGAAGTGACTAAAGATCAGCCTTTTCGCGCGCATTTCCGCTTGCAACCTTCCTGTCTCCTTCTTTCGGATCAGCACTTAAGCAGTACACTTAACCAAACTCGCACAAATTAAAGCAGGATAATTCATCCACGTGTCAGCTAACCAAAGCTCATCCTTGAGATACCATTGATCCATCAGGCGACAAGCACGCGGATATAACACTTTTGAGCAGTGCGCAGAATTCGGACAAGTGTCCAAGCCTGAACAAAAGCTCTAATTCGCCATTCAGGATGGCCGGTCATGCAGTCGCGATTTGTTTGGTGACGACTGACGAGAATCGCAGGTCCAAAGTAGCAGCGTCAGTGTCAGTGACGATGCGGTTGCCTATAAGAATGAGCGGCTCAGCTGCTTCGTCCTCCCCCCTTCCCTTTCGCTCCCTGCTCACTTCTGTAGTTCTGAACATACAGTTAGCACTCTACGTGTGTGCTCTCGAGCAATGCTGTCCATGGACGAGGTCATGCAGCTCGACTTCGCCGCCGAGCTGCAGGGCATGGACGTCGGTTGCGGCTTCGGTTTCGACTTCGATGAAACGGCGACGACGACGTGCGGTGCTGGTGCTGGTGCTGGTGCTGGCCCTTCAGCTGTCACGTCGCCGGTGCTGGACACATCGACGAAGCAGGCTGAGGATGGCGGCCACGACGACGAGGAGGAGATGCGGGCGCGGCGGCTGCGGCGGAAGATATCGAACCGGGAGTCGGCGCGGCGGTCGCGCGCGCGGCGGCGGCAGCGGGCGGAGGAGCTCGAGCGCGCGGTGGCGGAGCTCCGTGCCGAGCGCCGCGCGCTGGCGGCGAGGCTCGATGCGGCCGCGGCGCGCGCGCTCGCCGTGCGCGGCGACAACGCGCGGCTCGAGGCGGAGGCCGGCGCGCTCCGGCGCCGCCTGGGCGAGGCGCACAGGCAGGCCGTCCTGCTGCTCGCGCTGGCCCGCGCCCGTCTCGCGCACACGACGACGCCGGCCCGCCGTGCGACGGCGCCCGCGGTCGATGTGCCGCCGCAGCTGGCCGCCAGCGTGGCGGCGTCGACGATGACGTCGTGACGCGCGCACAGCCCGGGTGGTTTTTGCCTTTCCGGAAGAGCCATGCCATGAATGTGTTGTACTGCGAACCGAGCCAAGCTCGGTTGGTTAGCGCCGCTGCCGTGGGCGCAGCCCACCCGGGTTCGAGCGCTGGCTCACCCGGGTGCCGCACCTGCCGGGAGCAGGCCTGAGCCTGGTGGCTCCTCGTGTCTGCTCCCGGCCCCACATGGCTCACACGGTGGGTCCCTCAGATGACTCACCGTCTTGAAAAAAAGAAAAAAAATGAATGTGTTGTACGGAGTATACTGTATGTATAGGTTTTCGCGGTGCCGCCGTGCTGTGTGTTTTGAAAGGCTGCGTCGATCATTTACGTTGACGTGTCGATTTCTTGCATACGTATCGCGTGCAGAAAAGAAGAAATGATGTGTAAATAAATACCATTCCAAACAGATTCTTCATAGGATACGTATACGATGATGCCGACGCGGCGTCACCACACCACGGTAACGATACGATACGTTTTCCACAGCTTGCGGTCAGGAGGCAGTTCGTCGTCACTCGTCAGGTCACACACTCTGCATCGAACGTTTGGGCCGAACTGAATGCGAGTGTTGAACAGCACACTGCACACAACACTACTGGGCCTAATAACCAATTAAGCGCAGTTCTCTCTAGTCTCTACTACTCTCTAGAGCGAGCAGCCACTGCCGAGTCGACGGGCTCCGTATACTAAGGCCCATGGGCCTTATCCCTAGTGAAAACTAGGGTTTCACTTCATCGTCCCTCCCCCTCCCTCGCGTACCATATAAACCCCGCGCCTCCGCCGCCAGCAGCATCATCGCATCGACTCGACTCGACTCGCGCAGCCGCTCTCTCGCTCAGATTAGCGCTAGATTGTTTTCCGTTCTCTTCTTCCGCTCTGCTCTCGATCTCATCGTTTTTCTTTTCTTGTTGATATTGCTTTCTGATTTTGGGGAGCACTGTCCCAATGGCCGGCCGCTGCTCTCCTCGGTGGATCTCGGTTTTTGATGTAAGCTCCCGAGACGAAACTCGGTGGCGCTTTAGAGCCCTCATCCGTTGAATCGCAGTCGGATATTGGGTTACGCTCGCCTCTAAATTCATTTGCACCCAACTGGATTCGTTTTTCTTTCTGATTTGATTTTTTTTCTTTGGTTTGATTGATCTGAGAAGAAAGGATACTGATGTTGAGGTGCGGTGATTATAAAACATTCCTCGTCCTGATGGGAGATCCCCGTGATCGACTCAACACCCATAGAATCTGAGCACCCAAAAAACACTCCTTTTTCGGCCAATCTGGTTTTTAGATCTTTTTGTTTTCGTTCCAAAAAGATTTATTTTTTTGCGCTAGTTTATAGAATTTCCTGCTCTGCTTGAATCTCAATAATCTATATTGTCACGGTCTCACGTATGCCTAATTTTCGTGGATTCTGGATTGTTTCCAATCTAAATTCGGTTAATAAGCCGTATGAAAAAAGCACTAAGAAATAAAATTCATTAAGCGCTGTATAGAACTATGATACTTAATTACGCCCAACTCTTTGCAGTCAAAATAAAGCAAATTATTATTACTCCATTGTGCATATCTTTGGTGCTAGGCCCTTTGATTCAACAAGTATTGAATCTGACCGTCGATGGTGAACTATACAATCAGGTGGGCTATGCCCATTAATTTTTTTCTGATAATATGCCCATTAATTTGAGCCACTACAAATTGTGGCCCAGTTAATCGCCCTTCATGCAATTTGGCCGATTTTCCTAGTCTACGTGCGTGCGCGCGGCGCTGCGCCGTGGGGGGCCGCAGCCCACGTGGGTGGGCCCAGGCGGGGGAAAGGTGAGGGTAAAAGTTTTGTTGTAACTTTTGGAGACAAAAGTTTTAAAAAAGTTGTATCGAAATTTTTTGAGACAAAAGTTTTTACGGAAAAGTTGCATCGAAATTTTTCGAGATAAAAGTTTTAAGAAAAGTTGCACCAAAACTTTTTGAAAATGAAAATTGGTGAGAATGAAACTTTTCAAAAAAAAAAGTTGTAGGGCTGGGGACTTCCATAAATTACTGCAATAGAAGTAAGTCTGTACAAATATGAACACGTGCACTTAAAAAGAGCTGGATCATGTGCAACCTAGCAGTGCGACGTGACGTGACTTGAGCAGCCCCATGGGCCCCACCCATGTGTGCGTGCACGGCAGGCCAGCACCCAGCGGTCCGCTGCCCTCTCCATCACGCGCGGCAAGCGACACGGTCATTTGCGTACGCGCGTCAATGAGGAAATTCGGTTGCCCACGTGCTTGAGCGAAAGTGGCAGGCTCTCCCGACAACCGGTCGGAGCGATGTGCGCGCGCGGAATAGACGAGCCCCAATTTGGCTTTGAGATGTGAGGCGAGAAGTAGTAGAACAGTCAGCCCGACAAGGCCCATGACATTTTCTTTGACCCCGAGCCCGAGGGCCAACAATTCAAAAGAATTAGTTTCTTTTTGGGATATCGATCAAGATTACGAATTTTTATTTTGTCTTGACTTCTTAGAGAACCTCTAAGCAATGCATATCGTGGCCTCTGTCTCCTTCAATTTGAAGGAAACTTCCTTACTTAGTTGAGATAACTCGTTTCATTCTAAGTTGAATACATAATTTCACTAATTAGTTGGAAGTTGACTCCCAACCCCCGTTCGGTAGCACTGTATTCCCAATTATAAGACCGTGTGTATTGAAATACCAGAGTTTAGGGCCAAACTTTATTGCCTATAAATCCGCTGAGATCGATAAGAGAAGTGCCAGATGGAAAAAGAGAACTCAGGGGAGGCAAGAAGGCAGGAGAGTGCAGCATGGAGAGGGGCAAGAAGGTAGGAGGTGCTGTGTCAGCCATGGCTGTAGCAATGGTGGTTCTGCAGCTGATGGTAGCTCCGACTACCATCGCCCGCTCATTGCAGGACATGAATCCGGAGACGGCTTCGCTAGAGTGTGTAGTTGATGGAAATTGTAGCGTTCGTGGTATTTGTTTTGATCCTCACGAACTCTGTGTCCGTGGTGTGTGCTGCTTATTTGAAGTCAATCCATGATAGTTTTCTTTGAAATGTTGGAACGTCTGATTAGGTCGTTTCACATTCGTGTGAGATTGTAAGAAATGTTTGTGACCGTGAATTCAGTTTAAGGAGACATTTCAATAAGGCTATGATTTTCGGTATTGTTGATTGTTGTATGCATCCTGGAATCTCAAAAACACTGAATTTGATTAGTCGTCACCTGTGTACGCTGCTAAGCGATGATTAACCTGTATGTTGGCTTCCGAACTCATGGTTGTTAGATAGTACAGTTTATTTTCTCAAAAAAAAAAGGTACAGTATATTACACCTAACTTCAATCATAGCCTTGAGGCATGTGGGCATTTGCTCTTTTATAATTCCGACTAATTGTTTGTCAAGTGCATGGTCTGATGAAATTTTGTTTGCCCAGTGCATGGCCTATTATGAAATTTTTATGTCATCCATTCCTCCAACGGATCTATTCTGGAAATTCCATGAAGAGTACAAATTATTAAGATGACTCGGTAAGAGTAAGATGAACTCGATGCCTTCTTAAGCTGTACTAGAAGTGTGAAAATTGCCTTGATTAGGCTGGTTCGACTTAAAAGAGAACATTGTACATCCTTGGATCATAATTTGTCGAATCTAGGCAAGCATCCATTTTGCTTGTTAGTTCAATTTGAAGGGAAGTTGGGAACTAGGTCGTACTGTATTCCCAGTTTTATTTTTTTCTACTTTAGTTTTTTTTTCCTACTTTAGTTTTTGACTAATAAAAAGACAATGAATCCGCAAATTTTGGATCCCAACTCTAGTCCTATAAAACATCTGGGATCGATGAGAAGAATACAGATCAAACAAGAGAAATTTGGCAAGATATTTAGCTGCTGGCAGCTCCGACAGTCATGGTCGCTCACCGCAGGACATTGAGCTGGGAGCCTCCTTGTCCAAGATGGTAAGCGACCCTCCTTTGCTGCAGTGTGATGATCCTGCTTTTTTGGTGCTTTGACCCTGCTCAAGTATGCTTCAGCGGTCCGTAGTGTTGCGTGAAAATCTGAAGTGCCTTCTGTAACTTTGAAGTCATTACAGCAAGGTTTCACTTACAAACAAAAACCGTAGGCTTTTCGACAAAACCGGACCGAAAAAGGTTCAAAAGTTGATTTTCGAATTTGAACACAGCCAGTTCGATAAACCCACCCAAATTTCAGCAAACGACAACAATTGAAGAAAATTGAAAAATGGGAATAGTCGACAGCGATTGGGAGTGAGTCACGAGCTTGGCCGCGCTAGTCAGACGCGCTCGTGAAGGTCGTGCGGCGTCTGAGGCACGAGGTCAGTAGCCCGGGTAGCCGAGGTCGGGGCACGCCTTTGTCTGGCCACGCAAGCCGTCTGTGTCGTGGGACGTTGTCGTCATGAATAGGCATATGGCGCTTTGTCGTCATGGGACCTTTGTCAGGCCACGCAAGCTGCTCGACCAGTGGGCCTTTGGCGTTGCTTTCGCGGTGGATGGGGGCTGGACAGAACTAGACCAGCCGCCGCCGTCAACAACCAGCAAATGGGGCAAGCTCAGCAGGTGCCGCCTAACCGTCTGCTGCTCGCAAACACAGAGGAGGTCAATGTGGATGTCTGACGAGCCCCAGTGTCACCGTCAAAAAATTATGCTTTCCTGGTCTAGTTGTTAGCGTTCTGGTGCTGTGTCCTCTGTCTGTACTAGTCTTTTTTTTTTAAAAAAAAAAATTCGACAGGAGGAGAACTCCCCACCTAAATTTCATTTGCATGAATAACATGGCCCCTGACGACCGGTTCTGAGTTACAAAGTAGTTGAAACAAGGCGAAAGACAGAGATTTTGCTACATGAGGTTAAACAATGAACACCAAGACAAACTGATCGCCGCTTGATCACGCTTTAGGCGGCATCGCCAAAGAGCTGCTTCGTCCCTGCAGTTGTGGAGCAGCTGGGGAAGGCAGGGAACGGCTTCGCGGAACACGACCTTATTCTTGTGCTTCCATAATTGCCACGAGCAGAGGAGACAGAGGGTGTCTCTGTGTTGCGCCGGCGTGGATGCCAGCCACCATAGACTTCACGTAGTAGTTTCACTTAGTATTGAACTCTGATGTGCTACTCGGTCTAGTTCTGGTTGTAAACTCTCAACACTTGTTTTCCGTTATCTGATAATGGAAAGGGGCATATGCCCATGTCGAAAAAAAAAATCCCATGCAGATATCTTCCATTTTGTTCTCTGTCCTTTGAGTTGAGACATTTTCAGCATGCCATGAGCAACACGCTCTTGGGAGTGAACAACAGCCGCAGGTGTAGCGAATGCTGCTCAATAATTGCGAACTTGACCCCTGAATTGTGCACTGCTGCTGCTGAAAATTGTGAACTTCTCTCGGCTTCTGAAATCGCATGATTGGGCCGGTGATGAATCACTTAGGCCTCGCATGAATCACTTAGCCCGGTGAGGCCTATTGGGCTGAAACCCAAATTGAATCCAATTTCAGACCCAGCTCCTTGTTGGCGAGAATGAGACGGCTCTAAGCAATCGGCCCATTTCACCGGGCAGCATCGCAACTGAACCATCATTTTTTTGCATTCTGGATCATCATCGTCACCACCCGTCAGCCGACAAACAACCGTACCGCATTCTGAATCTCACAATCTCCAATGTTGTCCTTTGGAAATAAATCAAACGGGACTTATTATTTATATTCCATTGTTACATTCGATGCATCATCAGTTGTTGCATTCGTTGCGACGTTTGCAACTGGTCCTTGACCCCAAAGGATTTCCAAACATCGGATTTCAGCAGACGAATAACCAAAAACGGCTACTGCAGAAGAGCTTCATACGACAGCATAAACCTTGGTGCACTTTGATGCCACATCAATTTTCCAAGCATTTTTCGTGAGGGAAGCATCTGAGTTGTAGACCTGACAAGAGATGCTCTTCAGTCTATTTAGAAATCATGAACGTTTTGTGTTCAGACTAAATTAGATGTCCAAAAGCCTCTGGAACCGGTTCTTGACAAGCAACCAGTCTTGAAGACCTGAACATAGCACCGAATTTTGTAATATTGTTTAAGGGAAGGATGTCGACATGTTGACATGGTCACATACAAGACACATCATTTCAGTTTCATGCAGTTCAAGCAATAACCAAACAGTGCTGAACTACAGATTTTGGAGTTCATCAGGGCAAATTCAACAAAAAACATCAGAATCGATAATAAAGCCTCGCACCATTTGTACTGAAACTGATCAACAGAAAAGAACCCACATTATAATATAGCAGTTCTGCAAGAAGCCAACAGCAGCATACTCAAGATGATAGATTGGCCCATTCTGCATGGTCTTGTTGAACGGCACATCAGAGATCAGCCAATCCTCGCTAACGAAGATAATCTAGCATGATCTGAAAAGATAAGATGCACAAAAAACATAATCAACTGTCCAACTCAGCATTAAAACTAAGGCAAGTAATCTACTAGTCTCACACCACTGAGTTCCAGATGTGAGCTTTCAGCTAAGCCAGAAAATAATAAAACCAGAAGAAGGTAACAGGAATAATAAGATCATCACGATCGAATGAAAAATCTAGCAATTCCACCAATGCAACATGTGAATAGCACACATTACTTCCATCATGAGTAAACTGTTCACAAACCAAGAACCAACTATGGAAACATATAAAGCTGTAAAATGCAAGACAAAACGATATGAAAAGGGCTAGTGAAGTACCAGGGGTGTAGAAGCTCATGTAGGGTAAGATGCTATAGTAGCCCCCAGACTCGCCCACCTTCCTTGCTCGTCCTGACTTGAGCTGGATCATGAATAAGCCAACTTCTGTGCTAACGAAGACGACATCCACACCCTCTGCAAAACCAGCCACACATGCAATCTTACTGGGACAGTCCACTGGAATCACTGCATCCAGGTCGATGACCCTGCATTGCACCCATTCAGCAACCCCCTCTGCATTCACCTTCCTCGACCACAGATACAGGTTGAAGCCCTTGGTGCCAATGAACCCCAGAGAACTGTCATCCGTTACCATTAGGGTAACCATGTTGTTGTAACCTGCTGGTGGCGGGTTAATCACAGACAAACGATTCTTGCGCCAATCATGCTTCAAAATGGCTTTACCCAGCGCAATCACGAAGAAAAATTCATCTCCAATAAGGGCACCGCGCCTAGGCTGGACGTAGCGGTGAAAACCATTGTCGAGAGATGTCGTCGTGCTCCACCCACCTGTCTCTGATGAGTACACTCTTGCCTTGATGAGTAAATCGATGTCGTCGGTGGCCACGAAGGCCACGAAGAAGGGGCCGCCGTGGCAGTCGACGTGGTCGCAGCCGTCCACTGCACAGAGCACCGCGGCGGAGTAGGTCATCCACTCCATCTCAACGCTCGGCAGGGCGTGTTGGCCGCCGGTGACGGGGTCCCAGACAAGGAAATCCACACTCTTCTCGTCCGAATTGTGGAGGAGGACGCGTCCGTGGCGGCAGTCGAGGGCCCGTAGGCGGCGGCCGCCGGACGCAGGATGGGGGAACGCGGGCACTGCTGTCGTGGGGGCGAGGCGTCGGGCAGGGCCGCTGTCGACGAGGTTGCGCCTGTGGAGGAGGCCGAGCAGCGGCGGCGTCCGGTGGAAGGCGCGGTACTTGCGGAGGAAGTCGGGGTCGCAGAGGATGCGGAGCCATGGCTTGCAGACGAGGGAGGCGCGGAAGAGGTGCGCGGGCTCGTCCGGCGGGAGGCGGAGGAGGATCTCGGCGGTGATGTCGTCGATGAGCTCCGGCGGCGGCGCCATGGTGCTGGGTTTGGGTGGGGATTGGGGAAACAAGGGGACTAGAGAAGGGAGACAGCTCAACTGCTCGTGGTCGTGGTCCGGTCCGGCTCGACCAAGAATCCAAGACCAAGGCGAGCGGTTCCTCTGCCGTAACTTCCCTCTGCAGTGGTCACTGACGCGTGGGCCCAACCACGCCCGGGCCCGCGTGTGGCCCACACGTCAGTGACTCACGGCAGAGGGCAGTCCACTGTAGAGGATCTGAAATCAGACCAAGATGATGGCTCTCCCCCTGCCTAGTTCATCACCATTTCTCAGTATTTTTTTTTCTTTGACCACGAAAATTGTCAGTATTTTTTAAAGAAAGGTTTCACTAAAGTTTTACTGCACGATCACGAAGATGAGACTGACTCCAACAATAACATGCATTTTGGAGAGACAAAAGGAGTATTGCTTATGGTGTACAGTGTTTGCATTTCCTTCGCGTGAACACCAGCTTCAACAGCTGCCCTGCATTTTCTTCGCGGGTGCTCCCTGGCGACGGGCTCCTCTCCCATCCCTCCTCCCTCTCCGCCCCTCCATGCGCGAGCTCGCCTCCTCCACTGCTCCCTCCTCGCCTACAGGAACGCGGCCACCGCGTCGGCGTCGCCCACGACCCGCTCGTGACGCATCAGCAGCAACACCCGCCCCGCACGCCACGCCTCGTCGTCGTGGAACCCCGGGCTGGCGCATCCCGAAGCCTCGCCGTGCCGGAGCCTCGCCGCGTCGCGCCCGCGCCTCCACCGAGCCTCGTCGCGCCGAGCCTCCACCTCGCCTCCGCCACGCTCCGGCCTGGCGCCTCCGCCGCGCCGAGCTTCCACCTCGCCTCCGTCGCGCTCCGGCCCCATGCCGCCTCCCTGGGCTCGCCGGTGTGCCCGAGGCCGAGCTCGCGTGCCCGCGCGAGGACATCAGCTTCCACCTCGCCCTCGTGACGGCCACGCTCGGCGGGGCGCCGGTCGCCGTAGCCTCTGCCCCCGAGCGCCGCCGCCGCCGCCTCTACCCAGCGCGCCGCCGCCTCCCTCGTCCCCCCCCTCTCCCTCTCTCCTCCCCGGCGCCTGCTGCTGCCCCCGCCGCCACGGCCGCGCCTCCGCGCTCGCACTACGGCGAGGAGGGAAGGACTGGTTGACGGCTAGAGGCGGATTCATGCAGCGGCGGCGCGGGGCGCGGAGGCACACGGCGGCGGCGGCGCGATGCGTGGGCGCACCTGCACGCAACGCGACAACGCCGCGCGCGGGGACGACAAGGCGCGTGTTGGTCGTTTGTACGCACCCACTTATATACCGCAAGAGGACGGTGTACAATTGTAGCACTTTTTCCCTTAGAGTATTCCAAGGTTTAATATCGAACCACAGAGAACAAGCGGGACTTAAACTATTATTTAAACTACTAAATTAATATAGCAAAAGATGTGTGTGAGAAGGATGGTCAACAGCTAGAGATGAAAGAGCCTGCGGTTGTATCAAGGTTATAAAAGGATTCTCTCCTATGGTTTGGGGTACTGGCATGCAACTCAGGTTATAGTTCAATTGATAGGTTTAGTATTCTACAAGACATGGTGGTTTCGTTCTCCTATCGCCCTGTCACGACAACGGTTAATAGCTCCCCACTGGTTTCTTGCACTATGTGATAAACACGTATGGATCAGATACGAATTCAAAGCATCACATAGACTGAACACATTAAAAGAGTATTGTAAGCGTGAGAGTTACATAACCAGATTTTCCTCGCCACGGAGAGAATATGAGATCTCACGCATCATACTGCAACACATGAACATGGGTACAGTAGGACGCAGGATTTGGGCGTGGTCCCACAGGTGCCGATCGGCACGGAGGTGTGCCGGTCGGCACAGTCTTCCCTTTTGGTGGTGATGATCGGTGATCGCCGTCTTCGCCGCCACAACCTTCAACCTAGGTCAAAACCTCCGTATGTCTGTCTGTCTGTCTCTACTTCGCGACCAAGATCTCCTCTTTATAGTCTCTTTCGGTTGTGGGCTGGATTTCACCGACTCCGACTCTGATATTTCTTCTGGGCTCCATATTCTCCGAGTGGGCTTCAAGTTTGGGCCCGACCTCCATGGTGCCGGTCGGCACATAGGCCGTGCCGACCGGCACGAACTCCAATTTCCTCGATCTTCGGGCCTCCGGCAGCTCTTTACTCGTAGTCTCTTAATTTTCACCTGTTTACTGCAAATCTTCCGGATACACAGAAACTACGCATATATATGATAATGGGGGTTAATTGTTAGCAATAATGACGTAATAAGGTATTAAAAACACCTTATTTGTCATATAAAATGAGTACCTAGAAAGCACCAACAGCTCCCCCACACTCAAATCATTGCTAGTCCTCGAGCAATTCAAACCATGAAAATCATCACCGTGCTTTCGTCATGCTAAGAAACAAAAACCCTCACAAGTCTCTAACTTAGCTATTGTCAATCATCTCATCGAATTAGTATCCCTCCACAAGGCTTTCTCTCGATTTTGAAAACAATTTCACCTCAAAACTTGAATCGACCAAATCAATCACAAGGCTTATCAAACAAATATTTTTGTCTCCCTTCATATCAAGTAAGAAGAATGCAAAAGCTTCAGACTTCACTCAATCGCTCAAATGTATTTCCTTCCCTCTCCTATTCTATAACATAAGGCTCTTTTGTGGATCTCGGAAAGTAATATAACCAAATTGAATCGAAAGAACAACTAAGTCAACAATTCGCTCAATCATGCCTTCTAAAAGGGAGTTTTCATTATGAGAATACAGAATATATGTACAAGGATCAAGGGGGAAAGAAAACAACCGAGAATGAATGGAATAGAATTAAGAAAGGATCAAGCCTGAAGTATATACAGATCTTTTTAGGGTTTTAACTCTTCCTGCAGTCTGCTTCCTTTGACATTCATTTTTCTCTTTCTTTTTGACCTTTTTCCTTTATTTTTCCTTTTGTGCCGATCGGCGCATGCACGTGCCGGTCGGCACATGACCAATTAAATTCTTTTTCTTCTTTTTCTTCTTTTATTTTCTTGCAGACTGCTATCAGAGCGTATTTTGAATCGAAATCTGTCTTAACTTCATATTTGCTTGTAGGTTGTATCAAGGAGGAGGAAGAAACAATGAAATATCGGTTTTTGGGTAGAAAGAATTTGATGATAGATGGCTAGCAAACTGAGATGAACAAATGAAACTTCTCCCTTCTAGCTTAGTCGTAATCAAGAGCAAAAGAGTTGACAAAGACGTCTTCCTATCAAAAGGCTTATGTGTAAGCTTCTCTCATCTCATTTGGCTTAGTGTAATAGGTACAAAATCAAATCCTCAGCTAAATGCTTCAACTTATGATGATAGAAGGGGTTTTCGAAAAGTGGATATATAAAGCCAAGCGATTATTCAATGAACTCAAGTAGATTGGCAAAACGATCGTCAAAAACAAAATCAAGAATATGGGGTAACGCATCGATTCGACAGCTAACACTAACTTTATTCAAGACATTGCAATAATTCTTGACCTCGAAGCTTAACTAAGCACACCATCTCAAATCTCTCTAAGAAAACTCTCACACAAACGACCTTAAGAAGTGTAAGGGCGAATCCCCCACATTCAAACCTTGCAATGTCCCTATTGCAAAAGAAAAACAACTAGACCAACCTAATCTGAAATGCCATACCTCCTCAACATGCTAAAGATGCTTCGAAGGTTCCTCATGAGAAAAGAGTAATCTGCCGCGGCCATGCTCTCCATGTCATCAATCCGTATATCAATGTCCCGATGGTGCCTATAGCATCTTTCCATATCATAATAGAGACGTTCGATGTTTCTTCTGCAGATTGGGCAACAGTTGGCGGGACGATCATGACGCTCATCTCGCAGGGGCGAGTTTCTGTCAAAACCCCGAGGTGCCGGTCGGCACGGGGCCCGTGCCGATCGGCACGGGGCGCCGTTCATCTGATAACGCTCCCCTGCACTTCCTTGAGCTCCTGCAAGGCCTCCTGTAGCTCCTTCTGTACTTGGTGGTTCGGCATCAGTGGGTTCTGGCTCGTCTTTCATCGCTTCCTCCTCGGGATCTTCTTCCGGATCCTCCTCGGAATCTTCATCCGTTGCAACAAGATTAGCTAATGGGTGTTCATGCACAGGAGATGTCTCTATATAGCTCACTGATTCCGAGGTATATCTTGCTCTTGGCTTTGAAGAAAGACGAGCGGAACGCCGAACTTCCTCTATTTCCTTTGATCGCTTCGGTTGAGGCTCATCATCAGAGGAATCATCAGATATCTCAACAAATCCACAACCTTAAGGTCGTGCCGATCGGCACAGGGACCGCGCCGGTCGGCATGCCTGCCGTTCCTTGCAAAATATGCTTCTAGGTCTGCCAGGTTGCGTGCTCTCCTCTGTGCAGCATTGTCCCTGTCAATACGCCTCTGAATTTCATCATTAATCGCCTTAGGTGTCATTCGTCCTTTAGCAACGGGGAAGCCATCATCATAGACGAAGGTCGCAGGGATGCATGCAGGATCAGCTAGATAATTCTCAATCTGCCTCTGATGGTCTTTCAGACAGTAAAAACACTTACATCCAAAACCTCTGGTGTTCTTGTGCAGAATCTTCTCTTGGAGATCTTCCCAGACGGTCAGGACGCGTGGGAGCACCCCGTGCCGATCGGCACAAGAGGTGTGCTGGTCGGTACCACTGTCAGAAGTCCTCCCATCGTTCAGCCGGGACCTATGGATGGTCAGAAAGCAGTCCCTGTCTAACTCCTCCTTCTCGTTATCAGTTAGGATCGATTCAAAGGTGATAAGGTCATCATATGTCAAAGGACGTTCCATAGCGAGAAGTCGATCCATTGTGTACCTATCGGAGACCGGTGTGCTATCATCGATCTTGGATTTACCTTTACGTACTAGCACCTCTCTGACCTTCTTCCGAAGGGCGTCATCCATCTCCTTCTTCTCTCTATTGAACGCATCCGCTTCACTCTTCAACATCCATCGTTGCTTCAAGTGCGACCAGACAATCGGGTCGTGCTCGGTAGGGTTAAGGCTTCTGTTGCTCTCCCATGGCAGAGTTGGGCTCATTGGCGAAAGTCCGCCGCTGCGCCGATCGGCACCGTCTCCGCGCCGGTCGGCACGGTTGTGGCGGTCGGCACAGTCATCGTGCCGATCGGCACCGTCTCCTCCGCTGCCGATTCCGCCGCCTTGCATTGCCTAGGGTATGGTGGAAACTCTGGCGGCGCTCGATTGTTGATGATGAGATCCGAAACAACTCCTTCATATATATCCTTAATTCTCTTGATCGAACCGGACTCTATCTCTTAAATTTGGAAGTCATCGAAGCATGTCTTGGAGGAAGGAAGGGGCAAAAACTCAACTCAGAACGACACGGACTCTTCCGTGCCGATCGGCACATGCTGTGCCGGTCGGCACGGAGGCAAAGTTGCCTCAAACTACTCAATAAAATCAAAGAAACACAAAACACGCAGAAAAACAGTAAAAACAACAGTGCTTTTGTTTTACGTCGTTAAGCTCGACCATCCAATCACTCAATTCACATAATATATATCAAATGACTTTAACTCAAAAGTGTCGGGTTCAAGATATACCTTTAGTCGTTGGCCATTCACCGTATATGTATTTTGCTTTCCATCCATGATGACAACAGCTCCGGAAGGGAGAATTTTATGAACAAGGTACGGTCCATCCCATTTGCTTTTCAATTTGCCTTTACCGAATAACCGAAATCTTGAATTGAATAGTAGCACTCTATCTCCTTCGTGAAATTCCTTTTGCAAAAGCTTCTTATCATACCACTTCTTTTTTTTTTCTTTATAGATTGCTGCATTCTCATAAGCCTTGAGGCGCATTTCCTCGAGTTCACTAATTTGAATCTTTCTTTTTACCGCAGCAGCATCTAAATCCAAATTCATCTCTTTGATTGCCCAATATGCTCTATGTTCTAACTCTACAGGCAAATGACAAGTCTTTCCATAGACGAATTGATAGGGTGTCATACCTATTGGTGTTTTGAACGCTGTGCGATAAGCCCAAAGTGCGCCATTCAACTTGTTTGACCAATCCTTTCCTTCTTTTGTAACAATTTTCTGGAGAATTCCTTTCAACTGTTTATTAGAAGCTTCTGCTTGGCCATTGGTCTGTGGATGATAGGCTGCCCAATTCGATGCTCAATACCCATCTTTTTCAAAGCTTTAGTAAACTCATGTCCAGTAAAATGAGTTCCACCATCTGTGATAATAACTCTAGGAACACCATATCTTGGAAATATGCACTCATTCAACATCTGCTTGGATTCATGAGTTGTACTGACTTGGCATGGTATTGCTTCTACCCACTTTGAGACATAATCAACAGCAACCAAAATATATTCATAGTCATGCTAATTAACAAACGGTCCCATAAAATCCATGCCCCAAACATCGAATATATCAACTTGCAAATTATACTTCAAAGGCATAGCATTACGAGCATTAACATTGCCAATTCTTTGGCATTGGGGGTATCTAGCAACATACCTTTTCGCATCTTCATGCATCGAAGGCCAATAAAATCCACTAGCCCATACCTTTGCTTGTGTTCGAAAGTGCCCATAATGTCCACCATACTTAGATGAATGACACTTTTCCAATATGCTTTCGCGTTCGTCGCGAGGTACGCACCGTCGAACAGCTCAATCTTCACAATATCTGTATAGATAAGGATCATCCCATATGAATTTCCTCATTTCACTGGCAATCCTCCTTCTTGAATTCTTGCTACTGTCATCTAGCTTCCCTTTGAATCCATTTATGATGTCTTGCATCCATGATTCTCTATGATCCTTAACCCGAAATAGCTGCTCTTGTGCCATGGCATCACCAATGCATCCTTCCTTTTTCTCAATCACCAATCGAGATAGATGATCTGCTACCGAATTCTCAATCCTTTTCTTGTCTCTAATCTCCAAATCAAATTCTTGCAACATCAAGACCCAACGAAGCAATCGAGGTTTCGACTTCTTTTTAGAGACAAGATATCTAATAGCAGCATGATCCGTATAAACAATGACCTTAGAGTTGAGGATATAGGATCTAAATTTCTCAAATGCAAATATAACAGCTAGCATCTCTTTCTCTGTTGTTGTATAATTAATCTGAGCTTCATTAAGAGTTTTACTAGCATAGTAGATAGCATGCACTTTACCTTCTTTCGTTGTCCAAGGACCGCTCCTACTGCATAGTCACTTGCATCGCACATAATCTCAAATGGTAGATTCCAGTCCGGAGGTTGGATAATAGGTGCAGAACATAATGCTTCTTTCAACTTCCGGAAAGCAGTAAGTCTTTCATCATTCATCTCAAATTCGACATCCTTTTGCAGCAATTCCGTCAATGGCTTAGCAATCTCTGAATAATCCTTGACAAATCTGCGATAAAAATTTGCATGTCCAAGAAAACTTCGCAGCGTCTTAAGGTCTGTAGGTGGTGGCAACCTTTCAACTGTGGATATTTTAGCTTTGTCCACTTCAATGCCTCTGTTAGAAATAACATGCCCCAAAACAATCCCTTCGGTTACCATGAAGTGACATTTCTCCCAATTAAGAACTAAATCAACTTCTACGCATCTCTTTAGTACTTTCTCTAAATTTGCTAAGCAGTGATCAAAATCAGTACCATGAACAGAGAAATCATCCATAAACACCTCCATAATATCTTCAATGAATTCAGCAAATATAGCGTTCATGCATCTCTGAAATGTGGCTGGTGCGTTGCAAAGACCGAATGGCATTCATCAATAAGCGTAAGTTCCATAAGGACAAGTGAAAGTGGTCTTATGCTGATCTTCAGGTCTAACAGGGATTTGAAAGAAACCACTATAACCGTCGAGATAGCAAAAATAAGAGTTCTTGGCTAACCTTTCAAGCATCTCATCGATGAACGGTAATGGATAATGGTCTTTCTTTGTAGCGGTATTCAGTTTCCTGTAATCAATGCACATTCGCCATCCTGTAACTGTCCGTTGAGGGATCAACTCATTATTCTCATTAGGCACGACTGTGAGTCCTCCTTTCTTTGGCACGCAATGCACCGGACTCACCCATTCACTATCAGCAACCGGATAAATCATTCCTGCATTAAGAAGTCTCAGCACTTCTTTCTTCACAACTTCCTTCATGCCCTCTTTCAATCGTCGCATGCCTTCAACGACTGGCTTGGCTGTTTCTTCAAGATTGATCTTATGTGTGCAAAAGGCTGGACTTATTCCTTTGATATCATCAAGACAATATCCGATTGCTTTCTTGTATTTTCTCAGAACAGCAAGCAATCGTTTTGTCTCCTTTTCATTCAAAGCACTATTGACGATGACGGGATAAGTTTTATGTTTGCCTAAGTATTCGTATCTCAGACCGTCAGTGTCGGTGTACTGGGAACCAGGGTCCCCACTCCCCCGGTCAAAAGGCCGGCCCAAGTCCATCCTGGGCCGAGGAAGACAGCCGCGCGCCAGGTGGGCCGAAGCGGCCCAGCAAGTTGGCACGGGGCGCTGGGCTCCTGAGCGGCTCGCAGCCGCGAGCCGTAGGGCATCGCCACGTGGCTACGCCCTGCTGCCCCCGCGGCCCGCCGCGGGACGCGGATAAGGGCGGGGTCCCGCGAGCCTGTGGGAGCCTGGCACGTGGCGACGGTGGTTCGTGGCGCCTTGATAGCGCCGCGGCTCGACGAGACGCCCCGGGATTTCGTGCGGCTGCAGTACGCGCGGATCCGGGGCGCGGGGATTCCTCGCAGAGGGGTCCCACCTGCCAGCGACTGCCCGCGCGGCCGCGCGGGCGGGTCGCTGGACTTCAATGCGCGTGCGCGTCACGCAGGGCCGCGACCGATGGACGTGACCCGTCCAGTCGTAGCCCTGTAGCGCACTGTTCGGCTGGCAGGGGGGCGTGGGCTGACGAGCGCCGCCTGCCGCCGTACGGGGCATCACATGGACCGAGGGGCCGTCCGGTGCATCCGCCCCCTTTCGGCGCCCCACCGCTCCGACTGCCGCGCGCGTGTGGTACGAACGACGGGACAGGACGACGGGAGTCAATCGAACAATGAAGGCAGGACGAGTGAAGCCCGCTGACACTGGAAAAGACGCCCGGCATCTCGGGCGGAGAAGGGCTGCCAACCGGCGCCCTCTTAACGGCCCATGAACGGGTCTGGCCTCTCCTTGCACTATAAAAGGGAGTGCCTTGTACATGAAACCAACACACAACACTTGGGCAATACCAGACAAGCAGGACGTAGGGTTTTACACCTCTGGTGGCCCGAACCTGGGTAAACTGCTTGTGTTCTTCCCCTCTCTCTGGTACGCGATTCCAACACTTAGAACCGTTCGCTCCCCTCCGAATCTCAAAGGGAGGCCGTGCTAGGCCCCCGTTTGCCGTGGTTTCCACACCTCGACATTTGGCGCGCCAGGTATGGGGGCGTCGTAGTTCCTGAGTTTCTTCTTCGCGTTCGATCTTCCTCGCCATGGCTGGGCGAGTCAGCCGCAGGTCCTCCAGCGACGAGGACGTGCACCCTCGGAGCCGCTCCGTTTCGGAGTCGGTGGACGAGGAAATCATGGCGCACCAGCCGCCTACGGCGAAGGCTGCCAAGGGCCCGCGTCCTCCCCGACCTGCTCGGCTGAGCGGGGCGGAGGGCGCGCGGCCCCAGCGCCGCACTCGCTTGCAGACGGGTTCTCTGCGTCGTCCTGCGGACGGGCCGCCTCACCCGAGCATGAGCAGCGCCGCGCCCCCGCGCGGCGCCTCTCCTTCGACAGCCTGACCCCACCAGCGGCACTAGAACGGGCGAGGGACCTGCTGCGCAACCCACCGCCGGAACTGGCGGAGGGCTCGCCAGCTGGGCCCTGGCTTCGGGACGTCGCCAAAATGGTGGACACGGCGCGGCGCCAGGCGAAAACCAAGTCGGGTCCGTCGCGCTCGCGCGCAAACTCCTCTTCGGAGGGCCCCACGTACGTGCCTACCGAGCGCACGCACACCGGCACGGAGGACTACTCTTTCTCCGCGACGACTCCCCGTCGTGGCCCGGACGACCTCCGGCGGAAGCTGGAGGGACGCCGCCGCGACGGGGAAGACGCTCGCATCAGCATCGAGCGCTCCCGGGAGCGGCGCCACGAAAGACATCGCGCGCAGTCTTCCCACTCGACGCGCGCGCCGTCGTCCGGCTCGTCCGCCTCACCGCCTCCGGACAGGAGACGGCGCGCGGAGAGCGAAGGTCGTCGCGTCGCGTACTCTGGTGGATGCGCGGCCCTCTCTAAGAGGCTGCGCGCCGTGACGTGGCCCGACAAGTTCCGCCCCGACATACCGGAGCGGTACGACGGGACGGCGCCTCCCTCCGAGTTTCTGCAGATCTACTCCACGGCGGTGCGAGCGGCCGGGGGCTCGGAGGACGTGATGACCAACTACTTCCACCTCGCGCTCAAGGACTCGGCGCGGTCTTGGTTCATGAACCTGCCGCCCGAATCGCTCAAGTCGTGGAAGGGGTTGTGCCGCGACTTCATCGTCAATTTTCAGGGCACCGCCAAGCGCCCTGGCGCGCAGATTGACCTGGACAAGGTCATTCAGCGGAAGGACGAGCCGCTGCGCAAGTTCGTGCAGCGTTTCAGCCACGTCCGCAACACCATCCCCAACATTGACCCGGCACGGGTCATATCGGCGTTCGCTCACGGCGTGCGCGACAAGGACGTGTTGGGCGAGCTCGGGGTCCACGAGCCCCAGACCGTCGTGGAGCTCTTCGGGTTGGTTGACCGGGGCGCGCGCCGGCAGGAAGCGCAGGCCTGGCACGACTCCGACCCGGAGAAGGAGGACGAGGACGACAATCGCCCTCTGTCTCGGAAACAGAAGAAGAAGCTCGCCAAGAAGCGGAAGGCGGGCGAAGTCCTGGCCACAGCGCCGACGGGCGCCAAGGGGGGCAAAACCCCCGCGGCCCCGAAAGCGGCGAAGGGCGGCGAGAAGTCTCCCCCCACGGGGAAGTTCTGCGCGTTCCACGACTCCACGTGGCACGACCAAACGGAGTGCAAGTATATCTTTGCCAACGCGGAGGAGCGCAAGAAGCGCAGAGAGGAGCGCGCGGGGAATGAGAAGGGGTCCCAGGAGGAGGAGGAAGCTCTCCTCTTCCAGGACCACGAGGACATCGTCGCGGTCATCTGCGGCGGCTCGGCGCCCATCACCTCCAAGCGGCAGGTGAAACTCCTACGCCGTGAAGTGTGCGCGCTGGGCACGGGGATGGCTCCCGCCCGCCCTGTCAAGTGGTCGGAGGTCCCGATCGCCTTCGACCGAAGCGACTTGGTCGGCCCCGACAACTCGGACGGCCGGCTCCCGCTCATCGTCGCGCCGACGGTGTGCAACAAGAGGATCGCTCGCACGCTGGTCGATGGCGGCGCAAGCATCAACCTCATCACCCCGCAGGTGTACGAGATGCTCCAGGGCAGCAAAACTGACCTGGAGCCCTCAAGGCCCTTCCACGGGGTCCTTCCGGGACGCGCCCAACCCCTCGGGCGGGTTACGCTCCCGGTCACGTTTGGCACCCAGGACAATTTCCGCACGGAGAAGGTGGTCTTCGACGTAGCGGACATCGACCTCCCCTACAACGCCATCATCGGGCGCCCGGCCCTCAGCAAATTCATGGCATGCGACCACTACGCCTACCTCACCATGAAGATGCCAGGGCCCAAGGGCGTGATCACCGTCCGTGCCGACTACAAGAGTGCCATCGCGTGCACCGAGCTGATCCTGGCCGCCGAGAAGGCGGCGGAGGCGGATCCAGAACTCGGTGGCATCCCGGAGGTGGTCAAGCCCGCCCCCAAGCGCTCCAAGATGACGGCCGATGAGCCGGTGAAGACCAAACAGGTCGCCGTCAACGCGGACGGCTCCAAGACCGTCACCATCGGGGCCGAGCTCGACCCCAAATAGGAACTCGCGCTCGTCGCCTTCCTTCGGGAGAACGCGGACGTCTTCGCTTGGGAGCCGTCCGATATGCCCGGCATACCAAGGGAGGTGATCGAGCACGAGTTAAAGGTCAACCCGGCCGCCCGGCCGGTGAAGCAAAAAGCTCGGTGACAAGCCCCGGAACGAGAGATGTTCATCCGGGAAGAAATCCGCCGGCTCCTCGAGGCCGGCTTTATACGAGAAGTCCTACACCCCACCTGGTTGGCAAACCCGGTGGTCGTCCCCAAGAGCAACGGCAAGCTCCGCATGTGCGTCGACTACACCGACCTCAACAAGGCATGCCCCAAGGATCCGTTTCCGCTGCCACGCATAGACACAGTAGTTGACTCAACCGCAGGTTGTGACCTACTCTGTATGTTAGATGCGAATTCTGGGTATCACCAGATTCCCATGGCTAGGGGAGATGAAGAAAAAACCGCATTCATGACCCCGGCGGGGTGTTATTGTTATGTGACCATGCCTTTTGGTTTGAAAAACGCGGGCCCTACGTTCCAACGAGCAATGCGCAAAACACTTGATGAGCAACTCGGGAAGAACGTAGAGGCCTACGTCGACGACATCGTGATCAAGTCGCATAAGAGCGAGACCCTGCTGTCCGACCTGAAGCAGACGTTCGACAACTTACGCGATAAGCGGGTCAAGCTCAACCCGGTGAAGTGTGTCTTCGTGTCCCTGCGGGAAAGCTCCTCGGTTTCCTGGTTTCGCACCGGGGGATAGAAGCCAACCCGGAAAAAATTCAAGCCATCGAAAACATGCGCCCGCCCACCCGCCTCAAGGATGTCCAGAAGTTGACAGGCTGCATGGCCGCGCTTGGCCGCTTCATCGCAAGGCTTGGCGAGCGCGCCCTACCCATGTTCAAGCTGATGAAGCGGAAGGACCGCTTCCAATGGACTCCTGAGGCCGAGGCCGCATTCCAAGAACTCAAGGCCTACCTCTCCTCAGCACCCGTCTTGGTCGCACCCCAGGACAAGGAGCCGCTCCTGCTCTACATCGCGGCAACACCGGCCGTGGTCAGTGCCGCGCTCATCGCCGAACGCGAAGAGTTCATGCTCGACGAACCCCGGCGGAAGAAAAAGCGCGTCGGCGCCGCGCCGAACCAAGGCGACGGCCCGGGGGCTGCGGCCCCGCTTTCGGACGAAAACTCGGGGGCTGCGCCCACGGCCGACCCAGGGGCCCCGGCTCCGACGTCGACAAACGACATGGCTCGCCCGGGGGCTGCAGCACCGCTTTCGGATGAAAGCTCGGGGGCTGCGCCCACGGCCGACCCGGGGGCTCCGGCTCCGACGTCGACAAACGACATGGCTCGCCCGGGGGCTGCAGCACCGCTTTCGGACGAAAGCTCGGGGGCTGCGCCCACGGCGACCTGGGGGCTCCGGCTCCGACGTCGACAAACGACATGGCTCGCCCGGGGGCTGCAGCACCGCTTTCGGATGAAAGCTCGGGGGCTGCGCCCACGGCCGACCCGGGGGCTCCGGCTCCGACGTCGACAAACGACATGGCTCGCCCGGGGGCTGCAGCACCGCTTTCGGACGAAAGCTCGGGGGCTGCGCCCACGGCCGACCTGGGGGCTCCGGCTCCGACGTCGACAAACGATATGGCTCGCCCGGGGGCTGCAGCACCGCCTTCGCACGGTGGCTCGGGGGCTCCGCCCACGGTCGACCTGGGGGCTCCGGCTCCGACGTCGACGGACAACGCAGCTCTCGCGCCCGACATCGGTACGGGCGACGCCGAAATGAAGAAGCGCGTGGTGCAACGCCCTGTCTACTTCGTTAGCGAGGTCCTGCGCGACGCCAAGACGCGCTACCCACAAGTGCAAAAGCTCCTCTACGCGGTCCTCATAGCGTCAAGGAAGCTGCGGCACTATTTCCAAAACCATCTAATCCGGGTGGTCACCAGTTTCCCGCTGGAGACGGTGTTACGCAACCGCGAGGCCACTGGGCGAATCGTCAAGTGGGCGGTGGAGATGTCCGAGTTCGAGCTCGAGTTCACAACCTCCAGCGCAATCAAGAGCAAGGCCCTCGCGGAATTCGTGGCAGAATGGACGCCCGGTCCTGTAGTTGAGCGAGAAGAGCTCACCGCGCGTCCAGCCAAAGACGAACCATGTGAAGACGACGACATTTGGACCATATACTTCGACGGGTCCCTCATCTTACAAGGCGCCGGTGCAGGAGTGTTGCTGGTGGCTCCCACCAGAGAGGAGCTGCGCTACGCCATCCAGCTACACTTCAAGGCCACCAACAACATGGCGGAGTACGAGGGGTTGATCGCAGGGATGCGGATCGCCGCGGAACTCGGCGTCAAGAAACTCCTCGCCAAGGGCGACTCACAGCTCGTCGTCAACCAAGTCTCCAAGGACTACCAATGCTCGGACCCCCAAATGGCGGCGTACCTAGCGGAGGTCCGACGGCTAGAAAAGAACTTTTTCGGCTTCGAAACACGCCACATCATGCGAGGCGACAACACCGAGGCCGACGCCTTGTCACGGATCGCCTCCTCCCGACAAGACCCACCGTCCGGGACCTTCGTGGAGCAACTCACTCAACCCTCAGCATTGGTCCCGGACATGGCGGACGGCGCTGATCACAACAGCGCCACTACGGCAGAGCCGCCCGCGTCGGTCGACGCGGGCCCGCCGCCAACCGACGAGCCTCACGTGCTCGCCACGGACGACCAGGGTACCCCATGGATGGAAGAGCTCGTGGGGTACCTCCGCGGTGAAGTCCTACCCGAGGACGACGAGCCCGCCGAACGCCTTGCCCGGCAAGCTAGGCGCTACGCCCTCGTAGACGGGCAGCTGTACCGCCGGGCGGCGAACGGAATCCTCCTCAAGTGTATCCCGACGGAGCAGGGCAAGGAAGTTCTCCGCGCCATCCATGAGGGCGAGTGCGGGAGTCACATGGCCTCCCGCACGCTGGCCGGGAAAGCCTTCCGCCTAGGCTACTACTGGCCGACAGCCCTCACGGACGCTATCGAGTTGGTGCAACGCTGCAAAGCGTGCCAGTTCCACGCGAAGCAGACGCACTTACCCTCGCAAGCACTCCACACAATTCCTCTCTCTTGGCCGTTCGCGGTCTGGGGCTTGGACATCGTGGGACCGTTTCCCGCGGCTGTGGGAGGCCATAAGTTCCTCTACGTCGCCGTGGACAAATTCACCAAGTGGGCTGAAGCAGAAGCGGTCGTCCACATCGACAAGAACTCCGCGGTCAAGTTCATGCGCGGCATTGTGTCACGTTTTGGCGTACCGAACAGACTGATCACCAACAACGGCACCCAATTCACAAGCCACCCTTTCGAGGCGTATTGTGAGGAAGTCGGCATCAGAGTCTGCTACCCCTCCGCGGCACATCCACAAAGCAATGGTCAAGCTGAGCGCGCTAACGCTGAAATCTTACGCGGCCTCAAGACCAAAGCGTTCGACCCCCTGAAAAAACGAGGGTCGAAGTGGACCGCTGAACTACCCGGAGTATTATGGTCTCTCCGGACCACGGTGAACCGCGCCACCGGTGAAACACCCTTCTTCCTGGTGTACGGCGCAGAAGCAGTCTTACCGGCCGAAGTGGCATCGCGGCTCCGCGAGTTGCCTTGTATGACGAAGCAGCCCAAGATGAGCATCGCATGGACGACATCGACTTCTTGGAAGAATGCAGGCAGCGCGCTAACATCCGGAATGCCCGGTACCTCCAAGGCCTACGTCGATACCACCAATCCCGTGTCCGCCCCCGATCCCTCGAACTGGGCGACCTAGTTCTACGCCGCGCGCTCGACCGCAAAGGCAAGAACAAGCTGTCCCCGATGTGGGAAGGTCCCTTTTTGGTGACTAGGGTGACGCTGGGTGGCGCGGTGCGATTGGCTACGGAAGACGGCCGCCCGGATCAAAGCGCCTGGAACATCCAGCACCTGCGCAAGTTCTACCCTTAGCGGCGTGCATGTCTCACTCGGCGGCTCACAACCAGAGACGCCATGCCTCTCTACTAGTGAGCCCGGGGGCATCGCACTTGTATCCACCATGTATCGTTATTTCTACGATTTTCGGCTAGCAATAAAGTCTTGTTTTCTCCTACTTTGCATCTTTTGTTCCCTGTTCATAACCTTTTCTCGCTGATGACCTGCGCTTTTCGGACAACACGGCAAGGACATCACCCATGTCAACAATCTCGTGTCAGGGTCGACCGGCTCAGCCAACAATCCTGCAAACACTTGGGAGGGCAACCCCCGACCAAAAACGCGGATGCTAAAGGCCCAAGCTATCACCCAAACACAGATTGAAAGCATGGTGATGCTCGAACCAAGGCCGAAAGCAGAACCGATCATCACGGGATAGGCAAAGACACAGGGAGCAAGGAAGAAAACCACGAAACTTAACTTACAAACTTAAAAAACTTAAGTTGTCACCACCCCCTACTTGCCGGGGCACAAGTTCTGATGTTACAGGAACAGGCGGAAGCAAAACATTACAAGGGGCGCCTCCCCTATGACGGGCTCGCAGGCCCCTCGCCCTGGTCCGGGACATACACCCTCACCAGCTCCTCGACCACTGGTTGCACGCGGTCCTGGTGGCGCGACGCCTCGGCAGGCTCGGGACCGGCCAGAAGCAGATCGGTCGGGAAGTCGGGGACGCGCTCCAGGACGACGGTGACAAGGTCGGAGGCGACGGTCCGAATGGCGGCCTCTCCCTGCTGCGCAAGCCGCCCGCGGACATCATCACCAAGCCTCTCGAAGAATTGCGCGAGCGGCATCAGCGCAAGGATGATCTGGCCGAGGGAGGGCTCCTGGTTGCCGGTTTGGAGCCGAGTCATGTTGGCCCTCTCCAGGCCGTCGTTGATACGGCGGAAGATGTCGCGCGCCATGGTCGAGAGCCGTCGGCGCTCCGAGTTCCACTCAGGGTCGGCAACGGCCCCTGGAGGAGCGGCTTCGCTGGGAGCGGCGCCGGAGTCGCGTAGCTTCTGGTTCAGGTCTTGGACCTTCGCCGTGAGGTCACGAATCTTGATCTGCGCGTCGTAGAGCGCACCCGCCCTCGCCTCGAGATCGCGAATCCGCTCCAGCTGCCTCCTCTCCTGCGCCGCCCAGCCTTCGGCGCGATCCTCCAAGTCCTTGATGCGGTCGGCCGACCGGCGGATGAGCTCGTCCCGCTGATCGATCGAGCCCTGCATCTCCTCCCGCACTTCCGCACGGATCCTGACGGCTTGCGCGCGGTCCTCCCTGGTCTTCATCGACTCCTCGTGGGCTCGGACGGCGGCAGCATGGGCGTGCTCGCGGGTTCCCAGGTCCCGCGCCTGGGCGATCAGTCGCTCCTCCTCGCGCTGCAGCTCTTCGCGCCGGGCGTCGAGGCCGGCCTCGGCGATGTCCAACCCCTGCTCGCGCCGCACGATGGCTTGCTCGCGCGCTACCAGCGCCCCCTCACGCGAGTCCAGGTCGGCGGATCGGGCGTTCAGTTGCTGCTCGCGCTCCCGGACGCGGTCCTCGCGGCGCTGAACCTTGTCCTCGCGGAGCTTCACGAACTGCTCGCGGTTGTCGAGGCGAGTCGACCGCCGGTTATTCTCCCGAAGCAGCTCCTCAGTGGCGGCGCGATCGCGGGACAGCTCGTCCATGCGCTCCCGGTGCTGAAACTGGGCCGCCCCCACGGCACGGCGAAGGTCCTCCTCGGCGGCGGCGACGGCAGCCTCGCGCTCGGCCAGCTTCTTGCCCTCGTTCTCGGCGGCGTCGCGGAGGGACTCCGCCATGCGCAGCGCCTCGGACACAACGCGGGTCATGGGCGGCACCGGTGTGCCCCCACCAGCAACCACCTCCTTGACGACGGCCGCCGCGGAGGTCGCGGCGAGCCCAGAGCCACGAGCGGCGCGCGCCACGCGCGATGGGCGCGGGCCACCGCCAGGAGCAGACGACGGCGGTGTCGGGTTCGGCGGCCGCGCCTCGGTAGAGGGCGCCGCTGGGCCCGAGGCGCCACCTGACGACGGTAGCCCGCGGAGGCCGCTGACGGGAGCTGGGCTCGAGCGCGCCGGGACAGACGACCGCGCTCCTGAGTCCGGGACCCCCGGCCTTGAACCTGTTGCAGGCGATGAGGCGGGACGAAGCGGCGACGGTGCCCTCTCCTCCTCACGCCGTGCCGTAGGCGAAGCGGCACGCCGTTCCTCCGGCTCCGACGACCTGGGGGCACCAGAACGCGCCTCGGGCTGAGGCTCCACCTCGGCGCGGGGGGATGGCTCCACACGAGGGGCGCCCGCGGCCGCAGGCAATGGTGTCGCCGCCCCCGACCCGTCGCCGGCCCCCGCTTGGCCGTCGCCCTCAGAACGGGGCGCGCTGTCGGCAGTCGCAGGGGTCGGGCGCGGTCCCCTGACACAGACGCAGGAAAAATTCAAGCCCAATGCACACCAGATCTAGGGCAAAAGAAAGACCCGGGACAAGCATGCAACGCTTACCGTCGAAGGCGCTTGTACTGCGGCCGGACCCCGACGTCCGGCACCTGCAGCACGACGGCTGGAGGCGTCGGGCTCCGGTCTCTCTTCGAGCACCCGGTGTCGCCGGCGTCCCCACGGGCGGCGACCGGCCCGGTGGTGGTCGAGGACGGCGGGCTCGGCGCGGCAGCCTTCTTCCCCTTGTCGCCGGCGGCTCGAGCGGGCTCTTGTGGCTCCGGGCGCGCCGTCGAACCTTGCGGAGGGCCGGCGGCGTCACGAACCTGGAAGGCTTGCTGCGGCGCCGCAGTCTCGATCAGCCCGGCGTGATTGATGTTAGGCATCGCTGCCAAAATGTCACGACGCCGGGGGTCCAGATGCAGTGGCTGCGCGTCGTCCGGATACCTCAAGGTATCCGGGGGATTGGTGTCCGTCAGCGCATTGTACGCTGCCCTCTCCTCCGACGGCGTCAGATCGGAGTTGGATCCCCGGCGGGTCCGACCGACGAAGTTGAAATCAGAGTACCTCCACGTCTGTTGGGGCCGATCCCGCAGCGGGGCGATCCGCCTCCGCAGGAAGTCGTGGATCACGATCCCCCCGTGGAGGCCGGCGGCGGCGAGGATGGCGATGCGGTTGGTCACCGGCTGGAGCCATGAAGGAAGGCGAGGGCAACCCTCCCAATACTCCGACGTCTCGGTCGGCGCGGATCGCGGGAAGGAGATACGACGGAAAGGTGCGCCGCTGCGAAGGTAGAACCAATCGCTGCGCCACCGGTCGAACCGCGCCCTGGGCGCGAAGTCGATGTACGACTCGGACTCGCCCTCGGTACGGCGGCTGAAGCGGACGCTTCCCACGGGGTCGTCCCTCCCCATCGAGCGAAGCCGGTAGTAGCGCCGGAAAAGCTCGACGCACGGGCGCACCGCCACGAAAGATTCGCAGAGATGCGCAAACACGGACAGGATCAGGACCGAGTTGGGCGTGAGGTGCGCCAGCTTGATCTTGTACTGCAGCAGCACCTCCATCAAGAAGAGAGAGAACGGTGGGATCGCCCCGGCCAGAACGAAGGAGAGGAAGGAGACGATCTCCCCTCCGTCGTGGTCCGGGTTGACGTCGGCGGTCGCCGCGCGCACCACGATGCGATCTTGCCCTTGGGGGTCCGGCAGGTGCACCAACTCCAGGTCCCCCTCCTGCAAGAAGTTCGACACCGGCAGAGCCGGCTCCTCCGGCGCTGCGGCCGCAGGCGGAGGAACCGGGTGCGCCGAGGTCGAGCGGTGGCGGCGACGAGCTTTCTTGTCTCCGGCCATCGGCGGGAAGAGCAACAGAAGCAAGAACTCACAAAACCCTGGAACGCAAGGGAGCAAGAAGACGGAGAGCGCGAGAAGTGCAACCGCGGCGGAAGAGTGTGGAAGTGGAGAAGTCGGAACGCCGCGCCAGTCCTTTTATTAGGACGAGTGTTGGTATTTCTTACACCACGAATAAATCCGCAAGCGCACGGAATACCGTTGTAGCACTTCACCCGGGAGTATTCCAAGGTATCGTATTTGTTTTCCCCAAGGAACGGAGATATCCTGCAGCAAGGTTAGTTTTACCCAAGGACACACAAGAACGATAGTAGTGTAGGATTGAGAGGATGAATAAAGATCTAGTTATCCCTTAGGATAGACGCACTCAAGCTCTACTTGTCTACTTCGGGCACTGGTATAGACCTGGTCTGCCAAGTCACGCCAGCCTGTAGCTCTACGACGAACCCGAACGTGGAGGATTACAAGGGACGGACAGGGCTGTCACCACCTGCCGCCTACCTCTACAAACCGTGGGGCACGCTGCAAACAAAGGTAACCTCTAGCCTAGACACCACGTCTATGCCGTCGATTACTACTCTAACCCCGGTCCTGGTACTGATTCAGAAGGCTAGAGCACTCCTTACGGAGCGATGATCCCGCAAACAAGTATAACAAGAATAACGACTAGTAAACAATGCTCGCTAGATCAATATCACCACGAATACTAACTTATGAATAGGAACAACGAACGAACTATGAACGAACGACGAACGAAGAACGAACGACGAACGAACGAAGAACGAACGACGAACGAAGAACGAACGACGAACGAACGAAGAACGAACGATGAACTATAAATAAGATAATATCCGCCAAGGTACAAGATTTGGGCTAAGTCCTCACAAAGGGAGGACTACCCCTCTCTTCTCCCCTGCCCTCTCTCCTACTCCTACTACTATACAAGAGGCCCTTGGCCTGGATGGGAGTGGAATGACTTGTGTCTTGTGTTGTGTGTTGAAAGGAGGGGGGGTACCCCTTTATTTATAGCCTTGGTAGGTCGGTTTGGGGGTCCTCCACCGCCTTTGGGCATTGATTGCTGGCTGAACCGACCTTGGTATGACGGTGGGAAACTTCCATAAAAAGATGAGCCTTAGAGGCTAAGCTACAGGGTCGGCCGACCTGCCCTGTGGGGTCGGCCGACCTGCCTTTGCCGCCTCTTGCTTTCCTTCTTCTCTGGCATATCCTCTGGCATATCCTTGATTTGATTCTAGATGCTATCCTCTGAGATATTCTTTATATGATTCTGATATGATCCTTGGATATGATTCTGATATGGATCCTCCGGAATATTCTTGATATGATTTGGGTTGATTTGGTGGGTCCATATATCTTTGCCATTATTGAGGATCTCCAGGAGAGGATATTTCTTCATGTCTCCTTGATATTGGGCTTTTGGGGAGATATCTTTATTCCGGGGAAAATCGGTGTTTCCAGAGTGGGCCTTTTATGCTTCCTTTTCCCCGTTTTCCTATGAAATGCAGCTGCACTCACAAATTCACCAAGACTCGTGGAATCCGTTAGTTTCAAGTCCTAAGTCTACCTTTGGTGTTTGGTTTGAGGGAAAAAGGTGCAGCTAGTTGACGGTTTATTTTCGGTCTAAGAGCCGTCAACAACTCCCCCACACTTAGCCTTTGCTCGTCCTCGAGTAAAGCTGAAGGACTAAGGTGGAACATAACTTTCGTTGGTATGATGCTAGCATACAAGTTATTCCAAGCCATACCTGCACCCGTGAACTTTGATGTGTCTACCATGTCATCTTGGGCGGTTGAGGAATGGAACGGTCATGATTCGAGTCATCATAGCTACATCTGCTGAGTAACTTGGGTTTTTGAAAGATTTTCAAAAGTAAAAACATAGCTTATATTCCTCGAATGATAACTCTCAGATCGCTCAATGTGTATCTTTCCTCACCAAGGCATTTGATTTGCCTCTTTTCATCCTACTTCTATATAAGGCTTTATGTGGGGCTTGGTAGGGAATGAAAAGGAGCATACTTGCATTACTTATGTTGCTAAGTCAAAAACCGGATCCAAGGAGATAACAAGTCATACAATCTGATCAAGAGTGTGCACGTGTGTGGATAAGTGTATGATAGAAGTAAATATAGTGGATACTCCTTGATGTGATGATGTCTCTCTCTTGGTTAATTTTTATTTGAGAACATGGCTATCACTTCTTCTCTTTCTTTTTTTTTTTCAATCATGCTCAATATGTTTGAGCAGTTTTTTTTTTTCATGCTCATGCATATGAGCACTCTTTCTTTCTTCTTCTTCTTTTTTGAACTTCTCTCTCTTTTTTTTTTTTTCGATAGCCATGTCTCTTTTGCAAGAATTTTGGAGAGAGACATCAACGACAAATGACGGAGTATTTATTTTAGTGGATGGATGAAATGGTGTGGCTAACTTCCAGTGTAGAAGTTTAGCATATTTTGTGGTGGTGGTGTATGTGTACGTGATCTTGATCATGAGAGTATGACAAGCATCTCACAAGGGTCACAACAATTTGACAAAGCTCAAAGCAATAACAAGCAGCATTTGTAGAGGTTTTCAACATGATCATTATTTGGCTCTGATGGGAATATAAGATCATTGAGGAGTGCAAAGCTATGGATTTTGAATTTTGCAAGATAAATTCCCAAGCACTTTATGCAGAATAAGCAAGATTCCTCTCATCCAACCATATCACATTCGCCAACAACTTAGATAAACATGGGGTCCTATGAGATTGGTGTTCACAAGCAACAGGTGTATGATGCGAGGAATAAAGAGTATGCAGGCCAGCCAGGTGAAAGTATGTTGGTTCATTTTATCTTTGAGTTAAATTTGCAAGATTTTCATGAAAGATTGTTTTAACTCATGAAATAGGGACCAGGGTATAGGATGCGCAAACCATCGCCGTGGATGAAGTGGAGATCATGTGGGACCTTTGGGTGTTTGATCGAACCAAGGGGTTCAATCATTCTTTTGGTCTTTTTGTGCCCAATGGCTCCACTCCTTAGCGTGTTGATCAGTGCGATTTTGTGCATCGTGTTGGTGGGAGATCTCAAATGTGTGCGTGATGAAGACAGAGAGATCTCCCCCACACTTGTTCTTGTACCTGGCGTTTTTTATTCAAAACAAACAAAAGAATATGAAAGCAAAAAGGACTCTACCGGGGTTAAAGACCGGGGAGCCTTAATTTATTCAATTAGGAAACCAGCTCAAGGCGCATTATGTGTATGAAAGAGGGAAATAAAAGCGCCTAGTTTATTCATATGTTTTTTTATTAAATTTATTTCTTTATTTGACTTCAGATTCTTTTTCAACTTTTTATTTTATCATGTAAGGTGAAAGTGAAAAGATACAAGTTGCGATACAATTTACCTTAGTGGGGGAGGTTCCCTCCCCCACACTTGTTCTTTGCTCATAGCCCTTGATTGGGGTTGAACCCCATGCGTTGGTTGTGGGTCTTGAGATTGACCGGGCTTTGTTGCAGCGCGGCGTTGATGTTGGCACCTTGGTCCTTAGTGGTTTGCCGCCATCATGTGCCACGACGAACCTCAAGCCTTATATCCTTGCGTGGGTTGGTCCCAACCAAGTGGATACTTAGTTGTTTCCCACCCCGCTTAGATATTATAGGCTGGGGCTGCGGTGGTGGCACCTTCATGGCTGCATTCCTTGATCTTTTCCAAGTAATCCCTGCCAAAAGCACTACTCTTGCACGCAATCCTCATCCAACTTGGAGAGGGATGGTTAGCTCTCATAGCATATACAAATAAAGGCCCGGGTTAGGTAACCGGATCTCATTTGTATAGCCGAGGAAGATAAGCACAAGCATATCATGTGACCATGTATGAGTGTGACCATAAACATGATAATCCTCATTGATAAAAGATCAGGGCTCATTGATATAAGAAACTTAAGCATTTGTAAAGCCCAGACTCTATAAGCAACATGAGCAATCAACGAGGTGCATTCAACAGGTCATGGATGCTTGAAAAGTTCTAACCATTGCAAATGCATTGCATAAGAGAGATTCTTAAGTTATAAACCATGGCAGCAGGATTCTAAGCTCATTCCTCATAGAATGGTCAAATGATTGTCTTAAGGAACACAAGTCATAGCAAGCCATTCATGCATCAAGCACAGGGTGGAATGTGATACTTTGCCAAAGAGCATGCTTGCGAAGACTAGGAGTTGTAGAAAAGCTCAAGCAAGCAATGCTTATGGAAACCTAATAGCAGACTTAGATTGTTTCATGAAAGCACGTGATACTCGTTCAGCAAGAACCGAAGAGTAAAATCATTGTCTACTACTAGCAGGGTGCATAAAAACTGCATGGCAAGTAAGAAGGAACCTTTCTCACCACACAAGCAAATTCATCTCACCCTAAGGCTTCTCATCATTGGCTAAGTTAACATTCATACCTGTTTTGTGCAGCAATTCCGAGTCACATACTCATGTGTGAGCATAGACATGGTTCCATGAGTGTTGTAGGCTTGCATCTCCTCATCGCACACCAAGATGGATTGGTGTGAGAGAGGAGTCTCGACGTGTTGTTCTCACCGTAGTCCACCTCCATGGGATCCTCTTGAAGCTCTTCATGCCAACCTTCTCAAGCTTGGCATGAGCTCGATGGAGATGTACGGATTTGTGTCACGTCGAGAGTGACTTGGTTTTGAGCTTGTCGCCTTCTTCAACGCATCGATGAGCCACTTGTTGGCCCATTTCATAGCTGCACACAAGAGCGAGAACACAAGAGCAAACTCGAGAACGGGTTATGTTAGTGTAAACAAAAGTGGCACACCCATGGATTGCTCTTGCAAGGCTCTTTTTTTTTCGCAACTGAAATCATGAAAACAAACTAAAAGAAGAAAAGGAAATCTTTTTCTTACGTTTGAGGCAAAACGCAAAAAGGATTTGTCTCAAATTTATTTCTCCTCTTTTTCTTTGAATGATTTTCAAGTAGAAAAAAAAAAAGAAGAGTTGGAACACTTCCAACAACGAAGAACTTATTTTGGAAAACTCCCCAACATGAAAATGGAAAAGCAAAAAGGGAGAGATAAAATGTTTTTCTTAAACTTGAGATAAAATACAATGGAAAAAATGGGGAAATGCGAGAGCAAGAATTTCGTTGTAAGGGTGCTTGAGTGAAATTCGGAGAGTCCAAACACCCTTGCATCCAATTATAAAGAAATGAAGCCCAAATTGGTTACCAGCCCCACTTGGCTATAAAATGCCATAGGAGGCTGTGCCAAAATGTTCCAGAAATTTTGGTCAAAGCATTTTCCAACAAAAGATTATCTCAAATTCATTTTCCCAAAATTGTTATTTCAAAAGAAATGAAAATCTCTTTGTTTTTCAAAGAAGAAAAAGAAGAGTTGGAGGAGGTCCAACTTGCTGGAGAATTATTTTGGAAACCTCGGAAAGTACAAATGGAAAAATCAATGAAAGATGGAAATATTTTTTTTTTAATTTGAGACACAATCCAATGAAAACTTTGGAGAAAGGTGTGAAGAAATGAAGTCCAATTCGGTCAACAACCCCACTTGGCTATAGACAGCCATAGGAGGTTGTGCTAAATTTCCACCAAAAGTTTGCTCAACGCATTTTTTTTTCATCAAAAAGTAGTCTCAAAAATCATTTTTCAAATTTATTCCCTTAAAAGAAATAAAATATTTTTTTTCATGCAAAATGCAAAGTGGTTTGAAAAATCCCAAACATGATTTGGAAAAAATTCAAACATGCAAGAATGCAAGTGAAAATCAAATATGCATTTTCTTTTTGTGGAAAACGCAAATATGCAAAACAATGCAGGTGAAAATTCAAAATATGCATGGATGCAAATTGGGGAAAATCAAATATGCATGGATGCAAATTGGGGAAAACAAATATGCATGTTGAAAGAGAAATCAAATATGGAAGAAGCAAATATGAGATAACTACCGATTATCCTGTCGGCAAGGGCGTCATCATTTTTAAGTCCGATGAGCAAGACTTTTCTCCGTCATGTTCTTGATAATATTGTCCCGGAGAATGATCTGCATGGTTAGTGCCACAAATGCGACCACGAGATTTGCAATATTTATGATAAATGAAAGCATCTACAACCATCCTGAAGAACAAGTAGCAAAACAGATAAACAAGGTGGTTGTAGGCCTCATGCATGGTGTTGGGACTAACGATGCTTGACTCTAGAGATTCATGATATGAGCAAGTATCAAAAGGTTGTTCAAGGAAACAGCTCTCATGCTCATTCAAAGATTCATCTTTGGATTCTAGAGTCGATGCCTCAAGAAATTCCATGGCCGAAGGATTTCTTTCTAGAAGTTCTTGATCATCATCAAGAATGATGCAAGGAGGGCCAGAGGGAAAAGACTCAAGTGAGGCAGAAGAAGGGGATCGTTGGATTTGAAGTGTTTCTTCCTTATTGTCCTCTTCTTGGTTGGAAAACTTCTCATCCTCATGAAGAGCAAGATCGGGTGATAGGAATTGAGATACAAACTTCGCTTGCTCGAGTGGTATATGATCAAGATGAGGTTTCACCAAAGGATTTTGAGTGGTAGTGGTGGCGAAAGAAGTTTTCCACTGGTTTTCTTTTGGATCCTCCTTGTGAAATGATTCTTTTGGAGGATCGGGAGGAGAAGGAGGTGGTTTCTTTACCCAGGTGTAATTCGAGGTATTCCCATAATCTTCAAAAATTATTTCCTCAAACATCGGATATTCAAAGGGTTCATCTTCTTCTTCCTCCTCCATCATTTGTGGTTTGGGGGGTGATGTAGAGGCTGGTGGTTTTTGATAGGAAGAGTTCAAGGTGTTTCCATAGCCTCCAAAGATATCATCCCCAAACTTGGATGGTAACTCCAGAGGTTTTTCATCCTCTTTCATTGTTCGTGGCTTGGGTGAGGGCTCAACGGTCGAGTGATATGATTTAGAAGTCAAAGGCTTGCATTCGACAGTTGGAGTCTCCTCACAGCTCGACTTGGGTTCTTCTGGCGGTTCGAAGGAAAAGGGAGTGTTTTCTACGATCCGTTCTAAAAGCTCTTTTCCTTCGGCTAAGGTTTTATGAAAGAAAGATCCGCCAGCAGCAGTGTCGAGATAAAGTGCGGTGTTTTTGCTCAACCCCGAATAAAAATGTTGCAATAAAACTGGTTCGGGGAGCAAAAGTTCTGGGCCGGAATCGGTCAATGAACAAAACCGAACCCAAGCCGCACTAAGGGTTTCTTCCTCTTCTTGGCGAAAGTTAATTATTTCCGCTCGTAGAGCAGTGATACGAGATACGGGGAAGAATGCTAGACAAAATTTGTCTCGCAGTTCTTTCCAATCGCCGTTCACTCTCTTAGCGGTGTAAGTGTACCATTGCTTCGCCTTCCCATTGAGGGAGAAGGAAAACAATGTCCACTTTAAGGTTTCATGTGTCATGCCATTGATCAATCGGCATGCACACAATTGCTCAAACTCTCGCAAGTGTTGAAAAGGATTTTCATTTTTAAGACCAGAGAAAGATAAACCTTTGATCAAGGCAATAAAACTGGGGCAAAGCTCATAGCTTGATGAACAAACTGGTTGTGATGATAAAGTTGGCTCTAAGAGCTCGCCCCGTGGAGCAGAGAATGATTGAATTGTAGGTCGTGGCTCCATGGTAAAAGTTTTTGGTATTTTTCTTTAAGTGGATAGGTGAAGGTGTGAAAAGGATGGAAAGGATAGATGGTGGAAATTTTTTTTTTCTAATGATGGTAAAGGAAAAAGGTAAAGGATACAATACGAGGGCAAACCTGGTTTACAGCAGAGATAGCAACCGTTCCCCGGCAACGGCGCCAGAAATGCTTGTTGGTATTTCTTACACCACGAATAAATCCGCAAGCGCACGGAATACCGTTGTAGCACTTCACCCGGGAGTATTCCAAGGTATCGTATTTGTTTTCCCCAAGGAACGGAGATATCCTGCAGCAAGGTTAGTTTTACCCAAGGACACACAAGAACGATAGTAGTGTAGGATTGAGAGGATGAATAAAGATCTAGTTATCCCTTAGGATAGACGCACTCAAGCTCTACTTGTCTACTTCGGGCACTGGTATAGACCTGGTCTGCCAAGTCACGCCAGCCTGTAGCTCTACGACGAACCCGAACGTGGAGGATTACAAGGGACGGACAGGGCTGTCACCACCTGCCGCCTACCTCTACAAACCGTGGGGCACGCTGCAAACAAAGGTAACCTCTAGCCTAGACACCACGTCTATGCCGTCGATTACTACTCTAACCCCGGTCCTGGTACTGATTCAGAAGGCTAGAGCACTCCTTACGGAGCGATGATCCCGCAAACAAGTATAACAAGAATAACGACTAGTAAACAATGCTCGCTAGATCAATATCACCACGAATACTAACTTATGAATAGGAACAACGAACGAACTATGAACGAACGACGAACGAAGAACGAACGACGAACGAACGAAGAACGAACGACGAACGAAGAACGAACGACGAACGAACGAAGAACGAACGATGAACTATAAATAAGATAATATCCGCCAAGGTACAAGATTTGGGCTAAGTCCTCACAAAGGGAGGACTACCCCTCTCTTCTCCCCTGCCCTCTCTCCTACTCCTACTACTATACAAGAGGCCCTTGGCCTGGATGGGAGTGGAATGACTTGTGTCTTGTGTTGTGTGTTGAAAGGAGGGGGGGTACCCCTTTATTTATAGCCTTGGTAGGTCGGTTTGGGGGTCCTCCACCGCCTTTGGGCATTGATTGCTGGCTGAACCGACCTTGGTATGACGGTGGGAAACTTCCATAAAAAGATGAGCCTTAGAGGCTAAGCTACAGGGTCGGCCGACCTGCCCTGTGGGGTCGGCCGACCTGCCTTTGCCGCCTCTTGCTTTCCTTCTTCTCTGGCATATCCTCTGGCATATCCTTGATTTGATTCTAGATGCTATCCTCTGAGATATTCTTTATATGATTCTGATATGATCCTTGGATATGATTCTGATATGGATCCTCCGGAATATTCTTGATATGATTTGGGTTGATTTGGTGGGTCCATATATCTTTGCCATTATTGAGGATCTCCAGGAGAGGATATTTCTTCATGTCTCCTTGATATTGGGCTTTTGGGGAGATATCTTTATTCCGGGGAAAATCGGTGTTTCCAGAGTGGGCCTTTTATGCTTCCTTTTCCCCGTTTTCCTATGAAATGCAGCTGCACTCACAAATTCACCAAGACTCGTGGAATCCGTTAGTTTCAAGTCCTAAGTCTACCTTTGGTGTTTGGTTTGAGGGAAAAAGGTGCAGCTAGTTGACGGTTTATTTTCGGTCTAAGAGCCGTCAACAACGAGGCAGGCGAAACGACGCCCCATAGACGACAGAAGTCTGTGAGGGCCCCGCCACTATCTTCGCGAGCGAGCGCCGCGCAACTGTCAGGGCCGCGGCGTTTCGCCTCCCAAGGGAAGAACGGCGCGCGCACGGGAACCTACCCAACGAGGCTGACTAATGGGCCCCGATCGACCCCAGCGTCCCGCTTGGCGTCCACCGGGGCGGGGGCTCCTGTCGGTGTACTGGGAACCAGGGTCCCCACTCCCCCGGTCAAAAGGCCGGCCCAAGTCCATCCTGGGCCGAGGAAGACAGCCGCGCGCCAGGTGGGCCGAAGCGGCCCAGCAAGTTGGCACGGGGCGCTGGGCTCCTGAGCGGCTCGCAGCCGCGAGCCGTAGGGCATCGCCACGTGGCTACGCCCTGCTGCCCCCGCGGCCCGCCGCGGGACGCGGATAAGGGCGGGGGTCCCGCGAGCCTGTGGGAGCCTGGCACGTGGCGACGGTGGTTCGTGGCGCCTTGATAGCGCCGCGGCTCGACGAGACGCCCCGGGATTTCGTGCGGCTGCAGTACGCGCGGATCCGGGGCGCGGGGATTCCTCGCAGAGGGGTCCCACCTGCCAGCGACTGCCCGCGCGGCCGCGTGGGCGGGTCGCTGGACTTCAATGCGCGTGCGCGTCACGCAGGGCCGCGACCGATGGACGTGACCCGTCCAGTCGTAGCCCTGTAGCGCACTATTCGGCTGGCAGGGGGGCGTGGGCTGACGAGCGCCGCCTGCCGCCGTACGGGGCATCGCATGGACCGAGGGGCCGTCCGGTGCATCCGCCCCCTTTCGGCGCCCCACCGCTCCGACTGCCGCGCGCGTGTGGTACGAACGACGGGACAGGACGACGGGAGTCAATCGAACAATGAAGGCAGGACGAGTGAAGCCCGCTGACACTGGAAAAGACGCCCGGCATCTCGGGCGGAGAAGGGCTGCCAACCGGCGCCCTCTTAACGGCCTATGAACGGGTCTGGCCTCTCCTTGCACTATAAAAGGGAGTGCCTTGTACATGAAACCAACACACAACACTTGGGCAATACCAGACAAGAAGGACGTAGGGTTTTACACCTCTGGTGGCCCGAACCTGGGTAAACTGCTTGTGTTCTTCCCCTCTCTCTGGTACGCGATTCCAACACTTAGAACCGTTCGCTCCCCTCCAAATATCAAAGGGAGGCCGTGCTAGGAAGTGGCTTTCCACACCTCGACAGTCAGGAAGTGGCTTCTGTTCTACTTCCGGTGCTGCACCAGGATCCAGATTACCCAAAGGCTCAAATTGAGGATTTTCGCTTCCGTGCCGGTCGGCACGATCGCTGTGCCGATCGGCACATGCATAGTGCCGGTCGGCACCATCTTCGATCTCGGCCTCTTCCCTATCTGACTCTTCAAACAGTTTATTAAACGGATCTGAGTGTCCTGTACTGATGTCTTCATCTTTTTCTGTAAAGAATTCCTGGAGAGAGGGTGGGTCGTCACTTTCTTGAATGACGGGTGGGTCTTCGAATTCAAAGAGGACTTCCTCTCCGCCCAGAGTCAATTTGAGGTGACCTTTTCCAGCATCTATTACTGCTTGTACAAGCTTTAAGAAAGGTCTTCCCAAAATAATATCTTCGACTCCAACTTCACCTTTATCAAGAACAAAAATATCAACCAGTATAGTATTCTTCCTGACCTCAATGTTCAGATCCTTGATAACTCCCAGTGGTTTAGTTCTCCTTCCATCCGCCATGATTAGCTCAAGCTCGGTTCCTAGCAATCTTCCTTTTATGTCGTAGGGCATATCCATGAATGCTTCATACGTCATCAAGCTGACGCGGGAACCAAAATCGCATAGGGCTTTAGGAAAGCTTCTATGCCTGATTTCGCACGGTATGTAAGGATCAACTTCTGTCTCCTTTGTGAGGCCAACTGCATATACTCCGCATAATCCTTCATACGGCGATGGGACAAAACAACTGTCGAACAGCTTCTTTGCTTGTTGAACCTCCATCTGGTCAATTTCCATATCATCCTTATACAACTTCCCCAATACTTCACCAATGATGACATTGTCCAGTATTTTCGAAGTTCTAGTGTCTTTAGGGAAGTTATACTGAACTCCTGTAGAAGAGGCATACCTTGGATCATATGTTCTCCTCATACTTAGCAAATTTGAGCTGAAATCAATGGGAATCCAATCCAACGGTTCAAACTCGTCCAACGGTTTAGCATTGCTTAAGGTTGGATCTCCTACTGGTCTTGGAAATTTGTTCACAAAGCTGTTCTCGTGCTCCTCTAATATTGCAGCTTCAGTCTTGGAAATCCCTTTAACAGCATTCAGCGTGCCGGTCGGCACAAGGGGAGCGCCGGTAGGCACAATGGCCTGAAGCGCGCCGATCGGCACAGTGTCCGTGCCGGTCGGCACTACCTCCAATCTGGGTCTTTTCAGATAACCTTGCGCTGGTTCTTCTGTTTTTACTGTTAATTCCACTTCGGATACTGTACAGCTTTCCGCTTTAGCTCTTAAATCTAAAGAACCTTTTGCTAGCGTCGACCGTTCAGGGGGAATTGGATCTTCTTGGAATTCTTCCCAATGCCTATGCATAGCTTCAGTCTTCGATATCTTACTCAAAAGATCCAGACCTGCAGTAGCAGTCAGGTCAAGGAAACTCCCCCCAGCTGAACTATCCAAATGCAACCTGGAGGTTCCTTCAAGAGACATGTAGAATGTCTGAGCAGTCAAGTTATCATCCATGCCCAAATCGGGGCCTTGCTTCAATAAAGATTTGAAGCGTAACCATGCTTGCGTGAGGGTCTCTTCTTTCATTTGCTCGAAGTTAACCACTTCTCTTCTCAGTTTCTGCACCTTCGGAAGCGGGAAGAAATGCAAACAGAAATTTCCTACAAGCTTATCCCAGTTTCCCTTAGCTTCACGGGCTGCAGATTTATACCAATCTTTGGCTCTTCCATCTAGAGAAAATGGAAATAGCAACCATTTGTACCAATTTTGAGGCACTCCCTCATGCTTAAAGGTCTGACAGAGAACTTCTAGGTCTTGCAGATGTGTGTACGGGTTCTCGTCCTTCGTCCCAGAGAATTTGCTGTTCTCGACCATTTTGATGATGGTCGGGTTGAGAACGTATGACGAAGCAGTGACTTTCTCATCGGAAGTTTGTGGAATCAGCAATCCCGGAGACGGTAGTGAATGCTCCCTAACCGTATGAGTCGGTTCAGGAGTACTCATCCTGAAAACACAGAAAGGAAACACAAAAACAAACTAGAAAAGAGAGGATTAGAGGTTAGTAGAATAAATAAGTAGTAAAAGAACTGGCTTGTTCCCCGGCAACGGCACCAGAAAACATGCTTGTTGGTCGTTTGTACGCACCAACTTATATACCGCAAGAGGACGGTGTACAATTGTAGCACTTTTTCCCTTAGAGTATTCCAAGGTTTAATATCGAACCACAGAGAACAAGCGGGACTTAAACTATTATTTAAACTATTAAATTAATATAGCAAAAGATGTGTGTGAGAAGGATGGTCAACAGCTAGAGATGAAAGAGCCTGCGGTTGTATCAAGGTTATAAAAGGATTCTCTCCTATGGTTTGGGGTACTGGCATGCAACTCAGGTTATAGTTCAATTGATAGGTTTAGTATTCTACAAGACATGGTGGTTTCGTTCTCCTATCGCCCTGTCACGACAACGGTTAATAGCTCCCCATTGGTTTCTTGCACTATGTGATAAACACGTATGGATCAGATACGAATTCAAAGCATCACATAGACTGAACACATCAAAAGAGTATTGTAAGCGTGAGAGTTACATAACCAGATTTCCCTCGCCACGGAGAGAATATGAGATCTACTCACGCATCATACTGCAACACATGAACATGGGTACAGTAGGACGCAGGATTTGGGCGTGGTCCCACAGGTGCCGATCGGCACGGAGGTGTGCCGGTCGGCACAGTCTTCCCTTTTGGTGGTGATGATCGGTGATCGCCGTCTTCGCCGCCACAACCTTCAACCTAGGTCAAAACCTCCGTATGTCTGTCTGTCTGTCTGTCTCCCCTTACTTCGCGACCAAGATCTCCTCTTTATAGTCTCTTTCGGTTGTGGGCTGGATTTCACCGACTCCGACTCTGATATTTCTTCTGGGCTCCATATTCTCCGAGTGGGCTTCAAGTTTGGGCCCGACCTCCATGGTGCCGGTCGGCACATAGGCCGTGCCGACCGGCACGAACTCCAATTTCCTCGATCTTCGGGCCTCCGGCAGCTCTTTACTCGTAGTCTCTTAATTTTCACCTGTTTACTGCAAATCTTCCGGATACACAGAAACTACGCATATATATGATAATGGGGGTTAATTGTTAGCAATAATGACGTAATAAGGTATTAAAAACACCTTATTTGTCGTATAAAATGAGTACCTAGAAAGCACCAACAGCGCGGCAGCCCCTTGCATCTCGCTATCATCACACCATGGCCCATGGCCATGGGGGATGCGAGGCGGCGATTTTGGGGGGAGGAAAGAGGGAGAGGGGCGGCGGGGAGGGACCCGAGCGCGGCGGAAGGGAGCGGGTCGATGTCGTTGGGGAGAGGCATGGGGGACCGGAGCGCGGCTATTGACACCAAATTTTGGCAAAAAGAATTTTGTGCAAAGTGGTGGCCCACAGGTAATCATGAAGCCAAAGAAATCCCAAAGACGCGCGCAAGTGTGAATTTGTGTATCCTTTTTTAATTCTTTTTTCCAAGTTTAGAAAGGTTGACCTAATCGTGGTCGAGTCGGAGTTTTACCTCGGGTGTATAAATATAGACCCGTGAGTATTGTAAAAATCGATCGATCAATACAATCACTTTTCGGCGCATCGCCACAACTTCTCGACGGGGTTTTCGTCGACATCGACGTCCATCGGGGCTCCGGTTTCGACTTGGATTTCGTCAGGTAAGCGCATCGATCTTTAGTATGTCGACTTGTCCATATCAGAAATCGATGTGGCTGCTAGTTATCCGATAACTTAGATTAATCTAGAGTTCAGTGTTATGCATCGACGGCTTGGAATTGTTTAAGACCTAGTCCAGTTCTTTGTTATGGTTAGTTGACTTGTCCTAGCCGCAACCTTGTTGCCGATTGCTGATGTCGATTCTCTGTTTGATCTGGTTATTCGAGTCACGATTAAGATGCTTAATCGATTAGATCTGCTCGTAGCAGCCGGGTGGTCAGTTTGACTTGTCCTGTCCGCTTCACTTAGTTGACGTGTCCTCGGTGAAACAGTTGCTAAGAGCTAGATTTAATTTGCTAAGTATCTGACATTGATAGTTGGCGATCATACTCGTGTTTGCCGATCATGTAGAACAGTTTGACGTGTCCTATTCTACTTCACTTAGTTGACGTGTCCTCGGTGAAGCGATTGTTAAGTTATGGGTATGATTAGTTGATTTAATCGTTCTTTCAGGGTGTTTAGCCGATTGGTTACCATGTTCAAATTCTATGCTTGTGTGCTATTTAAATATCTTATTGTTCCTGTTCAAGTAAAGGTTTGAACCTTATTTTGTCGATACCGATTCACTTTACCATGATGCTTGCCGATAGCTACTTGTCGATTACATGCTATGCTGTTACTTGCCGATTGCTGATTTCGATACATGTTTTTGCTTTAGTTATCGCGCGAGCATTTACTATTACGAACATGCCGATTCGTTTCTAGCCGATAGCCGAGCATTTAATATAATATTTTATTTAATCACTAACATCGGCTGCGGTTACGCATCGGCCTGTCCGAGGTCGATAGCCCAGGAATTTTACATGCTTTTCTTGTCTTTGTCGATTTGTAGGGAAAATCGACTGGCACGCTCCGGAATTCACAGCGTTCCAAGTTTGGTCCTGAACAGAGTGAAGCAAATCTCTCAGGCCGCGTGTGTCAGCAGTAGAAGTCACATTTTACTGCCAACAGCGGCGGAAGAGCGGTAGAGGGACCGGAGAGCGGCGAAAGCGCGGCGGAAGGGAGCGCCACGAGCAAAATGCGTTGGACGAGGGAGGGAGTGCATTTTTCTATCCCCTCTCTCCTCCGATGCAAACTGGCTGCCGCCTTTGCATAGTCTGTTGGAGACGATTGGCTCGTTAGCAATTTGAGAGGCAAAAATGGGTTTGGATATCCTTGTTAAAGTCAGTCTGATGGATACAAAATTAAGACGCGCTGCACAAAGGTACTCCCTGGCCAAGAAAAAAAAAATCAAGGTACTCGCTCCGGATATATGTTTTTTTAATGTTACCGGGAAACAATATCGGAGGTAACACATCTTATGGAATTGAGTAGCCCAATAGCCAGAACTACAGGGAGCAAGTTCTACTTACAAATGACGAGCCTTGTGATGAAAAACATTATATGTCCAAACAATGGTTGTCTCGAAGTACTTGTTGCTTGACAGCCAACAGCCTTGACGACATGAAACCAATTATGAATGTCTTACTAAATTTTTTCAGCGAAGAATAACCACAATCACATAAAGTCCAATCTCTGTAGACGACTAGCAATCAGCTAACAATGACTGAAATACGCCTGCCAGTGCCATGTCATTTTGAGCTATATGATCTAGACAAATTCAAAAACAACAATCATAATTGATCATAACGACAGCTTCCCAGGACGAAGCCAACAGCATACTCAAAATAATGAATTCGTCCATTTGACAAGGTGAAGGTATTACTTTTTTTTTTCTCGTCGTTGGGACAATGTCTTGAGTTCAAATTAGAACTACATTTCTTGTCCTAACGACAAGAAATTAAAACATAACAGATACAGTAGCATGATCTGAAGAAAATAAAAGATGAACAGGACTCAAAACCTCCCGCTCCCGCAGCACCAAAATCCCTCTCCCATTCGTTTGTGCTCTTCAGAGTTGCAAGATCAACAACAAATTTGCAAGTAGCTACCCCCTTCATTTTTAATTTGCGATATGGTTAGTGCAAACGTCAACAAATTAAAAACAAATGGAGTATATGTTATTATAACACATACTATTATGACTAATTGTTCACACAAAAATCAAGCATAGCGAAGCTGTCAAATGAAGGACAACAAATGCAAGGATGAAAACTCAAAATGAAGTTTCTTGAAGAAAATAAAAGGAAACGGAAGAAGTTAAACCTTCAGCAATTCTCACCAACCAAAATACATGGAAACACAAGCCGGCAAGTACAAAATAGCAGCCTTGTTATATTTCTTTTGAAAGGAAGGATTTTATCATCCACAAATGTTAAGCAGCAAACTGTCTTCCTTCCGTCAAAATACAAACAATATCTGCCAGAGGGTGCTTCACAAATCACAATAAGATGTCATAATTGCATGATTGAAACCAAAATATTAATATCCATTCAGCCTAGCACCCAGGCCAGTATTCAACTAATAAATGGCTGTGGCAAAAAGGACACAACACGTAATACAGCGTACTGAGCCCTGAATTCAAAAATGACCCCAGGAAAAAGAACTGATCTCATGCCTCAAAATCATTTTTCCAAGCTTGTAATCTAACATATGATCTCCACACCTATTAAAAGTGTTCGTCAATCTACTCACAAGTGGTGAACATTTATGCTGAAATTAAGACATGACTTGTATACTTGTATTTCCAACTGAATGTCCCAAAAGTCTGAAAATGCTACTTGACACCTCCCATAAAACAGTGAACTAACACTCAGATCAAATTAATGTTTTCTGGAACGTAAAACAATATACAATACGCATAATTTAGTTCCATGTTGCTAAGTTAAGCATACCAAAAGGTAACTGAAATAAGTCTGACATGTTAAGTACAGATTGTATGATCAGGACAGATTCAACAAGAACAACGACAATTGAACACAGTAGCCAGCACCATTCATACCTAAAACTGCTCAGCAGAAAAGAACCCATATAATAGTAATTTTTTGAGTAAAACCCCGCATAATAGTACTAGCTCTGCAATCAGCTATAGAAGCAAACATAAATGAGTGTCCGCTTTGCAAGGACTATCTGTCAAAAATGACATGTTAGAGATCAGTAAGTCCGCACAAAGAATGATAATTTGGCACACTCTGAAAAAGAGAAAATTCACAACCAGCTCAGCAGCTCAGCGGTTATAATTGATGATTAATAATTTACTTGTATCAATTCTGAATGTTACAAGACTGTTCTCATTCAGATGTGAGTACCAGTTATATGCATATTTAACGATTCCAAGTTTGTATGCATATTTAACAACTGCACCGATCCAACAATCCAATTTTCAGAACTCAAACTAGACACAATTTTTAAATGCCATATTTCAGTTTGCTCTAGCATAGATTTACTTTAACAATCTTTATAGGTGAACATGCCAATTCAAATTTACTTACATAGCAACTAACTGTTCAAAAGTCAGGCACCGTCTGAAGGTGGAAGATCACATGATTGTTCGATTGTGTAGTAATTAAGAGAATAAAATAAAACAGAAGGATCAGGTCATACCACTGATTGCGTCAGAACGATTCTGAAATTCTCAGAACAATAAACATCAATATTTTAGCAATTCTCACAATAAAACAGGATTAGTTGTTTATTTTGACTTTTAGATGCAATCGAACAACAGTCACTAAGAATATCTTTCATCGAGTTGTGGTAACAATTAAACTTACAAGAGTGATTAAACTTTTTTTTGTAGCTTGATAGGTTACAGGCTAAACAAATCCAGCCAAGTAAGAGCATCTCCAAGAGAGCCCCATAAACCTCCCTTAAATCAAAATATTGGGATCCAATAAAAAAAAACCATCTCCAACAAGACCCCAAAACCACCCCCAGTTTTTCCATAGCCCCTAAACTCCCCTCATTTGTAGCTACAAACAGAGGAAGAATTGGGGCTCCCGTCTCTTCTTTTTGCTATGAAATTAATATTTTTGTGGCCCCAAATGCTGATGTGGCCCAATCAAAAGTGTTTTAATACATTTTTAGGGGAGGACTGTTGGAGGAGGAGATAAAATTTTCCCCTTATAATTTTTTAGTTGCTCCCAAAAACAAGTTTATAGGGCCAATTTTATAGGAGTCTCTTGGAGATGCTCTAAGATGCATTGGTTATTCAGGTTGGTAATAGAAAATGGCAGGGGAAAACATGACTTCCAGGCCAACTTAGATCTCCATTGTAGCCAGGCAGGCACTTCATGCCTCACCAACTATACCATCTACTTCAGCCTAACAGTGGTTGTAGCAAAACGAAAACCTGCAACTGACACTAGTTCAATGGTTCGATATAATAGCATAAGGTACTAATGCAGAACAACAACCAATTCGAAACCTGAATTCCGAAACAAACCCTAAAACAAGTGCAGATTCTAACGGCAGCACAAGCTAGGCTAACTTAACAATCCTCACGAATACACGAAATCAACCTTAATGTCATTTTAATAATTCCTGGAAAGGAAAACAACAGAGCCAAGCATTAACCAAACAGTAACTGAAATTTGCCTGACATAGGACGATATGATCAAAATGAGTCAGATAAGATAACCACACTTAATTCATGATTTGCATCAGTCGTTCTTAAACTGCTCAACAGAAAAGAAACTAAAGATAGTAGTAGCCATGCAGGAAGCCAACAGCAACAGAATCAAGATGATCGATTCATCCATTTGAGAAAGTCTTATTGTTAAGCAGCACGTCAGAGATCTGTGAGTCATCCACGTTACTATGACAACATGCCACAACCTGAAAGACATCAAGTACAGAACTCATAACCACAACTCAGCATTTACCATTTGATTAGATATATACTAAAACTAATCCCAAAGGTTCCAAGACTAAGTTCGAAATGTGAGCTTCAAATATGCTAGAAAATATAAATCTGAAGCGAGGTAAAAGGATACTATTAATAAGTCAGTGGCCATTCCACCAACGCATGGCAGTAACAAGTCAAATTTCAGATCTCAAATCAGGTTCTATTTCCAATATCTGTTCAATTTGTTCAAACACACAGTTCCATTATTAATCCCTATGTGTGAATATTACAAATACTACTTACAGCACAACTACTGTTCACAACCAGAACCAGCCATATAAACATGTACAAATTGTAAAACGCATGAGTTAACAGATAAGCAAGGTCTTAGTACAGTACCAGGATTGTAGAGGCTCATGTAAGGTAAGACGCTAAATTAGACCCCAGGCTCGCTGATCTTCCTAACTTGCCCTGAATTGGCCTTGATCATCACACAGGTAAACAGGTTGCCAAGATCTCTTCATCTTCGACCCTAGGCGGAAAACATGATTCTGCAAGGCATACCAGCACTCTCCACGCAGCTGTCTCCGACGAGTACACGCAGACCTAAACCTGCTCATCACTCGGAAGGGGCCACCGTTGCAGATGAGGTGGTCACAGCCGCTCGCGGCGCAGATCACCGCGGCAGTGTAGGTCAGCCTCGGGATGTCGATATCGGGCACTCTCCGCAGGTCGCCGGTGACGGGATCCCAGACAAGGAAACTCCAACCCCTCTCCCTTACCAGCAGCAGGACGCGGCCATGGCGGCAGTCGAGGGCCTCCGAGTACCAGAAATCCGGGTAGGGGAAGAGGGGCACCGCTGTGGTAGGAGCCAAGCTCGGGTTGGGGAATCCGTCGATGCCTCGGAGCCGGTGGAGGAGGCCGAGCAGGGGCGGCGTCCCGTGGAAGGCGCGGTAGCGGCGGAGGAAGCCGGGTTCGGAGATGACGCGGAGCCATGGCTTGCAGACGAGCAAGGCGCGGACGAGGTGCTCGGGCTCGTCCGGTTGGAGGCGGAGGAGGATTTCGGCGGTGACGTCTTCGATCAATTCCGGCGGCGGCGGCGCCATGGCGCGCCGGTTGATTTTCGGTGGCGGTTGGGGAACAGTAGGAGCGGAGACACGGTTAGGTTCGATCAAGTATCAGACTGGACTCGAAAAAATGTTGTCTCCCGCTGCCTGGTTTAGCTGAGTTTTACTGTAATTTTTTTTTCTTTCTGTTTCAACAACGAATGGGTTCGCCAAATTTTACTCGATGATGACGAATATGCCACCCACAAAATTTTAAATCGAAAAAAAAGAACAAAAACAAGTATGGTCACCTTGAGTTGTCTCGTGCAGCCGTGCTGCCTGGTTGGACAAAACATAAATGTTCTTGTTATGGCTGTCAGTGCTGAGCAAGGCCTTCACGGCTGACTTTGGCGAGAAAATGAATTCAAAATTCGGTGGGTCAATTTGAAAAACCAATTAACAGTAATGATTGTGACAAAGAGCGTTCTGCTGCAAGCCTGCAAGTCCTAACAATGTAATTTGTCCACAAAAAATGGATGGCCGTGTTCTTAAACCGACGCGCTCCCTTAGTCCCAGAACATTGCAAGGATGAAAAATGAAGAGGAAACGAAAGGAGCTAAACATGGAAAACAGAAGACACAAGTCTGGAATGTTTGGAAGCCAAACTACAAGCAATATTTGCCAAAGAAGAGCGTGCCTAACAATCAGAGATCTTGAACTTTCATCTCTGTTTCAGCCTAGCTGCTACTTCATGCTCAATCAATCAACTAGAATAACGAGTATTCAGCTGATGAATGGCTATTGAGAAAAGGGTAAAAATAATTATTCAGGTTAGCTATGCATCCGGTCCTGATTCCCAAGTATTGCTTCGTATAAAGCATAGGGTTTTCATGCAAGGGATTAACCAGGTTCGAGCACTGAATTCCAAAACAACCCAGGACAAGAGCTGCTTCTAGTGTTGACAGCAGTTTTCCATATATTGGCATTAAAACATGTGGGTTCCACACCTATTAAAAGATGTTCTTCAACAATTCACAAACGACAACAGTTTGTGATGAAACAAAATTTTGACTAGGATATTAGAATCCAATTGCATCTTCCAATTGCATTCCCCAACTAATAACCCTTTTAATGATAAACATCATTATTATAAGAAGTTCAACAACACAGACTACATATAATTTAGTTCCAAGAAGGTGGCCAAGCATTAACCAAACAACAACTGAAATATGCCTGGCAAATTACAACATTCCATCAAATTCGACAGGACACTGCATTTGATGATGATAACTTGCACCATTCCTACTTTAAACTGTTCAACAGAAAATAAACCACAGATAGTAGCAGCTCTGCAATAAGCCAATAGCCATAAGATCGGTGATCACTTCACCATTTGGAAATGTTGAGTGTCACATAAAAGATCAGAGAGTCCTCAGCCTTGCTAGCGATGACATTGTGCGGCAACCTGAGAAGATACCATGCACAAAACTCATAAATTCAGAATCAACCGTTCAACTCAGCATTTGCACTTTGATAAATTTGAAATGTGAGATTGAAATGTTCCGAGACAGCTTGAAATGTGAGCTTCAGCTATGCTAGAAAATAATGGGATGTAATTTAAATAAATCTGAAGCACAGTACCACGAAAATACTAGGTTAACAAGTTTGTAATAATTCAACAACAAATGTTCTTAACTAGACAAATTTCAGAACTCAGATCAGGTTTAATTTCCACTACTAACTCAGTTTCTTCTAGAACACACTATTTTCTTTCGGAATATCTATGCATGTATAACAAAATATTTCTTACAATGCCTAGCTGTTCACAATTCAGAACCAAGCAAACATATAGAAGCAGTAAAATTCATGACAGCAGCTAATTGAGAAGCAGAGGTTAGTACAGTAACAGATAATCTCAAACTATACATAATTTTTAGTTCCATGTAGCTGAGTTAAACATTAACGAAATATTAACTGAAATATTCTTAATATGCAAAACTCAGATACAACTTGCCTACTGTACGATCGGGACAAGAACACCATTCCTATTTAATTTGTAACAGAAAGAAACAGCATAGTAGCAGTAACACAGAAAGTCAACAGCCGCAGTGTCTGAGCAAACACAAAGATTCATCCATTTCGCAAGGTCCTACGGTCGAGCGGCAAATTAAAGCTCAGTGAGCAGTCCCCAGTGATGACAGTACGGAACGATCTAACAAGCAACGATCCAATTCAGCATTTACAATTCATGTATTAGTGCTAATTCCAAAGGTAAACTGAGATTGTGAAGTGAGCTTCAACTATAACAGAGAATAACAGAATATATTTTTAAATAAGATCTGAAAGAGGTAACACGATACCACCAGATGAAGTATCAAACTTTCTATGCATAAGAATAGAGGCCTCCCTTACTATGTTCCCCTAAAAACAAAAGGTTTCCATGCATACTTGGCAATCACTAATGCATGGTCCTTAGTCCATCAAAGTTGAATTTTTTCCACTGCCCAGTATTCTTTTTGCTCTAGCTCCCAGTGGCTAAGCCACATGTAAGCCAAAGGGAAAGGGGGCCTGGCACCACCTATGCTCTGTACATCCCTCATGAGCACACAAATTTTTACCATATAATTGTAGGCAAAAAATAATTTTGTTTCCCGTTACAATGTACGAACTACGAATTACTCTATGGCACCCACCATGACAAATGCCTGGCTTTGCCCCTGCTAGCTCCAATTCACAAGTCACAACTCATGCGAGCTTCATCTATGCTATAAAACAACAGACACCTTTAACTAATATGATACAAGGTAATAGCGCAATACCAGATCAACAGCTTGTTCCAGTTACATGAATGCATGATCCTAACAAGTCAAATATCAAAAAGTCAAAGTAGATCCAATTTTCAATACTAGTTCAGTTTGCTCCAGCAAACACATAGTACTGTCTTTGGCAATTTCAACATGTAAATATCACAAATATTACTAACATTACCAATCAAGTGCTCCGCAAACAAACATATACAAGCTGTGAAATGCATGATGCAGTTGAGTAAGGATTAGTACAATACCAGGGGTGTAGAAGCTCATGTAGGGTAAGACACTGAAGTAGACCTCTGGTTCAGCTACCTTCCTCACCCGCCCTGACTTCAGCTCGAAGGTGAATAGGCCAGCACCTGTGGTCACGAAGATTACACCCACACCCTCTGCAGAACCAACCACGAGTGCTTCATCATCAGGATCAGATGCATCAACATGTATCAATCCCTCCAGCTTGATGACCCTGCATTTCACCCATTCTGCAGCTGCTTCTAAGCTCGGTTTTCTAGACCACAGATAAAGGCTGGACCCCTCAATGCAGACGAACCCCAGTGCACTGTCCTCCATTTCCATGAGGGCAATGTAGTACACATCGCGCGACGGCGGCTGAATCAAAGATATGCAATTCTCGGCCCAGTTGTACCTGACGATTGCATTAGCCCACCGAAGTGTGAAGTAGGTTTCATCCCCGATGACAGCACCACGCCTAGGCTGGACATAGGGTATGGGGTAGGATATGTTCTCCATGGCATCTTGCCTATACTGGGCATAGACTTCACAATCATTGCCAAGAGTTACTGGCGCGCTCCACGCACCTGTCTCCGATGAGTAAACGCACGCCTTAACGAGTAACTTGCTCTCAGTGGTGGCCACTAAGACCACTCGGAAGGGGCAGCCGTGGCAGTCGTGGTGGTCGCAGCCGCTCACGGCGCAGAACACCGCGACGGAGTAGATCAGCAGATCGATGTCAACATCCGGCAGGCGCTGCTTCTCACCCGTGAGGGGGTCCCAGACGATGAAGCACCAACGACCGACCCCCGGGTCCGCACGGAAGAGGACGCGGCCATGGCGGCAGTCGAGGGCCTCGGCATCGCGAAAAGAGGGGTCGGGGAGGGGTACCGCTGTGGTGGCTGTGATGCGGTGGTTGGGGTGGCCTTGGAGGACCTGGCGCCGCTGGAGGAAGCCGAGCAGGGGCGGCGTCCCGTGGAAGGCGCTGTAGCGGCGGAGGAAGCCGGGGTCGGAGATGACGCGGAGCCAGGGCTTGCAGACGAGGGAGGCGCGGAAGAGGTGCTCGGGCTCGTCCGGCGGGAGGCGGAGGAAGATCTCGGCGGCGATGTCGTCGATGAGCTCCGGTGGCGACGCCATGGTGCGCGGCCTGGTCGGTGGAGCTCCGGCGCGTCGGCGAGAGTTTGGGTGGGGTGGGGTGGGGATCGGATCGGGAGGCTGCCAAGAGGAGTGAGATGCGCACAGTCCAGCCAGCCGTCAACTACCTGGTCCGGTTCGACCAAGAACAGCATCCGACCATCTTGCTGTGCAAGTGTGCGACTTTTCTGTTGGCCCCACTAGTCAATGACCCAGCAAAAGGAAAGAAAAAGAAGGAACCACTTCAGTCACGTACAGTGTCACGTAGCCACTAGTAAAATTGTTCCGATTATAATTAGTACAAGAAAAATAACGCTTCATTCCCGATGTCAGATCTTTCTGTATCTTATCCGAGTTCCACAAGATGTCCTATCTATTCACAAACAGTGTGAATTTTGTGTAGAAAAAATTGTGAATCAAATGTTTATATGTCAAATTGTATATTAGAAAAAACGAAACTGCTCCCAGAGAATCCTCTTTCTTGAAGGTACAAAACTAACACTGAATGTCACATTATTTTTCTCAGGCAAAAGAAACAATACAAAGTGCATATAGTTTCAGTTCCATGCCGCTGCAAGCATCCACAGAACAGTAACTGAAATGTCTGACATATCACACTAAAATATGACACATAATGAGGAACACGGCAAGACAACCGGAATTGATCTCATCTTGAACAACTCCTACTTAAACTTCAGCAGAAACTAAACCACAAAAAACAATATGTAGCTCTGCAAGAAGTCAATAGGAACAGACTCAAATTAACTGATTCATCCATTTTGCAACATCTTTTTCAAGCACCACGATAGAGACCAGTTAGTGCTTGCTAGCTATGATAATATGATATGACCTGAAAAGATTTACCATAAACATAGCTCATAATCATATGACCAACTCAACATTTACACTCTGATGAGATAAGCACTAGTAATTCCAAGGGATGTGACCTTTACTCTCGTGCCCCCTAAGGTTGAAATGTGAGCTTCAGCCATTCTAGAAGATAACAAAATACTTTTTAATGAAAATGAAGCATCAGTGCATATTCAGGTTGCACATGAGCATCTACGGCCTTTTGTTATGAGAGAGCTTTCAAATCTCAGGTTGGCAAGAAAATAAATTCAGAAGTTTGCTCAAGAACTTCTGAAAGTGCTGCTGTGCTAATGTTTGCAGGGCTAGCTATACTGTTCTGCTCCCACAAGTCACAACAACTTATCTACCACAGTAGGGGCTTCCCCTACTGTACATTCCTCAAAAAACTTGATTTGTCGACAAGAAGAACATGCATATTCTTAAACCAACAGAGTCCCTTCTAGTATCTAAAGCAAGCAAGGATGAAAAATAAGAATGAAATTTGTTGAAAAGAGATAACAGAAGCCGAAGGAGCCAAACATTTAGCAATTCTCGCAAGCGAAAAATTTACCGAAACACATCCCTATATGTTTTCTCTTTCCAGAGGTAAGAAGACAGAAATGTCTCCCTTCTGCCAAGGTACAAGCAGTATTTTCCAAAGATTGTGCCAACCAGCTGTATCATGCTTCATTTACTAGAACAAAGAGTATTCCACCGATGGAGAGAGAAAGGGAAACAAATAATTATTCAGGGTTATGAAGTACAGTACATATCTGGGCCAGGTTCCTAATGGTTGCTCCGTATTATATGCATATTCAGCGATTCCGAGTTTATATGCATATTTAACAATGCGCAAATGCATGGTCCTTGACAATCTAATTTTCGGAACTCAAACTGGGTTTACCAATGCCATATTTCAGTTTGCTCTGGCACACACAAATTTCCTTCAATAATCTCTATAGCTGAATATATAAATATTAATTACATTGCAAATAACTGTTCAAAAGTAAGTCGGGCAGGATGCAACAGCCCATAGCCAACTGACGAAAAGCTAAAAATCAGCCGCCTGATTTTAAGCATGCGCCTATATTTTTGGAAGGGCGGGTACTCTGCGGCTCTTACTACGTTATTGTGTTTTTTTTTCTGTCAACAAGAAGGGTGAGGATTTCTTAAGCTGAGGCCCTTTATAGTCTCAACTCTCAAAACATGCAATGATGAAGGATCACATGTTGAATACCAAAAATGTAGTATTTAGGAAAAGAAATAAAACAGAAGGACCTGGTTGTACCACTGATTCTGTCAGAAGAATTCAGCAATTCTCACAAAAACAAGAAAACAAAGTTTTTAGCAAGTACTTGTTTATTTTGATTTAATATGCAATCAAACAGCAGTCACTAACAATATCTTTCATTGAGTTGTGACAATGAAACTTACACGAGTAATTAAACATTTCTGTAGCTAGATAGGTTCCAGGCTAAACGCGCCCTGCTGTAAATATAGATGCATCAGTTTTTCAGCTTGGTAATAGAAAATGGCAGGAGAAAACATGACTTCACGGCAAACTTAGATCTCCATTTTAACGGGCAAGACACTTCGGCACCTCACCCATTATTCAACTGATGAGTGGGTGAAGCCACAAAAAAGAAAAAAAAAAGTGGCTGTAACAAAAGGAAAACCAACAATCCTGGGGTCACGATGCAATTGGCACTGGCTGAAAAAATTGAGACCAGAGTTCACAGACAAACCCAGAAATAAGCTTCTTACAACAGCATAGGTTAGGCTTAAAATTATTTTCCCATGTTCTGAACCTATTGAAAGAGTTTCGTCCATCTATTCATAAACAACGAATGTTTTGCTCCGAAGTAAATGTATGACTAGGACATTTGAATTTCTGATTGTACAAAAGTCGGAGACTGCTAACTTGACAACCCTCACGAATACACAAAATCAATATTGTTGTCATTTTAAATTTTCTGGAAAGGAAAATGGCATAGACAACACAGAATTTTAGTTTCATGTAACCGAGCCAAGCATTAGCCAAACAGCAACTGAAACATGCTTGACATATTACAATTTTTTGACAATGTGATCAAGATGAGTCAGATAAGACAACCATCGTATAAAAAAAAGAGAGATAAGACAACCATGCTTAATTAATATTTGCACCAATCATATTTTAAGCTTCTCAAAGAAAATAAACCACAGATATTAGCAGATGTGCAAGAAGCCTACAGCAACAGACTCAAGAAGATCAATTCGTCCATTTGGGAGTTTGAGCTGCACATCGGGGATCAGTGAGTCGGACTCGCTATGATGATAACGTGCCACAACCTGAAAGATATCATGCACAAAATTCATAACCAGCTATTCAACTCAGCGTTTACCCTTTGATTAGATATGCACTCTAACTAATTCAAAAGGTTCCAAGACTAAGATTGAAGAGCTTCAGCTATGCTCGAAATGACAGAATAACTTTTTACGCAAAGAAGCAAGGCAATAGGATAAAATTAAATTTGCACCAATGCATGGCCCTAACATTACAAATCAGGTTCCAGCAATGCATGGCCCTAACAAGTAAACTTTCAGATATCAAATCAGGTTCAGTTCCAATATTTATTAAATTTGTACAAACACACACAATTCTGTTATCAATCTCTATATGCGAATACTAAACTAATTCCAAAGGTTCCAAGAATAATGTGAGCTTCAGTTACGCCAGAAAATATAACAGAACAATTTTTAAGGAAAATCTGAAGCAAGGTAATAGGATAATATTAGTTCAACAAGTTAGTGTCCATTCCACCAATGCATGGCCCTAACAAGTCAAATTTCCAATACTTATTCCGTTTGCTCAAAACACGACAGTTCTATTATTAATCTCTACATGTGAATATACCAAATACTACTTGCATCACAACTACAGTTAACAAACCAGAAGCAGCCACGCAAACAAATACGGTCTGTAAAATGCATGACTTAACACATAAGAAAATGTCTGGTATAATACCAGGAGTGTAGAAGCCCATGTAAGGTAAGACGCTAAAGTAGAACCCATGCTCGCCGACCTTCCTAACCCTCCGTGAATTGAGCTTGATCTTGAATAAGCCAACACCTGTGCTCACAAAGATGATGCCCACGCCCTCTGCAAAACCAACCACACGCGGTTTGTCATCAGAATTGGCGATGGGTACCATTCCGTCCAGCTCTATGACCCTGCATTGTACCCATTCTGCAGCTCCTCTTGAATTCACCTTCCTCGACCACAGGTAGAGGCTGGAGCTCTTAATGCAGGCAAACCCAAGTGAAATGTCCTCCGTAACCATGAGGGTGATGTAGCAGCTGCGCACATTCGGTGATGGTGGGTTGATCACAGATAGGCAATTCTTGCCCGAATCATACTTGATGATTGCGTTATCCGACCGGAGTGTGAAGTAAATGTCATCTCCGATAAGGGCAACTCGCCTAGGCTGTACAAAGGTTGAACCTGATGATTCGGCAAGACATACAGGCACGCTCCACGCACCTGTCTCCGACGAGTACACGCTTGCCTTAATGAGTACGTCGTAGTTGTCGGTGGCCAAAATGACCACTCGGAAGGGGCCGCCGTGGCAGACGAGGTGGTCACAGCCGCTCACGGCGCAGATCACCGTAGCAGTGTAGATCACAGACGAGATGCAGACATCCGGCACTTGCTGCCGGTCGCCCGTGACGGGATCCCAGACAAGGAAACTCCACCCTTTCTCTTCACTTCTTACATAGAGCAGGACGCGGCCATGGCGGCAGTCGAGGGCCTCCGACTCCGCGTACTGGCAGGGGAAGAGGGGCACTGCGGTGGTGGGAGCCAAGCGTGGGTCGGGGCATCCGTCGCAAGGTCGGACCCGGTGGAGGAGGCCAAGCAGAGGCGGCGTCCCGTGGAAGGCGCGGTAGCGGCGGAGGAAGCCGGGGTCGGAGATGACGCGGAGCCATGGCTTGCAGACGAGCGAGGCGCGGACGAGGTGCTCGGGCTCATCCGGCGGGAGGCGGAGGAGGATCTCGGCGGTGACGTCTTCGATCAACTCCAGCGGCGGCGGCGGCGGCGCCATGGTGCGTCGGTTGATTTTGGGTGGCGGTTGGGGAACAGTAATGAAGCGAGGCACACGGCCCCGGCCGCTGCTCGGTTGCCTGGAGCTGCCTGGTTCAGGCCTCATTGGATTGAAGGAAAAATTTTCCTTTCCTGTGTTTTTCCTGTGAAATTGAACTGTTTCCTGTGAAATTTCTGTGCGATTTCTGTGAAATTCCTGCGTTCCAAAGGAGGTCTCACTTTAATCTTTCTACTATTTTGAAACGAATGGGTTCACCAAATTTTAACTCAAGGCAGTTAAAAAAAATTTAACTCAATGAGATGAACATGTTGCCTATAAAATTCTAAGTCGATGAATAAAAACAAGTCGATGGACCAACTCTTTTTTGAACGTAATATGGACTGCTGTCGTCCGGAGCAGAAGTTTCGCAGTTGGGCGAGAAAATGAAAAATTCTGCTCGTGAACTTGAAAGAACCAATCAGAAGTGTAAGGTTGTGACAAATGAGCGTGATGGTGTATTTTCTGCTACCGTAAGTTGACAACAATAAAAAACAGAACTAAGGATAAAAATGTGCGGGAAACGGAGCATGAAAACAAAAGCCGAAATTTTGGAATGTTTAGGAGCCAGGCATATACGTCTCCCTTCCGTCAAAGACTCAAAGTACAAGGAATATCTGTCGAAGAGTGTGCATAACAGTCGGATGTCCTGAAATTTCATCTCCATATCAGCCTAGCTGATACTTCATGCTTCATCAACTAGAGTAAGGAGTATTCAACTGATGAATAGCTACTGCAAAAATGATAAAAAATATTATTCAGGTTAATTATGCATCTGGTCCTGGTTCCCAAGGGTTGCCAATTGCTTCATATACAAAGAACAATGTTTTCAAGCCGGAGAATAACCAAACTCGAGCACTGATCCCAGAAGCAAGAGCTGCTTCTAGTGACAGCATAGCCTCGACATCAGTTTTCCAAGTTGACAATAAAACCTGCTTAAATGTGTTCTTCAATGAATTCAGAAACGACAACTGTTTGTGCTGGAACTAATTTTCTACTAGAATAATATTGGCATTTCCGATTGCATCTCCCAAAAGCCTCAAGTTACTACTAGCGTATCAACGTATTTGGTCTCACATGCCATAAATAAGATTAGCATTATCACAATGCCATAACCGGACAAGCGAACTTGAGGTCGATACTTCTCCCCCACGCTATCTGATCTTCTTCACCCTCCAGTGTAGGGTGACAGCAACATTTGCATTTTATCTTTCCTATATCCATTAGAAACTCGTAAGATACTCACAAACTATCATTGAGAAGACCAAACCAGCAGCACCAGATGCTATAATCATGCGCCTGCCCCTCCTCTCTTCCATGATCTATCAAAATGACATGCCAAATGCGTCTTGAAGTTAGGATAAATTCATTCAGCTGAATTAAATCTACAAGGATAACTCGTGGTGCCTTTACCTCTTGGCCTTGAATCCAGCTTTCCGTCTAGCTATAACATCATCACTCTCCTTTCCTGCACCTTTTGCTCCATCCTAGGATTAAAGAGAAACAACTGAGATTGCAGTGCATAAGCTAGTTATTCAAGGATAGGAAAGGAAACTACAACAAAGCGATGCATGTTCTTTGTTCAAAAATGAAATCACACATACAGGCACTTCTCACAGAATTTGCAAAGTTCAAGTTAGATTTCAGAAATAATTAGGGGCTCTAACAAACATAGCTGTAACTTGATAATAATGGATAGGATTTTTTTTTGTCTGTACGATACTGAATATGTGTAATTTAGTCTAGACAAAAAAAAATGTCTGTAGGACACCCGCTTCCTGTTATAGGTCACTAATTTTTCTGTCTGTAGAACACCGAGTGTCCTAGAGACCAATGGAAAAAATGTAGTGTCCTCTGTACAAATCTCCCAATAGATATGATAGAACTATCCACCTAGCAGTTTAGTAGTTTGTCCAACTGCACATATATCACGGAATTAAACATGGCTGTTTTTTTTACTAGGATGACCAAGATATTACTTCACTTGATTCTTTTTAAAAAAGATGAAAATTCCAACAGCAGCTTGAGCCATTAGTGTGCAACAATTCAATTAAAAAACTTCTTTAACCTATGGACAACCAAACTGCAACAAATGAGAACCTCCCAGGCATCAAATGCTTGCAGACATGCCGTATTAGTTTTGCTGCACCCAAGAATGATCGGCTATCAGTTTGTCACGCACATAATTCTTACGTAGGAAAAGATCCTGCTAAGGGGATTTACTATCTCAGATCACCATTAGCTACATGTGTTTACAACATCTGATTGACAAAGCATATGCTGATGTGATTCTATTATATATAAAAGGACTAACTATTCGTCAGGTGCCTCGAAACCATTTTTCTTGAGTCGACCACCTGCACCATTGGATTCCGACCGGGTGCCCATAATTCATCTTCAACCTCGTGCCGATTCCTTCTGGCTTCCGCACCAGCTCACCCTGCCCTACGGTCCATCCTCTGTCCCCACAGCGATAACAGCCACTCGGCTTCAAACTCCCAGGCGCCAGCCCCGGCCATAACCAGCTGTTTCTGGTTTCGGCACCACCAGCAACTTGTTTTTGTGTTGATTCAGGCCAGTATGAAACAACGATTCGCCCCTTTATTCCCCTGGGTAACTATCACGTAATGCTATTACTGTGATCAACTTCAATTTGCAGCAAGGTAGTAAATGATCAGCGCACAACATTGACATGTAATTTCAGAAGAACAAGTAACCGCTCATACAGAAAAGGATAGATCTGCTGCCGGTAAAACCAAGTACAACTAACCACAAGAATAAAAATCCGAAGGCAAGTACTAATCAACCGATGGATCGACCAACAGAAGACGAAGGGGAGCTCACCTGACAGCTGCAGGAGGTGAGTTGTCGAGATCTCACCTCCTGCGGCACACGGGCCCCCGAAGCCCGCCGAAGACCGGGGATGCCGACCTTCCTGGCCAGGTAGCGCAGCGCCATGGCACCGATCGGTCCGATCCGGAGGAAAACGGCGTGGGGTAGGAGACGGCAGGGCTTATGTTTTCGTTGCTTCCTGTGGCGAGGGGGATTTTTAATTGTTTTTTGCAAGTCCGTCCGTGTAACACATCGATTCGAATTTGTCTACAACATATTACAATTCTGAAGGGGATTCTAAATACATCAACAAAATCGATTTTGTCTGCAACATATTACAATTTTGGAGGGATTCTGAGGGCTCTTGTTGACACACTATAATCATTTAACAATTATTTTCAACTTTTTTATCTCAATACATATAATACATTAAGACTTGAAACTTGGCACAAATATACAATGTTGCATTTTTCTATCGTTAATATACAGTGTTGCATTTTTCTATCGTTAGAAAATAGAGGTAATTTTTTTTGATTGTTTGTATTGTTAGCTCATTGTTTTAATATTTTTTTAATAAAAGAGAATTCAACGATGTATATTTGTGACAAGTTTAAAATCCTAACATATTCTAAGTATTGAGATAAAAAGTTGAAAATAACTATTAAATGGTCATAATGTGTCATAGATAAGAGCCCAGAGAATTATAGTGTGTTGTAGACAAATTTGACTTTGTTGATGTATTAGCGACGAAGCCACCTTTTTTTGGCGTGTTACTGACAATTTTACCTTTTTTTTTTCCTGTGATTTCTCTCCCTCTTGCTTTTATCCTGTGATTTCAAGTTTGACAGTAAAAGATATTCTTCAATCAATTCAAAACGACAACCGTTTGTGCTGAAACTAAATTTTTACTAGGGTATGAGCATTTCCAACTGTATCTCCCAAAAGCGTCATCTTGCTATTTATAACCCTCTCAACGACACAAAACCAACACTGAACGCCATATTCTTTGTAAGAAAATGTCAACGACATAAATTACATAATTCAGTTCCAAGTTGCCAGCCAAGCAATAACCAAACAGTAACAGAAATATGCCAGACAAATTACAATTTTCCAGCAAATTTGACAGGACAACCACATTTGATAACGATAACTTTGAATTGTTCAACAGAAAATAAGCCACAGATAGTAGCAGCTTGCAATAAGCCAAAGATCAGAAAATAAGCTCAGTGATCACTTTGCCATTTGGAAACATTGAGCGTCACATCAAAAATCAGAGAGTCAGCCTTGCCAGCGATGACAGTGTACCACAACCTGAAAAGATGCACAAAACTCAGAATCTAACTGTTCATCTCCGCATTTACACTTTGATCCCTACTCCAACTAATTTCAAATGTTCAAGACAGCTTCAAATGGGAGCTTCAGCTATGCTAGAAAATAACGGAATGTAATATAAGTAAAATTTGAAGCGCAGTAGCAAGATAATACTAGGTTGACAAGTTTGTAATAATTCCACCAATGAATGGTCTTAACAAGTCAAACTTCAAAAGTTGAATCAGGTTTAGTTTCCAATACTGACTCAATTTCTTCTAGCACACACTATTTCCTTTTGCAATCTCTATGCATGAATATATCTATTGCTTACAATGCCTCTAACTGTTCACAATCCAGAACCAACCAAACAAACATATCGTAGCACCAAAATTCATGATAGCAGCTAACAGATAAGCAGAAGCTAGGACAGTAACAGATAAGCAGAAGCTAGACATAATTTTAGTTCCATGTAGCTGAGTCCAAGCATAACCAAACAGTAACTGAAATATATTTGATACGTAAAACTGAGATACAGCTTGCCGAACGCACAATCAGGACAAGAACACCCCTCCAACTTAAAATATGACATAATAGTACTAGCACAGCAAGAAGCCAACACCCGTAATCTGAGCAGACTCAATGATTCATCCATTTGGGAAGATCCTACCATTGAGTGGCAAACTAAAGATCAGTGCACGGTCACCAGCAATGACAGTCTGGCACGATCCAATAAGCAATGGTCCAATCAAAATTTACAACTTGATGGGCTATGTATTAGTGCTAATTCCAAAGGTACACTAAGCATGATATGTGAGCTGCAGCTACCCCAGAAAATGACACAGTATATTTTAAATAAAATCTGAGAAAGGTAAGAGGATACCACCAGATCATGTTTCTAAAGAGTAGGGGCCTCCCCTACTATGTTCCCCTAAAGAAGGTATATCATCATATCAACAGTACATGGTCCATATATTCAGTTTGCAGTGGGGGACACAAACTGTCCTCTGCAACTGTATCTCAGCATATATTTGCACTTTGATGAGATATGTTTTAAAACTACCAGATGCTCCAAGACTAAAGTGGCCGTGCTTGAAATAGAAGACCATTTTATAATAAAATAACCTGAAGAAAGGTAATATGATAGTTATAGTTCGGCATCAATAAGTTTGTGACCCTTTCACCTACGGATGGTCTTAATAACAAACAAGTCAAATTTCAGAACCCAAATCAGTTACAATTCCCAGTATTATTTAAATTCCTCCACTGACACCTATTGTCTTCGGAAATCTTTATATGCGAATTTAACAAAATTACTTACATGGCAGTTAACTATTCACAAACCAGAACCAAACAATTGAGCAAGGGCTAGTAAAGTACCAGGGGTGTAGAAGCTCATGTACGGTAAGACACTAAAGTAGACGTGAGGCTCAGCAACCTTCCTCACCCGCCCTGACTTGAGCTCAAAACTGAATAAACCAGCAGTTGTGGTGACGAAGATGACATCCACACCCTCTGCAGAACCAACCACAAATGCTGCATCCTCGGGATTGTCAACGGGTATCATTCCATCCAGCTTGATGACCCTGCATTGCATCCATTCTGCAGCTGCTTCTGACATCACCTTCCTAGACCACAGGCAGAGGCTGGAACCCTCAATGCAGGCAAACCCCAGTGTCTTGTCTCCCATCTCCATGAGGGCCATGTAGTATGCACTGTGTGAAGGCGGGTTAATCAAAGATATGCAATTCTTGACCCAGTCGTACTTGACGATCGCATTGTTCCACCGAAGTGTGAAGTAGATTTCATCTCCAACAAGGGCACCTCGCCTAGGCTGAACATAAGGTGTGTAGTGGAATCGCCGACCACTGAGCGCATTTTGCCTGTGCTGGGCATAGGTCTCACAATCACTGTCAAGAGTTACTGTCGTGCTCCACGCACCTGCCTCCGACGAGTACACGCACGCCTTAACGAGTTCCTCGCGGTCGTCGGTGGCAATGAAGACCATTCTGAAGGGACCGCCGTGGCAGTGGAGGTGGTCACAGCAGCTCACGGGACAGAACACAGCGGCCGAGTAGATGAGCCAATCGATGCCAGCATCCGGCACGCGCTGCTGATCACCCGTGACGGGGTCCCAGACGGTGAAATACCAATCATCGTCGTCCAAGTGGAGGAGGACGCGGCCATGGTGGCTGTCGAGGGTGCGGCGGAAGTAGGGGTAGGGGGTGAAGGGTACTGCTGCGGTGGGGTAGAAGCTTGGGTCGGGGCCTCCTCCGATGACTTGGCGATTGTGGAGGTAGCCGAGCAGGGGCGGCGTCCGGTGGAAGGCGCGGTAGCGGCGGAGGAAGTCGGGGTCGGTGATGACGCGGAGCCAGTGCTTGCAGACGAGGGAGGCGCGGAAGAGGTGCTCGGGCTCGTCCGGCGGGAGGCGGAGGAAGATCTCGGCGGTCACGTCGTCGATGAGCTCCGGCGGCGGCGCCATGGTGCGCGGCCCCTGGTCGGTGGAGCGGCGGTGGCGGCGGCGAGGGTTGGGGTGGGGATCGATCGGGAAGCGGCCGAGAGTGTAGTGGGAGGAGCTCAGGAGCACAGCACGGCCGTCGGCCCACTGGGTTCGGTTCGACCCAGACCCAGGCACAGCCTGCTTCAAGCTTCGAACACAGCACACGGTCCGGCTCGACCAGAAAATGCATTTTGAAAACAAAAAAAAAACTCGGACTTCTGTTACTCAAACTGATCAGCCATTTCGCCTGTTACAACAGCGAGGTCATCAGTAAATTCAGATAGCATTTACAGAGTTCAGAATCTCATAATTTTTTGAGGAAGCGTGTTCAATGCCCGGAGCCTCGAGTACAGGCATCAACTCTGCGTATAGCATATCACTATTCAAAACCGATCAATGGCTCTAACTGAACGGACAATTTCTTCGAACGGTGATAATGCAATTGATCCTGCTTCTGAAGGACTTCTCCACACAATCGCACGAGGTTCCAGTGCACAAGAATAACTAGAACCCAGCCCTGAATTGAAGAAGGAAGTGAAGCAAGAGCTGCTAAAAGATGTCCTTCCATCAATCTTCAGACGAAAAGATTTTGTGCTGAAACACAACTTTTACAGGTACTAGCAATTCCAATTGTATAGCACAAAAACCTGAACTTGCTATCCTCTTAAGGGCAAAACATCAATACTGATCCTCATTAATTTTTCAGGAAAGGGAAATGACACATAAATTTAGTTCCAAGTAGCTGAGTCAAAGCATTAACCAAAAGGTAAATTAAATGTACCGGACATATTACAATTTTTGGCAATATGATCAGGACGAATTCCATAAAACAACAACATTTGATGATGATAACTTGCCCATTCCTACTTTAAACTGTTCAACAGAAAATGATATCACAGATAGTAGTAGCTCTGCAAGAACCCAATAGCAACAGGTTCATGATGATCAATTCATCCATTTGGAAACATCTTACTGTTGAGCGGCACGTCAGAGATTATTGAGTCCTGGGCATTGCTGCGGAAATGGGCCACAATCTGAAAGATACCATGAATGAGAATTAACTTTCCAACTTGGCATTTACATTGCGATGAGCTATGCACTAGAACTGCTTCCACGGGTTTTAAGACTATCTTGAAATACAAGCTTCAGCTACGCCAGAAAATGACAGAATATCTTTTAAAGATAAATAAACAAGGTTCCAAAAATTCCTACAATGCATGGTCCTAAAACTCAAAAATCAGCACTCAAATCAGGATCGATATTCAATACTTATTCAGTTTGCACTAGCACACATATATCATCTTTGGCAGTCTCTATATGTGAATAACAAATATTACTCCGAATATAACTAACTGTTCAAAACCAGAGCTAGCCAAACAAACATGTACAAGCTGTAAATGATTGATAACAGTTATCAGACAAGCAAGGACTAGTGCAGTACCAGGAGTGTAGAAGCTCATGTAAGGTAAGACACTAAAATAGACCCCAGGCTCATCTACCTTCATAACCTTCCCTGAATTGAGCTTGATCATGAACAAGCCAGCATCTGACCACACAAATATGACACCCACACCCTCTGCAGAACCAACCACAACTACTTTATCATCGGGACCAGCAACGGGTATTATTCCATCCAGCTTGATAACCTTGCATTGTACCCATTCTGCAACTCTTGAATTCACCTTCCTTGACCACAGATAAAGGCTGGAATCCTCAATGCAGGCAAACCCCAGTGAACTGTTCTCCATCTCCATGAGGGCAACGTAGTACACATTGCGTGACGGCGGGTTGATCATAGATAAACAATTATTGCCCAGATCATACTTGACGATTGCATTACGCCACCTGAGCGTACAGTAGATTTCATCTTCGACAAGGGCAACTCGCCTAGGCTGGACATAGGGCGTGTAGACCCTTCCTAAAATTGAATTCTCGGCATCTTGCTTATGCTCGACATAGGATTCACAACCATTGCCAAGAGATACAGGTGTGCTCCAGGCACCCGTCTCTGATGAGTACACGCTCGCCTTGACGATATATTCATCATCATCTGTGGCAATATAGACCACACGAAAGGGCCCCCCATGGCAGTCGAGGTGGTCGCAGCCGTCGGTGGCGCAAAGCACGGCGGCGGTGTGGACTAGCGGAGAGATGTCAGGAAAGGGGAGGGTGTGCCGATCGCCCGTGACGGGGTCCCAGACAAGGTAGAACGAACTCCCATCGCCCCACACGAGCACGAGGACGCGGCCGTGGCGGCAGTCGACGGCTTGCGCACCGCCGCATCCGTCGGCTTTGGCTCCCGGATGGGGGAAAGCGGGCAGTGTCGTGGTGGGGGTGAAGCGGGGGGCGGGTTCTCCTTCAAGGACCCGGAGCAGGTGGAGGAGGCCGAGCAGGGGTGGCGCCCCGTGGAAGGCGCGGTAGCAGCGGAGGAAGGCGGGGTCGGAGATGACGCGGCGCCAGCGCTTGCAGACGAGGGAGGCGCGGAAGAGGTGCTCGGGCTCGTCGGGTGGGAGGCGGAGGAAGATCTCGACAGTGACGTCGTCGATGAGCTCCGGCGGCGGCGCCGCCATGGTCTCCTTGGATTCAGTGGAGTGGAGCGAGGCGTGGGAGAGGGAGGGCGAGAGGAGTGTGACGATTCACCAGCCCAAGCCCAGCCCGAGTTGGGTTCTGGCCTCTTCAGAGGCCGGGTGTTAATAAAATCCCTGTTTTTCAAAAAAAAAAAAGCTCGGGTTGGGTTGAGCTCATCTCACGCCGCCTGGTCCACCTATGTTTTACTCGAAGATGATAGTTACAAGAATTCTAATTCCGGTGGCATAAGTAGCATCAACATATTTAACACTGACATCCAACATTTTAGCACTTGTAGAGTTGTAGTACCTAGCCTATCTCCATCCTTTGGAGTGTAGTTTTTTTACTCTCTCCATCGCCATTGACTTTTTGAGTTACGTTTCACCGCTCGTCTTATTCAAAATATTAGCTCAAGTATGCAAAATTATAAGTTATGTTTCAAATTTCTTTAGTGATAAAACAAATCATAACAAAATATTTGATAATTTTTAAACTTTTTTGAATAAGACGAGCGCTCAAACGTAACTCAAAAAAATCAACGGCGACATCATGTCAAGAACGGAGGTAGTAGTAAATAATCATTCCTTCAAATGCCGTCCCCTTTTTCTGTTGATAGTATCTTTAAACAGCTCAACTTTAGCAACCTTAAAAGTTCTACCGCACACATACTCCAGCCAAAACGACGAAACCATGTCACAAGTAATAGCATATTCAAGGTCGAGATCACTGGCACATTTCAAAGAACGTCTTGAATACACGCCATTAGCTCTAGTGTAACAGAGAACGTTACGGTTCAGAGGAAGCAACTCTCAACTCTGACACCTGAAGCCTCTGATGTAAGCCATCAGCTCTACAATTAACAGGTCACTAGCAAAAAATATGGTGAAGGAGGATTCGCCCATTCCCGGAAACAAAGCAATCAGCTATGACATCCTAACGGCCCGTCATGCATGGTGATGTTGGAGGAGCAATTTGTTTCTCAAAACGAAAGAGAGACAAAGAGAACCTGGTCCCCACCTCCCATGTACGTATTAGCTATTCAGTTTTGGAAGTTTCATAAAAATATGTGAGAAGCAAAACATGACATCCAGGTCAACATCCATATCCCATATCCTGGCAGTTCCAACTAGATTTGTCTAGTTTTAGCTCCATTCCAGGCGTAATGCAAATTGTCTAGTTTTGCTCGTTCCCAATGACTTCTCAGTATCTTTATTTTACCTGGCAGAAAATAACCAGATTAAATAAAAAATTGCAGAAACAAAAGCTGCATCTTGTAACATTATAGACTTGGACATCAGCTTTTCTGGTGTCTAGTAAAACAGCTGAGCTCCACATCTGTTTAATAGCTTCCTCAATCAATTCACAAACAGCAAACATTTTATGCTGAAGCTAAATTATGACTCGAATAATTGTATTTTCAATATGGTGTCCCAAAAGTATGAAGGTGCTACTCCCTCCAGTTTTCAATTGGTGACGTTAGTTCATTTTTTAACTCGAAAGGAAGTCCTAATGACATCAATTAAAAACGGAGGTATTACCTTTTAACACTCTTAAATACAAGAAACCAAAACTAAATCACATATATATTTTTAAAAAGGAAAACGACATGGACTAGACATATAATGTTAGTTCTAGCTGAGTCAAGCATTGATCAAACAGTAATTGGATTATGCTTCACATGTTAACTCAGATACAATTTGCTGACTGCATGAACAGGACAATCAAGAAGAACAACGACAATTGAACATATAGTGGATGGCACCCTTCATACTTGAGACAGCTCAACAGAAAGAAACAAGATAATAGTAATGACTCAAAGAAGCTAACAGCTGTATTGTCTGAGCAGACTCAAGCATGCATTCATCCATTTTGCAAGGTCCTAATGTTGAGTGGCAAATTGGAGATCAATGAGTATTTGCCAAGCACTGACCGTATGGCACGATCTGGACAGATACAAAACTCATTAGCAAGTCTACATTTACAGTTCAATAAGCATGTACTAGTACTATTCAACAGGTAGACTGACCATTAAAATTTAAATAAAATCTGGTCAATAATAGGTTAATACTGCTCCTTAGTCCTTATAAGTTGAACCGTCAAACTTAGTTAACAGGTTAATACTGGTTCATGATTTCTATACATGACAGTTTGTTATGGCGGCACACTGTCCAACTCCTAACTCAGAACCAAGTGTCAAAGTATTTACACTTTGATCAGGTATGTACTAGACTCGATTCCAAAGTTTCCCAGTCTAGCTAGCAATGCATGCTTCATCTATTGTAGAAAACAACAAAATATCTGTTAACTAAAGTCTAAGGCAAAGTAACATGACAATGCTAAATCAACAAGGTAGTTCCACGAATGCATCATCCTGGCAAGTTCAATTTCAGAGCTCAAAGTAATTTCCCCTTTCAATACTTATTCAATTTGCCCTAGAACACACATTCTCTTTGGCAATCTCTACATGTGAATGTACCCAATATTACTGACATTATGAAAACCAGAATCAGACAAGCAAAAATATAACATGATACAGTTTGTTAAACAAGGGTTATCAGCTTACCAGGGGTGTAGAAGCTCATGTAGGGTAAGACACTAAAGTAGACACGAAGCTTAGCAACATTCTTCACCCGCCCTGACTTGAGCTCAAAAATGAACAAACCAGCACCTGTGGCCACGAAGATGACATCCACACCCTCTGCAGACCCAGCCACGAATGCTTGATCATCAGGATCGGAAACGGGTATCACTCCATCCAACTCAATGTGCTTGCATTGCATCCATTCTACACTTCCTTCAGACTTCACATTCCTGGACCACAGATAAAGGCTTGACCCCTCAATGAAGGCAAATACCAGTGCATTGTCTTCCATCTCCATGAGGGCAATGTAGTTCACACTGCTTGAAGGTGGGTTAATCATAGATAAGCAATTGTTTTCCCAGTCGTACTTGATGATTGCATTACCCCACCGAAGTGTGAAGTAGATTTCATCTCCAACAAGGGCACCCCGTCTAGGCTGGACATAGGGAGTGTAGAACATTCCAATACCTCCACCATTGTTAATGGCATCTAACCTATGCTGGACATAGGCTTCACAACCACTGCCAAGAATTGCTTGCTTGCTCCACACACCTGTCTCAGACGAGTACATGCACGCCTTAACCTGGTCATCATATTCGTCGGTGGCAATGAAGACAACTCGGAAGGGTCCACCATGGCAATTGTTGTGATCACAGCCGCTCACGGCACAAAACACAGCGGCGGTGTAGGTGAGCCAGGCGACACCAGGCTCCGGCACACGCTGCTGGTCACCCGTGACAGGGTCCCAGACGATGAGATACCAACCATCATCGTCCGCGTGGAGGAGGACACGACCATGGTGGCAATCGAGGGCCCGGCGAAAGTACGGATAGGGGGTGAGGGGTACCGCTGTGGTGGGGATGAGGTGGGGAATAGGGTCTCCTTCGAAGACTTGGCGCCTGTGGAGGAGGCCAAGCAGGGGTGGCACCCTGTGAAAGGCACGGTACCGGCAGAGGAAGTCTGGGTCAGAGAGGAGGCGGAGCCAGCGCTTGCAGACGAGGGAGGCACGGATGAGGTGATCGGGCTCGTCCGGCGGGAGGCGGAGGAAGATCTCGGAGGTGACATCATCCATCAGCCCTGGCGGTGGCGCCATGTTGCGCTTGCGGGCCACAGTAGACGGGGATCTCACCAGCGCACGAGATGGGGACTCAAGATGGGTCAATATCAGCCTCATCCACGGCCGCATCCAATGCAGGTCTGAACTCCATCGCAAGCATATGCTTGACACCGAGGAGTGCGCGCTCTGCCATAATGGTGCCGAGACGCCCGATCACCTTGTCTCTGAATGTCCCTTCAGCCGGCAGTTCTGGGATGCCATCCATGTAGGCTCATCAACGGTTCCCGGGGCCTCGGAGCTTTGGAACATGACACGCCCGCATTGCGTTGGCTCTTCACTTCAACACCTTCGTGCTGCTGTGTTGCTGGCAGCTATGGAAGCATCGACATGAGGTCGTCTTCGACTCCCTAGCCCCATCTCTCTCCCGCCTGCTGCGTGCCTGTAGGGATGAAGCCCTACTGTGGCGCTACCGCCTCCCAACTAGAGACCGGGTTGTGGTCAATCAGTGGTGTAATTTATTTTCCATGTAATCTACGCTCTTCTCCCCCCTCAAATGACATGCAAGTTGTAAAACCTGGTGCCTTGCACCATCCTGTCCCGCTTTGCCGGGTATCAATGGTAAATCTTTCAGGTGGGGACGCTCTCACCCCCGGCGACCGTCAAAAAAAATATCAGCCTTATCCCCAGTGACTTGACAGCCATTGGTGCCATCGGCGACCTGAACTGCTTCAGCTGCAGTGGCGGTGGCTTCTTCTGCTCCCCCCTCCGTTTGGCCCCCTCTTGAACCTCCATAGACAACACCTGCAGCAGCATGTAAGCATGTTATTGCAACTTGTAAGCGCATAACGAAATCAAGAAATCTACCAAGCAAATTACTGCAGTTGATTGACGAATGACGAAATCAACGAATCAACCAAGGAAATTGCTGCAATAGATACCGCTCTAACTAGAGATCACTCTTAATTTGTCCAGTTCACCTTCGGAGCAAAAGGAAACACAAAAGGCACGCTGCAAAGCAAGAAATTACCTGTGAATCGGAGGCACTGGAAGCAGGCCGAGCAGGCGTGGAGGCAGCGGGGAACGCGGGGCGCCCAGACGACGCGGCCGACGGCGGCGGGCGGCGAACTGCGGCAATGGACGGAGCGTCCCCGCCGGGGCCCGGGGCGGATGTGCCGCGACCGGAGGCGGCGGCGCGGCCTGGTCCCCGCGGCGTGAGCGCGCCATGCTCGCTCCGCGGCTGCGCTCTCCGAGGGTTTGGGTGGAGTGGGTGGTTCGGGAGGACAGGGGGACTGAGCCAGGCACGGCCCCGCCGTCTAGTACATGGTTCGGCTCGACCAGGATATGCTTGAGAGCTGGATGCGGCCTCGCGCTCGGAAAAGAAAATTAAACTTTTTTTCCCGAAGAAAAAAAACTTTGTATATATCTCCAAAATCATGAACCCACAGTTAAAACAAAAACTCAAGTCACAAGTCGTGGGGTAAGGTTGCTAAATATTGGCTGCCGTGGCAGCAGAGGTGGTCGCAGCCGGCGGTGACGCAGAGCACCGCAATACTAAGAGTCCTAGATCGACGTCCAGCTCGGGCAGGCGCCGGTGACGGGGTCCTAGACAAGGAAATCATCACCCATGTCGAAGAGGACGAGGACGCGGCCGTGGCGGCAATCGAGGGCTCGGAAACTGCGGCCTCCGGCATATGCCGGAGGGATGAAGGCGGACAGAGGTGTGGTTGTGGCCAAGCGCGGGGAGAAGTAATTGCCGCGGTGGCCTTTGCCCCGCGATTTCGACACAGTGGAGGAGGCCAAGGAGGGGCGGCGCTCCGTGGAAGGCGTGGTAGCTGCGTAGGAAGGCAAGGTCGGAGACGATGCGGAGCCAGGGCTTGCAGACGAGGCAGGCGCGGAAGAGGTGCTTGGGCCCGTGCGGCGGGAGATGGAGAGGATCTCGTCGATGAGCTCCTCCATTCGCTCTGGCGGCGGCATGCTTGGTCGGCAGGGTGTGCGAGAGTTTGGGCAGGGTCTATGGGGAGAGCGAGGATCGGCTGACGTGAATTGCTCTTAGAGCAGGCTCAATAAGGACTGTTCATTTGTCGCCACGAACATACATGTCAGTAAAATTAGACGTGGAAGAGAGAGAAATGGAGTCTGACACCGAGCTTGTCGCTCCTGCCGGAGACGGTCGCATGGCCTGTTCCCGCACAGCTCATGGGACCGCAAGCCTGAATTTGAGTGGGGTCTACAGATAAATAATAATATTTAGGAGACTATGAAGAAACTAGTTGCTGTATGGCTTAGCTCTACAGCTTGTCTGATACTGATATTGCTTGTTTGTTAGACAAGCTTATTGAGCTTGCTCTTACTGAACAGTGGGCCTGACCCCACGTGTAAGTGGGCAAGTCACGGGTGAAGTTACCTCAGAGGATCCTCGTTCTCGTGCGGAATGGGGGAACGGAACGGCGGGCCCCTGATGGACGAGCTCCTGGTGGGTCTACGGATACGGAGTCTGGAATGATCAGCCCAATATTTTCAGTTCCAGGCAGCGTATGGCCCGCCGTTTTGAATTTAAAATTTCCTCATCCTAGGGGCGCATCGTCTTGCCCTGAAACATCGTTGTGAATTTAAAATTTCCTCATCCCATGTTCTTGTTGGAAATAAAACTAGGCAGATGGATTAAGACTACTACTGCAGTTTCTGCTGACTGCTGGAGTGTAGAGATCAAGGACAACCATAAGAGGCCAGCATGTCAATCAGATCCTTCTTAACGAGGTACAGTCTCGTGGCTTTTGCATAGATTGCTCTAAGCCGTCGATGGGTACGAGTGACAATGACTGCTGGAAGCCGTGAAATTGGCTCCTCCTGTAGCGCTTATATACGGAAAATGATGTTCATGGTGACCGCCGATTATGTGCTGGATTCACCAATCTTGAGTTTCTTCAGAGCCCACGGTGAACGGGTAGGACTTGAGGAGCCACACGGCCCCGGCGATGGAGAGTGTGTAGGGCGTCGACCTTTGAGCTTGGCAACCGCACTCAGTGTCGAAATGTCGACCACGATGGCGGATGACACTCTTCACAAGGTCCAGAAATCGGACGTGGCGACTGGCAACGCATTCCCGAGCCTTTTAGTTTGCAACTGGATTTGAAGCTTTACATCAATTTTTCTTTCAGGTGGTTAATACTGCGAAATCGGGAGTGTAACTCCTGGAATAATTGTGGGCTTTGTCATGCTAGTGGTAGAGTATGAAGCAGGTGGGCAAACCAAAGCACGTAAGATTGTCTGCGAGGGGATCCCGCTTGCCGCTACCTACTAGTTGTACTTGCATGAAACAATTCGGTTCAGTATCAACACACGCATAACAAAATTTGCAGCGATCACTGATTCATGGTTTCTCGTCAGAAACTCTGATATGCAGTCACGAGCCACGACCAAGAAATTGAACAAGCAGGTGCCTGGACTTGTGACAGTCCAATCAACTCAATATTTGTGTTCCCAAGAAAAAGTATATGATCAGAGGACCAAATTGGATTCGCAGATTCCAGCGCAAGAAATTCTATACTGTAAAGTAGAAATGATCTTTAACAAACATATGGAGAGCTAACTAATGCAAAATAATAATAATAAACTTTCAGGAAAATGAAGGTCTACGTTGATGAGACTATATATACTATCTGGTTTTAGCTGGTTGCACCGCACGTCCAGGTGAATGTCTTGTCGGAGAGGCGCCAGCAGCCTATGTCGTCAGAAGGAGGGATCTTCATCAGTTCATGATAAATCGTCTCGACATCTTTAACGTAATCAGGTTGCTCTTCCACATAGTACTTGTTCTTCGAGGCCGAGGCGTGTGCAGCTCCATGCTTTTGATCGCGCTGTTGGAGCTCTGAAACAGCAATCTCACAAGCTGCATCTCCTCTTCCGTTCCACCGAAGCCGGTCATCTTCACCTCCTCCAGGGCCTCCAACGCCACCGCCCCACGAATCTCCCACTTATCGGCAACCTCCTCACAGAAGCAGGGGCCCTGTTGGGATATCCTCGCAGGACAGTACCAAACAAGAATCACAAAACTGCTTCGCTAGGCAAACCACTACTATAATCTAATATAAGAAAGTAAATGCGAAGAAGAAAGACAATTAATGCGAAGGGAAATGCATTTCCAGGAAGATTCACATTACAGTACCTTGGTACTACTCAACAGGAATCGACCCCCCAACAGGAGTTCTAGGGACGCTATTTATAGCCCCGTTCGACTGTTATGCCCTTGTTGACGTAAATACCCTTGGTCTCACTAGTTTATACAGCAAACCCTATGTACAGAATTGTCAAAAGGGCATAACAGTCAAATTACAACACTTCCCGAATAGCTAACCCTAAAACCTCTGGAGGTGGGGACCCTTCCGCGAAGGGACCCACACGAAGAGCCCTTCGTTGTCTGCTCTTCGCCGCGGCTTCAGAACTCCACCATCCGCGCTTGGCCCTTCGCGTTACAATCTGGTACTTCGCCACAAGTCTCCTTGGTGGCGAATCCTCTTCGCGTTCCCATCCGTGGATCCTGGAATCTGCAACATAATAGGCGAGCAAGGAGAAAGATGCTGAATAACGAAGAGACGGGGAGTTTTACTGACTAACCTCTTCGCCATTCCCCAACACAAGCCCCTCGTGGGCGAGGTTCAACTTCGATGAGCCGAACCCTCGATCCCGACAACCGTCGAAAAATGCGAAGAGGATAGTCGGAAAAACTCCCCTCTCGAAGTTGAGCCACGAAGGTTACACAGGTAAGATAAGCGAAGAGTTTGCGCCGGCTGTTAGACCTATTATTTTTGTTTTAACCGCTGGGCACGGTTATCCACGCGCAGTAAATGCGCCAATTTTCACCCCCCTATAAAAGGACCGGGGGGGGGGGGGCGAGTTCATTTCACGCCTTCCGGTTGAAGTTTTGAAATCTCTTCGGCTCTCGCTAGCTTTTAGGCTGCTCCAACGACCCCCGCTCTCTTCGGAATTCACCCTTTGGTAGGTTTCTTATGTGTCAATTTTTGTTCTTCGCTGTAATTTTGTTATTTTCCGCCTTTCGCAAGGGGAATTGGTCTTCGCTGCTTGATGGTTTATTAGTTTGTCATGTCTAGGATCAGGCTGACTGCGTGCCTCATTGACGAAATGGCGAGCGAAGACGTCTCAGCGAAGGCTCCATCAAGTTCGCCGGCGGCGGAGTCGATCTTTCCTGAGCGATAGCTCGGAGAAGATACCGGACTCTCCTTCGCATGTTGAACGCGAAGAGACTCCGCCTAACCCGGCAACGGAAGGTGACTTGGAAAAAGGCGCCGCGGCTGGTATGACTACCGCCGATATTGCTCCTACTGCCACTCCGTCTGCCGTCGGAGGTAACCACTTTGGAGAGAATGCTGATTTCATTGCTTATTTAGATTCTGCGGCTGAGCTCGAAGCGAAAGGCCACGTTGCCGAAGAGGGTTGCTCTAAAGACGCTGCCCCTGATACAGCGGAGCTGTCTGATAGGGAGAGGACTCGGCTAAAAGGTGGAGCTCCGCTCAGGAAACCTTTTCAGCCGCCGAAGACACTGCGCCTTGGGCGCTCACTTGTCACGGATCGCGTGCTTGAGCAGTACGCGAAGCTTGGGTACTTTGAGGCAGGAACTGTGCGCGCGCCCAAAGGCGAAGAGGTTCCAACTCCGGAGCCGAACGAGGCAGTTGTGTTTCGGGATTTTTATGAGGCAGGGTTCCGTCAGCCAACGTGGAACTTTCTCGGAGCTATCCTATTCCGGTACAACGTGGAGATGCACCAGCTGACGCCTAACGCCTTCGTGCAACTGGCGAAGTTCATATGGGTAGTGCGTACTCACAAAGGTCGGCTTCACCCTGACGCGTTTTGCCGGTTTTTCCGCTTTTACTTGCAAAACAAGAAGGTTTACTTCGACGACGATGTATTCCACTCCCAGTATGGGATATGTTCGTTCAAACCCCGTGAATTCTCAAAGCAATCGAAGATCAAGACGATTAGTCTTGCGACTGCTAATTGGAACAAGTGGCCTGAAGACTGGATGAGATACTAGTTTTACGTGCCAGTTCCCTCAGCGAAGGATGATGAGGGAGATACTTTTTACCCACTTGGGAGCACCATACGCGATGCCGACCCGGTCTTTTCTCCCGGTTACGAGGATAGCGAGGGGTTTCAGAAAGCCTGCGTTGCTTTCAAAAATATTTGCCGGGTGCTGAGTTCGCGAGGTGTCGTTGAAGAATTTATCGCTGCCCGCATATGGCCTCTTCGCAGCGGATGGCACCCCAAGAGGCACAAAACGAAGAAGGTGGGTAAAATTGAATTTGAGAGGCCGCTCTTCGCTGAAGACGTAGTGAAGAAACCTGATGATTTGTCTGATGCACAATTCGTTAAGGTTGTGGAAGAGGCCGCGGAGATTCTTTGTGGTCCTTACACCGAAGAGGAGGCTGATTTGTGCGATAGGAAACTTTTGGTTAAGGACCGCATCAATCGGATCTTCGACTTTTTAAAAGTCAAGTACTACGGGCGTAAGGTTGGTCCGATCAGACGGGTCTGCAAGAAGCCTGGAGAGAAGGTTTTTAGGACGACTTGCTTTGTTGAACTTGAGGGATGGAGGAACGCCATTGAGCCTCCAGAATACGAAGAGGAGGAAAACACTGAAAAGGCTCCTCCGCGAAAGACTGTTCGTAAGGTCTCTTCGTCCGCTGTGGAGAAAATGGTGACTGTACAAGCGGAGAGGCGGAAACGGAAAAGGGCCGCTGGTAGAAAAGGGAGTTCTCTTCGGATTTCGGATGCTTTGGAGGGCTCAGCCAGCTTTCCTACAGTCCAGTGCGAAGAGGCTGTAGTTCCAATTGGTGTCACTGAGCCTGGGGAAGGGTTTGGTAAAGCGCCTCCGATGGTCCCTCCGGTTTACGACCTGACCGGCTCCGACGAGATTTTGTCGGATAGCGCTGATCAAGGCTTGGACACCGGGGTTAAAACCTTCGTCGCTCCCTCGGGGGCCCCGGTTGTTAACTTGGATGACTCCGATGAGGTCATAAGTGATGACTCTGTGGGTAATACAAGGGGTGCCTCTGCGGAGAGTAACCGCGACGTCGATGCTTTTACGGTCGATGATGCTGGGCTTGACCGCGTCCTGCAAGGAATGAGGGATGATGCCACATCCTCTAGCAGCGGGTCTAGCGAAGACACGAGTAGCAGTACTGATGACTCTAGCAGTTGCAGCTCTAGTGATGCTATATCATCTAACACTCCTGGTAACGAGGTCAGTCGTTTGATATTTGGGATGATGTGTGGGGACGTTGAGTTCAACGCCGAAGGTCTCTTGCGTGTCTTTTGTTTTTCTATCACATTAATGTTTGTTCTAGTTTGTGCGAAGATATTTAGACTTCTTTTCTGTTTGTCTCGCAGGTTTGGGGCGTGTTCTTAGCGAAGTGCCTGCGGCTGAGCTTGTTGACACACTGGAACGCCAAGTTTCGGTGGTAAACTTCTTGTTACTGTATCTTGAAGTTTTTACTATTTATGTTTCCTTGTACTGATATTTTTCGATGCGTATGTTATGCAGGTGTACGCCACCTCCAAGGCTCTTCGCACTAAAGTTGTTACTGGCGGTGTCAGCGGAGATTCTTCCGCTGAACTCGAGGACCTTCGCCGAGAGAAGGCTCTGTGGGAGAAGACCCGTGCAGAGTTTGAGCAGGCCAAGACTGACCTGGCCGCTAAGGAAAAAGAGTTAGGAGAGCTGAAGGCATCTCTGGAAAAGGTCGAGCTCGCGCATGCGGAGAAGCTTAAAGACGCGGAGGAGAAAAACGCTGATGTAACTCAGCAGCTTGAGGACTTCGCGAAGATGTTTGACGAGGGCGCTGTCAACGCCTTCCGCCAGCTGTCTGAGGCGCTGTCCCAGGTTGGTGGTAAGGCTTTTCCGCTGCCGACCAATAATCGCATATCGCCATCGCTCTTCTTCGCGTGGCTGGACCAGGAGATGAAACTACTCCCAGGGGCTTTTCGCAACTCTGGGGATCAAGCCCTCCGAACAGGCCTCTTCGCGCTACTGGATCTCCTGGACAAGAAGAAGTGTGCTCACTTCATCGAGCTGGGGAAGTCCGGATTCAATCCTGCTGACTTTGCGGCCGCCAACGCTTCGACCAGCAACGACAAAGTGCGGGTCGTTGTTAAACGCTTCCTCAAGTACTATTGGGGTCCAGTTGGCGCCGAGGCTTCGCGCCAAAAGGCTGCCGAGGAACTTGCGACGGTAACGATTTTGCGTTTTCTAGTTCTTTTCGATTTTTGCTGCTCTCATTGTTGTGACCATTTTGTTTTGAAACGAAGGCTGCTGGAGGTCCTCAAGCGGTCAAAGAACAAGCTCCGCCGAGCCATGCTCCGAGCAAGCGCGCGGCTTCTGCTAGCGAAGATGCCGCTGCCCCGAAGAAGGCGAAAGCTAGCACGCCTTCCGAGGGGAAAAATGGCGAAGAGGCCAGGCGCAGTGGCGAAGTCTAGAGATGTTTCATATTTGGCCAGGGATGTTATGGCTTGTATCGAATTCAGGGTCTTGATGTAATGTACTATGTGTAGGTCTCCGGCGAGGAGCCTGCTTTTGAACCTCTTTGGTATCGCAATGGCAACTTTTGTGCTACTCGTGGTAGCTTCGTGGCTTTTCGCCGAAGATTTGGTGAACCTTCGCTGAGCCGTTTTTGGACGTATGCCCTGAAAGAATACTTTGAATGCCGCGCGGAGATCGCTCGTGTTTTCAAGACCCGCAAGGTCTGCGAAGAGCGACCCTTTCTTTTGATTCAGAAGGAAGGAAGTGGAGAATGAGCCGGTGTATTCGTTTCCTTGGGTTTTTGACGTTCCTTGCAAGGATCGTCATTACGATAACGTGTACAGGAGCTCTGACTTCATGCCTTTGATTAGCTTATGGGGCACGAATCAATCTGTTTTGTTACAAGAACATTTTCTTAAGTTCTATTTATGCGAACGTTAGTACTTAGTAGTTTCTTCTTCGGAAACGCGAAGATGTTTTCGACTTCCGAAGTGAAAAACTCCCCTCCCCCCTGGCAATCGAGGGGCGAGGTGCGAGATTGACGCGAAGAGGTGCGAGATTGACGCGAAGATGTTTTCCACTTCGGAAAAACTCTCCTCCCCCTGGCAATCGAAGGACGAGGTGCGAGATTGACGCGAAGATGTTTTCCACTTCGGAAAAACTCTCCTCCCCCCTGGCAATCGAGGGGCGAGGTGCGAGATTGACGCGAAGATGTTTTCCACTTCGGAAAAACTCCCCCCCCCCCCCCCTGGCAATCGAGGGGCGAGGTGCGAGATTGACGCGAAGATGTTTTTCACTTCGGAAAAACTCCCCTTCCCCCTGGCAATCGAGGGGCGAGGTGCGAGATTGACGCGAAGATGTTTTCCACTTCGGAAAAACTCCCCTCCCCCCTGGCAATCGAAGGGCGAGGTGCGAGATTGACGTGAAGATGTTTTCCACTACGGAAACGCGAAGATGTTTTCCACTTCGGAAAAACTCCCCTTTCTGGAATGAAGAATGCACGCGATAGCGAAAGCACAAGCAATTTATTTATTAGCGCGGGTACATTGTGGTCTTAATACAAAACGATGCGAAGAACAAGCTTACTACGGGAGTGGCAGTTACACTGGATAAATTCGAAGTAGGCGAAGAACGCTTACTCCCTACCGCGTGTGCGGCTTCTTGTACGGCTCGCGACTCCGCCATTTCTTACTCTTAGAGCTGCATTATTATTATTTGGCAAGTACCTGGTAAACGGGTCCTCCAAATCAATGAATTTTGGAAGAGCTAGGGTTTCTTGTGGGATAACTTGGAGTGGTTCTGGTTGTTGATACTGCACAAGAGCGAAGCCCCGGTTGAGGTTTGGTGGTTGCTCGGCTTGCGGCGGTGGTGTAGGTGCTTGGCTATTGCCAGAGGAACCTTGTGATTGCTGGCTCAATCTAAGGTTTCCCATTCATTCTAGGTACTTCTCCATGCGTCTCTGCGCTGGACTCTTTGAGGGTTCCATGCCGGTTTTGTGGTGTCTTAAGGAGGCGGTGTGAGTTCGTTCTATTTATAAGAGGAAAAAGAGTTGGGTCGCGCGCTCTATTATTTTGTTATTGACGTTGTACCCTATGCCTTTAGTTATTCGCGGTGCTCTCGAGTAGAGATTGTACTGACTTGTTCTTTTTCGTGCGCTTTTACTGCTTGCGCACGATGATCGGTCAGAGAGAAAATCTAATAGTCTCTCTACGAGATAGGTTCCCTGTATATTTGACTTGCCATTGCATCTTTGCCCTTAGGCGGTTGGCGCTGCTTTTCGGGCACACGGGGTGTTTTTACCCGCAAAGGTTTCTTGCTCATAAAGTAAGAAATTTGCCACTTGGGCTGGGCATTTCGTCGATCTGGCTTCGTAACTCTCGCTACGTTTGATAAGCCGTAGAGCTGCGCTTGAATTGCGAAGTTCGAAGGTTTACATGCTGTGTTTATACAATCGTTGATGCTGAAAACTTATTATGTTAGTTTGCATCGACATAAGACTCTTCGCGGTTTTCTGGGGAAGTACTTGCATTATGATTGCAAAGGGTTACATGAAGGTCTCACCTCGTTAAAAACCTCACCCCCAAGATGGGGTTCCCCTGTGAGGAAAAGAGTATGAGCCTTGAAATCTCTGAAAACGAAGAGAAAGATAAAAAGAAACTACTGAAAACTAGAAAAAAGGGGGGTGATCGCTTATATTTATGCGAAGACCCTTACACACTTTTAAGCGAAGTACTTCTTGAGGTTTTCAACATTCCAGGAATGAGGGAGGTCGTTGCCTTCGCAGTCTGCCAGTCGATATGATCCTGGGTTGTTAGTTTTGACCACGATGTATGGCCCTTGCCACTTGGGCTCAAGTTTACCGAAGCTCTCAGTTCTTGGACTTCGAAGTAACACGAGGTCACCAATTGCGAAGTGCCTGTGGACTACCTTTTGGTCCCTCCATTTCCTTGTTTCCTCTTGGTATTTTTCCAAGTTGCAGGCTGCTTCGAGCCTGGAAATCTCGACCATGTCCTTAGCGATGACTTGGTCTTCGAGATTTGGGTTACCAGCTTCGACCCTGGGGCTGTGGTGCTTGACCTCTTCTAGAGTCATAGCTTCTTCGCCGAACAGCAACTTGAACGGAGTAAATTTTGTTGCTCTTGAGGTTGTGGTGTTATGCGCCCACACTATCTTCGGCAGTTCATCTGCCCATTTGCCTTTCTTTTGATCGAGCAGGCACTTCTTGATGCCTTCGAAAATCTGCTTGTTTACATTTTCAACAGCCCCATTTGTTTGAGGGTGGTACACTGAAGCGAAGTGCGTTTTGACCCCTAGGCTATAGCAATATTCCTTGAAATCATAATTCTCAAACTGTTTGCCATTATCGACAGTTATTTCCATGGGCACTCCGAACCTGCAGATGATGTTCTGCCAGAAAATTTTTTTGATGGTAGCAGCGGAGATGCTCACCACTGGTTTAGCTTCTATCCATTTGGTGAAGTAATCGAGGGCTACCACCGCGTGAGTATAATTTCCTTGGGCGGTGGGTAATGGGCCTACCAAATCAATCCCCCATCGCTGCAAGGGCCAAGATGGTTGAATCAGCTTAGAAAGTTGTGCTGGGCTTCGCTCTTTGTGCGAAAACTTTTGGCACGCTTCGCACTTCTTCACTATTTCTTGTGCATCAATGGTTGCTGTGGGCCAGAAAAAACCTTGGCGAAGAGCCTTTGCTGCGATGGATGTTACTCCTCGATGAGAACCACAAATCCCCTGATGAATTTCCCTCAAAATGATTTTTCCTTGATCTCTGCTGATGCACTTGAGGAGAGGGCTGACAATTCCTCTTTGATACAGCTGATCGCCGATGATTGTGTAGTTTCTTGCTCCGGCTTTCATTCTTTTGTCTTTGGCCTCATTTTCGGGCTCATAAAAATTTGCGGAGATATGCCATGATTGGGGATCTCCAGTCTTCGCTGTATATTGCATTTATGAGACAAGCTTCTTTTTCTGTTGTTTTGATCGAAGGACTGAATAGAGTTTCAAAGAACACATCTGGGGGCAATGATTCTTTTCTTGCTGCTGCTTTGGCCAGTGCATCTGCTTCTGCATTTTCACTTCGGTCTAAGTGGATGCAAGAGAATCCGCGAAAGTGCTTCTCCATACTTCGCACCAATTCGAGGTATTTGATTAGTTCTGTGTCCCTGGCCACGTATGACTTGTCAACGTGACCTTGCAGGACTTTAGAATCAGTTTTTATGACGAAGGTAAGGACACCCAGTGATTTCAATTTCCGAAGGGACAATAAGAATGCTTCATACTCTGCAATGTTGTTGGTGCATCTATCAGCTTCTTTGCTGAATTCTAACCTGAAAAAACTGCATATCTAAGCTTGATACCCGAAGGAGACACCAGAATTGCCGAAGCCCCGGCACCGAGATGGCACCAAGCCCCATCGCAAAAGATTTCCCAGGGTTGTTCAAAAATGAGCCCTTCGGTGTATGAAGAGGGCTCTGTCCAATCTGCTATGAAGTCAGCTAGTACTTGAGAGTTTACAGCGCTTCGCTTCTCGAAGTCTATAACATGTTCTGACAATTCCAGAGCCCACTTGGAGATTCTGCCAAATGCTTCTCGATTTCTGAACATATCAAAGAGTGGTTGGTTTGTTAGGACCCGAATGGTATGTGCCTCGAAGTAGTGCCTTAGCTTTGTAGCTGCCATGATCACTGCATATGCTACTTTTTCAAGTTCTGAATAAAAGACTTTAGAACCACTTAGAGCTTCGGAAACGAAATATACTGGTCTTTGCACTTTCACTGGTTTTCCTGTCTTCGCCTGCTGAGATTGCTCTTGGACTAGCGCAGCACTGACAGCTGAATGCGAAGCCGCCACATATAATAACAATGCCTCCTTGGGCTGAGGACTAGCAAAGCTTGTCATTTCTCTGAGATAAGACTTGAGTTGTGCAAACGCTCTTCTTTGATCTTTGCCCCACTCGAATTTGCTGTTGCTGCGAAGGACCTGGAAGAACGGGAGACTTTTCTCCGCTGACCTTGAGATAAATCTGTTGAGTGCTGCTATTCTTCCTGTGAGTTTCTGAACATCTTTAACACTTGTTGGTTCTCTCATGTTGAGTAATCCTTCGACTTTGTCTGGGTTAGCTTGGATCCCTTTGATTGATACCAAGCAACCCAACACTTTTCCCTTGTCAATTCTGAAGACACATTTTTCTGGGTTGAGCTTGACATTTGCTTTTCTGAGATTGGCAAAGGTCTGAGATAGATCCATGCCGTGATCTTCTCGCTTACTGCTCTTTACGACAATGTCGTCGACATAGGCTAGAACGTTCTTACCCAACTGATCTTCGAGAACTGCTTTTGTCATTCTGCAAAAAGTTGGTCCTGCATTCTTGAGACCTTCGGGCATTCTTACAAAACAGAAAGTGCCGAAGGGTGTTATAAAGCTTGTTTTTTCTTCGTCTGACTTTCTCATCCAGATTTGATGATAACCCGAAAAACAGTCCAACAAAGAAAGGAGCTCCGCTCCTGCTGCAGCATCCACTATTGTGTCTATCCTTGGAAATGGAAAGTCGTCCTTGGGACATGCCTTGTTAAGGTCAGTGAAATCGACACACATTCTCCACATGCCATTCTTTTTCCTAACGGGAACTGTGTTTGCCAGCCATGTGGGGTATTTCACTTCTCTTATGACTCTTGCATCCAGAAGACGCTGGACTTCGGCCTTGACCGCTTCCACCCGATCTTCGCTCATTTTTCTTAGCTTTTGTTTCTTCGGCTTTATTGATTTGTCGATATTCAGCTTGTGTTCAATTTTATCTCTGTTGACCCCTTGAAGGTCATGAGATGACCACGCGAAGACATCTTTGTTTTTCCTGAGAAGATTAACAAGTTCTTCTTCTTCATTCTTCGGCAAGTTGGTGCCTATTGTAACGTATTGATCTTGCACTGCTGGATCTAGCAATACCCTCTTGGTTTCACAATCTTCATTGATGGTCTTTTCATCTTTGTCATGATCTTCGTCATGAGTGGTTGATGCACTCTGCTGGTTGTCTGGTTTATCGGAGAGGACATAGACATTTTTCTGGCCCGGAGAGATGCCCTTTTCAATGTTTCTGGCTTCTTGTTGGTTCCCGAAGACCGTGATAACACCCTTCGGTGCGGGCATTTTCATGACAAGGAAGGAATTGCGAAGGATGATGTCGAAGATGTTGATCACTCCTCTGCCGAAGATGGCATTGTAAGGATAATTCATTTCTACCACATCGAAAGTGATATGCTCGGTTCTTGGGTTAGACATGTCCCCGAAAGAAACCGGCAGGGTAATTTTCCCCAGTGGGATGATTCTTTTGCCTCCGAAACCATAGAGCGGAGTCTTGGAAGGTTCCAAAAGATTTCTGTCGAGCTTAAGCTGATCGAAGGTACTTGCAAATAGGATGTCCGAAGAAGCCCCATTGTCGACCAGTATTTTGGTGATTATCCAGCCATAGACATTAGTTTCTATGACCATTGCATCATTGTGCGGGTGACATCTTAGGTCGCAATGGGAGAGGTCCTCTTCGGTGAAGGTTATTGGTATATGAGACCACTTGGTTTTGCGAATAGGTGCTACATTGGAAATGGTGTTTACTGCGCGGAAGTGATCTCTTCGCTGCTTTTTGCTTTCGAACTCGAGCGAAGAGCCTCCAGTTATTGGTAGGATAACTCCGTACGCTGGGAAAGGGTTGGCACTTGGATTGTTCTGAGTTTGGTTCTCGCTCTTTGGTCTTAAAGGCGGTGGAGGAGGTAACTCTTCGCGAGCTGGGTGGCTAGGGGTAGGTGGGGGTGGCGGTAGCATTTTTGGTATGTGGTTTACATGACTGGGTTGATAGTGAGGCATTTGGTGATGGTGGTGTGCATCCTGTTGGGAGGGATGCCGTAATTGTTTTGAACTGGGAAAGGCGAAGGGTAGTATTGTGGTTGAAAGTGAGGGTATATTGGCTGGCTAGGCCATTGGACTTGATTTGAAGTGTGGTTAACCATCTTCATTTGGTTAGGCGGCTGCTCTTTTGCTTTGATTCTATCAAAAGTTTCTTTGGTCTCCGGAAGTGTGCCCCTTGTCAAGACCATGAAATATACAGTATGGCTTTCTAGGCTCCTGATTCTTTCCTCTTCCTTTACCTCTTCCTCACCCAGTCCTTCCACCTCTATTTCCGGCGGAATGCTGAGATTCTTCGGGCTTTTCTTGAGAGTCTATTTGGTTTATGTACTGAGGTTGAGATGCTTGCTTGTTTTGCTTTCTATTGTTATTCCAATCTTGCTTGTTACCATCTGACTGGCTTCGCTTGTTCTGTTTTTGACCATTCTGTGTTGCGACTCTTCGCCTATAATCATTATCTGCTCTGCAGTATTTTTCCAAGTCTGAGTAGAGCTCTTGGATAGTAGAGGGGTAGTTCATTGAGAAGTGAGTAGCACATGGTCCGGCGCAAAGGCCCAAGAGTGCTGCTTCTATGGCTACGTTATCTTCGACGCCAGATGCTTGAGATTTCAGCTCTACAAATCTCCGGAAATAATCCTGGAGTGGCTCTTTGTCTCCTTGAATATAAGACCTCAGATCAAGGGCGGTTACGGTTTTGCGGAAGAAACCTTGGAAATTTTGCAGCAATTTATCTCTGAGGTTCTCCCATGAATATACCGAAGATGGTCTGAGAGTGAAATACCAGTCTAAAGCTTGCCTTTCAATAGCAGTGACAAATGTCTTCGCCAAAACAATATCATCGCCTCCTGCTGAAGATATGGCGGCTTCATAACTCATGAGAAATTGTCTTGGGTCAGATCGACCATTATACTTTGGCAGAGGAATAGGCTTATACGATTGCGGCCGCGGAGTCAGCTGAATTCCCTCTGACAGCAGAGAGTTCTTGTCGAACTTGAGAGAAATAAGCGAAGGGCCACGAGGAGTAAACTGCTGTTGACGACCCGAATGATGCTCATCAGCGCAGAGATCATGTATTTCGCGCTGCAGCGCTGCGACTGACTCTTTAGCTTGTGCAATTTGTTGCAAGATTCTTGATCTGCCCTGATCTTGTTCAGCTGCTTTTAGTCTTACTTCCTTTAGTCTTTCGCAATTCATGCTCGAGAGCTAATAATTCCCGAAGCTCTGCTTCTTTAAGGAAATTCACTCGGCCTCGCAGCTCTTGCGAAGATCCCGCCGCCTGAGCAATAGCGGGTTCTTGGGTGTTACCAGGAATGGGAGCAGTATGCTCAGTACGTTTAACGGCAGTATGCTGGTTAACACGCGGAGAGTTCTCTGGGTCCTCATCATCCTGTGATTCTTCAGTGGCGTCTTCGACTAAGATTTCTTGACTATTGGTGTCTTCTTCTGTTCTCTCCGCATCTCTTGCCTGCTCAAGAGGGAGTTGCTGATTGGTGACATTCGGCGCAGGGGGACTAGCTAAGTTTGCTGCCGCTGACGCCTAAGACTCTGGAATGATAGTGAGCTGCCGCGAAGCCGAAGACGGAGTCCCCTTGGGTGCTCTTGGAGCGGCAGCAGGCTTTAGCTTCTTGGGTGGCATAATGAGATGATCTTCGGCCAAAACACAACGGTGGGCGCCAATTGTTGGGATATCCTCGTAGGACAATACCAGACAAGAATCACAAGACTGCTTCGCTAGACAAACCACAACTATAACCTAATATGAGAAAGTAAATGCGAAGAAGAAAGACAATTAATGCGAAGGGAAATGCATTTCTAGGAAGATTCACATTACAGTACCTTGGTACTACTCAACGGGAATCGACCCCCCAACAGGAGTTCTAGGACGCTATTTATAGCCCCGTTCGACTGTTATGCCCTTGTTGACGTAAATACCCTTGGTCTTACTAGTTTATACAGCAAACCCTATGTACAGAATTGTCAAAAGGGCATAACAGTCAAATTACATCACTTCCCGAATAGCTAACCCTAAGACCTCTGGAGGTGGGGACCCTTCCTCGAAGGGACCCACACGAAGAGCCCTTCGTTGTCTGCTCTTTGCCGCGGCTTCAGAACTCCACCATCCGCGCTTGGCCCTTCGCGTCACAATCTGGTACTTCGCCACAACTCTCCTTGGTGGCGAATCCTCTTCGCGTTCCCATCCGTGGATCCTGGAATCTGCAACATAATAGGCGAGCAAGGAGAAAGATGCTGAATAACGAAGAGACGGTGAGTTTTACTGACTAACCTCTTCGCCATTCCCCAACAGGCCCCAAGTCGCCTCTCGTAGACAAGAGTGCATGTCGACGCGCAACGACGTCAGGCGAGGGCACCTCACGAGCAAAGCGGACATGACTCCCACCAAGTGATGCTTTAGGAAGGAGGAGGCGCTCACGGCCATGGTTGTGAGCTTGGGGAACGGTGCCTTCCCTTCCGACGTCAGGTCCACGAGCTGCTCGTCCGTGGTGTGCTTGGCGCGAGGCATGTGGCAAAGCCATATCTCGACGTGCTCGACGCTCCGGCAGCAGCTCTCGAGGAGCCAGAAGCCGACGTCCATGTCGCCGTGGTACTTGCCGTGCATGTCCAGATGGAGCTTGGAGAGACGACGCACGCTTGAAAAGTCATGGATGTCCAGGTCGGTCGGGCTACCGCGAAAGTAGTGCATGTTGACAATCTCCTCCAGTTTGGGCGCCACGACTCGTAGCAGCTTGTTGTTGGTGCCGTCGATGTACGGGCCGCGGTTGCCATGGATCTTTCGGTAGGCGAAGCACATGGACTGCTCGAAGACCCGCAGCTTGGGAGTCGACATCTCCAGCGTTTCCAGATCCAGTGCAGAAGAGATGGCGAATTCTTCGAGCACCTCGGAGCGGAGCACAAGGCGACGCAGCCCTCCGGGGCCGAAGAGACGAAGCCGGCGAAGGCGAGGGCAGCAGGACGCCATGAAGTCACACAGCGCGCTGCCGTCTTCGTCCAACGACACGCAGACGAGCTCGAGCTTTGTTAGCGATTCGTACCCTGCCGTAATGGCGGTAGCAACGGGGAGCTGGAGCCTGTGGTTTGGGAGAGAAAGCGAGATGGATTCCGCCCTGCCATGGCAGGGTAGCTCGACGACGACCTGCTCATCTGGCTTCTTCGTGCGTGCCGGCCCTTCCCATCCGCGGAGATTAATGTCCACGGATCTGACCACGTGTCGCGCGGCGTGGCCAAAGCCATGCGTTCAGCTGCTCCGGCGAGGCGAGGCTGCCCTTCTCGTTGATCTCGATCTTGAGAGACTCCATGTCGCCGTCGCCGCGCTGCGCGAGCACCCAGTCCACGAAGCCGGCGAAGCCAGATTTGTCGGCCATGTCTGAGTTTTTGAACGTGAGGTTCTTGGCACCAGTCCACACGTGCCGCCATCGCCGGGAGAGCACCGCCGTCCTCGTGACCTCCGGCGCGGACCCGAGGCAGCCGAGGATGACGTGCAGCACGTTGTCGGGGAGGGCGCTGATCCGATCGAGGTCGCCGCCGGCTGGGCCGTCCATGGCGATCTCGCGATCGTAAAAGCTTTGCTGTTACGCCTGACGGAAATACATGGATTAGTACATATACACAACTGTTTGGAAAGTACAGACAAGTTACGAGATGAGACGAACAATCCTATTTAGGACTCTTCGTTTCTTTCTTTGAGGGACTTATTTATTACAACTGCTACGTATATACTTACCAACAAACAGTCCTATCTGAAATACAGCACGACATATATTCTTGGGTTGCTAGTTTAGTTTGTTTACTATAGGCTACGGCCAGAAAGATGAAATTCTTGGCACTAGTCCAAGGCACACTCTATATTCTGAGAATGTCCATACTGGTTACGAGACGAGAGAAACTGTGTTGTGTTTTCTGATAGGACTGTATATTGCAAATATGGAAACACAGAAACCGGTGCGTCTCCGACGGCATCCGGCCCCAGGCAAAGGTCATGCTGCGCGAGGTTGCTGATGAAGCCAGCTTATGGAAGCTAGCGGGAGCGCGGCGGCTAGGAGCTCTGATGGGAGCGTAGGTCACTAGTGTGTTGCATGGTTGTCCAATCTTGTCCCGGCGGGTATGTTACAGAAAACTGACCTCGGCCGGAGTAAAGGCAATGTAATTGGACCCTTTTATTTGTAATACAATATAAAGATACGCAGTCCTCCTGCGTGTTCGATAAAAAATGATAGGACTGTATATTGAGTTTTGTTCTTTTCTTTTACTATTTGCTGGAATTAGTAGGGCTTTTGGGATCTGATCCCACGCCCCGCCTTGGTCGGCTGCCTGGTTGCTTGTTTGGTATGACCAGAGAATAAGAAATTCTTTTTTTTAAATAATGGAAAAAAGAGATCCCGGCCTTGGCCTCACAAGGAGGTTTCAACCGCCTTATATTACAATGATGCATCACTTCTGTCTGCCCAGAAACAAAATTATGCCACGCAACACACACCATACAGTTCGAATGATAAGAACTATTCAGAACAAAGTCTATTAGTAAATCTCGTGCGCATAGACTTCCATTGCCAACACTTCAAGACGTTGGCATGCATCTTTGATCATCTACTTGGCTTCATCACACCTCTCCAATAGTGCCCAGAAGTGGAGCCAATGCGTCCCCCTGATCTTTATAGACGCTTTATCAAAGACAATATCATTCCTAGTTAGAGAACAAGCATTCCTAGCAGAGTCAAGGCACAAACGCCACATCCTCAGTGAGAATCCTAAAACTACTACCTTTTTGAAACAGAAATAGTCAATAAAGGAAGCACCTCTGACACATGAAGCCTCTAATGTATGTAAGCCATCAGCTCTACATTTACCAGGTCACTAACAAACATTATGGTAAAGGAGGATTGACCCATTCCTGGCAACAAAGCAACCAGCAATGGTGATGTTGATGTTCAGTAATAACCTCAAACTACAACATTACAAAGTAGCAATTTGTTTCTCAAACGAAAGAGAACCACTTTGAACCTGGTCCCCGCCATCCATGTATTAGCTACTCAGCTTTGGAAGTTGCAATAAAAAATGTGAGAAAGAAAAACATGACATCCAGGTGAACATCCATATGACCATATCCCATATCCTAGCAGAGACTTCCAACAAGATAACTTCATTCCAGGCAAATTGTCCAGTTTTGCTGGTTCCCAATGACTTCTCACTTCGAATCTTTATTTTACCGCAGGTTGCAAATAACAGGCTTATTTTTCCTTAATAACTAAATAAAAATCTCAGAAACAAAAGCTGCATCTTGTAACATCATATATAGACTTGGACATCAGCTTTTCCGGATTTTAGTAGAACAGCTAAGCTCCACATCTGTTTAAAATCTTCCTCAATTTCTTCACAAACAGAGAACATTTTGTGCTGAAGATAAATTATGAGTCGGATAATTGTATTTTCAATATGGTGTGCCAAAAGTCTAAGCTGCTACTTCCTCGGGTTTTCAATTATTGATTTGGCTATCTCCAAAGACTGCTCTATTTCGTGACCCATACCTAAAATGGGCATCAAGTAAAATGTAAAAAATAAGCCTCCAACCAGTGATTCAAATGGAATACCCCATTGTGGGATTTCTCGAGTCCGCGACCCAAAAATTGAGCACTTTCATCTGGTCCCAAACCGGCCTGGACCGGCAGCCCGCACACGGAAGGAGAAAGAAGATTGGGTGAGGAGAGAGAGGTGGCTGCGGGGGTGGGCGTTGGTGGCGACAGCGGCGACGGCAAGAACCGAAGGGACGTGGTGACATAAGCTTGACATCAATTTTTCTTTCAGGTTTTTTTTTTTAAGGAACAATTTTTCTTTCAGGTGGTTCATACTGTGAAATCGGGAGTGCAACCCCTGGGATAATTGTGGGCTTTGTCATGCTAGCGGCAGAGTGATCCTTCATTAAATGCTGGTGACGGGCCAATAACTTCTCAATTATATCACAATGTTCATTTGCTCGGGTTGCCAAATTGGAAACATTTTACTATGAAGCAGGTGGGCAAACCAAACCAAGCGTGCAGGTAAGATTGAGTCGTTCTGGAGAAAAAAAAAAGGTCAAAAATTACGAGGGGATCGCGCTTGCTGCTACCTTCTAGTTGTACTCTGCATGCGGCAATTAAGTTCAGTAAATTTGCAGCGATCACTGATTCTTGGTTCCTCTTCAGAAACTCTCATACGCTGTCACGAGTCACGGCCAAGAAATTCAGCAAGCCGGTGCCTGGACTTACTTCCAATCAACTCAATGTTTATTCTCAAAAAAAAAAAAAAATCAACTCAATGTTTGTGTTCCCAAGAAAAGGTGTATGCCTATCAGAGGACCAAATTGGATTTGCAGATTCCAGCGAAAGAAATACTATAAGTTGAAATGATCTTTAATAAACATCGGGAAAACTGACTAATGCAAAATAAAAAAAGCCTTTCATCAGGAAAACGGAGGTCTAATGAGACTATTTACTTTAGCTGGTTGCATCGCATGTCCAGGTTACTGTCTTTCCAGAGAGGCGCCAACAACCTCTGTCAACAAGGGATGATCTTCATCAGTTCATGATAGATTGTCTCGACATCTTTAACGTCAGGCTGAGCTCCTGCGTGTAGTAGCTCCATGCTTTTGATCGAGTTGTTCGAGCTCTGAAACAACAATCTCACAAGCTGCATCTCCTCTTCCGTTCCACTGAAGCCGGTCATCTTCACGTCCTCTAGGGCCTCCAACGCCACCGTCCCTTGAATCTCCCACTTATCTGCAACCTCCTCACAGAAGCAGCTCCGAGTCGCCTCTCGTAGACAGGAACGCATGTCGACGCGCAACGACGTCAGGTGAGGGCACCTCACGAGCAAAGCGGACATGACTCCCACCAAGTGATGCTTGAGGAAGGAGGAGGAGCTCACGGCCATGGTTCCGAGCTTGGGGAACGGCGCCGCCTTCCTTCCGACGTCAGGTCCACGAGCTGCTCGTCCGCGGTGTGCTTGGCGCGCGGCATGTGGCGAAGCCATATGCCGACGTGCTCGACGCTCTGGCAGCAGCTCTCGAGGAGCCAGAAGCCGACGTCCATGTCGCCGTGGTACTTGCCGTGCATGTCCAGATGGAGCTGGGAGAGACGGCGAACGCTTGCGAGGTCATGGATGTCCAGGTCCGTCGGACTAGCACGAAAGTAGTACATGTTGACAATCTCCTCCAGTTTGGGCGCCACGTCGCCACATGCCGACGTGCTCGACGCTCGGGCGGCAGCTCTCGAGGAGCCAGAAGCCGACGCCCATGTCGCCGTGGTACTTGCCGTGCATGTCCAGATGGAGCTGGGAGAGACGGCGCACGCTTGCGAGGTCATGGATGTCCAGGTCCGTCGGACTAGCACGAAAGTAGTAATGTTGACAATCTCCTCCAGTTTGGGCGCCACGACTCTCGCCAGCTTGTTGGTCGTGCCGTCGACGAACGGGCCGTGGTTGCCATGGATCTTTCGCATGGTGAAGCACACGGACAGCTCGAAGACGCGCAGGTTGGGAGTCGCCAGGTCTAACGTTTCCATGTCCATTGCTGCTATGATGTCGAATTCTTCGAGCGCCTCGGAGCGGAGCACCAGGCGACGCACCCCTCCGAGGCCGCTGATGCCAAGCCGGCGAAGGCGAGGGCAGCCGGACGCCACGAAGTGGCTGAGCGCGCTGCCGTCTTCGTCGTCCAAAGACGGGGAGAAGAGTTGGAGGTTTGTAAGCGCGTCGTACCTTGCCGCGGCCGCTGGGAGCTGCAGCCTGTTGTTTGATGGTAGAGCAAGCCAGATGGATTCCGCCCTGCCATGGCTAGGCACCTCGACGACGACCGGCTCATCCGCCTTCGTCGTGGCTGCCCATTGGCCGAGATCAACTTGCACGGATTTGACCACGTGTCGCGCGGCGTAGCGGAGCCACGCGTTGAGCTGCTCCGGGGAGGCAGAACGGCTGGGACCCTTCTCCGTGAGATGGATCTCGAGAGACTCCATGCCGGCCTCGCCGCGCTCCGCGAGCACCCAGTTCATGAAGATTTGCCGATGTCTCAGTCTGAGTCTTTGAACGTGAGGCTCTTGGCGCCCGTCCACACGTGCCGCCATCGCCGGGAGAGCACCGCCGTCCTCGTGACGGCCGGCGCGTCCCCGAGGCAGCCAAGGATGACGTGCAGCAGGTTGTCGGGGAGGGCGCTGATCCGATCGAGGTCGCCGCCGGCTTGGCCGTCCATGGCGGTCTCGCGTCGTAAAAACTTTGCTGCTACTCCTGATCAATGGGAAATTGGGAATACATGCATATGGGTTAGTATATGTATACATGCACAACTGTTTGGAAAGTCAAGACTAGTGACGACATGAGACGAGACGAACTCTTTCCTCGTTTCTTTCCTTGAGGGACTATTTAGGACTGCCTATATACACGTATATACTTCCAAAAAGCAATCCTACACTCCTGGAATACAGTGCTTGTTTAGTTTGTTTGCTATGTCTAGAGAAGAAGAAATTCCTAGCTAGCACGAGTCAAGGCACACATTATGAGAAAGTCCATACAATTTACGAGACGAAACACGCTGTGTTGTGTTTCCAGATAGGACATACTGTATGTTGAGCCCTTTTTTTCTCTATTATTATTTTCCGGAATTACTAGGGCTTTCGGTATCTGGTGCCACGCCTCGCCTTGGTCGGTCTGGTCAGTTGCTTTTTCGGTATGGCCAGAGAAGCATTATTCCTCGCCATGGAAAAAAAAATGAAAAAAATACTGAAAAACAGTACTATCGGGAAACCCAACAGCATATATACTAGCTATCTGGGACTTTCCCAATAGTTGTACATATACTAATCGACGGATTGTCGCCTGCTGCGTACACGGCAAAGTTTTATACGCCAGACCATGGATGACCTCGATGGGATCAGCGCCCTCCCCGACCATGTGCTGCACATCATCCTCGGCCGCTTCAAGTACGCGCCGCTCGTCACGAGAACGGCGGTCCTCCCGGCAATGGCGGCACTTGTGGACTCGCGCCACGAGCCTCACGTTCATGGACACCGACATTGTGTTTTGACTATGCTGTTTTTATTCTGAATCATGGAAGGATCGAAGTGGTCCTCTGGTTGGTTCGTTCATTGTGTTTGTGAGTACAAACAAGCACCAAATTCGGATTGTCTTCTCAATTCCGGGGTTAGTTCAGGAATCATCAATGAATAGTCTCGAACACTACAATCATCAGTTAACTTAAACATCATTCCAGTTAATATGTTGCCGTAGCATTAGTACGGGCATTCTACCAGTTAGTATACCTTAAGTCATCTGGGTCACTATGAGCCTTATTCGGTTATTCCATTGCAAAGACGACCTGAAATTGCTCTCACAAAGGTAGGCTTATGGGTCTAAATTCCTTGAGGCGTCTTGCACAAATGAAACTGAAACTAAGCCCTTCTGAAAAGATGCACGTCACTATTCGCATAAACAATTCTATTCTGTAAAGATGCATGCCACTATTCTTCAACTTTACAAAAAGAAAAATGTTATTAAGGAACACAAAACTCCATTTCCATTTAAACACAAGCATCACAATTCATTTCACATAGCCACAGAAGACCAGAATAGCTGTAGGAGGTACTTACAGAAGCTACTTACAGAAGCTACACCGTGTAATTCAGAGATAATCACTTTGTACTCCGTTTCAACTGATACAATCAGAAGCTCTAACCAGTTAGAGCACCATGAAGAATCTGGAACCATTATATCCCCTTAGGCAAACTTAAAAATATCTTACAGAAGCACGGTTTGCATATTCAGTGACTTAATTAAATAGAAGTGCAATTTGTTACACATATGCATGCCTTGGAAAAGCACCACCACAACTACAACTTGAGCATTCTTCAGCAGAAGGAACTAACACAACTACAGAAGCGAAGGACACATAGGCATAGTCGAGTCAGTTTAGCAGAAGGACAACTTTCCCTAAATAAGGGTTGGTGTGGGGTGGCGCTGCATGGAGTATGCCAGATTCAGAGAAGATCCTCATTTGGGACTACCAGCTCATTCTCCTCAGGTAGATCCACAAACAATTGGCCAGCAAAAACTTCAGACTCGACGTTGAGTTCCTCTAAACATCCTCTGCTGGCTTTGCTAGGATAGATCACAAACAGTTTGCCATTGACCACTTTGAAATGTGCAAAGACTCTGTCATACCCCATTTCTGGAATATGTTGTGCATCCTGTATCAGTCCCTGGATCAGTAGCTGATACGCGCAAGAACACAGATATGATAATCAAAAGCATACTTCGAATAGGTAAATAAGCATAATACCTGATATAGGACCCTTAGTGGTGGTGCGACAAGGATTCCTAACTATCCAAGTCCTTCCAACCAACTAAAGGTGAAGCAGACAGCGGAAGACCTTGGCCCAAAACCACAAGCAGACTTGAGAAGTAGAACCGAAAACCAAATCGTCGTCGTCTTCTACGAAGTCTTCTCCTACTAAACCAACAATCGCAAACGCGTGAGTACATAAGGTACTCAGCAAGCCCTACACTACTCAAGGGTATATATACATGCAATATTTGGACTTAGCAAGGAGTAGGCTAAATGGTTCATTTGCAGCAAGCAAGCTTTATGCAGGGTTCACTAAAGCAAGTGAAGGAGTCATAGATAAAACAGGGAGTTGATTGTCAATATTTTAGTTGGTTGGCCCTGGGGGAGTATGTAACATTCCCGCCAGTTCCCAAGTTTTAGTTGGGCCTTCTGACCTCAAGGGTCATACTGACCCGGCATCCATGCCACCACTTCCAAAACACGGGTCGACTACAACCCACTCACACTCCAAGGGATAAGAGAGGTGGCTAATCCAACGTGCGCCACAATAATGTGTCATATGCCGTGACAACGTCCATCCGGATGAATTTTACACTCTGCAGAG